>CM074119.1:85454927-86704094 GCA_037177725.1 Cyamopsis tetragonoloba
TTATTCAAAGTTAAAGATTAAAAGCAGTACAAAAAATGCAAACCTACCACTCAATAACCTAAACCACTCAAATCTTTGTCATATTAATTATTGCAAATCAGCTATAATGACAAGAAATGTAAACTAAACCAATATTTGACATATCAATGAATCTAAAACGTGCTTGTCATGTAACAGTCATCATTTGCAGTTACAATAACATTAAACTAAACAATGGCACCATAAGAATTACCTATTGAACGAAACTGACAATATATCAAGAATGACAGTCCTTGCTTAATTCTTATAGAGCATGCCAAATGATATTAATAAATTGTACTATATGTCGGTTTCCCGTTAGAGATTTTTATAATCTTACTTCCCTAAAGACTAGTTAAAAATAACCTCTTAATATCTATTCTGCCAATCTTCTACATTACTGTCAAGCATACAGAAGGCTGAATTCAGAATTATTATGCTATAGGTTGTATAGCAGGTGACCTATCAAAGTTAGCAATAAAATGAATAATGATTCTTCATGAGAAACAACCAAAAGTAAGGGAGAAAAGTTTGTTCCCTTGGCTAATGGTACTTGGTAGGCAGCAATTCATAAACGCTAAAGGCTGAAAATGCCAAAGTATTAGTTACTCATCAAGAATCATGATATTGGCATTTAATGCAACATTATAAGAGAACGATAGTTCTTTGATTCAATGATGAACAAAACCGGGATGGCAAAACAGAATGTAACAGTCAGTTGTATGAATGATTAGAAAGAAATGTTAAAGAGCAAAGAGCCAGGTAATCAAACCAAAATTTCACAACATGAAGTCACAGGACTTCAACCTAGAAGCAAGTTACACGTTCTATAGTTCTGGGAAGCTGTTCTAAAAACTGCAGCACAAACCTCAAATTGTTCAAAGCTGGTATATAGTTCACCGTCCAGTTTCTTCCTCACAGTTCCAAAATCCATAGGGTGTTTAATGATATCATGGTAATCGGGAAGCTGCAGCAAGAAAGCTTAGTTATTTTATCCCAGTCCAAGTAATGGGAATTCAAATTCAAGTAACCAAATATCAATAAACAAAAAATGCACCTCTTCTGGATCCACAGGCTCAGAGAATACCCCATGTGTGTCCTTTCTGCAAGATGGTTGAGCAGTTCATAACAGAAACAAATCAAATTGCCAACAGAAAAAAACAAACCGAAAGAAAAGAGAATAAAGGGGGGAAGGGGAGAAGAACAGAAAAAGAAAGAAACAAAAAATAAGAGACACACTTTTGAAGTCTGTCAAGGATAAACAGCAAGAGCTTTTTGTCTGGCAAAGGTGTAGTGGGACCGGACTCTCGCTGTGATCCTGTCAACACATAATATAAAAATCGCCATTAATATTCCCGCACTATGCTCCTTGCACCAGAATTTGAGAATTGAGAAATTATTTCATTTCATATAACTTCATACCATGTTTACTGTCAGTCGCTTTCGGAACCTTTCCATCCTGCAAAATCAACCCATCATCAAATGCCAAAAAAGGACATGTGCGTGTAATTTTATAACACAACAATATCTACTTTTCAGTTTTCACGCTATGGTCTTCCAAGAGAGAATAGTAAATCAACCCCCCGAGAAAATTAATTTTTTTTTTTTAAAAAAAGACCGCAACCCACGAGCAGCTACTAAGCTAGTGTACTTGTGTTGAAAAAAGAACAGAAACATTTTTTAAAAGAAAAAAAATCCCATGATTACTCAGAGACAAGACAAATTGAGGCTTTTTAGTATATCCGTGCAGTCTGTGGATAAACGAAGGTTCGATCTAGTGAGTAGCCAATTAGGACTACATAAATAATGACAGAATAAAATTGTTTATCCAAAAAAAATGACAGACTAAAATTAGGAGGAAAAAGGAAAAGAAAGAAGATGAGGCTCCCACATAAATTTTCCCCCAAATTAATTAATTTAAATAATTAAATGGAAGAAACCTAAACGGTCAATACACATCCACTGGCTCCCAGTTCGTCAAGAAAAAAAAAATTAAAAAAGGAAATAATACGACGCGCGAAATCCCAAATTCCCAAAAAGGAGTAAATTTCGTGTTCTAACAGGAAGACCCCACAAATCGCATCAGCAGAATAGAGAGAGGGAAATCGAAGCGATTAGGGAACACTGACAATTGGAGAGAAAGTGAATGGTGAAACGCACCGTTTCATCTGATCCGTGGAGGAGGGGGTCAATCTTGCGCCTCTTGTTGGTGGATTCCGGATCAGAATCGAATGAGGAAGAATTGGGGAATAATGTTGAATGGTGTTGGAGATGGGAATTCAAACCGACCAAGAGCTTGTGCTTCTTCTCCTTGCGCTCGTCGTCGTCGTCGTGGTGCGGAACAACGTTAGGTAAATTGGGGTTTTGTCGATTTCGTTGGTTTTGATGTTGATGCTGTTGTTGTTGTTGTTTCTTGAGAGATCGTTTTTGAAGATCCAAAAGAGAGGGACGACCCTTCTTCTTCCTCTTCGTCATGATACTACTACTTTCAGATACCTCGCCCATTGTTTCCTCCTCTTTTCTCGCTCCCCAAACAAACAAGTCCAAACTTCTTTCTCTCTCTCTCTCTCTCTCTCTCTCTCTCTATTCTCTCCCTTTTTCTTTTCAATTTTTTTAAAAATACTGTAAAACAATATTATAATTATAAATTATAAATTATAAATAAAATAAAATAATATTAATAAAATATCCTCATTCTGGTCGATGCGTGCGACTCACGTGACTTGTGTGTTTTTCTTTTTGGGCTTCCTGCCGCTTTCGGATTTCCTTTCCAAAGCCTCATGTTCTTTCTGTCCAAAAAATACGCCTCAATGTTCTTTGAACACCAAAGTCCAAAACCCACCATTGCTTCTTACACAGTTAGACCAAAACAAACACCATGCTTCGGAATTCGGTTACATGCTTTGATGTTCAATTTTCCAAAATTTAACCGTAAGGGTCCGCTTTGTTAAATTTTACAGTAAAGTATAGGATAAAATTTTTTGTTCTGTGTTTTGATTCAAAAAGTTATCAAGAGATAACATAATATTTGAGTAACTAGACGGTACAAATAGCTAATTTTTGTACCCTACTAAACTAAGAGATAAGTTTCTTGTTTCATACATAAGTTAGAAAAATCCAAAATTAACCTTGCAATCTTTACTCAGTAGTGTAACTACCTCTCCATTTTCCACACTTACCTAAGGTAGTTTATGTTGTATTATTTTTTTTTAAAATCAATGTTTACGTTATTTTTTTCACTTCTGCATGATATATATATATATAAATAATTAAAATAACGTATTAATAATAAAATAAATTTTAATGATAAATATAAATATTAAAAAATAATGAGTCAAAAATATTTTGTAATAATAATTTTTGTTTTTATTTAATATAATTATTATATCACATAAAAT
This sequence comes from Cyamopsis tetragonoloba, assembly GCA_037177725.1. Taxonomy (NCBI): domain Eukaryota; kingdom Viridiplantae; phylum Streptophyta; class Magnoliopsida; order Fabales; family Fabaceae; genus Cyamopsis; species Cyamopsis tetragonoloba. Next base: position 85,458,344 of record CM074119.1, read on the forward strand.
ATATTATGTAGTAATTTATTAAAATATGAAGTTTTAATTTTATAATAAATAATAAAATAATAAAATATTATTGTTAAATTTATGTTGTATTTCTTGTTATGTGCATTGAGTATCAAACGATACATGACACAAAAGATTGTGCTGTGCCTCATAAAAATTGTATTGTGTCGTATTATTTATATTGTCCTATTCATGTATCAAACGCACTCTAAGGTTTTCATAATGAGAATGTATTATATAAATGGTCCTCACATACTAATTTAGTGTGAAAAAATAAATAAAAAATAGTCTTTTTTTCAAAATTATTAAGTCTGTGTTTGATTTATATTACAGTGGAATGAGAAGTGAAAAATACATATACCAAGATAAATATCAATGGTTAAGATTATTAATACATAAAAATTGAGGTCATTTAATGAAAATAAGTATTTTGGGGTCCATTTATTTTCGATTTTATTTTGGTCAAAACCACAAATATTTACTTCTGTTTGATGGTCTTAGTTTTTACGCATTAATAATTTTAACTATTAATATTTATATCAAATGATATGTTTTTTACTTCTCAACTCTCATCTCATTTTACTAAAATATAAATTAAATAGACTTTATAATTTGATTAAAAATGATTTTGACCAAAACTAAATTTAAAACAATCATCCCCTAAAATAATTTTTGCACAATATATAAAAAAAATGATAGCCACAAATGGATTTCTCATCATTCCAAAATTTTGAGTGTTCTTTTTAAGTATACCTATTTTGACATGGACATGTCTGAAATTACTGACTACTTTTAATTTCACAATAATAAAAATTTGTACACGTGTTGATTATCTAACTACACCATCGATGAATGTCATAGGACATTTATTTAGGTAGGAAACTACAATATATTTAATACTTTACGTTTTCTTTAAAATCGTGTATAGTAATCTGTTAATTTTTTAAACAATAAATATTTTTAATCTCAAATAAGAAAATTTATTAATCATTCAACAGGTTTATCTAGCGATTAAAAAGTGAAATTTTAAATAATAACTTCTCAATTCGAACCCATGTGAATATACTTTTGTCCATAAAAAAAATCTCAAATAAAAAACTTTATTGATGAATCCTTAACTAATGCTTGAGAAGCATTGTTTAGCATCTTCCCTATTGTAATACTATCTTAGGTTATTATTTATATGTACAAAAAAAAACTTATTTTGATTTTAATTATAAGAAACCTAGTATTATTTTGGTTAAATCAATTATTTAGTTTTTATACATGTCTTTTATTTTTATTTTAGTCTTTGTACGTGAAAAACTTTCTTTTTAATCCCTATATGTGTCCGTCATTTTCGGATTGATCCATATAGTTGATTTCAATACTAACAATATTAACTTCATCTTATGTGACTAACGAAACCTTTTTAAGCCAATCAATAATGAAAACATAAACTGTTGACATGAAAATTAATTAATCTCTATACATGTTTTTTTATTTTTTAAAGTTCATATACATGTACTTCTTTTTTTTGTTTTAGTCTATTTACATGTATTTGTTGTTATTTTTAGTCTATATATATGTATTTATTTTTCGTTTTAGGTTTTGTAGTTATTTTTTTGTTTCAGTAGGGACTAATGGTAAGATAACGGAAGAACTAAAAACACTAACACTAACAGAGACACGTAAATAGATTAAAATGACCGTTTTTTATATATAGAGACTAAAACAAAAATAAAGGAGATATATGAGAACTAAATAATTAATTAAATTCTTTAATATATTAATTGTTAATAATTTTTTTGTTATGTACTCTAAGAGTAAAATCCTCGTCAATTCTCTTACAAGTAATATATTAATTACATGAATACTTTTTGAATAAATATCGTTGAAGATACTTTATTAGTCCTCCATAATGCTTCAAGACTAATTGCTCCAATACATTGAGTTTCCGACTAACACTCTTGTATAGATATTTTTTATAATACAAATTTTATACTATACTGGTATTTAAAATAGGAGAGAATGATACCACAAGCAGAAAAAACAGATAGCTAGATTGGGGAAGTATAAGTTTAAGTTGAAATTGAAACACAGAAAATAACTAACAATAACATCACTACTGTATTCTAGTAGAGGCACTAAGAAACCCTATCTATCATCATCAGTCAGTTCATGAAACTGAAAGCATTGGTGGGATACCAGGTATACGTATGTTGAGTAGCTTTTCGTCTTTTTTTCAGAGCTTGGATTGCCATGGTGTGGGCTAGACGGTTGCAGCAGCGCCGAGTCCAAAAAAAGCCAACTTTGAATAAAATGATTTAGCTTTTTTATTTTGACACAGCCTTGTGGTTGTCACTTAAAAATTAAGATCGTGTTAAAGAATACAAAATGAGACCATGTTTTATTTTTGGTGAATTAATTTCTTTTTTTGTAAGAACAATTTTATAAAAATGATAATAAACTCTCAATAGAAAAACTCTGCTAATAAAAGTGAGTGACTTTTGTCTATACGTGAAAAAAATGGGTGACAAGTGGTAATAGACTTTATTACCCTAAGGATGCGAATATAAGTTTGAATTTCGGGAAACATACTTATAGAGAAGGGAATAGCTATAAATACTTTATCTTTTAGATTTATGAGAGAAATGTGTCACACAATTTCATCTTAAAAAAAAAGACAAGTAACTTATTTGCAAATGATCTTTCTTTGTCAAACACTTTATTTTATTTTTAGTCAAAATCAGCTATTTGTCATTTTGGTCGGATTAAAGTTTCGATTAACATGCTTATTAAAAAAGTAAAGGTTTTGTTTAACACATATTTTATCAGGCTTAAAAGTTGTTTTTAAGCCAAAGTTGCCATAAGATTTTTTTTTTTTTTTAAATTATTTTACAATTTTATTAATTTTTAATTTATAAGTTACTTATAAATAAAAAATAATTTAATTTTTAAAGTATTTTATGTAAAGTGACAAGAAATACGTTTTTTTTTTTTTTTAAAAAAAAAGTTCATCATTCTTGCTTTTGACACAAAAAACTACTCTTTACATTTTGTTTCAAAAAGAAACTTTTAATTTTAAAAAATTCTCTAAAAATTGTGTTTGATCGAGCTTTGGCTTTTAAGAAGAAAGGAAGTAAAATAAAAAAAGTTAGGCGAAATATTACTTAAGAAAGAAAATGCTTAAATTGACTATTTATTATGACACATTATGTCCCTTCCTTTTCGCGAGCCTTTCCATATATGGTTATTAGTCTATTTTTTTTTACACACACTCCCATATTATACTACTCTTAAATTTACTTTAAATCCTACCTCATTGGGAATCGAACCACTCTCCTCGAGCTCCAAGAACTTCTCCTTATGACACTTGAGCTACAAGTTCTCGACTTAATCATTAATCTATTCATATACATGGTCATAATACACAAAAAAAAAAAGAAAAATCTGAAAACAAATTTATTTTAAGCTCTTTTGCAAAAAAAAAAAAAGATATATTATGTCATATTGGAACTACTATAAAAATAGAGACAAAAAAAATACTGAATTAAAAAGATTATTAAAATCGCCACTGAAAAATGATAATTTCATTTAAGAGTCATGATCTCCTTCCTCTATATATAGTATAATGTTTTTATTAATACATATGACTGTAACACAAAAAATATATTTTTTAAAAAAATTACGATATTAATTTTTAAAAATGTATTTATCTAAAAAATTATGTAAACCATCATATTTTATTTTTTTCCGAGAAAACAATAAAATCTCTATAAACTCGAACTTTCCCGACGCGAACGAACAATAGTTATGAAGCCTCCAATACACTAGAAATGGGCTTTTTGTTAACGTAGTTAAAAACATCAAAGGAAGAGCAAAAGAAAAAGAAGACAAAAAAGCGCATGAAGTTTTTGAAGGAAAAAACAGCATGTATTCCAAAAAAAAAAACATGAATATCGGCGATGAACAAACGGCGTAGAAGAAAGCACAGAGAAAACACAAAAGGGAAACGGTGGCATAAGCTTAGGAATAACGCAGCCAACACAAGGAGAGGGCACGGATTAATGACATGGCATAAAATTTAAATTCCCGCCTAAACCCCTGCACTCCTCTTGATTTCATTTCATTCGCAATTGAATTTCAATTTCCCCTTAGGGTCTTTTAATATCTCCCCGCATTTGTGCCTAGCCTTATGTCATAGTCCTCCTCATCATATTCCATCCCTAACTCTTTCTCTCTCTTCCTCTCTCTCCCAAACCCTAATTCCCAACCCCCCCATCCGGTACGTATCCATCTTCAATTTTTCATCATTTTCCCCTAATTTTCGTCGTTTTCTACGATTTTACGCTGAAAAATCTCATTCGATCGTCTCTCTGCAGCCTTCGTCATGAAAGGTGGCAAGTCCAAGGCCGAATCTAAGAAAGCTGATGCCAAGTAAGTTCTATTACTTTTTTTATCCAATCACAACTTGTTTATTTCTCTTTCGATTCGAGTCGTAGCTGGCTACAATCAATTGAAATTGTTACGGTTCAGGATTATCTAGATCTGAGATCTGGTATCCGAGAAGCCCTAACCGATGGATCTCCATATTTCGAATTGCGGTGGTTAGAAATTTGTCTTGTTCCTTTTGATGGTTTTTGATCCTCGTGAATTTGGTTTCGATGGCAGACTTGCTGTGAATAAGAAGGGTGCCCCTGCCACCAAGGGTGGCCGGAAACCAAGCAAGGGGAAGGCAGCAAAAGACCCTAACAAGCCAAAGAGGCCTCCCAGTGCTTTCTTCGTTTTCATGTAATTATATTCTCTTACTCTACGATCCATTTGATTTCCGATGCGCTCTCTTGTCTTTCCACCGTATAATGTTCTCGTCGAAAACTTTTATCCCCGCCTAATGGTAAATAATTTGCTCTTCCGTTTATTTCTCACTTTGGTCTGTTTTATTCTATTGAGCATTGCGTGAGAAATCACATTTTAGGTAGATAAAGCATGCCTGATCTATTTTTTGCTTCATGAAGTTAGGTTTTGATTCCGAACATACTCTTTTGTTTGGTTGGTTTTTTGAGATTTTTTTGGTTATTGAAGGGAGGAATTCAGGAAACAGTTCAACAAGGAGCATCCTGAAAACAAAGCTGTGTCCGCTGTAAGTTTATATTTGGGTTTTTCTCTTTTGATTATGTCGTGTTAATTTAGTGACGAGTTTCTTAATTATGTTACACTATGTGCAATTTTCAGGTGGGCAAAGCTGCTGGCGCAAAGTGGAAGTCCATGTCTGATGCTGTATGTAATTTTATTGTTTCTTGTTGACTAATTGAGTTTTGGATCATAAAATGTTATTGATTTGTCTTTGAATTTGTCTAGGACAAAGCACCATATGTGGCAAAGGCAGAGAAACGAAAGGCTGACTATGAGAAGAGCATGAGAGCCTATAACAAGAAACAGGTGGGTGCATCTGTTGTACTTGTGGTGTAGTAAGGAACTTAGGAACCAAGTTTTCTTATGTTATTTTATTATTATTATTATTATTTTTATTATTGCTTAGGCTGAGGGTCCTACTGGTGGAGATGAAGAAGAATCTGAGAAGTCGATCTCTGAGGTGAATGATGATGACGACGACGAGGATGACAGTGGAGAGGTTTGCTTTTTATTACTTTGTTTCTTGAACTTAGCTTGACTGTTGTGAACAATTTTGAATTTCAGTTATTAATTTGTACATTTTTCTTATGTTGTTTTTTCGTACAGGAGGAGGATGACGATTAGATGGTGGTCAGAGGATAGAATTTATCTAGGTTTTGGTGATTTAAACGGCTTATCCAGATGGTCTGGTCATATCCTGATAAACATATTTCTTGCTTCCAGCAAATATTTTCCTGCTCCCTCGGTGAAATTGTTTTGTTAATTCCAAAACGTGAATAGTTTAAGGGGGTTCACCTTTATTTGTATTTTTAAATCCAACTGTTTAGTTAAGGGGTGTTTATCTTTTGTAGTTGCTTTTAGTCTTATTTAGTTCATCTTTAATCAAATCTGGCTACGCTTGTATCAATATAACTCGCTTATTATTCCTTAGCCGTTTGGTTGGTTGTACATATGCGATCAATGTTTTTCTACACCGTATTAAGCTTCGTGCATTGTGTTCGTTGTTTGGAATAACTGGCGCTTACTGATACTGAGGAATATATTGATTGTGAGTCATGCTATTGGACTGTTGGTTGCCTCCATACTAATAATTCCCAATGTAAGATGATAATCGATAGTAGTTGCATGGTGTCCTGTGCAGTTGTGCTACTTGATCTTATGTTTACCGATTCTTTTGTTATATGAAATTTGGTTTCGTTCATTTGTGTTTCTGCAAATTTATGCCCTCGGCTTGTTTTTCATGGGTTTGTGTTTAATAGTATCCCAGACTTGTAGCAGTGTCGCTACCAAGGGATTGAAATGTTTTACCTTGGTATTTAAATTAGATTTAGTTTTCCTGAGTTCTGTTTGTTTTCTATTGAATTCTAAATGCGGCTATGTTTTATCAAGTGGATAAAATCGATCTTATCTTTGTTGTAGGTTCTCACGAACAAACTCCTTAAGCAGTTATTAACAGGAACTTAATACGTTTTAATATAAACTTTGTTGCAAGTTCTTTATGTCAATGTTGCATTGTTAGAATATTATAATTTGTTTGATATTAGTATTACCTTTGAAGTATAATTTGTTTTACCAACGTTTGCCGTGAATTAGAAAGTCCAATACTTGGTTGGCGGAAATTGTCACTCTTTTTAAATTATATTAAAATTATAAGATATTTTGTAACCAATCATGAAGCGCTGTTACATAATTAAAATTATTAAAATTAAAATAATAAATAATCCAAAAGGGAGAGGTAATAGAATTTTGAGTGGCAGTGTCACATCTCTTGATAATTGTATTCGCATCTTAACACTTAACAGTGTTTCTTGTTAAACAGTATTCTTATGGACTTAACAATTAAAGCCGTTAAATGTTGTTTTTTTAAAAAAGAGAAAATTGATAAAGGTTTTTGTTTATTTTGTTATAATTACAAAAAGTTGCTTTACTAAAGTACCAAGTTTTTTTAAAAATAAAATCTTTTATAAAATTAACTAGAATTTAGAGTTTTTTTAATTAAAGTCTTTTACTTTGCTTTTCCTTAACTGTGATAAGTTGTGTAAACTAGTTTAAGGGTGTCTTTGGATTAGGTTTTGTTTCTTATATATTTAACCATTGTATTTTGCACTTGCAAAAGTTTTTTTTGTTATTCTTTTGACAAAAAAATAAGCTATCTGTCTTTTAACTAAAAATAATGTACAATATGAATATGATATTAATTAATATAATATTAATTTCAAATATTTTTATTTTTAACTAGTGTAAATTTAAAAGTGAATTATTGATGGTCTATTTTTCAGTTAGAAGGTTATTTAAAGTAGCTTTTTAAAAATTTGTTACAAAAGTTAAAATTTTATTGTCAAAAATTTTAATCTTATAATTATTAAATAACTCTTTAAGATATAATCTCTTACAAAAGCTATTAGATATTTTTAGCAATACAACTTACTTAAGCCCTTATGTAATAAGCTCTTAAATTTGCTCACGACATAACCAAATGCAACCTAAAAACCAAACCAACAACTAAGAATCTCATTTAATAGAAATAACCTACTCCAACTAATTGAACCAATGACAAAAAATTTAGAACTTCTCGTTACTAGCACAATGCATAAGTTACCAATTTTTTATGCTTTGCCAGTCCAGAAGAAGTTGAATCATTAAACTCTAGATATGCTATTAAGATTTTGGAAATCATGTTGTGCGCTTTAAGAAGCTATTTTCTACCCCCATCTTTGTAGATCCACCGCTGATTTTTCACATAGGAGCTTTGCTAGTTGATTTTCGATCAAGGGAGGGTTGAAAACGCTCTAAATGCCACATTCGTCACTGCTTCCTTGCAAGCCACTGTCGTCATTTGTCTCTTGAGGCCTCTCAGCAAATGGAACATCATCATTTCAATGGAAGGGAACAAAAAAAATATTTATATATTCACACGGAGGAGAGGGTTTGCCCTCTCTCCCTAAGTACAGAGGTTGCTCGACGAGAGGAATAAGGACCTAAAACTAGCATGCCCCGTGGAGAGGAGTGAAGCAAGGAAACGACTCTATAACAACCTTGAAGACTCTCACAATTGGAGAGAGGAAAGCTTTGACAAGAAGAGAGAGGAAGGCTAGGGTTTGGCCCTTTGCTTTAGACAAGTGAACAAATGAATATCTCTATATGTCTTTTATAGGGTGCGTTTCAAAAAACTTTTTACTTATAGTTTTTTTTTTTCTTCCTTTCAAAAAGCTGTAAAATATTTGATAAAAAGCTATAAGATGTTTGAAAAACCTAGATTTAGCGTGTTTTATTAAAGCTTTTTACTTTCATTTATTTTTCTTCTAATATTTAAAGTTTTACAATAAAAAGTAACTTTCATACCATTTAAACAAAAAAATTATATATTTTTAGAGTTGCTTTTAAATAATATATCCAAATAAAAATTGATTATAACAAAAGTTGATTATACACATAATCTTTTCTTTAAACATTTAGAACTACACTATACTTTGATTTTGTTTTGCAAAATTAGTTTATAACTTAAAGTTTATGATTTACGAGGCTTATTGTTTATGACTAAGGCTCTGTTTGGTAACACTAACTTATAACTTATAGGTTGTAGTTTATAGTTTATAGCTTGTAGTTTATAGCTTATGACTTGTGACTTATAATTGAGTAGAGATGTTTGGTAAAATTAACTTATTAGGTAACTTATATCTGTTAAATGACTTAAAAGGACAAGTATAATTACATGTAATAAATTATTTCATAGAGTAAACATATAATAAGTAACTAGAGGGTAAAATAAGAAAGAATTATTGAAAGATACTTTTCATAAGCTATAAGCTACTTGAAGTAGCTTTTCATAAGCTATAAGCTAGCTTATAGCTTATAAGCTATAAGCTTGTTGTCACCAAAATAATTTGTTGAAAGCTAATTTTTTATAAGGTACAAGATATTTAAAATAGCTTTTGATAAGCTACTTGTTTATAAATTATGAAAGTTATAAGCTTGTAGTTATTTGACACTTATATAAGGCAATAAGCTATACTCCATCCGTTTTCGATTATAAACAAAACTAACTAATTTTACACTTCAAAAATATTAGTTAACCCCATTTAATACTTTTAAGTAAAAAATAACTTATTTTTTTAAATTATTTTCTATAAAATTTATTATAGGGAGAGAAATAAGTTTATTATAAGTTACAAGTGAATTAATTATTAAAGATATTTTAGACTTTTTTTCATTAAATATTAATTAAATTTACTCATAAATCAATAATATAAAATTGTCAAAAAAAAATTGCTTATAATAAAAAACGGAGGAAGTAAATCATATTCATAAGACTTGTTTATAGACTTTTGAAACAATAAATTTTGTGATTTTCAACGGACTCTGAAGGCACCAATTAACATTTATGATAATGTAAGTGTAGATTTTTATTTTATTTTTGTCTAAATATCAAATGCAGATAAAGACTTAATTATAACCCCTTTTGGGTACCTGAGTCCAACACACGCATCAAATAAAAGGATTTCAAATATAAATTAGCAATTAGTAATATTTTTTATCTGTTTTTGATAAATAGCAATTATTAGTATTTGGTTGTAGCTATTTTGAACAAGAAAGAAATGGATAATCGGTATATCCAACGATAGGATCGGTGGTGTAAAAAGTGGTTCGATCAGCCTTATTCAGCTCAGCATTCAGTTCGAATCTGAGAGGCAGATCCGGATTCGCCAGAAACAATCGTCCATAAGCCACCAAATCAGCGCTACCGTCGGCCACCGCCTTGTTTCCGTCACTCCGGTTGTAGCCACCGGCAACAATGAAGGTTCCTTTGAAGGCCTTTCGAATGGGTAAAAGTGACAGATTCTGTGTCTCAGACTTGTCGAGCATCGTGACCATCCTGGGCTCAATCACGTGACAATATAGAATCCCTAATTTGCTCAAAGAGCGAGCCATGTAAATGCCCAATGCTAAAGGGTCAGAATCTCCACAATCACAGTAATCGGAGAAAGGGGAGAGCCGAACACCGACTCTGTCAGCTCCGATCTCAGCCGCTACAGCCTCCACCACCTTTAGCGGGAAGCGGCAACGGTTTTCTAAGGTGCCTCCATACTCGTCATCTCTGTCATTGACCTTGTCTTTCAGAAATTGATCAAGCAGGTACCCATTTGCTCCGTGTATCTCCACTCCATCAAACCCTATACTATAATTAAGTAATGTTTGAATATGATTTTAATTTGGGAAAAGTGAACAACAGAATAATGTTATTATATTACCGGCTTCAATGGCGTTTTTGGCTGCCATTGTGAAGTGATTGACAATGTTAGGGATTTCATCGGTTTTGAGACGGCGAGGCGGTGGGTACTTGCTGCTGCTACCAACTGCCTTGTCTGTGCTTGAGATTGGAGCCTCCCCATTTGGCTGGTAACCTGTATAATAAACTATAAAATTAAAATAACTTCATATGGTTAATTATAGTTTCGCTTCTGTACTTTACACAACATAGTGAAAAAAATGTGTGTATGTTTTGCTGCCACATAATACTATAAATGTTCTACTTAGTTAGTTATAGTTTTTGCCAAAATTAACTGTGATTTATTCAAATTAACCACAGTTTTAATCACGATTAAATTATTTTTTCAAGATATACATGAGATGAAATAATCAGAAGTTTTATGTATTAAAATACATAGTATAAGAAAAATTATAATGTAATTTTTTTTAGAAATTGGTAAATAAAACATTTATTTATACCATATTTAGAGACTCTTCCAGCGTGCCAGAGTTGGCAAAAGAAAATGCCTCCTTTCTCATGAACGGCTTTCACAATGGGTTTCCATGCTTCCACCTGTTCTCTTGTCCAAATGCCAGGTGTGTTTGGGTACCTTTGATAATCAATAAAGATTCACAAAAACAAAACAAATTTTATAACCTAGTTTTGGCACTTATGTATATGAGCACTTAAAATAAATAAATCAAAGTTTATGTTTCTTCTTATAAGTATTTATCATAAAAATAATGAGCATTTATTACATTTAATGGAAAAGTGAAAAGGAAAAGTAATTTTTGTTATTCAGAATGAAGTCTTTTTACAGAACCGGAAGAAAAACGCAAATGGGCCAATAAACAAAGATGGCTCAATAACAGGAAAACAAAGAACAAAAAAACAAAGAATGGGCCTAGTGAGTATTATCTATATTCTGCAATACCTCCCACAAGCTAAAGAGTATATATTATGTACTCCTAGCTTTGAGAGGTTGCTTGAAAAAGGAGTAGGTTCTAGCACCTTGGTAAAGATGTCAGCAGCTTGATTGACAAAGGAAACATAGACTAAGTTTATCAGACCACACAGTAACTTCTCTTGCACAATATGGCGGTCTATCTTGATATGCTTGGTGCGCTCGTGGAAGACAACGTTACGAGTAATGTGGACAGTGGAAGCATTGTCGCAATGAAGATCAGCAGGCTTAGGAATCTTAACACCCAAATCTCGAAGAAGATACCACAACCACTGGATTTCACAAGTTGTGGCGGCCAGTGCTCGATATTCAGCTTCAGATGAAGACTTGGAAACTATGCCCTGTTTCTTAGATTTCTACTTGTCTCCTTACAGGCAACCCAATCTGAGTCACTAAAAGCAGAGAGATGAAGAGGGGAATCAGCAGGGTAGAACAGACCTTGACCAGGGTTATTTTTAATGTATCCTAAAATTCGAAGAGAAGCTTGATAGTGTTTAATTCTGGGCTTGTGCAGGTATTGGCTGAGCTGCTGTACAGGGTATTGGATGTCTGGTCTGGTTGTCGTCAAATACAACAAACGACCAATAATCCGCCGATAACCAGCAACGTCATCATATAACTCATCATTCAGCGCCTTTTTAAGAACTCCCTTAGCCATGGGTGTTCAATTAAATCTAATGCATATTTTCTCTGGGAAATGGAGATACCCAGATGAGATCTAGCAATCTCCAAACCCAGAAAATATTTCAAGTTGCCCAGATTCTTAATCTTGAACTTCATATCAAGTTTGAATTTAACAGATTCAATTTCACTAGAATTATTGCCAGCAACAATTAAATCATCAACATACACCAAGATAACAATAATAGACGTACCAAGAATTTTAGTAAATAAGGAGTGATCATGCTTTGAATGTTTGTAACCAATTGATATTAAAAAACTGGATAGCTTAGCATACTACATGCGACTAGATTGTTTTAAACCATAAAGGGATTTCTTAAGTTTACAAACAAGGCGAGAATCAGAAACAACTAAACCTTGAGGAACATGCATGTAAACATTTTCTTTAAGGTCACCATGCAGAAAAGCATTATTTATGTCGAGTTGGTGCAAGTCCCAGTTTTTAACAGAGGCAATAGCCAAAAGTAGATGGACAGTGGTCAACTTTGCAACAGGGACAAAGGTATTGAAGTAATCTATTCATTCAATCTGCTTGTAACCTTTGGCTACAAGGCTAGCCTTGTAACGTTCAACCTCACCATTAGCTTTGTATTTGACTTTATACACCCACTTTGAGCCAATAGCTTTCTTACCTTTAGGCAAGGGAACTAAATCCCAAGTCCTATTGTTAGATAGAGCAGTAAGCTCATCATCCATAGCCTGGATCCATTTAGGGTGTTCACAGGCAGAGTTATAAGTTTTTGGCTCATCATGGACACTTATGGATAAACTATAACAAGAAAAAGATTTTGACAGATTGTCATAGCTAAGATAAGAGGAGATGGGATATTTAACAGAAGTAGCAGAGGTGGGAGGTTTACCTTGCAACAGATAACAGTGATAGTCTAGAAGATGACTAGGGGCAGATTTTATGCGAGTAAACTTACGTGTTTCAGTAACAGTATTATTATCACAGTTAACGGAGGGATCTGCATTATTAGTTAAATCAAAAGCATGATGTTCAAGCAGCATATTATCATTGCAAACAGAAGGAGATGAATTATTAGTAGATGTGTCCCCATCCTGATCAGGTGGGGAGTTTACTAGTTTACTGTAGGAACATTATGTTCCAAAAAGGGTGGGTCAGTAAACCAAAAAGAAGGGGATTCATTTGAAGGAGGGTCAGGTATGTCAGAAACAACAGTCTCACGTTGTGCTGACAAAAAAAGGAGGGAATTTTCGCAAAAGATGACATTCCTAGTTACAGAAATTTCAAGATCTAAAACAATGAACCCCTTAGTTTCAATTTTAAAACCCAGAAAAACACATTTGCGGGCACGGGAATCCAGTTTAGTCCTATGATTAGAAAGCGTACTACTAAAACACAGACAACCAAACACTTTTAGATTTAACAGAGAAGGAGGCTCTTTGTGTAAGAGTTCAAAAGGGTTAACATTATTCAAAACAGGGTTGGGAAGGCGGTTAATAAGGTGAACATGTGTAACGGCATAACACCAATAGCATTTAGGCAAATTAGAATGGAAAAGAAGACATCTAGTGGTATTCAGAATACGACGATGTTTCCTTTCAACAACACTATTTTGTTGAGGGGTTTCAACATAGGACTGTTGATGTAAAATACCATTTTTAGCAAAAAAAATTCAGGCATGCAAAACTCAACACCATTATCACTACGTATAGCTTTCACAGAAGTATTAAACTGATTCTGCACATGCTATAAAATTTTTAACCAAATTCCTAGTTTCAGCCTTAGTTTTCATTAAATGCACCCATGTATGACGAGAGTAATCATCAACAATAGTTAAGAAATACCTATGAGCATGGACACATGTTGTATTTAAGGGGCCTCAAATATCCATATGCAAAAGGGCAAAAATAGAGTCAGTTCTATGATTCTCATTAGGGAAAAGGAGTTTTGTTTGTTTACCAAAATGAAAAAAATCACAGATGTTATCATTTAAAACTTTCACATATGGGAATTGGGAAGAAACACCACGTAAAACAGAAGAGGAAGGGTGTCCAAGGTGAGTATGCCAAATATCAGGTTTATCAAAGGCAGAAACAGTGTGAAAAACAGTATCAGTATGCAAAGAAAGATTAGAAACAGAGGCATCCAAGTTATCAAGAATGTATAGGTGGTTGAAAGCCTTACCAAGCCCAATCGTCCTCTGGGTAAGTTTCTCCTGTATAATACAAACAAAATCATCAAAGTGGAAAGAAACATTAAGAGAAGCAGCAGGTTTATGAACAACCAAGATATTAAATCGAAAGTTAGGAATAAGTAACACATCCTCTAGAACCAAAGAGTCAGATAGTTTAACTTGACCAGAAAACTTTGCAAGAGTAACATCACTATTAGGCAAATTAACGCGAATAGTAGGTATGAGATGATAATTAGTAAAGAAATCTACAGAACTACATATATGATCTGTAGCACCAGAATCTACTATCCATGTGTGAAGTTTAAGGTTAATATCTGCAGATGTGTGGTGTGTGGTGTGAGGAACATGAGTTAACTGATTGATACTAGGTTTAGGATTAGCAGTTTTTACTTTACGAAACATATCAACAAAAAGGTCATAATCTTCCTTAGAAATGTTAATAGAAGCAATACGAGTGTCAATAGCGGAAACAGAGGTAGTATTCTCAACAGAACCTTGAGAAGAATTAGATTTCCTTGGTTTGAATTTGAAGTTATCAGGAAAACCATTTTTAAAGTAACAAACATTAATAGTATGGTTTTCCCTATGACAAAATTCACAGATCTTACCCTTCATGGAAGGACCACGGGAAGAAGAGGATTGGGTTTTACCCTTCCCTTGATTAGGGTTCTTAGAAGGCAGCAACAGTGGGTTGGGGTTTGATGTCAAGAAAGGGGTTCGTGGAGTCTTGGCGCTCCTGTTGGATCTGAGCAAAAATAGAGGCAATCGGGGGAAGGGGATCCGAGTGCATGATTTGCCTGCGAGCAGAGTCATATGGGTCATTCAATCCTTTTAAAAAATAGATAAAATATTCAGTCTCATGAACCCTAGTGACATTTCTAGCCAAGTCACAGGTACATGGGGTAGGGCAAGTGGACTGGAAAACAAGTCGTAATGCATTAAGTTCTTGCCACAAAGATTGTAAATGCAAAAAGTAGTCAGAGACAAAACGTTCTCCCTGTTTAATAGAGTGGACGGCGTGTAAAAGATCAGAGACACAATAGCGATCGCGAAGTTCCTTCCATAGCGTCTCAGAAGATTCGAAGAAAGCGATGCTCCGAGCAATCTGAGGAGACACCGCCTTCATAAGCCATGATATAACCATACTATCACACTTTATCCAGGAGTTGTAGAGTTGTTCATCAGGTTTGGGTTGTTTAGATCACCAGTGAGGAACCCTAGTTTCTCCTTACAAATGATCACACGACGAATATTGCGAGCCCAAAGCAAATAGTTTGAAGATCACTCGAGAATCGGTGTGGAAATGACAGTGTTTGGGTTCTCGCTAGGGTGAAGAAGGATTCTCGGATTCATCAAGAACGACGGTTTGATTGGTCATATTGTAACAGTGAGGGAAAAACGCCAAGAAAATCGAAAAGAATCGAAGGGAAAGAATGAATCAAGGCTTAGGCCATGGTGAGAAGGGAAGAGTAGGGTGGGAACAGGCGCAAGAAACCCTAGCAAAGGAGACGAAGAACGCAACGACGCTCATGAAACCCTAGCAAAGCAAGGTGATAGGTCGCGAACCGAAATGGCTCAATGATACCATAATGTAAACGTGAAAAGGAAAAGTAATTTTTGTTATTCAGAATGAAGTCTTTATACAGAACCGGAAGAAAAACGCAAATGGGCCAATAAACAAAGATGGCCCAATAACAGGAAAACAGAGAACAAAAAATAGAAAATGGGCCTAGTGAGTATTATCTATATTCTGCAATAATATTTTCTTAATTTGTTTCTTATTTTATTGGAATAGTTGGTTTTGTTTTAAATAATAAATATATTTGATTGTTTTTTTCAATTGAAAGATATTATTATTTTTTTAAAGTTCAATACATTTTTTGTTTATGTTAGAATTTTTGTTTTATGTTGTTATATACTACATTAAATTTAATTTGAAGATAAATAACAAATCACATTTGAAAATTGAAGAATGGTTATATGATAAATAATTTATTTTAATTACTACATTAAATTTAGATTTTTCTTAATGCGTGTCTATACATACACAATAAAAAGATAAATAAATTTTTTTTCAGAAAATATTTATTGCTTCAAATTCAACAACATTTATAGTAATAATATAATGTTTACTTTTGAAAGAAATAGTCAAAACAATTATTAAAGGTATATTTAATACTCATCAGTTAATTTTTATCTGTCTGTTAAGGAAAAAAGAAAATTCTTAATTATTTGTTCACTTACAGTTTTAAAAGGAGTATTAATTAACCTTATATTATTATCAATTTAAGTAAAATATGATAAATATGATACAGAAGGTTTAAAAGTTTAAAACTATTTTGATGAAAATAAAATTAACTATTGTACTTTTAATAAACATGTTTTGTTCAAATCTAAATAAGTAGATTAATAAAAACGGAAGAAGTATATTATACGGTGTGCCCATAGAACACGTTAAAATAATATTTTATTTTAAGTAGTGTGTGAGACTCCAAAAATTTCATTTTTATACCTAAGAGTGAAACCAAACATGAGAAGGGGCGCAAATATTATACTATCAAATAACATGATGATAAAAAAATGAGATAAAGACATAGTATACAATAATTTTTTAAGTATGGTTAAGTAGAACCCACAAAAACATTTTGTTAAATCTCTCATGCAATATTTCATGACTTACGAGAACTCAAATTTAGTGCTCTGTTTATATTTATTTGTTTATTTAAGGGTAAAAATACATATAAAAGAATATAATAATTATTATTTTAATTAATTTTTTTAAAATTTTCTATGATATTTTTTATTTTTATTATTTTATTAATTAGATGTTAGGGCATCAACTAATATCTGATTAAAAATAAAAATATAAATGAATGGATAAATTAAGAATAAAAATGATGTATTTAAATGAACAAATATGAAAGAAGTAAAAGTAAAATAGTACCCTTGAGCAGTGTGAGACACACCGGATGCTTCCCCAATCAAGAAGGCTCCGTTTGTTGTTCTCTGTGAATAATACAAAGCTGCATGCGGCTGAGCCACAAAGTTGTATGACCTTGTTCTTGTCAACGGTGCCATAACTATCCTGCATGCGCGTGTACCGTGTATATCATACACACCACAATCCAAACCCCACAAATTCAATAATACTCTACTATATCAATTTTACGGAACATGATGAGATTGAGATTATTCAAATCCTTTCTTTCTTGCTAATACTCCATCCATCACACAGATCGAGAAGCAAAGCACGCAACATAAAACATCAGAATACAGAATATATATTCATCCAATAAATTAATTAAACTGTAGTATAAAATTATTATACCTGTGGGATAGATTAAATTTGCCCATTTTGAAAGGAGTAAGAAGGGGTATCACTTCTCTTTCTTCTTTTTTCTGCTTCTTCTTCTTCTTCTCTTCATCAATCATCATAGCGTTGCTCATCTTTATTTCTTTCTTTCTTTCTTTCACCCTTTAGCTTTAATCCGCAATATTCGAAATGGCAGAGTGAATTAATCTAATATTGTGTCATTCTTATATATATTATACCAACGCCGATATGTGTACACCCACTATTAGGTGTATGCATTGTACACCGAATTTTTTAATATTTTTACTAAAAAAAGAAATGAAAAGAGGAGAGACAGTTACGGGTTTTTCCTAAAAATATTAAAATACTTTGCTGTACAAAGGTCAAAGGTTAAAGGTTTGTTTGTTTCTTGTTTTTGTTTTTAAAAATAGAAAATTAAAAAAATTTGTTTCACAAATAATTTTTTAAAAACAGTTTTTGAGAATATTTTTTTTATTTTTTAGTATTTAAAAATTAAAATTTGAAAATATCTAAAATTTGTTTCTATTCTCAATTTTTTGAATTGGCGTATAAATTTGTATTGGAAATTCTTTTAATTTCTTTTAAAAATTGTCTCAAAAAATTATTTTATAATATAATTTTAAAAAATTTAAAATCAAAACTATTTTGGACAAACCCTAAGATTTTTCCTTCTTATATATACTAACCTCATATTAAGATGGATGACGTGTCGTTTTCCAACAAAAGAAATACAATTAAGTTGAAAGATATGCAATAATGTCACACTTAATAAGTTCATTTTATCCTTTTTCTTAAAATAATAAATTTTCCATTATGGAAAGATATGTTGCGTGAGAAATCCTGGGCGTTTTTTTTTTAAAGGTGCACTAGTTAAAGTTATTAGAAGTAGAAAAATAATCATAAGAGCACATTATTTCGTCTCTCAGAAATATAAAAAACTACACATTTTAATAACTTTTTTTACTACATTTGAGTTCTTAAATAGTACTCTTAGAATATTAAATATTAGTTGTCTTTCTTTAATAGGGATAGTATTAGTAGTTAATTTGCTTTAATTAATTATTCAAGATTTACCAATTAAGTATTGTCGCGTGATAGACGCACAATACGACTTTAATTTTTTATCGGGAGAACCCGAGTTTGAATCATACAGAGAACACAGGTTAGGAAAAAAAATTATTTAAGTTCAAGGGTTTATATTTATCTAGGTCCAAGAATTAGTCTTCTACTACTTGATAATAAGATAGATAGATACTTAGACAATTTTTAAAAAAAGTTATTCAATATTTTAATTTTATTTTGTTAAATGGGAAAACAATTTTTGAATCCTCTTATATTAATGATAAGATTTTTAAAAAGTTGATTTAAACCGTGTATTATATTCCCTCCGTCCCTAAATATAAGACCCTTTACAAAAAAAAAGGCACAAGAATTAAGAAAATTAGTAAATTTTAAAAAATTCATTAAGTTTGTGTAGCAACTTGTCATTCTTTCCCTATTTACCTTAATTATTAAAACCAATAGTATTGCTCTCTTCTCACTAAATTAGTCTTCTCCAATTATCACAAGAGAGAGAATTTTTCTCTCATCAATTTATTACATTGACTGATTTTGAACCACACAAAAGTGGTTGATTAAATAAGGGTAATTTAGTAAAAATAATTTAAATGTGCATAAAATTTCAAAAAAAATTTTATAAAAAAGGATAAATAATTTTTTTTATAAAGGTTCTTATAAATAAAGACGCAAGCAATATATTTGTAGGATTTTTTTTCTACAAAAGTTATATGTATCATTCTCTTAAGACAATCTAGTTTAATCCAAAAATATTCATATTATACGATGGTTAGTGAACTAAGCGAAAGTTTTTTCAGACACAAAATTTAAACAAACGAAACTATAATAATAACTAAACAAACGAAAACACACTACTTCTTCTCCTATTATAAGCCAATAAATGAAAAAGGTTGAGTTTCCTTTTTTACAGATCCGATCCCTACTATAAAAAGGTACAAATATTTATTATGATTTTCTATTTTGAATTTCCCTATCATGTGCAACAGGTTAGAATAATTTTAGAAAGTAATATTTACAATTAAAAGACTAAAATTTAATGAGGTTTGTACTTACCATGTAATAAACGTTATGACTTTCAATAAAAAACTCTTCAACTTTGGAATTTTGATGTGTAACTTTGTCTGTATATATGCTCTTCAATTTTATTTTTAATTGATGAAGATAGAAAAATTCTTTTGCATATTCAATATTTTATAGGAAGAGCTTATATGTATGTATAATTTATTTAATTTAAGTAACTCTTATGTTACAATAAACTTAATTAAAAATAGTTTAAGACCAAGGTGCCTATGAAAAAAAAGTCTAATATGCATCTATGTCCATATCAGTGTACTTCAATGGAATATTAGTACTATAGAGATACTCAATTAAGCAACTTGTCCTGGAGATGATCTTAGTGTTAATTACCTTTTATGAATGTATATTAAGAGAGGAGTTTGGTTTCTCTCCATTTAGAGAGTGAGACCTAAAGAATTTCAATTCTCAATTCAATCACTACTAATTAAAGTTTCATATTTTCAATTTATTGTATTGTTTAATAATCACAATTCAAATGAACGAGATCTCTTTATAAAAAAGAACAATGTATGTTATAACTTCATACAAATTCTTCTATATATAGATTGTCTATTTACATCTCAAAATAAGTAATAAATAAAATATTAAATATATTTATATTTTAAAAATAAAAAAAGTGTTTAATATATTATATTGAAATAGTAAGTAGGAAAACTTATAAAAATATCTGGTAGGAGAAGTATTTATACTAAAATTGATATTTTTTAATTTTTTTTATGGAAACCACATACAATAACTAGCTAGTACACTTTCAACAAAAAATCTATTAGTAAATGCTTGAATTTTTCAACAATTACCTTCCAATTTTGTATCCTTTGATCATTGACCTTAGGAAAATTCATATAGTGAAACTCTAAAAATAATAGACATAGTGAAATTCGGTTTTAAATAAGGAAAATTTGAGAAAATATCATGATTTTGAAAAAAAACAATCAATACATTTTATTGTTGTAGGCACTTTTCCTCTTAATCTTCGTGAAATGGTTGAATAAAAATATACTCCATAAGTTACCAATATTTTCAACAATTACCTTCCAGTTTTGTAACATAATTTTTAATAGATTTATCTACCGAATTAGTTATTCATTCAGTAACTACATAATATTTTAATTCTTGACTTTTTAAAATATTTGAATTAGTCGCTGACTTGTACTTCGTAAGTTATTTTAGTCCATGATATTAAGTGACACTAACAAAATGCTTACATGGCACGTTGAATACCTATACAATAGGTTAATTGACACTTAAAAGAGTCCATATAAACAATAAAATGATATTAATTTGCTTAATTCCAAAATAGGTAACTCAATTAATACTTTAAATAGCTTACAAGATAACTCAATTTTAAACTCCAAAATATTATATAACTTTAACGATTAAACAAAATGATATTGTTTAATCATATACTCATATATACGATAAAAGCAACTGGCGATTCCAGCAATAGCCTCATTCAAATTATCATTGATAGCCATGATTATTGATAACATATTATATTATATTATCTTAATAATTATCTGTAGCAGTGGTTAAAGAAAACAATCCACTCTATTTGTTTCCAATTGGCAATTGTTAGTATTAGTGGTATATCTCTTGTTTTAGGCCCTGCTTAATCATTATGCACTTGAATACAGACACATCTGCCTTTATGATTTTATTAATTTCCGTCGATTAATGTTATTTTTATATATATGTGATTTTGTTGTTAAATACATGCTTTGAAAAGTACTATCTCTGATTTTATATATAAGAAATATAATATTAATTTACACAGATCAGTAAAACATATTAAATGGTATTTTTTTAATTAATTAAGTAATAAATTTAAATTTTATTCATAACATATCCATATAATTAATATATCAATATATTTGTATGAGAATTGATAAACACATACTCTCTCATAATTAATAATTAATAAATGATACATAAAAAAATTAATTTTTGTTAATAATTAATACATTTTAAAATAATATTATCTTTCTTATATTTAGGATAAAAAAATTTGTTCTTTTTGTTTCATATATATATATATATAAATATAAAAGACCGAAAGTAATACATAAGATTAAAATACACTATTTAAAATTAATTACATCTAAATATATATAGAGATTTATTTATTTTCACTTTTTTCTTTATTGGTAGTCATAAGAGTCTTGGAGTGAGCATCTAGGGAAAAATTTGTGAAATGATGCTTAATCCCTTTCGTTAGGGTGTTTGAAACACGTGTGTAGAATTTACAAAAAATACACACACCATATTAGTCTAGTGACTAAGTAGCTTTACATTAAAATGATAATAATATTTTGAAATAATTATCTAACTCGAGTTCATGTGGATGCACAAGATTTATTGATTTTTTTCTTTTACAGAAATTAACTATGCACCTTCATATAATTGTTTGAAGCTTGTAAACTGCGTAAATATTTCAGTAAATTTAATACTATATATAAATAAATTATTGAAAAAAAACTTATTACATAAATATTTGATTTTTTTATCAACATATATGTTTAAATTTTGTTGGTCAACAAGATAAATTTTTATTTTTCTATCTTTGTCTATGAGCTACTAACTTTATTCGTAATGATTCATAAAAAGAACTTTATTTATAATATTTCAAATCTATGTGAATGCACTCTTGTCTATAATTTTTTTTTTATTCCTAATAATAGTTTAATTTATTTAAAAAGTTGACCAATTTTTTAAAAAGAATTTGGGATTAAGTTGGAAAGTTGGTCGGACAACGCTGTATGCGTACCCGTGAAAGAAGCGTGGATTACGGTTGATTTCAAAGTCCAAAAAAAAAAAAGCATGGAACTGCACCCAGAAAAGTCCAGACAAATATTCACCGTTATTCCAAATATTTTTTTTTATCTGCCAAAGAAAAATATATAGAACATAAAAAGTATAAGCATACATATACAACAACATAATATAAATAATGCTGTAAAAATAGCATGTGAGTGATTATAAAGTGATTTCATTTTATCCTTCCGGAACACAAATCAGATGCATGAATTTAAATCACCTTGTTGAAATTAATGAGGAATTTTTTTTAATATAATTAAAATATAATTTTGATCTTTTATCTTTTAATAAATTTTTATTTAGTTTTTTATCCTTTATTTTTGTAAATTTGTCCATTTATTTTCATATTTTTCTGGTATGGTCCGTACGTATGAAATTGTTCACATTCTTTTTGTTTGGGTCTCATTCATTTTTTATTCGGATCTGTGATTCTTTCATGTGAACTAATTATTATTATTTTTTTTAAATATTTGAGTACTTCTAGTTCACTTTTTAATACATAATATTTAGCCTTTAAAAAAAAACTGTTCTTTTGTACTAACACTATTAAGTGTTTTAAGGGTTTGTTTGGTTCAATAAAGGAGAGAGGAGAAATTTTAACGATGAGAAGAAAAAAAAAGAAAAAATAATATTTTTGTATTTAATTAAAAAAGAAAAAGAATCTGTGTGAAATCTCTCTCTTCTCTTTCCCTTCAAATCCCTCCAATATTTGAGGGAAGCCAAAAACCTTTAAAATCCCTCGCCTCTTTATTTATTAACAAAAAAAAGATCTTACTCCCCATGCTTCATCCACTAAAACCTCAACCAAACATAGGATAATGGAAAAGATATAATGAAATTGAGAATAATATAAATAAAAACACTTAACGTTGTTAATACAAAAAGATTAATATGATGTAGAAAAAAAATTAAAAAGATCAAATTAACAAAAATAAAAAATTCAAGACAAAAGTAAGAAATGGTTAAAGATAAATAATCAAATTTGTATTTAACTAACAGAATTACACTATATTAAGCTCTAAAACTTAAATCCAGCCATATAACTTAGTTATGAGTACATAGGAACATATATGTGTTAGTATTCAGGTTAAATCATCGATTTATATATTTTTTTATAAGAAAAACTCTAAAACATAAATAAATATTCTCAATGTATCAAATTTCGATTTTTTTCATAAATACTTTAAACAAATTTCATTATTAATATTCTGAGAGCTATAAGAATAAAAATTGTTAGTCCGATTCAGATAGTTGAGTTGTAAACGCATGGGATATATTAAATTCAATCCTCGGTTGTATTAAAAAATTCTTAAGAAAAAGCACTAATAACAAAGTAAAGTTAGAAAAGGAAAGGAGGCCAAATAGCGGGATTAGCGGAATTCGGCTAAATAGCGCAGTAAAGTAGGGTTGTTTTGGGGTTTGAGTTGAGAAATGAGGAGGCTCTGCACCAAAACGCAAATTCTGATCGAATTGTTTTGTTTGATTTATGCAAAAGGAAAATTAGAGGAGACGACGACGAAGAACTGAAGAAGGAGAGAATGAAAGGAGAGCATGATCCCTCAAACGAAATCGGAGGAGGAGGGTTGTACGTGAAGGTAATGACGGATGAGCAAATGAAAATGCTGAGGCAACAGATCTCTGTCTACGCCACTATTTGTGACCAGCTCGTTGAGATGCATAAAGCCATTACCACTCAACATCATCTCGCAGGTCTCCTCTCTTTCAGCCTTTTCTTTTTCTCACCCTCACTTTTACTTACAAACATCAATTTACTAATATTCTTATTACGTGATTCTCAATTATATAATTATTATGTTATTATGTGATCTGATGCTTCGCATTTCAGTGATGCTAAGTGTTGAATTGGAGCATAATATTTTAATATTTGAGCGTTTTATTGTCTATACATGTTAAAATAGGATCAAATGACTGAAAAGATCATATTCTATCCAATACTCTCATTTTTGTTCCCTCCCAATATGGGGTGTATGGGATGAAATTCATCTCTACACGAACAATGGAATATCTATTTCATTCCGTCCATTTCCACTCCACTTTATTCCGTTTGGTTCCGCTATGCTCACCTCGTCATCAGTTATCCAAACTTAGGTCCTATGTTTGCTACATATATGACAAGGTAGTCAGACTATGTCATTTCTAATTAAGTGATTAGGGATTAGCTATACATGTGTAGTTCCATTTGGGGACTATGCGGTGGAATACTACATTTTCTTGTTCAATTTGGTGAAAGGAAAATTGCATGGAAGTATCATGAGTGTCTTATTGGTTGTTTTGTTGTTCAGGACTGAGGCTAGGTAATTTGTACTGTGATCCACTGATGGCATGCTCTGGACACAAGTTAACTGCCAGGCAGCGCTGGACTCCTACGCCTCTTCAGCTTCAAATACTCGAGTGTATTTTCGACGAAGGCAATGGCACTCCAACCAAACAGAAGATAAAAGAGATAACCATTGAACTGGCTCAACATGGCCAAATATCAGAGACTAATGTTTATAACTGGTTCCAGAACAGAAGAGCTCGTTCAAAGCGGAAGCAACTAGCTCCCATGCCAAATAATGCAGAACTAGAAGTGGAGACAGAAGTTGAGTCTCCAAAGGAGAAAAAGACTCGTAGAGAAAGTTTTCAAGTTCAACTCTATGAGGATTCATCGCCTCATAGGATCAAGGATCTGTACATACAGAGTCCTGACATAGGTATTAATCATTCAATTATTTGATGGTATTATCTATAACAGCTTTGGGTTTTGCTCTTGATTCATATTTCATCTTTCATTAGATTTTATCCATTTCCTGTTTGAAATTGGATAACCTGCTCATGTGTTCTTATGTGACAGCCATAAACCTGATTAGACAAGAATTTAGAATTTGAAAACAATCAATCTAAATGCTATTGATTTCTTTATGCAGGATTTGACCAGCTGATGGGTAAAATAGAAGTTTCTGGTTGCTACAGTTCTTATTTTCTTTGAGAGAAGATCGGGGAAATGACTGCTTTGAGACTGAATTTTCCAACCATGCTGCTTGATTGCAGCTTGGTGGACTCTATATTGTTGATGTTACTTTTATTATACATAGAAGCTTTCATTCAAAAGTGTTGGTGAACCACAAACCGTGTGGCGAACAGTGCACACACACACAATGCATATTGTATAAATCGTTTCTCCTAGGTGCTTTGCAGGGTTAATTGTTGATCAAGTATTACTGTGTTATGTTGAAATTTTACACGTTTTGAACTTGATTGCTTTTCTCATCAGCATTTGATTTGACTTGCTAATGTAATTTTCATATATGTTAGTACAATAGAGTATATTATTCTCACCAGGTTTCATTTACATATGTCAAGTTATTTTGCTTATATGAACCACTTTTTCCAGAATCAGTGTCCATTTTGTACTCTTAGGAAACACTTTCAAATGTAGTCATAGCCATGGTGTACATGTTCTTCAATGATTAGACTAACAATTTATAGCCCTTAAGCACTGAAAAGTTTACTCCCTTCAAACTATTACCTTGACAGTAACCTGTTTCTGATATAACAATCTTTCAGCCCCATGAATTCAACTCCAGTTGTTGTACTGTATCTTCAATAATCTCAGGTCATGACAGAATCACTCCAATCTCCTTTGGCATTCTTGATAGCTTTAGTTATTTATTATGTGAGTGCCATCACAATGCAGCTTACATGTTTGATTTTAGATAAAAGAGAAAAACAACTACTGACCTCTGCAGTCTGTAGATAAGATTAACGTCTCTCTATTTGGAGGGACCTGATAAAATAACAACACAACTAAACTTTGTATCTAATTTCCATTAGTAAATAATTAATGAAAGAAATATTAGTCCAATTGCTAGATCAAGGACTGAAAGTACATAGTTGATGCTGTTGTGTTCTAGATTCTAGTTAACAAGGATCTGAGCACATGCCCCGTACACCCAGTAGTAAACATATATGTACTGTGGATGACTTAATATAAGGATTGTATAAACTTCGATACTATATTACTCAACATAAATTGCTCAAAAAGTAGTTTAAAAGGGAGAGAATCACCCAAGTGTTCTAAAAAATAGTTTGGTGTTTTTTTTTTTACACCAATAGTGATATGAAACAAAAAAAAAAAAAAGAAAACATAGAAAACTTAATATGTGGCGCCATTTTTTAGAGTAGTTAGGAGTATTTATTTTAATTTTAATTTTCAGAATTATCATTTAATTAGATTTTATCTTCTAGGAATATCTTTACTTAATCTTTTAGATTTTAGGAATATCTTTACTTAATCTTTAGAGCGATATTATCTTCTAGGAATATCTTTATTTATAATTTCAGATTTTAGTAGATTAAGAAGGCAATTGCTTGCCCAATCAGCATAGGGGGCGTGCCATCATTAGTCTAAGAATAGGGTTTTTAATTTCCATTTTTATACTTTGTAAACTTTACCTATTTAAAGGCCACACTTGATGAATAAAAAAAGATCAAGAGTTAGTGATTAGTTTTTAATTATTAAGAGAGTAATTCTCCCATTACAAGGTTCAGTAATTGAACTTTCATTAGAGATTTATCTAGAGCTCAAACCACTCTAGTGCGACGTCTCGCCGGCTTATCAAAGGTAGAACTAACCTTTGTGTGACGCCTCCAACCTAACTCTAATCCGTTCTCTTATAATTCCATGTCCTATTGAGAAGATTTTCGCCCCAATCATGAGCGAACCCAAAATCTCCTTCCGAGTAGTAAAAAATCAAGACGGTCCCCTTCCGCATTCACATCAAATGTAAAATCAAGACAGTCCCCTTCCACATTCACATCAATATAATATCTCCGGTCGATAGCTCGAGGCCGAGAGATAATAGAAGTAGATATTGTTTTTTTCAACAAAGTATTTTAATATTCAATCTTTAGTCAACACTCTTAAGATATGTTTATACTAGATCGAATGAGAAAGGTCTCAGAATGAAAGCATAAACACTTGTGTAAAATAGCGATAAGAATATGAAAAAAAAAAAAAAAGTTCAAGCTAGTCAGGCTCTGTGAACTAGTTACTCAAGAGTTAAAAGCAGTCAATGCATCATTTTAACTAAGCTTTGCATCAGATGGATAGTTTGAACATTTAGCTCAATTGTCAATTGTCAGCTATTTAGTTTCACTCACTAAAAATATGCTCTGCGAGACTGTAACTGTAATTTGTTTGATAAATTTGACTTTTTTTTTTAAAGGTAAATGAGTACATAAAAAAAATAAAATAAAGGTGGATCAGTCTCCATTTAAAATAGAATAAAGTTATTAAATATTGTAATTTAATTTTTTTTTTATATATACATAAGCCAAATCAAGGTTTCTTACAATTGAGATGGTTGACATATGTAAGTAAAGCGATTCCATACATGCATGGGGAAGGTTAGCTGAGCTTTCATTTTAACAGAAAGCAACAATATATCTATGAGTTTAAAAACAGAAGTATCCTAACAAATGCATTCTTAAATATAATAATGCATTTAGCAATATGTAGTTCACGTCTTTCAGGTAAAAAAAGATAAAATTTTGTTATGTTCTTCCACATTTTCACGCAATTATGCCTTAATCCATGTCAGATCTTAATTATCTGTAATCCATCTCCTTTCATTTAGATAGTGGCTGTTTGGGAATAATGTTTTGTAGACACCCAAAAAGCTTACATTCTTCTTACACTCATAATATAATATTATTATTTAATTTAAATGAATTAAAAATTGGGAAAATGAAGGATACTAAAAGAGTAAAAAAAATAATAATAAAATAATTAGGGTGTAAAGATGTATAATTTTTAGGTGTCAAAAAATCAGCACTCCCTGTTTGGATAGAAGTGGATTCACGTTAACGTGGATCCACTTCAACGCTACTTTTTGTTGCGTTCATTAAATCGCCTTAGCTTATGTGCTAAATTTATCTCAACCATTGATTTATCTATTTTAATGTGATTTGACGTGATCCAACGTCAATCCAAACACACATAGTATTTAATTATCTACTCGTCTTTGTCAACATTCAAAGATCAAATCGAACAATTATCTACATTGTACTATTTTATTTATTTTTATTTATCCAATGACTTTTTTAACCTAGAGATTTTGATAACTTGATAATTTTAATCTTATTAAATCCAAATATTCAATAAGGTAATTTTAATGTAAAATTTTTTATATTAAATGATAGAGTTTCTTTAATTTTTCCTTTCCTTTTATCTAAAATCCAAGATCGATAACCCCTGGTTAACCATGTTGAAAAGGAGTGAAAAACATTAGAAAGAAATCAAAATACTTTTTAAATACTATTTATCGTATATAGATATTTTCTAATTTTTTATAAAGTTTTAAATTTCTTATATAGCATTCACACACAAAAATCTTATATTGTAGAAGAATTCTAAATATCCTTTATTTTTTTTATAATAAATATCCGTTGAGTTTACATACTTGACACTTTTAAAATCTTACGTGACATGTAATTAAAGCTTTTGTTTGGATATTAAGAAAAAAGAATAACGATGATAAAAAATAAAAATGAAAAAATATTAGATAAAAGTGAGAGAAAAATATAATAATATTACATATTTTTTTATGTTATTTTTTTCGAATCAAAAGTATTATCCGACACATAATACTCTTCTATGCACAAACAATAATTAAATCCAAATATTCATTCCGGTCTTTTTTTATAAAATACCATCTAAAAATTTTTTATGATCTTTTTATAGAACATTTATAGTTTTCATAATACATTTATTGTTTCTTTTATTTTTTACTCCTGTTAAATATATTGACTATTTTAACTTTTTTATTATAATTAGCTGATACATTGTTCAATAAAGAATAAAAATGATATCTTATACACTTTGTGAGAAAACTAATAAAATTAACTAAACTCAATAACTTTTCTTAATCTGTGTAATTCAATTAAAAACATCTTATAAATAAGACAAGAAGGAATAATACGTTTAAATAACTCAATTAACTACTAACAAAACCTTTACATTATTCTAGGGACTAACATCACAAGATTGTAAAAATGTGGAAAAGTATATATATATAAAAAAATCCATAGAATATTTGTACTGAAAATGTATTTTTATTTTCAAGAAATTTATTTAAAATTATAACTTATTTATATTTAATATAAAGTAAAAACCTAGTTAAGTGAATTTTTTAAGTGTTTTTCATTAGAAAGTAAATATCACTTACCTAAATATTTTTTTTAAAAAGTAGTTAAAATTAGTTCGAATACCAAACATGCATGTAGATAAGGATACAAATTTATCATTTTAACAAATAGTAGATCATTCTCTTAGTATTTTCTTTCTGTATGAAATATTTCTTTTGTGAATTTCATGTATATTTGTCTGGATTTTCTCTCACGTAAACAATACAAAATATATTTTTCCAATTTTCTTAAATCCAACTTTCTTCTATTTATTTCCAGGTATCCAAACAGGGGCTAAATAAAATCCTACACGTGTTTACTCAATTCACTTTATATAATTAATACATACTTATTTTGGTTGGACAGAGAAATTGTCCTATTTTACTGAATTGTTATTTGTTAAAGCTTGCAATTTTAGCTTAATTTGAACCAGGAATGCTCTGCCGGGGATGAATTGGAAGGAATTTCCCTTTTTAAAATTAGTAGTTAGTATTTGTATCAAAGAAAGAAAAGTGATTGATGTATAATAGCTATTTCCTTACATTTATGTTGCAACTCATTATTTTAGCTCTCTCTTATTTATTTAACTTAATTTTTGGTCCCATTTTGGAAGATTTGATCCTAAATTTTAAACGGGCGATTTTGATTCTTTTATTTTTAAAATGGACAATTTTAGTTTCTCTGTTAGTTTATTTTTTTAAATTAACTGCATTTTTTAGTCAATTTAATGACAATTTTCATCTAAATTAATGACAAAGGGACCAAAATAATTTATAAATAAAAAATTTCTCAAAAAATATTAATTCAGTGACAACTTTTCTCCCAATTAGCGACAAGTTCCAAATTGTTTACGAAAAATAATTAAGAGAAAAAATGTAGCTAATTAATAGTTTTTAAGAATACATTTTATTAATAAACAATTTTAGCCCATCTTGACACTAAATTGACTAAAAATCATGACTAATTTAAAAGAAAAACTAACTGAGGAACAAAAATGTCCATTTTTAAAACAAAGGGAACCAAAATCGCCTATTTAAAACTCGAAATACCAAAATCACAAAAAAATAAAATAAAAAAAAAGACTAAAACTACAATTAAACATTTTAATTTAGGACATTATCTTTTATATATTTTTTTCTCTCTTATTTTTTTATTGTTTTTCTATTTGTCCTTTTCTTATACAACCTTTAAACTCAAAATTGAGTTATACACCCAACATTACTCTTAAAAAAATATACTCCTATTGTGAATTAATGATTGCTTGTGTTACTGTTATGGTATTAGTCACTACTTCGTAGCCAGTAGGCACCGACATCCCACTTGGCTCCAAGGATCAAATTATGATTGGATAGAGAGATATGGGAGAAATTCACATTTTGTTTTTTTCTATTTAATTTAAAGAAATTCACATTTGTTTTGTCAAAAGGTAACCATATATATATATTCATGTATATTATTCATTCATGTCATGTCCATTAGAACATAAATGATTACAAAGTTCACGAATGGATGACATTTTATCATTTTGTTGAGTATGTATTCCCTAGAAAATAGTACTACTAATAGTTATGCATTCTCAATGAACAGTGGTTACTGCTTATGGCCATTGACTGCTTATGCCACATAACTTTTTTGTTAATGCCAAGGCATGCAAGCATTGTGTTTATAACAAAATTTGAAATTATCGAAAAATGAATGGTAATTAATGAGGGATTATATTTTAAAAATGGATTCATGATACATTTAAGTTTAATTTTTCTTATTCATTCACAAAGTTTTCAACTCAAGTATAATTTTTTCAATGTTTGTTAAAAAATTCAAAAATGATTTAAAACCATAAAAATACATAATTAATTCAAATAAATATATAAACACTACAAAGGTTAAAATGTTTTCAACAATTAGTTTTTTATTATTTTTTTTATGAAGTTTTCAACAATTAGTTGATACATATATAGTGTTTAGTCTAAAACATAATGTAATTAATACATAGTAAAGATTAGTCATTGACTGTCAATTGAGGATGCTTTCGATACACAAGGTTAACATGATTTTTTTCGATAGTAAAAAGTTAACATAATTTTTTTAATAACAATAAATTTACAATCAAAATTTGAAAAAGAAAAGAAAATATGAAAATAGTTGATTATTAAAACTTAAATTAAAATATTGAATAATAATATCACATTCACAACATCGCAATAGCTTATGTGCCCATTTTTGGTTATATAAACTATATTTAATGTATTAAATTAAATTATTAAATTAAAAATAAGCACCAAAATAAAGTTGCTCTTTTGTGTGTATGAACGGGATTATTATTGTTTATTACTTTATTACTTTATGCAGATGCAGATGTAGATGTAAATGAAATGAAGAATAAAATTCGTTCGTTGAGGTACACTCTGTGTTGCGGTCGTTGGAATCGGAGAAGACGCCACATCTCATCCAAACTCGCCGGCAAATAAAACCAGCCCCCATTCGCTTTCTCCTTCTCCTTTTATTCTTTCAAATCTTCGAATTCAGACTTAGAATTTCTCTGTTCCACGATACAAATCCCTAACCGACTTTAATTGATTCTGTGGCGCGCGATCTATTTGAGGTCGAAGGCGAACAAACTACACAATTCAGGGATGGCAGCACCAAACATGGATCAGTTCGAAGCGTATTTCCGGAGAGCAGATTTAGATGGAGATGGCAGAATCAGTGGTCCTGAGGCTGTCGCTTTCTTTCAGGGATCCAACTTGCCCAAACAAGTTCTTGCTCAGGTTTCCTTCTCTTCTGAATTTCTAATTTCTAATCTAAAACAAACAAATCATGCCACTAAACTTCCGTTGTTAATTTCTATGTGCTTTCACTTTGAGTTATAGGATTTTCATGATGGAGGGTTATGATTTCGTGCTTGGTTGCCTAGATTCTTTGTTTTAGGTTTTTCCTCACTGTTTTGTTCAGGTATCCTTATTCTCTGGTTTTCGCTGCTGATTGGAAATGTTAACTCATGCTTCTTTATGTCTGTATGAGTTATAGGTATGGATGCATGCTGATCAGGCCAAAACCGGTTTCCTTGGGCGGAATGAGTTTTATAATGCTCTGAGATTAGTAACTGTTGCTCAAAGTAAACGAGATTTAACGCCTGATATTGTGAAGGCAGCGTTATATGGCCCTGCTGCTGCTAAAATCCCTGCTCCGCAGATCAATCTTGCTGCTATACCTCCACAGAATCCAAATCCAGTTGCTGCGGCATCTGTTGGGCAGATGGGTGTTGTGGCACCCACGTCTTCTCAAAGTTTTGCTTATAGAGGACAAGGACCAGCAGGTCCTGTTGCTAACCCGCAATATTTTCCTCCCCAGCAGAGCCCGACCATGAGACCACCTCAACCCATGCCTGCTAGCAGCACACCCCGTCCGCATCAGGGTTTCCCTGGTCCAGATATTTCTAAAGGGGTTAATATGCCTGGTCACAATCTCTCAAATCCTAGCTTCTCAAATGATTGGAATAGTGGAAGGCCTGGTATGGTTGCTACTAGACCTGCAGGAATCACTCCAACAATTACCTCACCTACTTCAACAGCACTCTCTCCTGTCTCACCGATGCCCCAGCCAACAACTGTTAACACTAAAGCATTAGCAGTTTCTGGAAATGGTTTCTCTTCGAATTCAGTTTTGGGAAATGATTTGTTCTCTCCTGCCGCATCCACGCCGAAACAAGCACCTTCTGTACAAAGTTATTCTGTTAGCAATGTCTCGTCAGCCATTGTTCCAGTTTCCAGTGGTGCCCAACCTGCTAGTAAGCAAAGTTCACTTGATTCATTGCAGAGTGCATTCTCAATGCAGCTTACAAATAGTCAGTTTCAGCGGACACAGTCTGCACCAAACACAAGTCAGCAGATTTCACCACCAGCCTCTTCTCCGCTTACATCAGCTGGGATATCAGTTGGACTTGGAACTACTAATTCTGACAATTCACAGATTTCTTGGCCAAAAATGAAACCTACTGATGTGCAAAAATATGCAAAGGTGTTCATGGAAGTTGATACTGACAGGGATGGAAAAATCACGGGGGAGCAGGCACGCAGTCTATTTTTAAGTTGGAGATTGCCAATAGGTAAAACCTTTTGCTTTCCAAGTGGAAACTGTTTGATGATGTAATTATTCATTTGGTATGTTGACGTGTTAGACAGTCCATGATTAGCAGCTGAAGGTTTAGCTTCTTGAATTCAGAAAATTTCCCCACTTTAATTCTTTTTCTGGTAACAAGAAACTGTCAACTGCACATCAATACTGAAAAGTTGTATTGTCTTTGTGTCTGCTGAAGCTTTTGAAGATACATGCTTTGTTGCAATGTGTTGATGTATTTTATGGACTGCAATTCTTTGGAGTCAAGACCACATCGCTTTTTTATTTTATATGTTGTTATTTGCTCTGATTTGGAATTAAGCTTTGGAATCACTTGGTTTTCGATTGAGTAAAAGTAAAACAATTCAAATGCATCCTAGCTCAGGCTTGGAGGTGAACATTGGATATCACGCCATACCACAACTTGCATGATATAGGTATATTGTATGCATTGTACTAGACGCTAAAGAATTTAAGGAAGATGTATATTATAGGATTCAAGTTGGGTAGATGAAATGGAGAAATACTTCAGTGTGTTATTTGTGATCTAGACGTGTCTCTCAAGCTCATAGGAAAAATTTATTGAATAACCGTAAGACTAGCAATCCTTTATGATATTGAATGTTGGGTGATGGATTGCAAATGAAAACACAAGCTAAAGTCTTGCAAAGATGAGAATTTTGCTGTGGGTGAGCGGACAAAAAGGTAACATCAGGAATTATTCTTTTAGTGAAAAAGCTGTGAGTACTGAGTACTAAGTGGCAACTATTAAAAGACGACAAAATCTTGCTTGCCTAATATGATTTGGCAATAGAAGCCTCAGTAAGAATAGTTGATTAGATGGAGGATAGCAAAATAGATAGCTGTAGAGACCTAGAGATAGAACTAGGAACACTAAAGAAGAAAACATAGAAATTGACCTAGATCTAAATGGCTTTTCTTTAAACTTGGTTTTGTACCAAACATAGTGATATTTGATCCTGGTACCTGACCTTAGTGAATGAATGCTTCTTTCGTTGGTTGTGATTTGTTGTCATTCTATGAGGTCTGTTTATCAAATGTTTGTATTGAGATAAATGAGCAAGGTAGTGGGGGTGGAAGAGTGCTCTTTGAGGCAATAAATCACTTAACACCCTATGTTTATTGCCAAAGAGTTCTTTACCTATAGAACAACAAGAAGCCTTGATCAATACAAGTGAAACATTAATGAAACAACTGACTACTATTACTATTATTCCCTTATTGAGGAAATGCAAATTTTTTATGTAATCAAAATAATACATAAATTGTTAAGTTATTTAACATAATTAACAAATGGTTTCTAAGTGAGGGATTTGTTGTTTTTAACTTCTTGATATTGGATAAAAGAACAATTTTACTAGAACAGAGGAATAAATACGAGGAGGAGGATAATGAATCCTCCTTAAACAAACCTACTAAAACAACCAGTTTCCAATAGAAACATAGAAAATGGTCTGACATGAGCTATAAGAGCTACAACCATCAATACGAAAGAGCTCTTTGACCACTTCGTCTATTATTTTTTTTCCTTTTTTGTTTTTGGAAAAAAGAGGGAGATAGGCTAGTAACTGAGTAAGTACCACAGAGTGGAGATAAGCACAAATGCACAATACCATCTCATAACACATGTAAGGGGGAAGAGGCAACCTTGAATATATGAGTCTTCCTTACCGAGTGTACTTGAGAGTCACGTTAACATTGCCATAAAATTGTAGTATCTTCTTTTTCCACCTAAAACCTTTAAAAGTGTTGATTGAGAAACCACATCCAGTTAAAAGGAGTCACCTGTTAATATCTGAGAACCCCAAAAGTTATCATAAAAAGTTAGATGCCTAAAAATGCACAATTCAAAATTAAGTGGGATACTGTTTTTGAATTAGACCTGCAAATAACACTGACTTAAGGTGAAAGAACTGTATGAGGCCTTTGAATCTGCAACATGCCATTCGTACACAATTCCTATGAAGACTGGTGTCCAAAAAAAAAAATCAGGAGAATGGATTAGAAGCTGAAAAATAATTATCATTGTATTTTAAGGGAAAGTGACAAAAATGCTGATATTTTGAGCTGGATTATATGGTTGGTCACAGTTATTAAACCAGAGATCTACTCCATATGTGTATGTCTTTGGTTATGAACCAAGAAACCCAACCAATTCCAAATCCTCATGTTTCACCTTGGTATCTGATAGAACACCAGAATTAAGGAGCAAGATTTGAGAAAGGAAGAATCAAGAATGATATTATTGGCACACAGAGAACAAGAATGCTACAAGAAGCAGGAAAAAAAATCCCCTTCCAGAGTCGAGGACTCATCTTCCAGAGCATAAGCTCCAAACAAATTTTCAGTTTCAGATCACAATTTTCCTCCCTTTCAACACATTAGTATCCTATACACAGTATGATAGGGCCTTGGCCATTGGCCTACTTCCTAACAGTGTCACAGTAGTTACTGAGCAATTTTTTTAAAATTTTATTTTATTTTATTTTATGGAAAATAACAAGAACTAATAGTTTGAGTCTTGAGCAAGATTATAGTAACAGTTATTAGATGTGAAGAAGTGATAATCTCCATGTGTAGAAACCTAGTGGTAACTTATGAACCATGAAAACTCCAGCAATTTCAAAATCCTCTTGTTTTATCCTGCAGAGTGTTATAATGGGTTTTTTTTAAAAAGAATATTAAATACTAATTGTTTGACTTCGAGCAGGATTATATTTTAAGTGATAGTTGATAGAGCTGAGATTAACTTCACATTTAGATTTGAACCAAGAAACCAACAAATTCCAATTCCTCATATACTACTTGAATAGCTTATTTGTCAACTATTTCACGGTTTTCTACAAGCTTTATGCAGAACATCACGTTGGCTGCAATTATATTGCTGATGAAATTCCTGTGTCAGCCAGTCAGGCTAATTGAAATTCAAAGCTACATGATATGCTGATAAAGATGATGTTAGTAGATATGTTGCGTTACCTTTCCGAGACTAACTGTTTCTTGGCTATGTTTTGTTTGATCATGTACTTCACAAGTTCACTACCTTGAAAATTTTCTTGGACATGTCTGGATCACCTTTTATTATTTTCTGATTGAAAATACTAAATTAGATCTTTGTGGACTTTCTGCAGAGGTATTAAAAAAGGTATGGGACTTATCTGATCAGGATAATGATAGCATGCTTACCTTGAAGGAGTTTTGCTTTGCTCTTTATTTGATGGAGCGGTACAGAGAAGGTCGCCCTCTTCCGCAGTCTCTTCCAAATAGTGTTATACTTGATGAAACACTGCTGTCTATGACGGGCCATCCTAGAATTACACATGGAAATGCAGCCTGGGGGGTAGGCCCAGGTATTTTCACTAACTTACCCTATCTTAGATTCCCCCCCCCCCCCTCTGTAAGATATATTTCTTGACAAGGTTATACTTCTTATTTGTCACAAGGTTTTCAGCAGCAACAAAGGATGCCAGTGGCACCTGCAGCTGGTGCGAGGTCGTCGGTGCAAGGAACATCTGCCCGGCCGGATGGCACTGTCCACCCCAACCAGCAGAAGTCAGGAAAACCTGTACTGGAAGATTCCTTCTTGAATCCCACAGATAATGGTGAGGGGAATATATTAAACTCAAAGCCTCAAGTGACAGCAACTGCAGGGAAAAAGGTATTTGCTTTACCTTTGTGGTTTTTGTCCATTTATGACTCAATTTAGGAAAGTAAAAGTTCCAATTAATTGATTTTTTTTTATCTTTTTCTTTTATGCTTGTGATTTCTATTTACAATATGGAGGATCCTTTATTCTCCTAACTCTATGATTATCTTCTCTTGTTAATTAAATTTATGGTTTGTAAAAAAAGGTTCTACTTTTTTATTTTATTTTTTCTAAAAGGAAAAATTATGGAACTCATTTAAAGCCATAAATTCATCCATATCTTTCGGCAAATGTAAGTGCAAAGAGGCAACTTTGAAATTTACATTCTTCTCCCAACCATATGTACTAAAGAACTGTATAAATGCTCTCTGCCTTAAAACCTTAGTCTCCTTATTTCTAATAAAACTTTTCGAACCTCCTATATCTAGAAACTACTCCGATAGGAAGGACACTTAGGGCTTGTTGGATTTCTGTTTGTGAAAATTAAAAACAGAAAACTAAAAAACCTAATTGACAAAGAACAGTTTTCGGGAACAATTTTTGTTTTTCAGTATTTAAAAACTAGAATTTTGAACCATCTAAAACTTGTTTTAGTTTTCATTTTTCTGAATTTACACATAAATTTGTTTTGAAAACTCCTTTCATATTTTTTAAAAATTGTTTCTGAAAATTGTTTTATAATATAGTTTTTAAAAACTAAAAACCAAAACTGTTTCAAATAAGCCCTTAATTTTCTAAGAAAAGGTTCACAATCACACGGTGCTTTGTGGTGGGTGCCCCCTTCAATATTTATTACAGGGTTCGAATTTTCTTGTTGATTCTGGTGGGCCCTAAGTTAATTTCCGGTCTCAACTATAATTTTTTAACCTAACAAGTAAATTCAAAATGAATTATGGGGATCAAATTTACTTTTGGAACCAAAAAAGTAATTCTGCCACGTTTAGTAATACCTTAAACCAGGTCTATTTATTTGCAAGTGGACTTATACTTGTTTTTGCACATTCTGAGACATCATAAAGAAAAGAAAATGTTTCTTTGTTTTTGTAGGCTGAAGGATCGCAGAATGTGATTTTAGATTCAAAAGAGAAGATTGAGTTTTACCGCAACAAAATGCAGGAACTGGTGTGTAATTCATATCTTGTTTCCTTATTTACCTTTTTCTTAGACTGATGTTTCATGGTTAAAGTCTAAGTCTAACATTATTGAAATTAACTGTTTGTTGGCTTACTGGGTCAAGCTGATGGTGGTTAGCTCAAAGCCTCGAAGTAAACTTGTTTTTGCATCAAAGGATTGATTACATGCCAATCGTGTTAAATAAATGTGACTTTTGACCCCCTTTTTAGATGGAAGAATTAACATGTGTGATTTTGCTTAATGTTCACAAAAAATAAGTTTTGTGCTAAATAGGTCTTGAGTATTCAATTGTAAGCACAAAAATAAGCTAATTCAAAACTACCCCAAGTGTACCAGAAATGTGTAATTTAGCTGGAGTTTGCTATGACAAATAATGTGGATGGTCCGGTACTTATATGAAATGGCATTGTATCTTCATTCGCAGCCCAGATTTTTTGTTAAGCCATGACTTTTTCTATTCAATTCAATTACCATGTCTAGCTAATAACTGACATATTGGTAGGGTTTATAATTCTAGTTTGGCTTCAGTTTGAAGCCTGGGAATTGACATCTGGTTAGAAAGACTGGAAATTTTGAAGGTAAGAAGAGTAAATTTTCCCCCTTCAAGAAAGTGTAACTGGAATTATGCAGGCAGTGAAAAGATTGATGATTTTAAGTGGGTAGAGTTCAGGATTTTATGCCGAAAAAACCTTTTTATTTTTAATTTTGGTTTTTTAGCAAATATGGCGGGCGGTTGTATGCCGTGAATATGATGGATTTGAACAAGTGATGAGTGACCATTTATGTTAGGCAGTGTACTCACTCTCTTCCTTTCCCTGTATGGTTATGTTGTATCAGGTACTATATAAAAGCAGATGTGATAACCGATTGAATGAGATTACAGAAAGGGCATCTGCAGATAAGCGTGAGGTACATTCCTTTTTTGGAAAATGCGATGTTAAGTTTAAAATGTGAAAAGAATAGCTCTGATTTGTTTTTATATTACAGGCAGAGTCATTGGGCAAGAAATATGAAGAAAAATACAAACAAGTAGCAGAAATTGCATCCAAATTAACTATAGAAGAAGCTAAATTTCGTGATATACAGGTAATTAGAAATTCTGCATTACTTTCTCACAGATAGACTATTTGCAAGAGCCAAGAGGTGAGAGTTACTGATATTTTATATGCATTATGTTACCTATGCATTTTTGCTTATGTTTCAGTAATTATGAGAGAGAATATAATGTCTTAAATTGAAAAATTTCAAATGTCAATGCATCTTTAACCATTTGTACATATTTAGGAAAGGAAGGTGGAGTTGCAGCAAGCCATTGTCAAAATGGAACAAGGAGGCAGTGCAGATGGTATTCTTCAGGTGAAATTTATTTCTGGAATTGAGATTGGGTGTTCTGTGGAAACCTGTATATTATTCTGTTACTGAGTTGTAGCTGCTTCCATAGGTACGTGCTGATCGCATACAATCAGATCTTGAGGAGTTATTCAATGCTCTAGCTGAATGGTGCAAGAAACATGGGATAGATGTGAAGTCAGTAGCAATGGTTCAGCTTCCTGCTGGTAATTTTATTCTCACTCTATCTTGTTATGGCTTCTATCTTAATCACTAATAATGTTCTTCATTGATTCTCAGAGAATCACTCTTCAAACTTTTAATTTTTCTGATTTGTTTTTCTCTTGTTAATTCATAATCCTCGTTATCAATTCTCATGTGGGGAAGCCTCTTTGTACATTTTAGTAACCTACATTTTGTTAAGGGCCCTGTATTAAAATCAAGGGCATTGCATATCAACTGACGGATATAAACTAAAACCACTTATATGAATGTTTTGTTCTCTACTAGTTATATGCAATTTATGCACAACTGTTTGGTCTTTTGTCTTGCGGTGATCCATCATTGTGGATACTTTACAACACTTGATTAGTGAGAAGTAAAAGGTTGAGAGAAAAAGTGAGGTTCTGTTTAACACCCATCATTAGACTACTTTACAATGTTGAGTGTACCCTTCCTCTTTGGAAGCTAATAAGGGCTTGCGTTAGTGGCTGGAAACTTAAAACCGTATACTACAGCAAATTGCAACAAATGACTGTATTTCTCTCTGTTTCTAACTTATGTGCACAAACTTGATGAATCATAAGGTTGGCAACCCGGAATTCCCGAGGAGGCCACTGCTTGGGATGAAGATTGGGATAAATTTGAAGATGAAGGTATGCCATTTTTTTTTTCAATATTTTTGAACAGTAACTTTTTTAAAAAATATTTTTGAACAATTATTTTTTTGTTTTTCATTAAGTAACTTTTTTAATTGCTTTGTTTACTTCTAGGATTTGCCAATGATCTCACTTTCGACACAAAAGATGCATCTTCAAAACCAAAGCCCACATTCATTCATGGAGAACAAAATTTCTCTGATGATAATTCAGTTCACGATTCACCTGTGAATGCAAATGGTAAGCGAGAAAATTCTGCTAATGGTGATTATGCAGTTGAGGATGAATCTTATGCACACAGTGAAGATGACTTGGCAAGAAGCCCTCATGATAGTCCAGCTGGGAGGACTACGGTGGAGAGTCCTTCTCAAGACTTTTCAAATGCTCATTTTGGGAAAAGTTTTGAAGCAGATGCAGAAACACATGGGTAATTTCTCTTTCCTTTGTATTTTTTTTTCTGGTCTTATTTTCTTTTTGGTGGTTTTTGAGCAATGCTATATCCTCCTAATTATCTTCCTATAATTATCTTCCTAATACTATATAAAGTATGGAATTAAATGCACTTTCAATCTTAAAAATATAAAAAGCATTGAAAACATTCTTTAATAAGTAATTAGGAGGATTTTTAGGAACATGAATTAGGAAGATTTAGAATTATTCTTTCCCATTTCTTCTTTTTCTTTGTTTCAATGTATGGCTTTCACTACAGTGCATTTAGTAATTGTGATGTTGTTATTAACCTATGATAGCAGAAGTTTTGATGAATCGACCTGGGGTGCATTTGACAACAATGATGATGTGGACTCGGTATGGGGTTTTAACACTAGTAATACCAAGGTAAATTGTGCCTATACATACATGGCTCTTGATTTTACTCTTCTCTTTTTCTTGTCAAAAAAAATTCTTACACACCTAAGTAGTTGCAAACTTGCAATTATCAATAAAGACTATTCTCAATGAAATTTTGAGATTATTTTTATATTGAGTGGATGTAAGATACCAATGGAGGATCTTTTTTTTTTCCGTTTATTATTATTATTTAGATATTTTTGATTATCTTTACAACGGAGAAGATATGCCATTTCAAATATCAAGTTGCTTTGATTTCCTGGACATGACCCAGCCGCAGCATTATGCTTTAGTGAAAAAATAATAAAGCTAGAATTTTTATGTTTGGTTTTGTAGGACTCTGTCTTGGAACAGCAGAGAGATTTCTTTAAATCCGATGATTTTGGTATAAACCCAATTAGAACTGGATCTACACAAACAGATGGCACGTTTCAGACAAAAAGCCAATTTATATTTGATGATTCAGTGCCTGCAACTCCACTTTCCAAGTTTGGCAACTCTCCAAGGTACAGCGAGGCAGGAGATAGCTTCTTTGACATGTCAAGGTTTGATTCTTTCAGCATGCACGAAGGGGGGTTTTCTCCACAACCAGAGAGGCTGACGAGATTCGATTCCATTAGTAGCAGCAAGGATTTTGGCTATAATAACGACAAATTCACAAGGACCGACTCTGTGAGTAGCAGCAGAGATTTTGGCTACAACCACGAGAAATTTATGAGGTTTGATTCCATAAGTAGCAGCAAAGATTTTGGCTACAATCCTGAGACGCTTACAAGGTTTGATTCAATGAGTAGCAGCAAAGATTTCGGCTTTGGTCATCCAGGGCATGCAAGGTTTGACTCTATTGGTAGCACCAAGGACTTCAGCCACAGTGGTCCTTTCTCTTTCGATGACTCCGATCCATTCGGTTCCTCTGGCCCTTTTAAAGTCTCTTCAGATAATCACTCTCCGAAGAAAGGTTCTGATGGTTGGAGTGCATTCTAGCCTGCAGTTCAATTTAATTTTTTTCGGTTTTTCTTTGTTGTTTCCATTTCCTTGATTGATCATGATAGCCTATTATTTTTTGTGTATAATAACTAGAGAAAAAGCGGGTCGGTAATATTAAATTGTCTGACGCATGTATTAGTTTAAGGGCAGTTTTCTCTAAGGATTTTTTTGGGAGGGGGCGAGGGTGGTTATATGAGGACGAGTGTGTTTTTGGGAGAGGTACAGATTTGAAATTAAATGTCTTGGTGTGTATGTATTACTATGCTTAATGACCACTTAAAAAGAACACTAAGTTGCAGGAGCATGCAAAAGCAGTACTAGTATTTTTGCCCCCCGATTCATTACAGGCGTTTCTCGATTCGATTCTTTTATTTTTTTGGTGAGGCCTAGGAGGCGCTTCACAATTCGTTTAATCATATCATTATCACCACAGAAGAAAGAAAGCTGCACCTAAATACAGTGCCCCTCTCGCATCTCTTTGCAATTTTTCAACTGCACGGGATCTCTATGGTTAAGATTATGCACAGAATTAAGAAACATAACTAGAATTTAATTTTCTTTTATAAAAAATGTTTAAATTCCTGCTATGCTGCTCAATTATAACTATGCATAGCATATGGAATAAAAGTTATAACATGTACTTCAACAAAAGTATATCTTACTAATTATTAAGGGTTGTTGAAAAGAATTAGTATTTGTTTATTGATTTCATAAAATGACAGTAAGAAAATGATCAAACAATTAATAAAATGTCAAGCACTAAAAAAACGGAATGAATAAATAGAAGTGTTCGGGTAATTGAGTATGGAAGTTAACTTAAGCAATGGAACTTAATTTTAGATGTAAAATTATAATTATAATATTATTTTTTATACACTTCAAAACAATTTTTTTTATCATCTAATCAAAATATTTTTAAAATTAACTTAACATCAGTATTTAAATTAATTTTATCAAAGAATTTGTCCAGGGGTCTGAATTACTCGGTAGTCTGGCTAGAATAACTGTTGTGCTTACCGCCTAAGCCAAGTTTCTACATATATCCCGACTCATTTCGGCAAATCAGGGCTGGCTTTCCAAAATATTGAGCCAACAAAAGAAAGGTAAACAAAAAACAAAAAAGTATTAACAGAGAATTCCAAACATATTATAAGAATTAGTTATATCTTGACAGGATGGCATCTGGTAAACTGTTCAAAGCAAATGTAGATTCTCATAAAAACTCCAACGGAGGTCAAAAATGAAATAAGTACTGTGGGGAACTTTTCACTGTCTTCCGAGAAATCAATAAACTAAACGCCAAAATCTTTGTAATGCCGGTTCCCTAGTACTGCAATCACATTATCCCCCTGCGACGCATTCTGGCAGTCTGCATGAGAAATTAATCAGGAAGTCAAGCTGCAAAAGGAAAAAAAGAAAAACATTTTCCTTTTGAGTTTCTCATTAAACCATTCCTAGTTCAATTGATAACTTAATAAACCCCTTTTTTTAAGTCTCAACTGTGGAGGGAAAGATCAAAGGATTTGACCCTAATTCTGGGAATTTTATATAGAGAAATAATTTTACCTGTTAAGATATTCCCAGTTTGCCACCCACGGCAAGTTTTTTTTTACCACCCAATATTTATTTTTTCAGGGGAGAGGGGAGGTGGGATTCGATCCCTGGTATCACCAGTGACATGTCCCCATTAGATACTAACTCAATGGTATTAGAAACTCCTAGAAACTGAAGTTAAAAACTATTTTTTGGCGGGGATAACTTTATAACATGTTTTGATATTTTGATACTCTTGAGGTATTGAAAATGTTTAAATTCAATTTTTATATTTAAAAGCCAGACAACTGGTGTTATGTAATAATTCTAAACAAAGAGGGTATCTTTATATTAAATAAAAAAAG
Source organism: Cyamopsis tetragonoloba (assembly GCA_037177725.1). Classification (NCBI taxonomy): domain Eukaryota; kingdom Viridiplantae; phylum Streptophyta; class Magnoliopsida; order Fabales; family Fabaceae; genus Cyamopsis; species Cyamopsis tetragonoloba. Next base: position 85,502,862 of record CM074119.1, read on the forward strand.
GGATTAAAAATTAAAATACCATATCCCAAAGGGGATTGGAGTATACTTATATCCATGTATAATATATAAGGATACTGATTAATGACACGAAAAACCATCCCACGAATACCACAAAAGCGGCAATTATGCTGATTTGCATATAAACAACCTGCAATGACTAATGTAGCAAGTATTGTTGTCAAAAGAATTTGTTAGTTAAATTCACTGTTCGTGATCTTCGTGAGTTTGCTATTCGTGTGAAATAGCACAGCTCGACAGAAATAGAGGGAATCAAGGGTATTTATACCTGAAGGATCTGCTACTCTTTCATTCTTTGGCATCTTTGTCATCTTGGTGAAGTTGGTGAAAAGAATATAACATCGAAGATTGCATATTTGCAATTTCGACGATAGTCTCCAGTGCTGCAAAGAATTTCAATTGAAAGAATGTGTCATATCATGACTGTCAAGTAAAAACATTAACAGATGACAAAAACCACATCGACAAAGCAAGTAAATGGAATTCAGATATCGAGTCCTATTATCCACCTCTCTCAAATGATAGCTGGGTGGCTCGAAGCTTTGGGGAAATTAAAATTCCAAAAGTTGACAGGTACTTGGAACGCTCCTTTTGGACCTATAAAATCACTAACAATTGATGGTTCAAGACTTCTGCTGAGAAAATGTTTGAAATATCACATTCTATAATTTATTCACCAAATGAATTCGTGAAAATAATATTTGAAGTTAAGTCCAATTCTATTTGTATTGCTTGTGTTCATATCAGAATATCTTGTTAAGAGAAACTAAAATATATACTAATGAGAGAAAGTGAAAACGTTTGTAGAATACTTACTTCATCATTATCTGCAAGTCCCGAGAAGTTATTTGCAATGATCACCTCGGAAGTTAGAACAAACAAATACTATATATAAGAAAATGTGAAACAGCTAATGTGCTACTTAAAGCATATAGCAGCAGAATCAGATAATAAATGAACAAAACGTTTGTTCTGTTTTATTTCAGGATCAACCCTAATATTAAATTTAAATTACTAAAACCTAAAGACATTTTTTGTATTATGGTCAATACTCAAGTTCTCCCTTCCTCACTATCTGCAAAATGGGGGAAACCATACCAGTTATTTGATGCATAGAGAGAGGAAAACCATACCAGGAGATTTCACACTATGACTGTCTTGTGGCTGCACATTCTCATCCTCCAATTCGGTACTTTCTTGTTCGGAGGATACCCATTTATGCAAAGTGAAGCATGGTTGTGTACCTATTGTGTCCAAGTTCAATAGTTCATATATCAGGAACAGAAATTCCATGTGGCAGAAAGACATAAAAAAAATGCAAGTGACTCATGCCAGCACTCTCAAGATGACAAAACGATAAAATTAGGATCAAGCAGTTGCAACTACAGCACAAATTTTACCATCATTTTTTGTTATCTTCAATGTTGTAGAAGCTGAATGGAATTTCAGGTCCAACAAAGTAGTATTAATGCGAGAGACACCCATAGAATGTCGAGCACTTGCTAAATCGAACCATCCCTATTAATATAGTAAAGATGGTTACGGAAAATATAGGGCAACACCATTGCATCACCTGCTAATGGATTTCAAAAGGAAAGAAAACACATATCAAAGCCAACAAATAAATAAAACGCATAGTACAATTTTTTTATTTGTCAAATTGCAGGGCAAACTTCAGAGTTACTACTCATATAAAGGTTTCACAACCTCTCAGTGCTGATATTAAAGAAGTCGTATGAAGTAATCCAACTGATATCATACAAACAAAATTTGACATGCTATAATGTAATTTTTTTATCTGATCAGAAAATAAAAATCAATGCCTAATGGCATACAATATACCATTAGTCATGCACAATAATGATAACATAAATCATAAACAGGACAGCGGAAGAAAAACAAAAGAACGCTCATATTAATCAGGATCCTTACAATTTCCAGATGAATAATGATAGATTAAAATTTTCTACAATTGCTGGACTAAATCAGAGTAAGGTTTAACTAATTCACGCTCTTCCGAAGTTTGAATAATACTCGAAATTCGAAGTCCTTCCATCGAAAGGGTTTTTGTACCTGTCGAAGTGTAGAGGATAAAGCATCAAAAAGGGATAGGTAGCTATCAACTGAATCCATAAATTGCAATACAAGTCTCTCTTCAGCTCCAGGTTGCAGTCGAATTTGGCGTCGAAGCTGTTGATCTTCTTCTCCGTCAACAATCTCCGGTGGCGGTTGTTGACCGTTCGCAGAACTTCCTTCTTCCATGGAATTACACAATAAAATCAAATCTCCGCGCCGCCGATCGCGTTTACCGGAAAATTATTTTGCTGCCTCTGCATAAATATCCAATCTGGCCATCTTACCGTAATTTTCAGATTCACCATTTTCTATTTTCTATCTATTATTATAAGTTGATTACTATGTCATTATTCTTAACTTTTTTTCTGCATTAGCTGAAATATTATATTCGCTCCGTTACTTTTTATTTATTTGTCTCCGCTGTAAAAAAAAAATTGTTTCAAGAAATTCAAAATTACGATTGTTAGTATATTATTTTTATTTATTACTTTATATATTAATGTGAAATGAAGAATTAATGATTTTTAGGTTTCAATAAGAATATAATAGATAATTATCTCGTCATTTTTATAATAATATTAATTAATTTTTTTAATAAATGTAAATTAACCGTAAGAAAACTAGAAAAGGATAAAAAAAAAAAAGAAACAGAAAAAGTATCGAAGAAAAGCTTAGTAATATCTTCCTTATTTTTAAATACTCTCTTCATTTTTTATTATAAGAAAAAAACCTAACTTTACACTTATTATTAAGAAATTAGTTAAAATTATTTAATTTTTGTTAGTTTTATATAAAAGTTAATTGTATTTTTTAAATTAACCTTATTTAATATTACTCTTGGTCCATTTTATAAGAAATATTTGACATGTTTTACCCATATCAATAAAACATAATAAGTGATGTTCTTTTTAATTAATGATGTAAGAAAATTATTAAAATATCCATGTAATTAATGCATTTACTTGTATGAAAAATTACAAGTGCTCATGATAAATTGAAGGTAATAAAATATTTTTATTTTATTCTTTCTGAATAATTAATACACTTAAAAAACTAACAAAGTTTTTTAAAAAAAGGATAAAAAAAAACCTCTTTTTGTCTCTTGTAAAAAAGACCAAAGGTAGTATTATAGTGAAGAGAGAGAAATAAAAGTTCAAATATTGATGTTGAACTAATTTTTCTTTTCATTTTTAATGCTTTGTCTAGAAAATAAAAGTAGTAGTCTAAGAGTTAAATGTTTATTGAAAATAGTAATAAAAAGTTATAATTAATGTTAAGGGTAATTTAGATATTTTATTGAATTATTTTTTTTATAGGAAAGTAGTATAACTTGAGATTAACCCTGACCTACACACGTATGTTTTTATGCGCTCACCAATTAAACTACATCACTTAGGACTTTAATATTTTTATTGAATTTGATAAAATTAATTAAAATTTCTTATAATAAAAACACAAAATCTCCATTTTTTTAATAATAAAAAACGGAGAAAGTATCTTCTTTCTTATTAATATGGGTATATCTTTTTTAAAGAGATTATTAATTATTTCTTTTGTAAGAGTATAAGTTATTTATCAACATAATTCGTTAGGATTTTTTGGTGTATTAATTTAGTAGAATTTAGATATAGACCTGGGCAATAATTTTATTATAAAGATAACATATGGAGGATTTTGAAGCGCTAAAAAGGAGACAAAATAACTCCAAAATCCTTCTCATCCCCTCCTACCAAACAGACCCTTACATAAATTAAAATATTCGTACTTTAGAAATGATTAAGAGTTAATTAATACTTCCAAAATGTAAGTATTTTTTGAGAGATTTTACTTGTCTCATTTTATAGGATTTTTTGAGAACTTTTGTGTATATTTAATTTTTTTTTACCATTATACTCTTACTACTCAATTAATTTTGATGAACATTAATTAAGAGAGAGTGTGATAGAAAAAAATTGAAAAAGTAAATTTAAAAAGTAATATTTTAATTAATAAATTTAATGCATTTAACTAAATTAATCAATTTTTTTAATTTCTCCAATATTAATTTAAGAGGACGGAAGGAGTAGAAGACTAAAAATGGACCAACCTGGTTTTAGGAAGGATGATAGCTCCATCTTCTCTCCTTCCTTTTGTCTGACCTGATGAGATGACTATTACCATCGAGTCAACCTTCTCTCTCTGGAATTTTTTATTTTTTAAAACTAATTTTCATTTTCATGTTTCTCTTATTACTATTATTAGTTCATAATTGATTGAAGCAAGTTTTTGCAAATTTTTTGCTCTGCTTTGTCGCTGTTTCTCCTTTACTCCCCAAACTCAACTACCTCTCCCTTTTCCTTCTCCGGTTCTGCTCCTGCAATTCCAACTCTTTACCATGACCAAACAACAATTACGTTGTGCAATCAACTTTGCTTTAAGGGTTTTTGTGTGATTGTCAAACTGAAGAGTATAACTAGGTTTTCTTGGCAGAGGTCCATCGCTGCTTCTTCACACTTGGAGACACGGGTACGATTCTTGTTTTTAGCTTACTCTTGCTTTCAATTTTTCGATATATTCGTGTTTTTTCGTTTCCCTTAGCCGATTTTACTCTATGCTCTGACCTCTGAGAGAATTTCTATTTCGATCGACTCTGAATTACTTAAAAAACATCCCTTCTGTCTGAATTACTTTAATTTGCATCGCTCCTGCCTCTAAATTAAGGGGATATGCAATTCTAGGAGATCTGTATAATAAGACTCATGATTATTGATAAAGGGTATGAATTATTTATTACAAAGTAATGATCAGAAGGGCTTTGACTTCATTCGATTCACAATTGGATGAGTTCTGGAAGTTTCATTCTTGTAATGAACTCCTGAAACAAATTGTTTTTGTTTCCATTTGAGTTGCTGATGCTTTTGCTTCACAGTTGAAGATAGTATATCTTAGCCTTGGCATGATAATGCCTACATATTTACTTTATGTTTACTTCTTCTTGCCATTATTGTGAGCTTCTCAGCACTACCTCAGTCTCTTGCTCTTCGTGACAATAGATTGCTGGATAAATGATGGCTGCAAGCTGGGATGGAAGTAACGACCCTGGCAGCCAGTCGGATGATAGCTTTCACTTTGAGAGGTTGCACATTGAGCCACTTTATGATGCTTTTGTATGTCCTTTGACGAAGCAAGTTATGCATGATCCTGTCACTTTAGAGAATGGACAGACTTTTGAACGTGAAGCCATCGAAAAATGGTTCAAGGAATGCAGGGAGAGTGGACGGAAGCTGGTTTGCCCTTTGACTCTTCAAGAATTGAAAAGCACGGAACTAAATCCAAGTATGGCTTTGCGTAACACCATTGAAGAGTGGACTGCCAGGAATGAAGCTGCACAGCTGGATATTGCTCGCCGCTCACTGAATATGGGGAGTCCAGAAAATGAAACCCTCCAGGCCTTAAAGTATGTCCAGCACATCTGCCGACGAAGTCGGTCCAATAAGCACACTGTCCGCAATGCAGGGCTTATACCAATGATTGTTGACATGCTGAAGAGTAGCAGTCGTAAGGTTCGTTGTAGAGCATTGGAAACCCTAAGGATTGTGGTGGAGGAGGCCGATGAGAATAAGGTTGTTGCAGGTTTGCTGGTTTTATTTCATTTCCTTTCTAGTTTTTTTGGTATCATCAGTGTGCCTTTGGAGTTTCGTGTTAACATCTTATCTTTGCTACAAAGGAATTGTTGGCTGAAGGGGATACTGTGCGTACAATAGTAAAATTCCTTTCCCACGAGCTTTCCAAAGAAAGAGAAGAGGCTGTCTCCTTGCTTTACGAGCTCTCAAAGTCTGAAACCCTTTGTGAAAAAATTGGTTCAATCAATGGAGCTATTCTTATATTAGTTGGAATGACAAGTAGCAAATCAGAAGATATTTCCACTGTTGAGAAGGCTGATAAAACATTAGAGAATCTGGAGAAATATGAGAATAACGTGCTGCAGATGGCCGAAAATGGTAGATTGCAGCCTCTTCTGACTCAGCTTCTTGAAGGTACTAACACTGCTGTAATTTATTCTCACATCATACTAGTGCAGCTAATATGCTCACCTTTTTTTATTTTAACTCTCTATAGAGAATAATTTTCTAGACCAGCATATTGCACATATACTATCATAAATACGGTGTGCATAAGTTTTCTTTCTTTCTGCGGGGGGAGGGGAGGAATTATTTGGAGTGTTAAGACAAACTATATTTCTTGGATGAATATGTCAAGGGCCACGTCTCACATGAACTGAATAACACTTGTGTGAAAAATGTTTCAAAGAAACTTCCAACTGAATATTGATATATCATTTATGTGGTTTTATTCTTTTCTTAGCTGATTTGTAATATCTTTTGGGTGAAATTTGGTATCTTCGAAAATATTTCCAGTGAACATTTTTCAGTTGGAAACTTTGTATTGAAACTGATACATCACCTTGTGTTTTTGTGGTGTTTGATTTATCAGAGAAAATCCCTCTAAAAATGAAAGTCAATTTCCCCTCTTCAATAGGATTTTAACAGTTGACTAGAATTTGCTTTTATAAAATGATCGTCACACCAAACAAATCAACATTTTTTCCTGTTCCAAACAATAGAAATATGTTTTCTTGGAAATATTTTCTACCCAAAACACCGGAAACTATGGATTTTTTTGTCAGCACCAGAAACTATGTGGATAATAGTAACTAAAAAAGATTTTGTAACCATAGATAATCTTGCATTGTGGACTTAATTTAGGTGTCTTTCATTTAGTTTTTATTAAAAATTAAAAATTAAGATTTGTAATTTACTTGTAGAGCTCCATATCTGTATGTAGGTATCAAGCCATTATCTTGTTTTTGCTTAAAATGTTTGCAGGTCCGCCGGAAACCAAACTCGCTATGGCTGGATACCTTGGTAAGCTAGTTTTGAACAATGACGTCAAAGTCCTTGTTGCTAGAACTGCGGGTTCATCTCTTATCAATATAATGAAAAGTGGTAATATGCAGTCAAGAGAAGCTGCACTGAATGCCTTAAATCAAATATCCTGTGAGCCAAGTGCAAAAATTCTAATAGAGGCTGGAATACTATCCCCTCTTGTCAATGACCTTTTTGCAGTGGGTCCTAATCTGCTTCCAACGCGATTAAAAGAGATCTCTGCTACAATACTTGCCAATGTTGTAAACTCGGGAGAAGACTTCGATTCCATTCCATTTGGACCTGATCATCAAACTCTGGTCTCAGAGGATATAGTTCATAATCTTCTTCATCTTATTAGCAACACCGGTCCAGCAATTGAGTGCAAACTTCTCCAAGTTCTTGTTGGGCTTACAAATTCTTCAACTACAGTTCTGAGTGTTGTTGCTGCAATCAAAAGCTCTGGTGCCACTATCAGTCTAGTTCAATTTATTGAGGCACCACAGAAAGATCTGCGTGTTGCTTCCATAAAACTTCTTCAAAATTTGTCACCTCACATGGGTCAGGAACTAGCTGATGCATTACGTGGCTCAGTTGGACAACTTGGTAGTCTAGTTAAAGTCATATCAGAAAATACAGGAATAACTGAAGAGCAGGCAGCGGCTGTTGGCCTTTTAGCCGATCTTCCTGAGAGGGATTTGGGCCTCACAAGACAGCTACTAGATGAAGGTGCCTTTCTCACGGTCATATCTAAGGTGATTGCCATCAGGCAGGGAGAGATAAGAGGCACTCGCTTCGTGACGCCATTTCTCGAAGGGCTTGTGAAGATTGTTGCGAGGGTTACATATGTCTTGGCTGATGAGCCCGATGCCATTGCACTCTGCCGTGATCACAATCTCGCTGCACTATTTATTGATCTTCTTCAATCCAATGGACTTGATAATGTACAGATGGTTTCTGCTACAGCTTTGGAGAATTTATCGCAAGAATCAAAAAATTTAACCAAATTGCCAGAGATGCCATCTCCAGGTTTTTGTGCTTCAGTCTTTTCTTGCTTCAGCAAACAGCCTGTCATTACTGGATTGTGTAGGATACACCGAGGGATGTGTTCATTGAAAGAAACATTTTGTCTCTACGAAGGGCAGGCGGTCGGTAAGTTGGTAGCTCTATTGGACCACACAAATGTGAATGTGGTTGAGGCAGCACTTGCAGCCTTGTCTACTTTAATAGATGATGGAATAGTTATTGAGCAAGGAGTACTGGTGTTGTGTGAGGCAGATGGAGTGAAGCCTATACTTGATGTTTTACTTGAGAAACGGTCAGAAAATTTGAGAAGGAGGGCAGTTTGGGCGGTAGAGAGACTATTGCGAACCGACGATATAGCCTACGAAGTTTCTGGAGATCAAAATGTGAGTACTGCACTTGTGGACGCTTTCCAACATGGCGATTATCGAACCAGGCAGATTGCTGAGCGCGCCCTTAAGCATGTTGATAAGATACCCAACTTCTCAGGAATCTTTCCAAACATGGGATGAACGTAAGCCTGTTATTATACTGTGAATTGATAATTATAGAAGTTTGTATGTGATTTTCTCTTGTTCCAACCAGTTTTCAATTGTATCTATGCTTATCGTTTGCTATGCATTTATCCAACTGCCGTTGGGATTGTTGTATACGAATTACCCATTCTTTTAGGTCTTCATTTGTTGCTCATTATTATTATTATATATTATGTCCATCTTCGAGCTTTAAATCAGATTTTGTTTCCTATTGCCTCACTACTCCCTCCGTTACTATTTATAATATGTTATTATTTATATGCACCAAAATAAAAATCGTTAGTGTTTGTTTTTTCCAAGCACCTAACATAAAAAATTAGAGTATTTATTATTATTATTTTTTATTTTTGTCCTTAATTAATGAGGTTGCGAAGTTGAATTTTAAAGTTAAAGTCAATTTTAAGTAAGGATAAAATTAGAAAGATATTAAAAACAAATTTAATACCAATACGTTTTTTAAATATTAGCATTTTTTTAATTTATGTATCTTTTGTTTTAGGTGTTTATAAATAGAAGTAGAAAAGTGTATGAGTTTTGATCACGGACCATCAAGTAATTTTTTTTATTATTTCTCTTAATATATCTTCTTAGTTTTTATTGTTGAGGAAAGTCTCACATTGCCTAGTTTTTTTTTAATGGGCTTTTTTTTTTAAGTTATGGACATTTGTCTTAGGTCTTTTTTTTGCCTGGACTTTGTGCTCCTTTTTCCCTTGAATTTTACCCTATATTTTTTCGAATAAGCTCTAATACCATCTTAGAAATGACATAGGTCTAACCCTCCTCAAAAGCTAGCTCAAGAGGGGAGGGTTGTCTAGAGCCTTATAAAGGCTATCATAGCTCTTATTTTAGGCAACATGAGACTTTTCCCAACACTTATATTTTACCTCTTTTGTTTAGTTCCTGTATAAAAAATAATATATATATATATATATATATATATATATATATATATTTACACTTTTGGTTCCTATGTGAGATTTATTTGCTTATTAGTATATGTTGTTTGTCTGATTTTTCCGAGTCAACATGATGTCATGTATGTTATAGCCAGATTAACAAACTTTAACACGGTTCTAATGAATCAGATTAGTTTATAAATTTTTTACAAGTTTAGTCTACTCAATTTTTTTTTAATTCAAAGATTATATTAATAATTAATACATTTTATTATTTATAAAATTACTTATATTTTAAATATTATGTGACATTTTTAATACATTATTATTATGAGTATCAATTAGCTTTTGAATTGTTTACACTGATTTACTTCGTATAATCTTTTAATAATTTTTCTATACAACATATCAATCATTTAATAGGATTGAATTCAATAATAGAAATGATGTCATTGACTACATAAAAAATTAACTAAATAAAAAACAGTACAACATAATCTTTCAATTATTTTACTTTACAACATGTCAATCATTTAATTCTATGGAATCCAATAATAGAAATGATGTCATAGAGTTCATCATAAATTAAATAAAAAACATTACAATAAAAGACAATTAAAAAATCATTGGTTCATGGAGTATAGTACACTAGTTTAATATACCACCTCCGATACTACATACACAACTTCATATAAAAAACTTAGTAGCCGTTAATATAAAGTCCTCTACAAAGTTAAAAAATAATTTTTTTAATTTATTCTTATAATTAATGAAGAAATAATAAAATAAAATTAATATAATGATTTAAATTTGACTTTCAACGAGAGTAACTTTGATAAATTATTTTTGGTACATTGAAAAAAGATAAATATAATTTTGGTCATTTATTTTTTAACAAATTCCTACTTTGTTTTTTTATCTTTTATTTTGATTAATTTGGTCTTTTATCTTTATTTTTTACTCCATATTAGTCTTTTTACACTAACATCCGTAAGTGTTTAATGAAAACAAAATTGAGAAAGACGTAAATAAAAATACTCAATGGGATCAGTACAAAACTTGTTTAATACTCCTTCTAAAATATTAGTCTCCTTAAATTAATGCACAAAAATTAAGAAAAAGTATTAACTATTCTAAAATTTAAAAAAGTTATACTACCCTTTTCTGAAAGTGAAAATTATTAATAGTATTACTCTTTATTAATGACTATGAAAGATAGATTTAAAAAAGAATAACCTATGACAAATATCTTGAAACAAATATTTTTAGCAAAAGTGACAAATAGTAATTATAAATCTGTAGAGGGACCAGAGGTAATACCAACGAGTAGTTGGGTAAGTGGAATATATTTAATTCTCTTTAAACAAAATTCAGAGTATTTTGTAAATGAAAATCTCTTATAGAAGAGCTAGTTTCACATGCTGCAGAAATTCTCAACTCCGACAAAATTATCTTTTGTAGAGGATATGTTACTAAATGAAAATAATTTAGTAGCTATACAAACTTCACCGTTAAAAGTCTCTGTACAATTCATATAATTCGAAAGTAAAATTGAGACAGATTTCTTTTGAATGACATTTTACCGTGAACTCAAGTTAATTAATTATAATAAACCTGTCATAAATTAAAACTTAAAAAGGTGAAAACAAATACCACACGAAAAATTTAAAACATGTGGGAAAACATATTATTAAAAATAAAAAAATAACCAATAAATAAATTATAGTAAATTATATTACTGAAAATGAACCAACAAATGTCCGTATGCTTGAAGCCTTGAAGGAGTTACATTTTATTTGAAATTAAAAAATAATAAGTCTTGAATTTTAAGTTTAGTGTGTAAAACAAAGAATGAGGATGGATTAATTATTAAACAAACAATAATTAAATTCAAAATATGCATTTTTTTATTTTATTGTTTTAAAAAACAATGCATTAAGAAATTTTTTTAAAAAATTGACATACACTAAAAATTAAAATTTGAACAATGATGCATTTGAGTTAAGCCATAATGCAGATACATAATCAATAAAAGAGTAACTGATCACAGATAATCAACTTGGGAGAGGTTCGATAGTTCAAAAAGGATAGGATAACAACATAAGATAAAGGATTTGAATAAAAGTGAACAAAAAAAAAAAAGGATTTGAATAAAAGTATGATGGCACATGAATTAGACAATACACCAGATAATATTATACTCCCTCTATCCCACCTGACTTTTAATTAAAAAAAAAAAAAAAGTGCCCTAATTTTACTGTCATTTTAGAATACTAAAATTACTAATATAGAATTTTTTTTTTTTATTTTATCCTCAAAATTACTTCCCCAACAATCATTATATCTATCTACAACTAGTCAGAATATAATAAAACTCCACTGTTAAATTCTACAAAAACTAGAATATTAATTAAATTTCACAATACCTGTACTAAAAACCTTAAAAGTCATAAAAAGTGAGATAGAGAGAGAGTATTACTTCGTTCTATGTTTGTATTGAAATAAACAAATACAAAGCGAGTGAACCCTCAAACTCAAACAGTTCTACTGTGCTAGTTCTGGTGGCGACAAGTGACCTGTTGCAAACCATAACACTTTCATAGGGTAGCAATAATCCTTTCCAATACTAATTCTACACTAATGGAATAAATATTCAAACAAAGAATAAAAGAAAATAAAGGGCGCAACAGTTATTTAAGAAAGAATTGAAGTGCAATAATGCAAAAAATTGTGTTGTACTCAGAAAAAACCCAAGTGCAGAATTCAGGAAAAATACAGGAAACAATAGAAGAGAAAGAAGACATTAAGTGAACATGCAATTCAAAAAATAATTTTTTCTGTTCAAAAAAATATTCAAAAAGTAAACAAGCAAAGGAAAGAATAACCGGGGTAACATGTAAAAATGGCATGATGGCCGAATGCTAAAAGGTTGTTTTTTATTGGTTTGCTTCCATCATCTAATTCAAGAAATAGGAAAGAAAGGAAGATTAACCAAGGAAGAAACAGGGAAAAATCAGTAACTTTTGTTGCGTTACGTAGCATTTGAAGGAGGCTCAGATTCAGGTTTTGTTAGACAAGAAGCAAGAGAGTGTACGTTACCATGGCTGCACCAAGAGTCATCCATAGAAAGACAAACTGAGCCGCCTCGCCAGGAGACAACTCTTCCCCACTTATTGCCTCATCCAACACCAGAAAAAATCATCACTGCCTCGTCATATCAAGAAGAAGAAGAAGAAGAAAATGATGAAGATGATGAAGATGATGATGATGGGGGGTGTGCGTGAACACTGAAGAGAGACAGAAAGGTAAGTAAGGATCATTGGCAATGATAGCTACTCAGAGAACAAGGTCTTTCTTCCTCTGACTCTGAGAGCTATGCCTCATACTTAAACTAATGGCTTGCGAAGGGGGAGGCTCAGAATGAGAATATGATGAGAGAGAAGAGCCTCACCATGGCTGCGTCCACATAACAGAAACACCTTGCCAGGACACGGCCTCTCCTTTCCTGTCCGCTTAACGTCTGATCTAAACATTCATCACTGCCTCGTTATTATCTTTTCTCCTATGGAATTCTGCCACTGTATCTCTCTCTCTCTATCTTCCTTCTTGTTAGTTCCATTGTATCTTACATTATGGAACTCCATAGTCCAAGTATTGAAATTGTGTCAATTGATTAATTTAATACCATCTACACATTTCATTAACTTTGAGCTTCAGGTTACTTTATACAAACAAATCCATAGATAGGTAGGTAGGTAGCTAGATAAATAGATATAGATAGAACATACTGGTATGCTGCAAAGAATCTCCTTTGAATGTGGAATAAACTTCCATGGCTAACATATCAATGTAAAATATCAGCTGCTCACCCCGGCATCAATTTACCAAAATAAAAAGTGCACTGCACATGGGAAAGGAGAGTAGACACATAAATGAAAGAAATTTACAACCTTGTTGAGCAGTGGCAAATCAATTCATATTTGTTGATCGAATCCCTATGGGTGCATATTTGCCTATGAAGAAAATTCATATTTGTTGAGCAATGTGCATGATTATAACAGCTGAAACATAAAATATGAGAAAACAGAAATTAACAGAATAGTAAACCTACAAAATCTGTAGTCAGTAGCAGAGGGAGAAAATAGAGAGTAACCTTCATTCCTCAAGTACCCTTATCTCTGCATTGTTCATGACTTCAATGACATTCAGATTTACACATAACCAAACAAATTTTTACCAAAATATATTGCAACCTCTCACTGTCCATTCGTACACAAGACAGACAACCAAGAAAAGAGCAAAATACTGGAATTGGAAACTGTAGGATTTTTTTAACAAAAGAAAATGGGAAGTGCAATTTTACTGAAAATTATCTATTGTCCTCAGAAAAAAAAAACACACACACACACTGCAGAATTCGGGAAAAATACAGGAAAGAGAAAAATGTCATGAAGGGAGCACACAATACAAAAAATAAATAAATAGGAAAGGGTTTTGCTAACCATTGCCCTAACCCTTAGGGCAATGGATAAACTACCCCTAAAAAGAAATTTTTAACAAAAGTCATAATTATGAAGATGTACTTGTAGCATTAAATACTACATTTTTTAATAAAAAATTTCTATTTATGGATTTCTTATCCATTGCCCATGGTTAGCAAAACCCAATAAGAAAAGGAAAGAATAACAGACTGAACACATAAGAAAAATGGATGAAGTCTGAAGGCTGAATAATGGTGTTTTTTTATTGTTTTTCCATAATTTACTTAAAAATGCAGAAAAGAAAGGAAAGGAAAATTAAAACTAGAACAAACGGGAAAAAAATAAACTTCCATTGGGTTGTGCTGTGGTTGAAAAAAGAGGCTCAGATTCAGGCTTTGTTAGACAAAAAAACGAGACAGTGAGCGTGGCCATGGCTGCGCCAAGAGGAATCTGTGGAAGGGCCAGAGACTGAATCACCTCGCCAGGACACGACTATTCTTTGCCCAATGTCAGATCCAATAGCAGGAAAAATCATCACTGCCTCATTATTTCCAGAAGATGAGGAGGAGGAGAGAGAGGAAGAGAGTGGTGTTTGTTGTTGTTGGTGGGGGTGTGTGAAGATTGGAGAGAGACAAAGTGGTAAGTAAGGATCATTGGCATATAGCTACTCAGAGAACAGCGTCTCTCTCCCCTGACTCTGAGAGCTAAGCCTCATACTTAAACTAATGGTTTGCAGAGGGAGGCTCAGAATGAGAATAAGACAAGAGAGAGGAGCCTCGCCATGGCTGCGCCCACATAGTAGAAACACCTTGCCAGGACATGGCCTCTTCTCACCTGACCGTTCAATGTCTGATCTGAACATCCATCACTGCCTCCTTATTGTCTCTTCTTCCTAAAGAAGTCTGCCACAATATCTCCCTATCTTAGATTATGTGACTGCATTGTATTGAATATGTCTGTTAACTGATTAATTTAATACCATTTAAGCTTCTCAGTATCCTTGAGCTGCACTGCCTCAGGCTACTTTATTTGGTCAGTATTTCCAGTAGCTACCATTACTAGCATAACAAAATCTATTAAAATATAGCTATTGGCGGCAGCACCAACTTCCCAATGTGAAAAAACTGTAATTAAGCAACCTCCAAATTAAAAGAGTTAGAAAAACAGGCCAACACCCATTCCTTCAATAATTTCCTAAACCATCAAGCATCAATTTTTATAAATATACCAAAATAAAGAAGGGAAATACACATGGGACAGGAGACTAGACATGATACATAAAATACCCCTTCGAACAGCGGCCAATGGGCCAAGGTCCCATCATAAACCAACAAAATCTGTAGCTGGTGACGGAGAGGGAAGATAGGGAAGGTCGTTCTCTTGCATCCTTAAGTGCCGTTTTCTCTGGCATTTTTTATGACTTCAATGAGCATTCAGATTTACACAGAAACCAAGCAAATTCTAGCAAAATTCAATCACAGCCTCTCACAGCCCATTCGCAAACAAACCAAACAATCAAGAAGAAAAAAAAAATGTTGAATTGGAACCTGGAGAAAATTAAAAAAAAAAAAAGTGAAATTATTAATTTATTACAATGAAAATAGTCAGTTGTCCTCAGAAAAAAAAAAAACAAGTGTCATTCAGGAAAATTACAAGAAACTTTGAAAGAGAAAGCAGAAATGAAGTGAAAAGGAAAGAATTATAGGTGTAACTCAAAAAATATGCATGATGGCAGAATGGATGCTGAAAAGTTTTTTTTATTGGTTTGCATCCATCATTTAATTCAAAAAGTAGGAAACATAGGAATATTAACCAGGGAAGAAATAGGGAAAAAGGCAACTTTTGTTGTGTGGTGTTGCCGTTGAAAAAGGAGGCTCAGATTTAGGGTTTTGTTAGACAAGAAGCAAGAGATTGAGTGTGAAGTTGGCTGCGGCATCTGTGGAAGGATCACAGAGACGGAGTCACCTTGCCAGGACACAACTCTTGTTCACTCAATGTCTGATTCAATAGCAGAAAAAAAAATCACTGCCCCGTAATATCCAGATGAGAAAGAAGAAAAAGAAGAAGAAGATGATGATGACGACGGTGACGTGTGTGTGAACACTGAAGAGAGACAGAAAGGTAATTAAGGATAATTGGCAATGATAGCAACTCACAGAACAGGGTTTCTCTGACTCTGAGAGCTAAGCCTCTTACTTAAACTATAAACTAGTGGCTTGCAAAGGGAGGCTCAGAATGAGAACAAGACAAGAGAGAGGAGCCTCACCATGGTCCATGGCTGCGTCCACATGACAGAAACACCTTGCCAGGACACACCTCTCCTGTCCGCTCAATCTGATCTAAACATCCATCACTGCCTCATTATTATTTCTTCTTCCTACAAAATTCTGCCACTGTATCTCTATCGTACTTTCCTTGATAATGATATTTTTATTATATATTGTATATTATATACTATATTATGTGATAGCATTGTTTTGAATTTTTCTATTAATTGATTAATTCAATACCATCTATGCATTTCAGTATATCTTTGAGCTGCAGGTTACTTTATTAGGTCAGTATTTCCAGTAGCTACCATTACTAACTTGGATAACCGAATCTATGAAAATCTAAATATAGCTCAAATAGCATGGCAGCATCACCATCAACAACTTCTCCATGTAAAAAATTGTAATTATGAAAGATCCAGATTAAAGAGTAAGCAAAATAAGCCAACTTCTATTCCCTTAATTCCTAAATCGTCTTTTAATACATGAGACCTATATAACTCACTGATTTACATGGCCAGTTCTTATTAATCGAGAATAAGTACCATACCGAGGGAGGCCATAATTGTGGCAAATTGCATCATCAGGACATTCTGTAGCATAATGATCAGGACTCTTGCAGTTCTTGCACCAATTGTCTCGACCGAACCCCCCACCCGCACCCCCCAAATAAAGCAAATTCAGTGTTTACCATTGTGTGAAAAAGACCCATACATTCCTAAAGTCAAACGGACACCGTTTCTGGGAAACAGTTAGATTTGTGGGAACTTGAAGCTCCTTTTTTGAGGGACCAGGTGAGTTTTTAAGGTCATTGATTTGAAGCAAGGAAGAAACACCACCAAGCTACAAATTCAGCTTCTGACTACCCTTCTCCATCAATTGGCCCCTCCGACTCAAAACCTGCGGCAACCGTCACAGGTATGGAAAACATGCTGAGGAAATGAATCTCTCCTCTTAGAAGAACGTCGAGAGAATGAGAATGTCACAACAATTCCCATACAAAGATTTGAATCGGTGCGGACTCTTCGAGCTAGATAACCCTAGCTTCTGCATTTCGACGAACCGAAAGAAGTAGGGTAGGGTTTTGCTACTGAGTTAGTGACGCGCGCGCGCATCCTATAAAATAAAAACATAGGCGTATTTATAGGATGCGCGTCGCAGTAGCTCATAATTTTTATTTTTATTTTAATGTTTTTCTCCTTTTCCTTTTTACTTTAATTTTTAATTTTTAAAATATGAACTATTTTTTATCAGTTGATTAGAAAAATAAAAAATCTCAGTCACGTACCTCATGTGTGGGTAAGGGTTCATCTCTGTTGCACTACTTTTATGTGAACAAAAAAAATTTGAGACAGATTTAAAATATAATTTAATTTTAAAAAATATTTTATTGAGTATTTTTAATCATTAAATTAAATTACCAAAAAAATATTCTTAAATTAAAATATTAAATACCGCTAAGTTTTAAAAATGACAAGCAATTATATTTAGTACTCCATCATAAGAACCAAAAAGTTAAATATTATCGTGGAATAACTTTTTAATAGAATTCTGTTTTATTGAAATTTTCTTATCATAGTCATATAGTATATCACATACAACAAATATAGTTTCATACACTTTGTTAATTTACTTAGATATAAATGTAAACACAGTAATATATAATTTGAGTAAAAGTTCAACTCGACTTTTGAAATTACAAGTGTAAAATTTACTTCCATATAAACATAGTAATATATAATTTGAGTAAAATATCAATTCGATTTTCTAAATTACAAGTGTTAATTTAGTTCTTGAATTGTGCATAAAAGGAGGCCAATTTAATATAGGCAAATGATATCTAGTGTCCTAAGGGCACTATTTAAGAGCTTAAATGTAGTAAAAAAGTATTGGAATGTGTAGTTTTTTAGATTCTCGAGAGACAAAACAATGTGCTCTTGTGATTATTTTTCTATTTCTAATAAGCTTAATTAGTGCCCTCTTAGGGCACTGTATATCGAGACTCTTTAATATATACATTTGGGGACATGGTTGATGACTTTTTATATATTTCTTCCGGTATTATTCTATATAAGTCATAGTATTTGTTTACCTAAAGAAAAAAGTATAAGTTATGTTTTAAAATAAATTTATTATTCTTTATATAAATCACTGACTAATTAATGAAATAACACTTTTTACTTTTTGTTATGGCCCGGGATTATGACAGCCCGGCATCTAGTCAGATGCCGTCTAAACATTACCGGTCGTAACCCGCCCGTAGCCAAGAAGATACCAGGCGGGATGTACGTTACAATACGGACTCCTTATTGAGCCTGTATTACTATGGTCAAGTCCAGAATGATACAGACTCAACCCTAATATGCTCAATATAAATATCTATATGAATACTTCATGCAAGGTACGTTCTATTCAATTCACCACATATAACCTAAATCATATACTGATTTGAGCGTTGGAGTCTTTGCAGGTGGCAACACCGTCGTCTAGGAGTCACGACGCTATCTCAGATATCAATCACCATCGAAGACACACTCACAATCATCGTCCAAGGTTATCTCTCTGGTGATCCCTCAGGTACGATCACAACACTTTTATCTCTTATATAAATTTTAAGGATTCAATTAATAATGAAATGAATAAAATAATAATACTTTAATACTAAAACATTTATGTTGATAATATAATTAAAAAAATATTTTTAAATAAATTTAATAAGTCAATTATGACTTTTTAATTTTGATGATTTATTTATAAATGATTTATATATATAGAAAGGAAGGAAGTTACTGTTATAGAAGCTTTAAATAAATAAATTTTTTGCCATTGAAATATTTTTTATGATTTTTAATAATGTAATAATAAAAAAGTTATATAATAATAGTTTGAACATTGAATGAGGAAATAGAGACAAAGGAAAGGGGGAAGATTGAGGCCCTAAAGGTTCTCTAAAGTTATGGAACTAAATAAAGGATTAAAAATATTTTAGTCTTTTAAATTTTATTTTATGTGCGATTTAGTATAAAAAAATTCAAATTTTTTAGAGCGATATGTTGGTCTCATATATTTCTTGAGATGTGCATTTAAATAATATATATATATATATATATATATATATATATTATGACAGCTTTTATCTAAATTAACAACAATTTTAATTATCACTAAATATAATTTTGTATTTAATACACACTTCAAAAAGTAGAGATCAAATAACACACTTTAGAAATTTTATCCTAAACCGCACATAAGAGAAAGTTAGAAAATGATATATTTTTACCCGCTAAACAAATTTATGCTCAAGTGATTTTGAACATCACTTATGAAAATAGAGTTAAGTCTCATCTATTGGTTCTTCTTTTCAACTTGCAAATGTAAAGAAACATAAAAAGAGAGGACACGTTAATAATCAAAATAGTACTCCCTCTATTATTATTTAATTATGGCAAAATTATAATTTTCGTCCTTTAACTATTGGGTTTGATTCAACTTCTTCCTCTAACTTTTTTTTTTTATTTATTTTCGTCCTCGAAGTCTTTGGTTCACGTTTGTCCTCCCCGTTAAAAACTAACGGTCAGAACTTAACGCCGTTTAAGAAGATACACGTGTCGCGACATAAGTGGTTCGTTAATTAAATAATTAAAATAATATAAAATTTTAATAAAATAATTGTTTTTATTTAATAAAAAATTAAAAAAATTATCTTCTTCCCCAAACATTCTCATCTCCTCCGTCTCTCCCTCTCTCACCTCCACCTCCTTTCTCTCTCCTCCTTCCTCTCCCACCACTCCTCTCTCTCTCCTCCCTCTCTCCCTTTCCCACACCACCACCACCTCCTCTCCTCCACCCCACCACCATCACCACCATTTCCTTTTCCCTCACTGTCATCGTCACCCGATCATCCCTTCCCTCTCCCCTACTGTCACCACCACAACACCACCCTTTCCCTTCCCCTTCTCCCTCCATCCCTGAATCCAACATTGCCTTAATGTCATCTCCGGAATCCCTCACAACTTTGTAGAGGATTGTACGGTTGAGAGTGGGGTGATTTTGTAAAGGTGGGAAAAATGGCAGTGACAGTGGAGCGATGAAGGAAGCTTTGAATTCAAAGAGTAATTGAGAAATTGAATGGGTTTGAAGAGGTGGGCATGGTCCAAATTTGGGTTTTGAAGAGATGGTAACGATGGGAAGATGGATAAACATGACATGTCTTCATTCTGTTATTGCAATTGAAGGTTTCCAACTATGGTGGGAGATGTATGAGGGTATGGGCGGCTGGTTTTTGCTTCAGCATCCCTGTACTGCTGGTGCAATTGTTAATTTATTTTTTTTCCTTGCTTGATAAAAATAAAATAAAAAAAATTATTATTTTATTAAAATTTTATATTATTTTTATTAGTATTAAATTAACGGACCACTCACGTCGTGACACGTGTCTCTTTTTTAACGTCGTTAAGCTCTCACCGTTAGTTTTTAACGGGGAGGACAAATGTGAACCAAACAGAAGACTTCGAAGACGAAAATGAATAAAAAAAAATTAGAGGACGAAATTGAATAAAACCCAATAGTTAGAGGATGAAAAGTGTAATTTTTCCTTTAATTATCTATTTAAAACTAAATTGGACGTATTGAAAAATATAATAATTATTCTTGCTTTCATTCAAATACTGTATGAGTTTCCTGTATATTTTCTTTCCGTTGAATTAATAGTAAAACATTAGTAACTACTATCTCAATTAAGTACAATGTTATGATTGATAAAAATATAATATTTTTTTAATAATACAAATAGACAGTCAAATAGAAATAAATTTTTTACTCTCAATGCGAATACTTAAAAAGAAAGTGAGAAAGTAATATTTATTATGATTTTTTTTACAAGCTAAAATACATATACATATGTTTGAACTGAAAAGCTACTACTCACA
Organism: Cyamopsis tetragonoloba; assembly: GCA_037177725.1. Classification (NCBI taxonomy): domain Eukaryota; kingdom Viridiplantae; phylum Streptophyta; class Magnoliopsida; order Fabales; family Fabaceae; genus Cyamopsis; species Cyamopsis tetragonoloba. Next base: position 85,523,994 of record CM074119.1, read on the forward strand.
CTCCTCAATTACTTACCAACCAGTTAGATGCTAACATATTTATTATGATTTGACGATTAAATTGAAAAAATTAATTATATATAAATAACTGTGAAAAATATTACTCTCCCTATTCCTATATAAATGTCTCTATATAAATAAAAAATTACGCATATTAAAAAATATATATAATCAACTCATATAATATATTAATAAGTATTAAATTCTTTTAATGAATTGATTTTTAAAAAAACTAACATGGTGTGTCAAATTTACCTTATTTAAATTAAAGTCTTCAAACTAAATTACTATCTTTTTAAGAACTAGATAGATCATTCGTGAGATGTACGGATAGACAATTCAATCTGATAAGCATACAATTCACATAAATACAAATTATTAATTTGTATTAATTCGTACCATGGAGATATGATTCCAACAATTCTTTTTAAACCAATCCTATTTTTTCAGTTACGCTCTATTTGAAAATATACACTATTATTTACACCACAATTTTCAATAACCAATAGTCATTAAATTATTAATCAATTTTAATTTACTAAATTTTAAATTTTAAAGCTCATCATTCCAATAGTTTTAAGGTCATGATTTCAATAACAAATTTAAAACTAGTTTTTTTTTTAATTATTTCTTTCATTAAAAATTTACAATCCAGAAATTATGTGCATATTACTATTTGTATGTGTATATTATAAAATTATTTATTTATTTATTATTAGGGGTGGATTTTGGGTTAGGTCAATCCGATAACCTGGCCAATCCAAACCAATCTAAACACTATTTTGACCCAATCCAAACCATTCTGAACCAATAAATGTATCAAACCCAATGAAATCGATGTGGTTTGGTTCGGATATCAAATTTACATTTCTAAACTCAATCCAATCCAAACCAAATCGATCAAAATTTAAAACTAAATTTGATATATATAAAATTTAAATGTAAACCTGAGACTTAATAATGAATATACCAAAACTTAAAACTAAATGTCCGAAACCTAATTTAAACACATATGTGTCTCAACTCAGTTCTTGGTATATATTGATATGTAGCTCTTATTAGTTATTATCTTATTGGTATATTTTAAATGACTTTGGACTTATGTGAAATTATGGCCTGATGGTATGTCTATCCGCGTATGTAGCCTAGCATATTACTAGAGAGTGACATATTTTGAGAACTATTGTTGATTTGTTTGTTTTTAATTTTGTGTGACATTATGACTTATGAGTTTATGTGATAAAAATTATGAGTTAGATTTATATGTTTGAGTTTATGTTATTTATAATTATTTTTGTTTATTTTGTTATTTTTGTATAGATGAATCACTAAAAAATAATATATAAGTGATTTCATGAGCTATGAGTAATATAAATTTTTAAGAATTTTTGAAATAATTTCATAATTTTAATTTCTTATTTATCAACCCGAGACCCAACCCAACCCAACCCAAACCGAACTTGGTCGGATTGAAAGTTTTTTTTTTACAAAACCAACCCAACCCAACCCAATGAAAATTGATTGGTTCGAATTTTAATATCCCTCAAAACCAAACCGAACCAAACCAATCCGAACCCACCCCTATTTACTATCATATGATAAGATACAATTATAGTCTTTATTATAATATCAATTGAAGAGACTATTCACTTTTCAATTTTCTAACATATTAATTAGAGGTGGCAATACGACCTATCCAGTTTGGACCGGCCCATTTGGGCCGTGGACTTTTCTGGGCCGGGTTCAAAAACTCTGCTACGTTTTTTTGTGAAAATTAGCAAGTCCGGGCTCGGTTCTATGCGAGCTCCGGGTTCGGCGGGCCGGCCCGGTTGTATTTGTTTTTAAAAACCAGTTTTTTAAATTAAAAAAATTTGTCTTTTATTGTTTTTTTAATGAAATTGTGTTAATTTGTTTTGTGTAAGCTAAGACAAATGTGCTTTTAGTAAAAATTTAACTATAATTATATATTTTTTTAAAAGAACTTATTAAAAATTTTTTTTCTTAATATAGTACGTAAAAATTACATTTATAAATTGATTTTTAATTGGACCGGGCTATGTCCGTTTCTTTTGTGGATTTTGCAGGCCGGGTCAAAAAGTCTGGATGTATATTTTGGTGGGCGGGATTGAGACCACCAAATTTTAAAAATCCCACCATTCCTATAAGAATCATAAATCTTTATATTAAAAATGATAGTGTCACTCCCAATAGGGATGATGCTAATCCCATCCACTTATTTTTTTTGCAATTTTTCAAGGCCAAAACCCAGTCTTTTTCAGGCTTATTCGGACAGCCCACACGGGCCGGCCCATATTGACGGCTGTAATATTAATATCTTACTAAAAAACTATGTGCATTTTACTATGTGTATGAGTATATTATAAAGTTTTTTTTTAAATTTTTTTTATGATTATAGTCTTTATAAGTTAATTTATTTATAATTTAATATTAAATATTTTTAACAACTTAATAATTTTTATTAGTCTTAAAGCTTCTATTGGTTTATTTATAATTTAATATTTTTTTTAACTTCTTAATAATTGTTTTAGTTATATTACTATCACTAACAATAATATTACATTTTTCATTCATTTATTATCACTATTATTATTAATAGTAATATTATGTTTTTTTATTACTATCTTATTATTCTTTTATTTATTTGTTTATAATTTAATATTTTATAGTTTTAATATCTTAATACTTTTTATTAGTTTGTAATTTAATATTTTTAATATTCTCAAGTTCAATTCTGCGTTAATTTATGATATAATTTACAAGAGGAGAAATCAAATGATACCGGTGTAACTTATACCAACTTTTACAAGTACTGAACTATTTCAGAATTGTGTAAAATTTTGTAGAAATGATCTATTCAATCCTACGGTGGGTTTCATGAAAAAAATCTTCGACAAATAGTTATTAACCGGTGTAAGAGTTAATATAAGTTACACCGGTGTCATTTGATTCGTTCCCAGTTCATAAATACCTAGATTTAATAACATAATACATCATACACAAACAGAGAAAAATACTAATTTTTTTCTCTCGGCAAGCAAACTCAAAAGCCATGATAATCTTTTCATAAATAGAAAACTCATTTTGGAAAACACAACTTAAAATTTTGTGTTGGTGAATACAATTAGAAAATATTTAATGCAATAAACTTGAGTGAGTTAGAATACACATCATATCTTAATATATGATCAGTATAACCTATGATATATATGATAGATTAAAAAAAATCCTGAATTTCCCTCCAAGAAACATCTTTATATTATTATGATAAGATAAGATACACTCTCTAAATTTTGTAAAAAGTTTTATATAATAGGAAAAAAAAAGATAAATTAAAATCATTGTTGAATTGAAAATGAAGGTAGATGTTATGAGATTTTAAGTTTTGGCATTGTGGTAGAATAATGTAATAAGGACATATGCATACAACTTTCTAATTCACCTCCATAAACCGATAATAGACGAGTAGTTCACACAGATCCACAGCAGAGTCCCTTGCAACTTCGCTCACAAATATTAGCAGACAGGATTTAAGAGTTTCAACGCCCCTAATCACACATTATTTACATACTCGTTTTCATCCGAAGCCAACTCCACGGGGTTATTTCCTCATGACAATTGAGACAATGTCAAATCTAACATATGTTAAGTCTCTTCCGTGAAGCGAACTTCTCCGCTTGGAATGCGTATAGCCGGCATATACCAAATTTATAAGGAAGTTGCAATGGTAATATATACAGATATAGATATATCGAAGGCCAGGGCATAAAATGGTAAGAAGAATGCAATTTACAAAACATAATTCCAGAAACCAGATAGATAGCAAGAACAATTTAAGTGCAAAGCCAAAGTGAACAACTTTATGATCGGTGTGAAATGAATTCAATAGAAAGATACATGAGAACTGAAACTGAGACCTGCAGAATTCAGAGTCTTGACCGTATACAATTATATGCAGCAAATATTAAGCAGGACTTACCGTCACATTGCATCTCAAAATAAAAGAGGGAAGATTAAAGATTCTGTTGTTCAACATACACGCACAAAGGATTTCAAAGGTGTAGCACTGCCACAGATTTGGTCAAACAAGAAGAACCATCAAGCTCATGAGTAACCCGATTCCTTGAAATATGGTTCCAGTTTCCAATGTCAGATACATCACATACAGTGAAAAATCCCAACACTGGACCAAATATTTTGAACATCTCTACCCCAAAAATCAGCTTCTTGTCTGCTACAAAAACAGCATTCCAATCCATCGGAGCATCAGGATGCACTGAGACTTCAGTCCAGGTAAGATACATGAGGTCTAACTCCCATAATTTTCTAACAGCCTTGTTTCGTCGCCCAATTTGACCATCCCCTTCACACCAGGACACTGAGAACATGAAAAGGCGGCCATTAGACGATACAAGTTTGGGGTAGTATTCATGTACACGAGGTGGGATCGACGTGGCTTGAATTGTTATCCAGAAACCTCGTTCTATATCATATGCTGCAAGCTTGTCCGTCTCGGAATAAACATAAAACATCCTGCCACAAACAATTCCGGAAGAGGCAACCCCAAAACCAAAAGGCAATCTTGGGATTTCGGTCCATTTATTTGACACAGAATAATATATTTCTCCGGAGTCCAGAGGCTCATCCCATGATCCCAGACCACCAACAGCTATCAACAAAAATCTTTTACTACCCTTTGAGCTTGAATGATCACTTCTTTGTCTGAGGAATTTGTATGGCTTTCTACTGGGCAAAGACGAAGCTTCAGTCTCATTAAAAGCAGATCTGCTGTGACGTCTCATTGAAAGCTTGTGAGGATCCTCATACACTTCTGAAATCCCGCCAATCTTTGATTTTTGAAAACGTCTATCCTGCCGACTTTGATTACTTTGACAAGTTGGAAAATCCAAACTGACTTCAGAGACTCCTAATATAGGAATTGATCTAGCATATTTCATAGATGGCATTTTACGCCAAGATTTTGTCAAGGGACTAAATGCAAGCACCCCTTTGTGTGTGTTGAACGAGCTCCTATCCATTTTCCCGAAGTTCGTCAAGCTAGAACATCCTCCAACAATGAAGACATCATCTTGTATACTAGCAACAGAAAACAAGAACCTTCCTCTTAGAAAATCAGCATCCATTCTATGCCATTGATTCATAGAGACATCGAGTGCATGTATTTCACCAGAGCAAATGCCATCTTTAACGGTACCAAACAGAAACAACCATGGCGTTTGGTATGAACCTTCCATTCTCATTTGAAGGAATCTAGGGGTGGTGGTCAAGGACCTCCATTTTTTGCACACAAGACGGGCATTCATGAGACTTTTTAACGGGAGCCTAACCAAACACATTTCAAGAATATCATCTGGAAGAAAGATATTCATTCTACTATTTGCTATCAATCCTTCAGGTTCGGAGTTCTTTCTGTTGTGTTTCCTCCAAAACCTATCCTTCACCCCATATGAGAAGCAATCCACAGCAGTTTCTTCGGTGCTACAAATTGGTGTATATCCCTTGCCTTCTTCACTGGCACTAGATCTCCTTCTACTGCTTGAATCACCAGATTCATCACTGGTGTCAGCACCTACCTTGCAGCCCCCACCTCGACCATACAGATTTAAGCATCTTAAAGAAACTCCATTGACATCATCATCATCTTCTTCTTCTGCACTTCTGTTATTTTTCTTCCTCCACTTGTGGCTCACACTCCTCGCAAGACGCTTTGACACACTCAAACTCTGCAAATCCTGACAAATAGATTCGTCTAACCCAAGTCTTTCAGAAAACATTATGCTCACTAATTCTTCACACGAAAATATACTAGACCCATCGCTACCTTGCAACTTGTGTTTAGAGTAACACACAAGCTCGCCTCCTATGATTCATCCAAACAAAGAAAACAAAATAAATTGAATTTGTTCAACGTCAAAGAATAGAAATCTACACAAACACTCATTGCAACGCCACGAAGCATCGATGTTTCAGCTAACATTCCACATCTAACTCAAGGAATTTTATCATCAAAAACATGTTACAAAAGTCCATCAACGTTACTGAGAAACAAAAGGGAACACGGGAGTGATCCTGAAAAAAAAAGGAAATTTTATTTCCTAGCCAATACAATCAATGAATCCAGATCCTGAAGGGGGGTCGCTACATGTGGTAAAATTTGTCAATCTTATATGGACTTGATAAATATAGCAACAATCAAAAAATTATTCAAGGGGAAGGGGAAGAGCATATGATAAGCAGCAGCGAGTGAAAGCGATAATGGTGAATCCCCGTGAGTGAGAACAGTGAGTTATACCTAAGCACCAGCGCAAATCTTTCACATAACAGGGTAGAAGCGAAATCATTCAATCTTTGCAAGCGTGTAACTTTATAGATTGACGAATCTAATGTATAACGGAAACATCCACAGAATTGCGAAACCGGAAAGGGAAAAAGGAAAAGGGAAAAAGAAGACTTACATTGCAATGCAACTGAGAAAGAAATGAATCGCAAATTCCATCGTCGATTTGAGATAGTCATATTATACCTATCCCGTTCACATGGCTCCGAATTCCGAATGGGAAGAAAAGTAAAAAAAAATACAAACAAAATTTCTTAGCAATAAACAACAATTTTTTGGGATGGATGGGTTGGTTGGGGTGGGAATTAGTAAAGCGACTGCACCACTGATTAAAAAGCGACCCATAGGCCTCACACTCTTCTTTTCCCTCATTTATTTCTTTTTCAATATTAAATATTATTATTCTATTGCTAGTAGAACTGCTAATCTTTTTTAACTTTATTCTTCTCTTTATTTTTTTTTTGCTTTTTCTTCTCACTAATACTGTGGCTACGAACATGTCCTGTAATGATGCATGTAAAAAAAAAAAAAAGAGAGACATGTAATAATAACTATGGAACTCAGCATTTAATTCCCCATGTGTCTGATTTATGAAACCACGTTTCAAGTTCTTATGTAACTCCATCGTAGTTTCCTTAACTGCTTTTAGCATTTTTGTTTCTTTTCTACTCACAAGTTTATTTTAGGTGAGACAATTTTGATTAAGTTGTGAGCATAGTAGTAGTGAATTTAGAACAAGTTGCTACTCGTTGAGTTGCCAACTGACCCTTTTTCCCTTTTGGTAAAATCTCAAGCTAATACTTGGATTGCATATGAAACTCTTTATATAGTTTTTCATTTTAGTAAACCAAATATCAAATAGTATAAAAAATACTAAAAAAATAATTTTAAAAAATGATTAAGGTCAATAGATGACTAATAAGGCCAAACCAATATGACAAATAAAATAGATAATAACAACTATACATGTTAAGAATTACAAACAAAAATCACAACCAGATAAATAAATCCAAAATCTCAACAACATTAAATACATCCGCACCTAGCCTAATTAATGAGCCAAACAATATAATGAATTCAGAAACCAATCCATCATCGAATGTGTAGAACGAGACGAAGAAGTTTTGATCCAAAGTCATGATCGGACCTTAATCATCTCCAAAACTTGATGTGGGTTCCATGGCTTATTCTTGAAAATAGCATGATTACGAGCTATCCAAAAGACACAAATAGCTTAAAACCAAATTGTATACCAAAGCTGTATTTTCTTCTTAGAAAATTAAATAATGCCTCGAAATTGTAAATATTGTCGTCTAGGATCGTTATGAATAGTAGATTCAACACCAAACCAATGTAAAACTTTATACCAAACCAAAACAACTCTAACACATTCAATAAACAAATGTGAGGATAACTCTGGCACAGAGTTACACATACCACAGTAGACATCCACAACCTGCACACGTCTTCTAATCAATTTCGTCTCACAGAGAACACGGTTTAGGAGATACCACTAAGAGAATGAAGAAACTTCGAGTGAAACTTTTGAATACCAGATTGAAAGCAAAATTATATTCATAGGAGCTCGGACAACAATCTCGTATACCAATTTAACGGAATAAGAGCCTGACTTCGAAGGATGCTAACATCAAACATCTCTAATATTAGACAGTAACGTGAACGACTCAATCTCCTACAAAATATTAACAAACAAATCTTGTTCCCAACTAAATAGCTCTCTCCTTAATTCCCAAACCCAAACCCACGCCCAAGACCCCTCCACCCACAACTCACTTTCAAAGACATTATGGAATTTATAAATAGATAAATCATAAAAATATCATATTTCTCACATAATCTAAACTCGTCACCCACCCAAGAATCATGCTAAAAAACAAATTTAGTGCCATTGCATCTTAAAGGATAAATTGTCATGAAACCAAGAATAAGTCAAAACGTACCATCAAAAAGTCTACAAAGGTACTGCCACCTATCTAATATTATGTGGGATAAATTGAAAATTAGTATTAAATATATGGACTAAATTTAAAATATATGTTATGCATGAGGATGAAACTAAAAAAAAAATACTATTTACATAGACCAAATTAAAAATAACAATATGATAAAAAAAATGGTAGTTTACACACCACAACTAATACTGAACACAACATATTTTTTTGTAATTGGCATTCACATGGACAATATTATGACCCCCCATTTTCACACCCCCTATTGATCCATTCATCCCCCCTATTTTTTTTCGGATATATTTATCCTTCGGATGAGCCTCATCCGAAAACATTTCGGATGAAAGTCATCCGAAAATGTTATCAATTTTGCAGAATGGTCCTCCTATAACGGATGATGCTGATTCGAAACCATTTTGGATGAATGTCATCCGAAAATATATGTAACTTTATGGATGAAGCTCATCTGAAAATTTGAAAAACATTAAAAATCAGTTCACCTTTCTCCGCCGTGACAGTTGCTTGATTTTTGCTTAAAATCACTTGAAATCTCTCTGACCTCTCTCAAATTGTCTCATTGTGTGGTTGTTCCGAGGATTCTGCCACTATTTTTATCCATCACCATCAAAGGAGCACCATCATCTCTCCAAATCTCACACTCTTCTCATCTCAATCAAGTCAAAATGACCCAAAATCTTCACCAAATCGCTGAATCCAGATTGGTTATCTCATCTTTTTGCTTTTTTAGAGGTTTAATTTCACTTTAAACAAGTTGAATTGGATAGATTAAGGATTTTAGGGCTTAGGGTGGAGAAGGTTGACGAAGACGTTGTCGCATATTCTTCGGATGACCTTCATCAAAACTGTATTTTTAATCTTTTTGGATGACATTCATCCGAAACTTTATAAAACCCTAGAATTTGAATATTCGGACCACCTCCATCCGAAAGTAATAATAAGACATTTTGGATGAGCTTCATTCGAAAATGTGAGAAATTTTGAACCTTCGAATGACATTCATCCGAAACCAATTAAAATAAAATAGGTAACACATTTCGAATGACATTCATCCGAAAGCTGTTTAATTTTTTTTTTTGGAAAAATTACATTATGGTAATTATTATGATTATAAATATTGTAATTCTTATTATTATTAGTATTATTATAATTATTATTATAATTATAATTATCATTATTATTATTACTATTGTTATTATTATTATGATTATAACTATTATAAATGTTATTATTATTTATACTATTATTATTATAATTATAATAATTATAATTATTACTATTATTATAATTGTTACTATTATTACCATTATTATAATTATCATTATTACTATTATTATTATTATAATAATTATTATTATTATAATTATTATTACTATTATTATTATTGTTGTTATTATTATTATTATTATGATTACAATAATTTGTGTTACTATTTTTATGATTATTATTATTATTATTGTCATTATTATTATTATTACTATTATTATCATTATGATTACAATAATTTTTGTTATTATTTTTATGAATATTATTATTACTATTATTATGATTATTATTATTATTATTATAATTGTTCTAATAATTATTAAAGTTATAATTATTAGGTTTATCAAATATTGTTACTAATCATATGTTTATTGTTTTTGTAGTGTGGCGGAGGGCGGGGAAGAGCATAGGCGGCCTACTACTGTACGTAGGCAGCGTTCACAGCGGAGGAGCAGCCTCAGGAGGCTCCAGTACAGCAGGCTCCGGAGGCCGCCCATGAGGAGGGTCTTGCACCGCAGGAGGATGCATCGGATCAGGGAGGCGGAGGCCAAGGACGAGGTCGTTATAAGGTTGTATATGTTCAGGGAAATGATCAAGGTATGGCAAATTACGTGTCGACTTCTTTGGTTTCGTAACCGACAATCCAATACCAGGAGATGCATAATCGAAAAACGAATCAACATGTTCCCAATAGGAAGGGTCCCTCTTGTTTGATGCCTGCTTCTTTGACTTGGGATTTACCTTCACACGTGGAGGTATACATGATGAAGTAGTCTCTGGACATGCAAACTCTCGAACGCGTGCCTTGTATATTAACTGATTGCTCAGATTCAACCCTTCAAAGTGCTTGCTCATAACGGCAAACAAGTCATCCAACTATAATTTTTTCGGTTCACCGTTTGACATTGGAGCTTGGAAGTATAGCTTGGTCCAGTGAGGGTGAATTGCGGACAACGGTAAAATCTTGTAATACATAGAAAACTCAGCCAGTTTATACGCACACGGTAATCCATGGGTCACTGGTAGTATACATCCACATGCGTCGCGGTCAATACCGACCTTTTTAGATCGATCTAACTCCCTGTAAATCATATCCAACGCTTGTCTAGAAACAACTCCCCTCACATTTTCGAAAAAGTTCATGTTATATCTATGCTCCATCAACATTGTGCTTTGTTCAAACGATGCAGTAAGCTCAACGTGTTGTAGTGTCATTTCGTTCTGTATTCCCTCGAAGCAAGAACACAGGTCACACTTACTACTCTTCAGTAATCTCTTCAACTTTGCATGTGCACCCTCAACCCTAAATAGAACAAGTTCATCTATTTAAAACTTAATAAAAAAAAAGATAAAAAAACTATAGTAATTGTAAAGTTGAATATACCTGTTAGATGTTAAGTTACCCATGTGCATGCACGTGTCTCTCCAAGCTCGCACAAACATCTCCTTGTGAGGAATCAACCATGTTTCCTTCACATATTGAACAAACTTAGATATCAGTTGTGGATAGTTTTCTAATCCTGATCCGCGCAGTTCATACTCCTCTTCAGATGATGAATCCACTATTCTTTGTCATATGTCCAACACATCTTCAACATAACGGTTGTCAAGGTATGTCTTTGCTTTGACTCTCACATTCTTGTTTATGTGAAACCTACAAAGAATGTGTTTGGAATTTGGAAAAACATGTTTCACAGCTTTGAGCAATGCAAAATCCCTATCTGTGACAATAACGGATGTTCTCCCCCTGAAAGTAGTAAACATTCACGTATCCTTCCTAATGCCCAGATAAAATTTTCAACTTTCTCTTTATCAAGCAAGGCAAATCCAACATTAAATGTTAGATCAGTAGAAGTTATACCAACAATCTCAAGTAAAGGCATTTTATATCTATTTGTTTTATAAGTCGAGTCAATGATAAGTACAACGTGAAAAGTATTGAGCAACTCTATCCATCTTGGATGTGTCATGAACAAGTTTGATAGGACATCTTTGTCATGTATCTCAGTTGATTCATGTGATTTATACCACCACGCATAATTGAGCCTCTCTAGATCCCTCGGTTGAAATTCTGTTCTAGGACGTCGTTCTCCCCTCCTAATCTTTTGAGCCATATTGTATATGATGTTGATAGAACTCAAGTTACCCTTAAATCGCTCCTTTAAGGCAATCATTATCCGAGTAGGCTTGACACCAGTCTTTAACATGTCAGCAACTAATGCCTTCTCAGCCTCGTCCAACCTAGCAATGAATGGGTGACCAACCAAAGACTCCGCAGTCTTGTGATTGTGAAAGCCACACATGACTTTCAGTTTCCATCCGTTTGTCGTAACACCAAATCTTCCTTTAAGGCGAAAGGGACATTCAATTTTCTTTGTTCCAGTGGTCTCCTGTTTATAAGCATTCTTGTATGCCCTGAATTTTCCTCCCCTTTTACACCCGAGCGACACAACAACTTTCTTTCCAAGAGAACTACTATCTGACCTCAGAATAACAATCACAAAGCCATTTTCTTTCCCGACACCCCGAGCCATCATCTCTTCCCTTGTTTTACATATCTACAACAATCATTTACAACAATTGCTTAGAATAAATACAACAACAAATTCATACATTTCATACTTTGTTCATTATTATAGTACCTTATTAGTGGTAAAGGCAGGCGTAAAGTCCACTAGTTGCTCTGCAATAATTTCATCTATTTTTGGGTCATTCATGGGGTTCAATGGGTCGTTGGGCTCCATTACAACAAATAATAACTTGAATATAACAAAGGATATAAGCAGAATTGCAAAGTAAACTTTTACAGTTTTTGGATCAACTTCATCCGAAATTATCATGTAAATTTCGGATTAGTCTCATCCGAAAATATCAACCATATTACGGATCAACATCATCCGAAAAAATGCAAATAATTTTGGATGAATGTCATCCGAAAATATGCAACAAATTTCGGACGAATGTCATCTAAAAATTAGTTAACTAGAACTTAGCATGGAGATCAGATTGCTCACCGGAAGGGAGGAGGAGGAGATGAAGTAGAGTGAGCTTCAAGTATACTTACAAAAATATTGAGTGTCTTCAACAATATGATGTGATTTTCATGAAAAATAAATGAAGGAAGGAGAAAGACAGAAGGAAAGAGAGTTTGGTTGTGATGAAGAAATGAGTTTAGAAAATAAGGGTTGGAAGGAAAGAAGGAAAATATAATTTTATTTTTTCTGGTTTCTATTGTTTTCGGATAAGGTCCATCCGAAATATTGCTTTTATTTTCGGATGACCTACATCCGAAATAATCATTCAACGTTAATGTTTTTCAAATTTTCGGATGAGCTTCATCTGTAAAGTTACATATATTTTCGAATGACATTCATCTGAATAGTTTCGGATCAGCGTTATCCGTTATAAGAGGACCATTTTGTAAAATTGATGACATTTTTGAATGACTTTTATCCGAAATATTTTCGGATGAGGCTCATCCAAAAGATAAATATATCCGAAAAAAATAAGGATGTAAATAAATCAATAGGGGAGTGTAAAAATGGGAGCCAATATTATCTGTTTCAAATAACTATCGGACCTTAACGTTTCTTTTGAAACTTAAAGTTCCAATACATACACATCACACCTTACCCTTCACTCAGACTTTAATGTCCTTTTCATTAAGGTGATGTGAAAATAAAAAAGTTCCCCGGAGTTAGTGTCTATTTTGTTTAGGTGTAGTGAAAAAAAACTCGAAGGCTAAAATTGAAAAAAATTAAAATAAAATACAGTGAGTGATATGCCCAGAATATAGTACGATGCTTAAAGTGCGACCCTAAGAAAACAGAATAATCAAAATAAAAAGGCACAGTTAAAAACAATTTAAGTATATGAACTAATTTAAAATTAGGAATGGACTAAAATTATATTTGAACTCTTTTTATATTATCAACACATTTAAGCATTTTTTTTTAATTTTAACTTTTGATTATAATATGTTAAAGAACTTTCAAAATTACAATAATAAATCTGTAATAGAGTAATTATTATTACTTTTAAAATGCTTCAAATATATATTATTCTAACCTCTTTCATACAATATTATTATTACGTTATGCATATATAATAAAAAATTTTTTAATCTATACAATATTACACAGATTTAGAAATTTTTGGTAAAAAATTATTGTTAGAAAAAATAAAAATTCATTTTAATTGTGTTTGACATATAATTAATATTTTTTTTTCTATCTTTAATTTATTAACTTGTAAAATATTACATATAATTAAAAACTCAATATAATAAAAATGTTGATTGATACAAAATTTAATTAAATAATAAAATTTTTATCCAATTATATTTTTTTAAAAAAATTGATAGTCTAATTGATTTTTCTTTTTTAATTTATTTTTTAATAAAATTAAGAAAAATCTTAGGATAAAATACTGTTTTAGTTCTTTATGTTATCAAAAAATCTCAATTTATTTCTTTATATTTTTAAAGTTTTAATTTTATCTCTTATGTTTAAAAATTTTTATTTTGATCTTTTATGCTGTATTTTGGAATATTTTGGTTTCTTATGTTATATTTTTGAATTATTTTGGTTCTCACTTTCGGCCTTACTTGGTAAAAAAATGTATAACATAAGGAACAAAAGTATTTCATAAATATAACATAAGAGACCAAACTGAAATTTTAAAATATAAGAGACTGAATTAAAATTTTTAAAAAATAATGAATATTTATTTAACAAAGTAAAAGAACCAAAATGATAGTTTAGCCAAAATTCTTATTTGTATTGGCGGGCCGGATTTAGTAGCCCAGCAAAATACTGATCTGCAAATCAGGGTGAGAGGGAGAGCGAGAATTAGCGAAGATGAAGGTGTCATTGCTGTATCTGTGTCTCTTCATTCTCCTCGGAGTGTTAACGTCTTCTCACGCCGTCGATGACAAATGTGCCGCCTGTAAAGCTGTAGCGGTATGCTAATCTCGTCTTCATTCTTTTCTTCGCTTCTTCCAAACCAAACTCATATTTGATTCCTTCAATTTTTATCGGATGATATCATCAACTCTTCTGTCTTCGATTGTTGATCTGTCTCACAATGGTTTGCACCTTGCAGGAGGAGCTAGAGATTGGGCTTTCCAGTGTAACATTTCAATTCAACAATTTTTCATTTACGATCCATTTTGTTGGTAATATAATCCAATGTTTACATTTACATTGACACATTATGTTTCCCCAGGAGAAGCCGCGAAATCATTTGGATATGCGCCATCGGTTGGATTCTAAGGGCCAGCGTGTAGGAAAGCTCATTGATTACAGGTATGTGTGCTTATTATGCCATCAAATTTTAACGCCTCCCTTAGTTATAACCTAGAGGGAATTGTTGAATTAGTAGCATGGTAAGAAGTTAACTATTGAATCCTCTTCATTTTCATTTTCAGAATTCAATTTGACATTTGATCCTGAAACATTTGGTCATCTGATTTCTTCAAACAATTATAGTACATCTAAGTATGTTGATCCCTTGAAGAAACATGTATTTCTTCTACTTTATGTGTGCTTGGTTGAGTTTTCTTTTTAAAAGAAATAATTGCTTATTTTTATGAGCTCCAATGCTTCACAAAAGATCTTTTGAAAAATAAGCAATTATTTACCTAAAATTAAAGCATTTTTAAACATGCTATTAGCTACCGGTAGGACATCTAATGGTGACCACGTAACTGTGTAACTGTTTTATGAAATGTACAGAGTTAGTGAGCTAAGAGTCGTTGAACTTCTTGATGGCCTTTGTGAAAAGATGCAAGACTATACACTCAAGGTGCTTGCTTATTTACTTTGCATTTTTTTTTAATTTCTCTGATCAACGCACCATCCATTTGTTCTTCACTGTTCCAGTTTCTAAATCTATAGCTATTTCTTTGTTCATGTTTATATTTCTGAATGGAGATTTAGTGTATCTGCTCTGCCTCTTGGTGATGAATTCATGACATGCTTCTTTATCTGCTACAACTTCCTTGTACCTTTGACTTTGTACTCTGTTACATGTTTAGCTGTTCTGGCCTGAACATTATTGCCATTCTGTTTCCATCTATTTTTGCAGATAAATACAAATACACATGAATGGTTCAAAGTGGATAGCTGGGATAACCTCACAACAAGTATGTCTCATTCACCTATCACTTAGAATGTTGGTTTCGCTGGCCAATACATATGTTTCCTGAACTGTAACTTGTTGGGTTCTTCAGCCTTTAAGAAAAATACATTGAAGTTTTCATAGCAAACAACGAAGGAGCATAGTTAAGAAAAAATGTTTTGCTATATTTTACTCCCTCTGTTTCAGAATATAAGGACTTACAACAAAAAAATTAGTGTTTCGTAATGTAGGCCCCAGCACATAAAGTTAAAAGCATTTATTATTTTTTTTTCCAACTATACCCTTATTTATTTAATGATTTTAAAGCCACACCACTAATATGAGATAGTGGAGCTTAAATTTAGTTAGGAATAGAATTAGAATAATGCAGTTAATACTCTTAAAATCAAGACTACAACCACTTTTCTTAAAATATGTGAAACGCAGTGATGTGCTTATATTATGAAATGGAGAGAGTAATGTTATTCCTGTCCTTTCTAGCTTATGTGGGCTTTATGGTAATCAACATATCCATGATATGCTAAATCATTTAAATGTGACAAGAGATTGACAATTACTTTCTAATTTAGTCAAAATGAATATGGATTGTAATTGTTTAGAAAATTCACATATATAGGACAGGGATATATATTATATTCAGCATCTTGATTACTTATCTCCGAAAACTGTAAATATAGTTACCATTTAATTGGATTCAAGTATTTGAGAATCATGTTTTGTGGAATTTTTGCATGGTAATTTATCTATTTCTCGCTTAGAATGCAAATATCTGGTTTTGAAGCTCACATTTCACCATGTGGCATGTTTAAGTATTTAGGTGAAAGATTTAAATTCCTTTACGAGAATTGTTGACATCACACTGTACCCTATTTATCTTTGATTTATTTCAGTTTGTTGCACTGTCAAGCATTTCTTCCAGTGTTTGTCATTTTAATTGTACACTTTTTTTTTGGTTTTCCTTATTTTAATACTTTAGCTAATAAATAATTCATAGTTTTGCTTAATTCTCTTCAAAGTTTTCTGAACAAATGGTTTATTATTCTCTTGGAAGATAAACAAGAAGCTCGTGCATATTCAAAAGATATATCCTCTTATTGTGGAAGGTAAGTGGCAACTAGTTTTATGCTTCAATCAACTGTACTTATATTTTCTAACAGGGATTCAGGGTGTCGAAGTTTTGCCTTTAGCTTTTGCAACAAGTGATTTTTATAACTTGAGTACTGCAGTTGTGCACTAACCATCTCTGTGTGCTGTGACCAGATTACTTGAAGAAACAGAAGATGAGGTGAATTTTCATATTCTGATTCTTCTGCAGCTAATTTATACATGTTCATCTGCATTGCATCATTATGATGGATTGTTTCTAATGATGCCAAGTCTTGCAGTTGGCTGAATTGATAAAGAAAGGATCTGTTAAAGTGGGAGGTGTGAGCAAAGTTCTTTGTCAGGATTTGAGCAAACATTGCAGTCGAACGAGGTAACTCAAAGATAATAGTAGGAATTTACCTCTGTAGTTCACTTGATTGTCTGGGACATATGTTGATTTCTTAGTCTAAAATGGTTCTTTGGGTGTCCTTCCCATTATTGATCAGGAACAATCTAACTGGCTATTAGCATTCCCATGTGTTGGCGTGATCTTCCTTATGGGGGCTTATGGGAATTAGTTTTAACGTATTGTAAATGACCTTTGAACCATGTAGGATAGTCTATAGTGTCGCTCTTGCTTGGCAGAGCTGTTGCTGCTCTCTTGAAAAATCTCTTACAACCATCTGGCAATTGACGTCATTATGATGTAGAGTGAAATGAAATAGTATGCCTCCCCCAAGGTTTAAAACCTGCTGTAAAGGGGAACTCGAATTGAAATTCAAAACAAGGATGATTCTTGCAGATTGATCCAATTTCAGCCAAAAGATATTACTAATATCTAAACTTCTCATATCTATTATTGAACAATTGACGCATTCTTGAAACGGCAGTATATGCAGATAACTAAAGTAGAGCTATGTTCATGCAGTGTGTCACATGAGGCAGAGGTCGTTGATGATGGAGAGCTCTGAAACGCTGGATTTCAGGGTGGCTAGAAATATCTGCTTTTGGGCAATTAAAGACGGAAAGAATGCATCCCAAAACTAATGATGTTTCCATATTTAATTTATAGTTGGAGTTGGAATGAGCTTTTCTTCTCTTAGCAAAGAAAGACTATTGAACAGTGTGGTTTATCGGACTCTGATCAATTAATTATTATGACTTTAGGGTTATACTCTGCACTGTTGTAACAATTTTTTTTCTCTTCTCTTTTTCATTTCAACCAAACACAATTAAGGGATTTTTATTTTTTCTCCCCTCCCTTCTTTTGAACAAAACACTAGGTAATAATAGTATTAGTAGTAATTAACCGGTAAATATTATTTCTCAATTATGTAAGAGAGCTGAGTATAATTTTTAACTGAGTCGAGTTTAAGAGTAAGAGTAATTAACACTACCGAAGTGAGTGTAGTTATCCCTATGTTAAGCTGATAAAAAAAAAAGGCAAATGATATTTAGTGCCCTAAGGGCACTATATAAGAATCCAAATGTAGTAAAAAGATATTGGAATGCATAGTTTTTTGTATTCTCAAGAGACGAAACAATGTGCTCTTATGATTATTTTTTTAATTCTAGTAACCTTAACCAGTGTCCTTAGGGCACTATATATCAAGACCAAAAAAAAAATATCTCTACATTTAATGTTTGGAATAGCCTTATATAACTTTGCCGGAGGCTATAAATTGGATAATGTTCTGCTTAATACGAAGATGTTTAATCACATCATAGACCAACATGCCATATGTCCTAGTTGTCTGTAGGATAAGTTATTTTCTAAGCTCAAAATTATTCAATAATGAACTTGGATAAAAAAACATAATTTTGAAATATTCATTATTAGAAGTTCATATGAAAAGCTAACCTGCATGAGGCCACTTGTGTTCCTTGTTAAACGAAGTTCAGTAAAGCCTTGGTATGTGTTTTAGCTTGTGGTAAAAACACGTCTAAAGTCTAAACATATAGGCACTAAATCATCCTTCAAAATTCATGGACATATGACCTGAAATAACTTTTCTGCATGAGAGCAGCACCGTCAATAATTTTATACACATGACATAAGATTCGTCCATCTGTTCTAAACCTAAAAAATCATGATGAGCTAACACTAACAGTCCAATACACCCTTTAGTAAATTGAGGCCTTCTGCTGCTGATATACTCCTTCTGACTCTATAAGGAGGTGTCTATCCTAGGAGGAGGGTATGGGGAGAAACATACCACAATAACTAATAAATTATCACACGAGTTACGTTTCAGAGCCTCTCTGACCAACTCTCTTGAAAATCTTTGAGGATCATTATGTATCATCAATTCTTTCCTTGCCATGGTCACAGCACACTGATTACTCATTACATCTCACAAGTCGTCGCAACCCGTAATTAAAATGAGAGTCCTAAGTATGAACCTAAGGATGTTATTTCTTATAAATAAACCTGCATATGTACCTCTGTGACCATCAAACACCTAAACAATGAGTAGAGATTAGTGAACCGTTGAACTTAGATTTAAAAAATAGTCTCTGAATCTCACTTCATGAGCAACAAAATCAATACAATAAAACAGTATCTTTAAGGGGAGGGGGAGATCTCAGATCAAATCCATAACTCATTTGTCCTCATTTTTAGCAATGTCAAAATTTGACAAGATTATTTACTTAATAATATTTCTAAAAATATGGTATTTGTTTGAACACAATGGTATTGAGTAATCAATATAGCTTAGTAGGATAAGGCTTATTATCGTTGTTGTCAAAATTTGATAGGAGTTAGATATCATAGATGATTATTTATCTATATGTTGAATAAGATCATCTATACTATGTGTTCGTCTTTCATATATTGTTTAGATCCTCTTCCAAAACAACTTTCCAACCGAAATATGGGTAGAAACTCTGTCTTGTCTTCATAAGACAACTTGCTTCCAATAACCCCCACATCCAAAATTCCAAATTCTTATAAAAAAGGGTAGAGAAACAGGCAAATTAGATAAACTATGCATTTAAGTTTAGATTAGTTTTGCAAGACGAATCATAAAGAATGGCTAAAGCATTACGTGAAAGCTACAAGAAGTAATAGCATTTGTTAGAGAGCAACAAAACATGACATCTTTAAACAAAAAATTGGGGATGGTGTCACACAAATTAATGTGGCGCATTTAATGGCGATCGTTTAAGGGTGGATGAGATTAGCACCATCCCTATTGAGAGTGACACCATCCTTTTTAATATATAAATTTATGATTCTTACATATAAAAAGGATGGTGCCACTTCCAATAAAGATGGTGCTAATTCCATCCTCCCCGTTTAAGCCTTGTATTTTTTTTTCTTGCTTTGTTGGGCTTCGACCCTTGTCTAAGTTTGTAAGGTTTTAGCCTTAAGAAAATGGAAATCCTAAGAGACTTTTTTTTTAAAAAAGATTTTATATATATGTTTAGTTGAGAGGAGAGGAAATAGAAGGAAAAACATTATATTTTCTTTAGTTGGTAAGGGAAGAATTTTTTTTTTTATAAAACTCAAAATAAAATTAAACTTTTTAATCTTAAAATATGAACGAAGACGAAAAAAATAAAATAAAATAGAAGAACGAAAAATTGGGCTGGATCAGATTTCAAATCTTATGTGAACATAAATAGAAAAGCCTAAAGGCCCATGATGCCTATATGCATACCCAAAATAAAAGCAGGTGGCTAAAAAAAATAAAAGTAAAACATAAACGTTAAAATGCCAGAGCAGCCGGTAGAGACTAATATAAATAAAAGGCAAACTGTTACTACTTACTAGTATTTTATAGTGACATCATGCATTTTTGTGTATTATTATTATTATTATTAGTATTATTACTTCATTCATAGATCTAAAAGAGACAAAAGGAAAAAAAAGAAAAAATCCTACTTTATTCCTTCCTTTAAATCTTTTTTTGGTACATCTTCCTTTAAATCTTTAACAAAGCAACTGCTCCATTCGCGAATATATAATAGTATTATTGTAGTAATAAAGCTTCCATCCTCTTTTGATCTTTCAGATTTCTGCAGTTGAAATCCAAAAAAAAAAAAAAAAAAAAGGAGAAGACGGTGTCTTTGCTTCGTTCCCCATACAAATCTTATTCCAATACATTACTACTACTTTTTATTATTATTATCACGTGCAACTCTCACAAAAGTTCTTACCGCAAATTTCTTGTGTCTTTTTAAATTTATTAGTAAATTTATAAAAGTAAATGTGTTTGCATAAAGGTGTGTATACAAATGGTTTAGTTGAGAGAGATAAAATTCACTTAAAATATCTCTATGCTTCAAAAAAATCAGTATTCATATTTCAACAACAGACTAACTTCAATTGGGGAAAAAAAAAAGTGATATGAGAGATAAGTTTTTGTAGGGTCAATGTGATAATTTTAGTCAGCATTTTGATTTTTAATTCAGTTTACTAAATTATAGACTTTGGGAGATATTTAAATTTTTTTTCTCACAATATGATATTTTAATAAATAAAATATAGTACAAGAAATTTAAAAACGTATTTGTCATTCACGTTAAAGATAACTCATGTCCATTCATGATTACAACTTACAACTTGGAATAATATACTAGTACTACTACTAGCACTTGCCACTAATTAAATGCTGCCCCACTAATCAAGAAAGATGATAAAAGTTGAAATATTAAAGAAAAAAGAAAAAGAAAATCATAATTATGAACCGAAGGAATAGGGATTTGAATGGATTAGAGCGACAAAAGGAATAAGTGTAGAAAGAGTTATTCCGTTTTATAACCTGTTGCATGCAATAAATCTTAGAGATTTAATCATTGAAATTAAAGTTCTTAGTTAATAGATAAATCATATAAAATTTTATACAATTTAAAAAGTTTTTGATCTTTGGTTTATATGAGATGACATAATTAGACATATTTAATTTTTTTCAAATTTTAGTATGAACTATCATCATGATAATGTTATATAAACCAATGATCAGGTCAGTGAGATTCAATGCCGATAATAAGTTATAAAGTGAAGTAACACTTTAACACTTACTCCTGAAGCAAGTGGATCCTTACTTATTATATTATATTCATATTACAAATAAAAACATAATAAGACATTACATTCAACTAAGAACATTAGCGCAATTAACGATCATGTACTAAACCTTTAAGATTTTGGAGAGATAAAAGTCTAATGCTTAAACTTTAACAAAAAAAAATTATATAAATAATTAAATATTTAATTTCAGTGTGTGCGTATTTATCAATAAAAAAACGATACATTTAGTATTACAGGTTAAATAAATTATTGACAATGACTATCAAGTCACAAAATAAGTGTTTTTTTTTTTATGCATCAAAGAAAATAAGTGTTTTTTTTTTTAAGTTTTATCTTTCATGTGAACATCATCCATTCTCTAACATATTGCAGTAATGACAAAGTGATATATTTCATAAGTTTTATCTTTTGTGTGAACATCTTCCATCCAGCTAATCATCTCACAAAAAGCATCACGTTATTTAAAGACTTCTAATATAATCATTTATATATTTGATTAATTAAGTTGAATCGAGTAAATTAAATTAAAGTGATATATAGAGCTATAAATATATCCATAAAAAAAAAAACTTATCTAATTCTCTTTTGTTGTGCATTAACGCCATGTTTGGAAGAGCTTATGCACAGTTTATGAAAATAGCGTATGGGTTCTTATAAGCTATTTTTAGCTTATTTTCATAAGTTTCCTGGGGTAGCTTATTAGAATAAGCTGTTTTTAACTTATTCAAGTAAGTTTTACAATTTTTTTTTATAAAAAATACTCATTTAAAAATAATTTATTGAATAAGTATTTGATTAAACTATGTGCTCAAGCACACCCTAAAGCTATCTTGCAACTTTACTGTAAAAAATGACTACTAACATCTTCCAAAGCATAAATATTATCGAAATGAGTTCCATATTTCTCTCCGCGAAGGTTTCTTTTTAAATTATAGTTTAGGAAAAAAAATATTACAGATGATATTATGAGTTTTTACTCTAATTGTAATGTAACATGAAGCTAAACCAAATATTGCGTTACAATTAGAGTAAGTCAGTACTTTTAATAAAACGTAATTATTACACTTTAACTAATGCTTTAAGAACATATATTACTTAATTGGAACAAAAAAACTATTATTATTCTATGGGTTTTTTTAACTTGTGCAATATTGCACAGGTTAAAGAATTAAAGAAGAAAAACTTTTGTTGGGAAAAACAAAATTTTAATGAGATAGTGTATGACATATAATAAATATGTCATACACTATCTTTGGTTATTTAACCTGTGCAATATTGCATAGATTAGAAAAACCCTTATTCCATTACTAAATATGATAAACAAAAGTGAATATATTAAATTATGCTTATTAAAAAAATTAGTTAATTTTATTTAATTTTTTTAATTATTCTATACTCTTCCTTCCACCCACCTAATTAAATAGTAGTAACTCATTAAAAATATACATTAAAATTAAATAGTAGTACAGGGCCGATCCTGGCCTTTCATAAGCTCTGGGGCGAAATGAACAAAATGGGCCCTTTTTAAGTAAATTTTTTTTATAACTATAATAAAGTTTTGATATTACATACGACTCTATCACTATATCACAATTTCTTTCCTCACTACAAGAATGTTATTGTTTTGCCACGGATATATCCGTGGCAAAATTTTCAAATTCGTGGCAAAATTCATGTTTGCCACGGTTTTGCCACGGATGTCGAGTCGTGGCAAAAATCTGCCTGGTAAAATTTTGCCACGGATATAACCGTGGCAAATTTTCCACGGAAATGGTCGTGGCAAATTTGCCACGGAAATGGCCGTGACAAATTTTCCACGGAAATGGTCGTGGCAAATTTGCCACGGATATAACCGTAGCAAATGTGCTATCCAGACTCTTTTATTTTTTAGCTTTGTCACGGTTTATAGGGGTTTTGCCACAGATTTTGCAGTGGCAAAAGTATTTTATTTATTTCGTTTTTTTTGTTTATATTGAAATTCTTTTATCACAAAACCTGGATATATAATAACTTAAAAAACATAAATACTTCAATCAAACCAATTTTAAATAAGTAATTATAATAATTAACCAATAAAACTAGTACAAAATAACTTAAATAAATATCACGCAAGTTAAATATAATGTTAATAATACGAATACTACAATAATGTCATTAACAAAACCCCTATTTTGATCATTTTTGTCATTGGCCTCAATCAGCCTCCATCTCCCTACACCAAAAACATACTCTACTTTCCATAATTTCAAAAGTAGACTACTTTCTAATTCAATTTAAAAATTACACAAGCAACAATCAACATATACACAAAGAAGTGTGAATATAAGAAATTGTGTACAAAACAGACAAGATGCATCGACAAAGTTGACTGATAAATTCAAACATGTTTGCATGTGGGTAAATATTTTTCTACACATGCTTACCATAATGCTTGAAGAAAGTAGAATTATCTACTTTTCTGCCATATTTCTTTCTTTCCATTTAGAATGTGACTATGCATGTTATGTTATCAAAATAAACACTGTCCAAGCTGATTTCACGTTTCATCATATAGACCATTTTCCAAAAAAGTAAATAAAATCGTAAGTTAAAACAAAAAAAAAAAACCTTTAATATAGACCATTTTCCCCTCTTTTATCATCTTAGACACAAAACTCCAATCCCAAAAAACAAAGTTGAAGTCCAAATATGACCTATACATAATTCCTATTTGCTATAAAACTAAATAAATTTCAGCACTATGAAACCCGATGACCCAAAATAAATAAAGTTAAGCTTCTCCCTTGATTTTGCATATAAAACAGAACAATCCATAAACAAAGAAAACGACGCAGCAACCAGAACTCTAGGAATTCTGGATATTCAGGTTAAGAATGGAGTTCAAATTTGCCTATCTCATTTGGATCTCAATTCAACAGAACAAGTCATTAATTGAAGAAAAATCAGAGAGAGAGAGTGAGGGAGGAAGAACGACGAACCTGGTGGTAACAAGTCGTTTGGTACGGTGGAGAGAGAGAGGACTCGTGAGTGAGAGAGAGAGAGCAGAGGTGTGGTACAGTGGAGAGAGAGAGGACTCGTGACTGGAGGTGAGAATGGTGGTGGCAAGGTTCAACGGCCACCAGTTCCGGTGAGAACGGATTCGTGAGTGAGAGAGAGAGCGGAGGTGATGTACGGTGGAGATAGAGAGAGATGACTTGTGAGTGGAGGTGAGAACGGTGGTGGCGAGGTTCAATGGCCGCCGGTGCCAGTGTGAACGGTGGTGGCAAGGTTTGGCGAGGCTACGTTTGGGCGCTGGGGAGACGCAAATGAAAGGGAAGAGATATGAGAATAGGATAGGTTTGGATTGGGCTGTTGCTGGTTTAATGATGGTTATCCACGGATTTGGCCGTGGCAAATTTTGCCACGGTCCAAGCCGTGACAAATATTTAATTAAATAAAAATATACAAATAAAATGATGTGACTGCTTCAATATTTATTCACAGACTTGGCCGTAGCAAATTTTGCCACGGTCCAAGCCGTGGAAAATGTTTAATTAATTAAAAAAATTAAAAATAAAATGATATAGCTGCTTCAATTTTTCCACGGAAATGGCCGTGGCAAATGTTTTTAATGAATTATAAAAATAAAAAGTAAAATGATATGGTGCTTCAATTTATCCACGGAAATGTCGTGGCAAATTTTGCCACAGTCCAAACTGTGACAAATGTTTAATTAATTAAAAAATAAAAAATAAAATGATATGGCTGCTTCAATTTATCCACGAAAATGGTCGTGGCAAATGTTTAATTAATTAAAAAATAAAAAATAAAATGATATAGCTGCTTCAATTTATCCACGAAAATGGTCGTGGCAAATGTTTTTAATTAATTATAAAAATAAAAAGTAAAATGATATGGTGCTTCAATTTATCCACGGAAATGGCCGTGGCAAATTTTGCCACGGTCCAAGCCGTTGCAAATGTTTAATTAATTAAAAAATAAAAAATAAAATGATATGACTGCTTCAATTTATCCACAGACTTGGCCGTGGCGAATTTTGCCACGGTCCAAGCCGTGACAAATTATTTGTAGAATTAAAATTTAATATTTAAAATCTATTATACTTAAGTTAGCCACGGTCCTAGTTGTGGCAAATTTTGCCACGGTCTAAGCCGTGGAAAATCCCTTTTTTACCGTTGCAATTTTGCCATGGCCTCGTGCCGTGGCAAATTATCAATGGAAAAATTACTGATTTCTTGTAGTGCCTACTGAGCGCTTTTTTGAAAATGAATTTTTTTTCAAATAATAGCTATATATATATATATATATTATGAGTCTCCTTAAACATTGGGTCCTGAGCGAATGCCCATTCACCCCTACTCCAGAGCCGGCCCTGTAGTAGTAACTCGTTAAAAATATACATTCAGTTAATGTAAGGTAATATACATAAAAATATTTTCATTGATAAAAATTGAAATAATTAACTTTTGTCTATACTGTATTTAATATAAAAAATCTTGTTAAAAATTGCTTAGAGAGCACAGATAATTATTACTATGAATTAGTATAGCTATTAAGGTAGTTGGACTGGCCTAATGTGATTCACGATGAAGGTAGTTGGCTCACGGAAGGAATACTTTAAAAAATTGTAAATAAAGAACATATAATCAATTACCCAAAATAATTGGTCCCAAAAAAAAAAAATACCCAAAATAAAATAATAATAGTAAAAAACAGATAAGCATATTTGCATTGAAGAAAACATTAATAAATTGTTTCTTAATATATTCTTTGGGATAAACTTAATTTGGTCACCCAGGAAACTATAGTCTCTTAAAGATTTTATAAACCAAATTTAATTTTGAAAAATTAAAACACTATTAAATTAGTCTTTAAAATATACATAATAAATCTTTTAGAGCTTAATTTATCATAAAAATATTTAAAAAACTAAATTAATGACAGTCAGATTTTTAAAAGTTCAAATTGATATTTTTTTTTCTATATTCTTTCTTGAGTTAGGATCTGTTTACACCAATTAGTTTTACACCAACTCTTACACTAATTAAAAATAATATGTCGAAAGTTTTTTTTACAAAACTCACCGTTGGATTGAAACTACTTATCATATAGATCATGTCTACAAAATTTCACAACAATCCGAGATCGTTTAGCACTCTATCAACGTACTAAAAAAATAACGTAAAATAAAGTTTTAAAATAATGAAAAGAATAAGTGTCTCAATGGAGTACTAAACGATCTCAGATTGTTGTGAAATTTTGTAGACATGATCTATATGATAAGTAGTTTCAATCCAACGGTGAGTTTTGTGAAAAAAACTTTCAACATATTATTTTTAATTGGTGTAAGAGTTGGTGTAAAACTAATTGGTGTAAACGGATCCTAACTCTTCTTTCTTTATTTTTGTTGGTAATAATATTCTTTCTTTATTATCAAATAGTGAAAAATATATTTAATTGTCTGAAAGTATGTATAGAGATATTTCACAAGAAGATTATTGAATCATTTATGCGAAAAATATTTTTTGAGGAGAAGGTTTATTCATGTTACTTTAATTTTTAATGATATAAATTTTTCTATAAGCAGTTATAATTACCAAAAAAATAAATAATAAGAACTAAGAGATGTAGTGTGTTGATAGTTTACACCGTTTCTTAACTACATGTGTGGTAACGTGGGGATTTGATCTTCTACTAATGGAAATGAAGCAATATTTTTATTGCTACTCAACAAATATTTTGTGCTGAGTTAAATTTTAAAAAGATAATTAGTCACGACTCTTAATACCATAAAAAGTGACTCAAAAATAATAAAATAGGAAATACCCAGTGAAAGGAGAAAAAACAAACTAAAACTAACTTTACCTAATAAATATCTTTTTCAATAAACAATAAATTCAATTAGATTTGTAATGAAGAACTCTGTCCCAAATTGATTATCACTCGTGTGAACACTAAGTATTATTAAGTTAATAAAAATAGTAGTATACTCGAGTTAGTGAGATACCACTCATTTACAATCAATATTAAGTAATTTTTAATAAAAAATTGAAAAAAATATACAAAAGCATAATTTAGGTGTTTTGACAAGGATAATAAACGAAGTGTAATCACTAATATAAATATATCAATTATTACTAAAAAACTTATTGATAAGAAATGAGCAAAATAATTGGGGTACAATTGGAACAACTCACAATTAATAGCATTTTTTTTATCACTGCAGAAGTTATACATCAATATTCTTGATAAAAAAATATATTATATTTTGAAAAAGTGCATTGAAAAAGCATTTATTATTATTTCCTCTATTCGTTTTTATCTATTAGAAAAAAATTTGTTTCAATTCTACTTTTTATTTTATAAGATAATATTAAATGTGGTTTTATTAATTTTACTTTTTTTTATTAGATTATTAATAAATATTTTATTTTTAAACTAATAAAAGGAGATAAAATAAAAGTATTATCAAATATTTAAATTAAATTAACTCAAGGGTTGACTTAGCGGTGTAAGACCACACTAAGTTCATAGGAGGGACAATCCACAGCGGGAGGTCCCGTATTCGAATCCCACCAATGCCAAATTCTCGGGGATCAGCGTCAGCCAAATAGCGTGAACGAGATTAATCTCATCCTAAAGGTGAAAAAATCCGTGGTAATACAAAAGAAAAAAAACTTAAATTAAATTAATGTTTTTTGAACCTGTGTAAACATCTCAATGAAAAAAATTTCACTAAAAGACATATTTTGAAAAATAATAATTATATTTTGAAAAATACTCCTTTCGGTTCTATATATAGGTCACTTTTTAGAAAAAATCTTTGATCCTAAATACTATAAATTAGTAACTAACTCATTAATTGAGTTTTCCTCTTTTACCCCTTTTACAATTTTAAAAGATTTAATTAATGATGGAGTGAGAAAGAGAGTGTAATAAGAAAGAGAAAGATATTAATTTCTAAAGCATTTACTAGCACATTTAAGTTGAGGGCATAGTTGGAAAAATTCTCTTTTTTTGGACAAATTTAATGACCTAACTATCATTCCTTAGTTTTGTTAATTCGGTTAGAAATGACTTATACCGGAAGGAATACTAAATAATATCTTTAAGATACAAGTCAAAAAGTGATATAAAGTAATTGAAAAATATAGTATTTTTTATTCTTAAAAAGACGAAATAATAAATAATTAATTTTCTAATTTTAATAATTTTAATGCATGTTTTTGTGTGTATACTATAGAATATAGATAAATATAGTAATGGAGAGTGGAGCGAGAGTATTTTGGGATTTTATTTGGTACCTGTGCATGTGAATTACAGTAGCAGACTGACATGTGAATTAGTAGTCTTTTATTTTTTTTATTTTAAAAAAAATTAATAAAACAAAAAATATGATATTATTGTTACAACCATTACATTCCAAACAGCAGCAGCAAATCCAGGTGATGTGAATCCCACTCGAGCTTGTTTTTTCTACTTTCTAGTGTTCTTTCTTATTATTAGGTCTCCCCTACTAACATTTTGATTCCTTCATTCATAGACCAACCGACATAGCTTTTTCTTTTTATTTTCTCCTCTCACGATATGTCACTACTAATTCCTTCGTCTTCCAGTTTTCCATTTTCTCTGTGATTGGTCTTAATTTATGGACTTCTTTTCTCCAGGTTACCCTTTATGGTAGTTTTAGTTGAGAATATGAACTTGCTCTGGGTTCTTTCTTGGCTGTTCATGGCGCTGCCGTATGCGGTTGCCGGAAATGTTACCTCCTCAACACCCGCCGTTGTGCATATCGGAGCTATCTTCAACTTGGATTCCGTAATTGGGAAAGTGGCTAAAATCGCATTGGAGGAAGCTGTGAAGGATGTAAACGCCGATTCTAGCATTCTCCACGGATCCAAACTTGTCCTCACTACGCAAAATTCCAATTGCAGTGGTTTTCTCGGCATGGTTCAAGGTTATCTACTATTCCATTATACTATTAAATTATTAATAGCTACTCTGAATCTCACTTTAGTTAGTTCAACAAAAATCCAAACATAGTCTAATCCCTCGGGGCTTGCACATGTTTGGCCTCCCAATTGATATTCTCTTTTGGGATAGTATGTAACGTGTCTCTGTCACTACACAAATGCCCTTCTGCATAATAGCCTCATTCAATGATAAATATTTACTTACGTTATATTGATTTTTGCAGCTTTGAGGTTCATGGAGACTGATGTGATTGCTATAATAGGTCCACAATCTTCTGTAGTCGCTCACATAATATCACATGTGGCCAATGAGCTCCGTGTACCTTTATTGTCATTTGCCGCAACAGACCCTACGCTCTCATCACTGCAATTCCCATTCTTTGTGAGGACCACACAGAGTGATTTATACCAAATGGTTGCTGTTTCTGAAATCATTGACTATTATGGTTGGAAGGAGGTTATTGCCATATATGTGGATGATGATTATGGAAGAAATGGGTTGTCCGCGTTAGATGATGCACTCGCTGGCAGGCGCTGCAGAATCTCCTTCAAGGCAGGAGTCAAATCCGGACAGGTAGCCGACCGGGGCGAAATCACCAATTTGCTTGTGCAGGTTGCACTGATGCAATCTCGAGTCATTGTTCTTCATGTGCATTCTAATATTGGATTCATGGTTTTCAGTGTAGCACATTATCTTGGAATGACAGGAAATGGCTATGTCTGGATAGCCACAGACTGGCTTTCTTCTGTTCTGGATTCTTCTTCTCTTCCTTCTGAGACAATGGATGTTCTTCAGGGAGTACTTGCTTTGCGCCAGCATACACCTGATTCAGATAGAAAAAAAACATTTTTCTCCAGGTGGAACAAGTTAACTGGTGGATCTTTGGGCTTACATTCTTATGGCCTCTATGCTTATGATTCTGTTTGGCTGGCTGCACATGCTATTGATGCGTTTTTCAGCCAGGGAGGGATTGTTTCTTTCACCAATTACACGAGTTTACGCAATGATAATGGAGGTGGTCTAAACCTTGATGCAATGAGCATTTTTGATAATGGAACGCTTTTGTTGAAGAACATATTGCAGAGTGACTTTGTAGGACTAACAGGTCCTATGAAATTTGATCCAGACACGGACAGGTCTCTTGTTCGTCCTGCCTATGACATCATTAATGTTGTTGGAACTGGTTTTCGCCGGGTTGGTTACTGGTCTAACTATTCTGGATTGTCAGTTCTTGCTCCTGAGACGTTGTATTCTAAGCCTCCCAATAGATCAAGTGCAAACCAGCAGCTTTACAATGTGATATGGCCTGGAGAAACATTATCCAAACCTCGTGGATGGGTTTTCCCCAATAATGGAAAACAACTGAGAATTGGTGTGCCTCTCCGAGTCAGTTACCGTGAATTTGTAGCGCCAATTCAGGGAACAGATATGTTCAAAGGTTTCTGTATTGATGTATTCATAGCATCTGTGAACTTGTTACCATATGCTGTTCCATACCGCTTTGTCCCATTTGGAGATGGCCACCAAAATCCAAGCTACACTGAACTTGTCAGCTTAATCACCACTGGTGTAAGTTCTTCCTCATCTTTTTTTCATTGTTGTTTTATGCACTGAGTTGCTTGATGGGTTACTTAACCAGTAGTACCATTGGAAAGTGCTTACGTGAGTTTCTTATTTAAACAACAGTTACTTATACAGACAACTGTTTCTTGAATAAGCAAGTGCCATTATTATATTTAATTTTTATTTTGAGTTACAACACTGAAGAAATAAATTGCATAAAGTAGAGAAAAATGATGTGATCCATAAAATGTAACTTAATAGTGCTGTACCACTGGCGTTGCTCTAATAACGATTTCCAACTATGTTATTTTATTCAACTGGCTAATTTGTTCGTGTAATTGGTACAGTACTTTGATGGTGCCGTTGGTGACATTGCCATAGTCACAAACCGAACAAGGATTGTAGATTTTACACAACCATATGCTGCATCAGGACTTGTGGTGGTGGCACCTTTTAAGAAAACCAATTCTGGCGGTTGGTCTTTCCTGCAGCCATTCACTCCTCTTATGTGGATTGTGACTGCTTGTTTCTTCTTTTTCATTGGTATAGTTGTATGGATTCTGGAACACAGGATAAATGATGAGTTCAGGGGCCCACCTAAACAACAAATTATAACCATTTTATGGTCAGTTATTTATTTAATTGTCTTACTGCCTTGCTTGGCTTAGTAGCTGCATGCTTTATATATCTGCTACGCTATAAATGAAAACTCTTACCAAAAGGAGTAACTTAAGCTGTTGTCCATAGAAAATGTAGGCAACACTTATCTGTTTATACCCTGTTTATTGGATTTTCATGTCATTTTGCTCATCAATACAGAAAGCATTTCAAAATTTACTATTGTGTCAAGCAGTTGCAGGATATGATTCATCATCATACTTAAACTGGATGATCTCAAAATTTTCTGATCCATCTATTTTTACCTTCCCTGCAGGTTTAGCCTGTCAACTCTATTTTTTTCCCACAGTAAGTTATACTACAGTTACTTAAGTTTGTTGAAAGGACATAATAAAGGTTTATTGGGTATTTATTTCTTCATTGTTTATGCAGGAGAGAATACAATGAGTACTCTTGGTCGCTTGGTGATACTCATATGGTTATTTGTGGTTTTGATCATCAATTCCAGCTACACTGCAAGTTTAACATCTATACTCACAGTGCAGCAATTATCTTCCCCCATCAGCGGAATAGACAGTTTGAAAGCTACTGATGAACCTATAGGGTTCCAAGTAGGTTCATTCGCAGAACGTTACTTGGCTGAAGATATTGGAATATCCAAATCAAGGCTTGTTCCACTTGGGTCTCCGGAAGAATATGCTAAGGCACTCCAGCTTGGTCCAAAAAAAGGAGGTGTTGCTGCTATTGTTGATGAACGACCCTATGTCGAAATCTTCTTATCAACCCAGTGCACATTCAGAATCGTAGGTCAGGAGTTCACCAGAAGTGGCTGGGGTTTTGTGAGTATCTACTATCTACTAATCTACCTTCTAGATTAATCATCAATGTTGAAAAAAAAGGGATAGTTGAGTATCATGCTACCAAATGTGTAGCATGGATGTTAGGATATGTTCTGCAGATCTGTGATTAGATTTGATTGTCTCTTCAAATATCATGAATGGAAAAAAAAAATGTATCAGTGCATATATCAATATTCTTATCAGTACATATCATCACAAGACTCATTTTGTTTTGACATGCTAGGCATTCCCTCGGGACTCCCCTTTGGCTGTGGATTTGTCAACTGCAATTCTGCAACTATCTGAAACTGGTGATTTGCAGCGGATTCATGATAAGTGGATGACGAGAAGCACCTGTAGTTTAGAAAATGCTGAAATTGATTCTGATCGTCTTCAGCTTAAGAGCTTCTGGGGTCTTTTTCTCATTTGTGGGATAGCTTGCTTTATTGCTCTGTTCATATATTTTTTGCGGATTATGCTCATAGCGTGGCGTGCTGCTCCTTCTGAACCTCCTTCTAACTTTAACACTATTTCTAGCCGTTTTCAAAGATTTCTTTCACTCATTGATGAGAAGGAAAATTCACCAAGGAGTGAAAGAAGGAAGAGGAATGGGGAAGAAAGATCACTTGAAGATCAACTGGCAAGGCAACCAAAGAGGATACAAACAGAAACAACAGCCAAGTTCAACTCAAAACATTCACTCTTTTGATTTGTGTCATTGATTATTTATTGATCTTAATCTTTATACAAATCCCAAGTTTCAGAGAATTGCATATGTTTGTAGTTAATGAAAATTTTCTTCTTATAGGATATATCTTAGAAATTCTCTAGGGAACGTTAACAAGATTGAAACAACAGGGAAAAGGAGTCCTTGAAGATATATTTTCATAATTGTAAGTGTTTCTTTACTGTTTCTATGAGATGTATCACAAAGAACTCGTTAACACTTTATTACATTCTGTACAGATACTAATATACCATTTTCAAGGGGACCCTCTTAGTTTTATCATATTGTTGAAGTTGTTTGTTTACTGTTTAGCTTCTCAGTTACATTTACTACAGATAAATTTATGAAGGTATATAAATTTCCACTTGGCATTTGAAAAAGGGTCAATCAATTGGAAGAATTGCAAGTATATGGAGATATTATTAATTATGATTTCGTGTCATGCCAAAATTCATTGGCTACAGATAAATTTGAAACTCCGAATTGAAGATCGTCCTTCAGACATCATAACACCAACATTTGATCTTTGTTCTCAACATTATACGTTAAATAAATGGCTTGATGGTAATGGTAATGGTAATAAAATGATTCATCTCTATTCATAAACTTTGCATTCCTCATCAGCTGGGTTTGTCTGACAGAAATCCTCCAATGGGTCTCCACTACCCTTTCCTGCTGCGCCTGGCCACTTTTCTGCCACCAAATGTGCCAAATCAACCACTCTTTGGCTGCAAGTAGTGATATATAAAAGTACATAAATAAAAATCACATAACAATGCCAAATAATAATAATAAAATGTATAAAAGTGAGCAACAAAAAACCTTATTAAGAGTAAATCATAAAAAATAGAAAAATCTAATAATATAAAGACATTGGCCTGACCTGTAACCCCATTCATTGTCATACCAAGCAACCACCTTGACCATATCATCTCCCATGACCATAGTCAAGGAAGAGTCAATGGTAGAAGAAACATCAGTGCACCTGAAGTCAACAGAAACAAGTGGAACATCACACACATCCAATACACCTTTCAATGGCCCCTCTGCTGCTTTTCTGAATGCTGCATTCACATCTTCAGCTGAAATGCCCTTCTTTTCAACATTCACCACCAGGTCCACAACTGAAACATTTGGCGTTGGCACACGAAGGGCTATTCCATTAAGCTTGCCCTTGAGCTGTGGCAACACTAGGGACACAGCCTTTGCAGCTCCAGTGCTGGTTGGGACGATGTTCAGTGCTGCAGCCCTTGCTCTTCTCAAGTCCCTATGTGATGCATCCAAAAGCCTCTGCACAAACACACAAATATTCTTGCTATAAATTCTTCTTTTTTTTATCTATGAAAAGTTTAAATATTATTAAAGAGTGAGTTATTGCTATAACCTCCTAATTCTTATCCATTATTTTCAGTTGGAAGACTGAACTGATTATTTGATACAAACTGCTCACTCTTTATCAAACATGAATTAATGTACTATTTTTCAAAAATTAGTACAGTTTTTCAAATTTATCCTTGTTTAAAGAAAACCCTTTAATCACCATATAAATAGTATCCCACTGGCCACGGTCACTTTTAGAATATTCATCAAGTATAAATAGTGGACTTAGAAAAAAGTAATATATACTCTTGAAACTCTGTAGAGTGTCTTATATTAATTAAGTGATACTAATTACTAAAGATGTCTTATAAAAAGACTTGTGGTTGATGTTGTAAGTTGTAACCATACCTGGTCTCCTGTGTAGGAATGTGTGGTTGTCATGGTTCCCTTAACAATTCCTGGAAATTTAGACCAAAGGAAAGTGAGTTTGAGTTTGGAAAAATGTTGCTCTGAAATATTACTTATTGCTAGAGTGACGAGTTTCTGAGTGTTTGCTTACCAAACTCTTCATCCAGGATCTTCACAAAGGGAGCAAGACAGTTTGTGGTGCAAGAAGCATTACTGTACGTTAAAGAAACCAAAAAGAAAAATTGAACAAAGTTAGCAAGTTTATGTATATGTACCTTAGAGGGATGGAACAAGAATAATCAATCAACACAAAAAACAATGTTGTATTATCAATTTTAGCTTTAGCACCATGCCTCTCAATCTCAATATTCACAAACTTAGTGCATGTTTATTTTATCGTTAGACCAAAATGGCTTGCATTCCATTATATAAATCCTTTTAGTTTATTTGAACACAAATCTCAAACACGTTCAGAAGAATCATGTATTTCTTGCTTTGGTTGTCTCGGACCTTATGATGTCAGCAACCTCATGGCCGTAGTCCTGTTCATTTACTCCAACAACATAAGTTGGTATGTCTGCACCCTTTGCAGGAGCTGTGATAATAACTTTTTTGGCACCTGCTTGGATGTGTTTCCCAGCACCAGGTCCATCCACAAACACTCCTGTTCCCTGAACAAAGAGAACCATATACATTCATATTCATTCTTAATTTCTAAAACCTCTACAATTAATTGATATAAAATGTGTGAAAAAAAGAAAAAATAGCAATGACTGAGGAGTTATACCTCAATAACAATGTCAATTCCAAGTTCAGCCCAAGGAAGCTTAAGAGGATCCCTGTTTGAGACAACCTTGATGGGCTTACCATCAACGGTAATTGTTTGATCATCTTGAATTTTCACATCTGCTTTGAATGTTCCCAACATTGAATCATATTTCAGCAGGTGCGAAGCCTGCAGGAATGTGCGAACGAACAATGTATCATAATATTTAGATTATCAAATAAGGAAAAAGTTTCAAACTCGCATTAGAATTTTGGAAACAGAAATACAAACATGCGCATATCAGAATCAAAAAGCTTACATTCTTGACACCACCGCTGTCATTGACAACAATGACATCAAGGGGTGAGTCTTTTCGGCCGTGCCAGCAGCGCAGGAAATTCCTACCGATGCGTCCAAAACCGTTGATTGCTACCTTCAACTTAGCCACTGTTTCTCCCCTCACAGGAGTTGATGATCCAACGGGCTGATTTCAATTATGCATATCAAAAACAACATCAATACGAAGCCTTACATTTCAAAATTGAACTTATTTAGCTTCACTTATCAAAGATAAAAGTTATTTTGCTATGAGCTCATGATATTCTTTCCCTTCATGACTTATTATAGATAAACATCTTTGAAAAGAACCATCAAGCTGTTGCATTTTTCAAGGATCATTAGCAAATAAGTTATGAATCTAATCCAACATTATTTTCTAGAGGGATGATATATATTGAGAAGAGCTAACTAAGATTTCCAAAGAATGAACATAAATAAACTAAGAGCTGTAAAATGAAATGAAATAACCTTGGGAGTGAGCTGTGCAGCTACAACATCAAAAAAGGAAGAGTCTCTAGCATTATTGGCATAGGTGACACATGAAGTGGATCGTAGCCCTGAGAATTCTGTCACCTCAAGTCTCTACACAACCATAGCAGTAATTTAAGCAATTAAGACATTTTTAAACTAATGAAACAAATTACCAACCACAAGTTTGGAGTAAACACATAGAAACAGTTGAATGGAACCTTAGAAGAGCATTGAGTTGGGAAAGAGTGAGAAGAAGAAGCCTTTGATGAAAATTTGGTGTTAGTGGGGATCCTGGTTGAAGCAGCAAGTGTAGCATGGGTGGCCATGGTTGCAACAAAGCTACCCAACAACTCTTTCTGTGTGTATATAATATAATGAACAACTGGGATTTCTTTCTTCCTCCTCTTCTTGTTTTATTCTTTACTAACAGAAGATTTTTGTAAAGTTGATTGTGAAAAAAAAAAATTTTTTAAAAAAAGGAAAATAATGGTTGCTGGTGAGTGAGTAATGGGAATGTGTGGTGAATAAGATGTAAGAATATGTATAGGATAAGATAATGTTGGCAGATCAATGTCTTCCAACAGTTGGTCTTACAAATTTTTGAACCACATGTTGTGGCCGTCAGTTTACTAATTTCCCGACTATGTCCTCTACCTTCACTTCACAGTTCACACATGATATATTATCTATTATATAAATAAATTTTTAGCGAATATCATATTTTAAATATAAATAATTTTAACAATCTTTATTATTTTCAGTAAAAATTTATCTTAAATATTTAATGTACTTATTATTTTCAAAGACTTATTTATTACAATAATAATTCAAGAAATTAACTTTTTAATTGAAAAAAAATTATTTTTTTTAATTAACACAAATTCAATTATTTTTGTCCCAGTCACGATTTGATTTCCGGGTGTACTACTTTCCTATGAAAAAAGTTCAATTTTTTTTTACCTATAATAAAAAAAAGTAGTAGTATTATGGGTCATGTTCGTGATTTTATCACTCATGTTGCATTTTCAACATTTTATTGTGATATGCAGTTCATGGTTTTAGTCTTTTAGGAGATTCACATATATAGTATATAATAGTATAATCGAACCTCTCATTACATAATAAAAAGGAATATCACTTTTCAAATTAATACTTAATACTTTTGCATTAAATTTTTTTGGAGTTATGTTATTTTGATAATTTCACAATAGAATTACACCGTATAAATGGAAAAACCCATTCGATCGTATAGATTAAATTAATAAATAATTCATACATTATTTCAAATTTAGATAGAAATTTTTATCATAAATCCTCACTGAGATTAATGGTATGTCCTGACTTGAACGGAATAAACCTGCCCCTTAACTAAACTTTTTGTTATAAAAAAAAATTAGATGAAAATAATTTTGAAAGAATTATACAAGTTACATATAATTAAATAAGCGAACAAATATAATCAATCAATTTTTTAAAAAATATTAAAAAAACTAAAGTTATATAGTAAGATTAAAATAAAAAAATAAATTAATTGTAAATTAAAATTAAAATTCAAAAAAGAATATTTAAATTTAAATATATATTATTTTCATTCAATTTACACATATTATATATATATATATATATATATATATATATGATTTTGTTAACCATTACCCTTAGGACAATGAATAAGCAACCTATAAGTAGAAATTGATAATGAAATTTATAATTAATAAAGATGTATTTATAATATTAAATGTTACAATTTTTAATAACCAATTTTTATTTATGGATTACCTATCCATTGTTTGGGTCAGCAAAACTCACACACACATATATATATATATAATCGGTTGAGACCAATTGATTTAACACAAATTCTTACATTGGGTTAAAAACGATATGTTTAGTACTCCATCAATACAATAAAAAGTAACGTAAAATATAATTTTAAAATAATAAAAATAACAAGTGTTTTGATGGAGTATTAAACGATCTCGAATTGATATAAAATTTTATACACATGATATGTACAATAAGTATTTTAAAGGACAAATGCACATTTCGATCCTCTAACTTTTATATTCATTTCATTTTGGTCCTTCAACTTTTTGATGTTTCATATTAATCCCTTAAGTCTAAAAAAACGTTTCATTTTAATTCCCGGCTATTAGCTCCGTTAATAAATTTAACGAAACAATGATGAAAGCATTAATTTAATGTGGATCTTTGATTTAAAATAATCTGAGTCATTCATTTGAAAAGTTATCGCCGTCATTATTGTTCCATTAAATTTACTAACTAAGCTGACGATTATGACCAAAATAAAACGTTTTTGAGAGTTAATGGACTAATATAAAATCTCAAAAAATCAAAGGACTAAAATGAAACGGACATAAGAGTTAGAGAACCAAAATGTGCATTTGGCCTATTTTAAATCTCACGGTATGTATCGTGAAAAAAAAAAAAAAAAACTTCAACATATCATTTTTAATTGGTATAAAAATTGATGTAAAACCAATTGATCTCAATCAATCTTTATATATATATATATATATATATATATATATATATATATATATATATATATATGAGTCATTTTAACTATATAATCCAAACGTGCACTAAATTCAGAATCTAGATACGTATCAATTGTTTATGTACACCTCTAATCGTACTTTTATTTTTTTATAGGAAAAAATACACACTTAATTCAAACTATTAGTTATCATCCATTTCATGCCTTTCTTCAAAAGTGACAACATTGGTATGGAGAATCCAAAATGATATTGTTCACTATCTTGAGCAATCAAAGATGACTGATTATTTAAACAATACAAACCAGGAAATGATAACTAGGAAAATTTTAGGTATCACGCCTGTTTGCAGCGTTTCACTAAAAATAAATTGGTTGATAGAACACAACAAATCATCTCGATAGATATGAAACGACTATTTACCCATAAGTACAGGCTGCCATAAAAACAAAACCACTCGTTTATTATATTCAGAAGTAATTAAAGATATAACAAAGAAATTCAAATACATTTTTGTACCAAGGAGATTTTCACTTTTTTAGAAAATAGAGTAATGGCAGGAGATTCACATATATAGTATATAATAGTATAATCGAACCTCTCATTACATAATAAAAAGGAATATCACTTTTCAAATTAATACTTAATACTTTTGCATTAAATTTTTTTGGAGTTATGTTATTTTGATAATTTCACAATAGAATTACACCGTATAAATGGAAAAACCCATTCGATCGTATAGATTAAATTAATAAATAATTCATACATTATTTCAAATTTAGATAGAAATTTTTATCATAAATCCTCACTGAGATTAATGGTATGTCCTGACTTGAACGGAATAAACCTGCCCCTTAACTAAACTTTTTGTTATAAAAAAAAATTAGATGAAAATAATTTTGAAAGAATTATACAAGTTACATATAATTAAATAAGCGAACAAATATAATCAATCAATTTTTTAAAAAATATTAAAAAAACTAAAGTTATATAGTAAGATTAAAATAAAAAAATAAATTAATTGTAAATTAAAATTAAAATTCAAAAAAGAATATTTAAATTTAAATATATATTATTTTCATTCAATTTACACATATTATATATATATATATATATATATATATATATATATATATATGATTTTGTTAACCATTACCCTTAGGACAATGAATAAGCAACCTATAAGTAGAAATTGATAATGAAATTTATAATTAATAAAGATGTATTTATAATATTAAATGTTACAATTTTTAATAACCAATTTTTATTTATGGATTACCTATCCATTGTTTGGGTCAGCAAAACTCACACACACATATATATATATAATCGGTTGAGACCAATTGATTTAACACAAATTCTTACATTGGGTTAAAAACGATATGTTTAGTACTCCATCAATACAATAAAAAGTAACGTAAAATATAATTTTAAAATAATAAAAATAACAAGTGTTTTGATGGAGTATTAAACGATCTCGAATTGATATAAAATTTTATACACATGATATGTACAATAAGTATTTTAAAGGACAAATGCACATTTTGATCCTCTAACTTTTATATTCATTTCATTTTGGTCCTTCAACTTTTTGATGTTTCATATTAATCCCTTAAGTCTAAAAAAACGTTTCATTTTAATTCCCGGCTATTAGCTCCGTTAATAAATTTAACGAAACAATGATGAAAGCATTAATTTAATGTGGATCTTTGATTTAAAATAATCTGAGTCATTCATTTGAAAAGTTATCGCCGTCATTATTGTTCCATTAAATTTACTAACTAAGCTGACGATTATGACCAAAATAAAACGTTTTTGAGAGTTAATGGACTAATATAAAATCTCAAAAAATCAAAGGACTAAAATGAAACGGACATAAGAGTTAGAGAACCAAAATGTGCATTTGGCCTATTTTAAATC
Organism: Cyamopsis tetragonoloba; assembly: GCA_037177725.1. Taxonomy (NCBI): domain Eukaryota; kingdom Viridiplantae; phylum Streptophyta; class Magnoliopsida; order Fabales; family Fabaceae; genus Cyamopsis; species Cyamopsis tetragonoloba. Next base: position 85,565,353 of record CM074119.1, read on the forward strand.
TCACGGTATGTATCGTGAAAAAAAAAAAAAAAACTTCAACATATCATTTTTAATTGGTATAAAAATTGATGTAAAACCAATTGATCTCAATCAATCTTTATATATATATATATATATATATATATATATATATATATATATATATATATGAGTCATTTTAACTATATAATCCAAACGTGCACTAAATTCAGAATCTAGATACGTATCAATTGTTTATGTACACCTCTAATCGTACTTTTATTTTTTTATAGGAAAAAATACACACTTAATTCAAACTATTAGTTATCATCCATTTCATGCCTTTCTTCAAAAGTGACAACATTGGTATGGAGAATCCAAAATGATATTGTTCACTATCTTGAGCAATCAAAGATGACTGATTATTCAAACAATACAAACCAGGAAATGATAACTAGGAAAATTTTAGGTATCACGCCTGTTTGCAGCGTTTCACTAAAAATAAATTGGTTGATAGAACACAACAAATCATCTCGATAGATATGAAACGACTATTTACCCATAAGTACAGGCTGCCATAAAAACAAAACCACTCGTTTATTATATTCAGAAGTAATTAAAGATATAACAAAGAAATTCAAATACATTTTTGTACCAAGGAGATTTTCACTTTTTTAGAAAATAGAGTAATGGCAGGAGATTCACATATATAGTATATAATAGTATAATCGAACCTCTCATTACATAATAAAAAGGAATATCACTTTTCAAATTAATACTTAATACTTTTGCATTAAATTTTTTTGGAGTTATGTTATTTTGATAATTTCACAATAGAATTACACCGTATAAATGGAAAAACCCATTCGATCGTATAGATTAAATTAATAAATAATTCATACATTATTTCAAATTTAGATAGAAATTTTTATCATAAATCCTCACTGAGATTAATGGTATGTCCTGACTTGAACGGAATAAACCTGCCCCTTAACTAAACTTTTTGTTATAAAAAAAAATTAGATGAAAATAATTTTGAAAGAATTATACAAGTTACATATAATTAAATAAGCGAACAAATATAATCAATCAATTTTTTAAAAAATATTAAAAAAACTAAAGTTATATAGTAAGATTAAAATAAAAAAATAAATTAATTGTAAATTAAAATTAAAATTCAAAAAAGAATATTTAAATTTAAATATATATTATTTTCATTCAATTTACACATATTATATATATATATATATATATATATATATATATATATATATATATATATATGATTTTGTTAACCATTACCCTTAGGACAATGAATAAGCAACCTATAAGTAGAAATTGATAATGAAATTTATAATTAATAAAGATGTATTTATAATATTAAATGTTACAATTTTTAATAACCAATTTTTATTTATGGATTACCTATCCATTGTTTGGGTCAGCAAAACTCACACACACATATATATATATATAATCGGTTGAGACCAATTGATTTAACACAAATTCTTACATTGGGTTAAAAACGATATGTTTAGTACTCCATCAATACAATAAAAAGTAACGTAAAATATAATTTTAAAATAATAAAAATAACAAGTGTTTTGATGGAGTATTAAACGATCTCGAATTGATATAAAATTTTATACACATGATATGTACAATAAGTATTTTAAAGGACAAATGCACATTTTGATCCTCTAACTTTTATATTCATTTCATTTTGGTCCTTCAACTTTTTGATGTTTCATATTAATCCCTTAAGTCTAAAAAAACGTTTCATTTTAATTCCCGGCTATTAGCTCCGTTAATAAATTTAACGAAACAATGATGAAAGCATTAATTTAATGTGGATCTTTGATTTAAAATAATCTGAGTCATTCATTTGAAAAGTTATCGCCGTCATTATTGTTCCATTAAATTTACTAACTAAGCTGACGATTATGACCAAAATAAAACGTTTTTGAGAGTTAATGGACTAATATAAAATCTCAAAAAATTAAAGGACTAAAATGAAACGGACATAAGAGTTAGAGAACCAAAATGTGCATTTGGCCTATTTTAAATCTCACGGTATGTATCGTGAAAAAAAAAAAAAAAAACTTCAACATATCATTTTTAATTGGTATAAAAATTGATGTAAAACCAATTGATCTCAATCAATCTTTATATATATATATATATATATATATATATATATATATATATATGAGTCATTTTAACTATATAATCCAAACGTGCACTAAATTCAGAATCTAGATACGTATCAATTGTTTATGTACACCTCTAATCGTACTTTTATTTTTTTATAGGAAAAAATACACACTTAATTCAAACTATTAGTTATCATCCATTTCATGCCTTTCTTCAAAAGTGACAACATTGGTATGGAGAATCCAAAATGATATTGTTCACTATCTTGAGCAATCAAAGATGACTGATTATTCAAACAATACAAACCAGGAAATGATAACTAGGAAAATTTTAGGTATCACGCCTGTTTGCAGCGTTTCACTAAAAATAAATTGGTTGATAGAACACAACAAATCATCTCGATAGATATGAAACGACTATTTACCCATAAGTACAGGCTGCCATAAAAACAAAACCACTCGTTTATTATATTCAGAAGTAATTAAAGATATAACAAAGAAATTCAAATACATTTTTGTACCAAGGAGATTTTCACTTTTTTAGAAAATAGAGTAATGGCACCTCAAAAACACAGCAGCAGTGTCATGTGGCTGCTTCAATTTCATCAGAGTTCACAGCTACTCCATTTGGGGCCTCCTCTGACCGTAGCTGAGCAGAAACATCATCTATAGCAGCATTCAGCTGTTCAATCTTTTCAGCCAATACTTTCCGCGTTTTCTGCAATTCAAGCAAAGCAATTTCGCTAGTCATAAAAGGACTAAACTCACTTATAACCAACAAGTTGCAACAAGAAGAACAAGTGTAACACGAGGACCTCCCAGTAGCTATTCCTTGCATGATATTAAGACATAAATACATGTAATTTTTCCAACAAAATGAATGATGAAAAATCGATGCCTCAAGGAAATTGTTTTCAGCATGACAATCATTATAAAAAATTTGGCAAATTAGTCTAAGAAGAAACTGATAAGAATGTTGAAATCACACATTCATGTGAGTGCAATTATGAGTAGACACCCAAAAGCAGTTACAGTAAATCCTCCAAGCAAAAGGAGACAGCAAGATCAACCATGGCAATGGCAAGTTCTCTATATAAGAGAAACATGAAGATGGTATAAAGAACAAGCAACTGCTCACCTCTAAAGCCTTTTCTTCATCATATATAAATTTTGGCAGTTTTCTCATCAATTCCTTTCTGTCAGTTCCAGCTAGAGCCTTGCTGATCTTTGGAAGAATTAAATAGCAAATAATATTCCATCAATAAAAGAAATCCAGGTTTTCGAGCATACTGCTATCTTGAAGATTCTAAAGATATGCAATGCCAAGTGCCAACTACTTATGACTATGTTGCATATAGATTGTTTTCTGTTGAATGTATGAGTAATGAGGAATGACCAATTTAATTTCGATCATGCGTAGTAAAATTATGATGGCTTAAGAATATATCCCATTGAAGACCAGCGTCCAGTGGTTGAAAAAGGATATGACAATAACAATTACTACCTGAGGTGCATACACACAGCCAAGAGTGCCAACTATTAATCCACCCAAGACAAAGCCACCAACAAAGACACTTGCACTGCTGGGCCTTCCACCATCACTGTAGTTCCATAACAACCAGTATGTCAAATTAATAACATCTATTCGTCCAACAATTAACAAACTGCAGTAATAAAAACACTTTTTGAAATTCAAGAACATTTGAAGATTTCTGTTTATTCCTTGTATTTTTGGGGCTTCTATCAATATGATGATTATTATTATTTGTGATAGAATTTCGAGTTATCCCTTCATCTATATTCTACATTTAGGAAGAAGAAAAAAAAAAAAAAACCCTACTTCCTGCCTTGTGCATAATAATTTAAAACAAACTCATGATCAAATGTGCATTTTTTTAAGTTGAAATGTTCTTTTTTTTTCTAATCAGCAAGTTTAGATGTACTGACATCAAAACATTCCAAAAAGCTTTGTTACCATGCTTTTGTCTTTCACCAAAAAAAAAAACCAAAGATAATATACTTCTCAGCTACAAGTTAATTAACATTGACATGTCTAAAGAAGGAGAAAGCCGTGGCACAAAATTAAACATAGAAGTACAAGGCCCAATGTTTGTACAAGTAAACAACTAGCATTTAAGATCCTTATCAGCAGCTATACATGCATTATCACTTTGCAGACAAACTACAGAGAGCTGTAATAACAAAACCACCACATCAAAGAGAATACCTATATGTAGCTTGAATTGTTAGAGGCCTTCTGGTTGAAGATGGTTTTCCTCTGCGGTTTAGTTTCAGTGACAAGCTGGATGGTTTGATCTTCACCTGAGAGTGGTCCACCTTATTTAAGGATGATGCTGGCAAGAGTTTTTGCAACAGAACATGAGTTAAAGAAAAAAGGAATACAGATTACATTGCGAAGTAAGCAAAAGCGGGCAAAGCGCCACTGATATAGTGATGCACCAACAATGTTTCGATCACTATTAATCTTTGGCGCTACAAGTGAGAACAAGGGAATTTCTACGAAGGAGCAATTCTGGTGCTAATCACTGAACCAATCGTGAAAGGATGACGGAAAAAAAAATCCAAATTCCGAAGAAATTGACGCTTTCCAAGTGTGTACTTTCTACTACTACTTAGATCGTTAAGTCACATAAGCATAATATCAAAAAACCCTGGGTTAATTAATGAAATCAGGAGAATGCGCCTCGATTATCTATGCTCTAATCTTTCGAATCATGCAAGTTCAAATAAAGAAAATCAAGCAATTAAATTAAAGATGTAGTAATCGGAAGACAAATAGAGCGAATAGTTTGGAGAAAAAACGAAAAGAAAAGGGCAAAGAAAGCGAGAGAGGTTACCGGATTTGGTGAGAACGAATGAAGAGGAAACAGCAGCAGCCATGGTGAGAGATGAATGAGAAATGAAATGAAATGAGTGAGCGAAAGAGAAAGAGACTTAGTTAAGTGTGATTTATCGATTGCAGTATTTATACTTCGATAATATCTAAGCTGCACGGACACTCATTCGTAAGGTAACAACAGAGAAATTAAATTTAAATTAAATAATTAAAAAAAAACCCAACGAAAAACACGAATGATAAAATGTAGGCTAAAATGCACATTTTGTGTTGTATCTCTTATATTTATTTCATTTCTGTCTTATATATTTTTTTGGTTGTATTTTGATCAAGTATTTCTTATAAAAGTTTTATATTGGTCGATTTCATCAGGTTCGTCATCCCGTTAACAAAATGGTCCTAATTGGGGTACTAAGCCCTTCTTAATTAAAATTGCCATATGTGCAAAACTTAACTTCGTTAACACCATTATGTTAGCAAGGGTGATAGGGCTGATAGTCTAGACTAAAATGAAATCTTTATAAGAGATATAAGACTAAAATGTAACCAAAAAAAATATAAGAATGAAATGAAATAAATATAAAAAATAAAGACCAAAATGTGCATTTGACCTAAAATGTACGTAGGTACTATGACAAGTTAAGACAAATTAAATTTATTTATTAAATATGTTAAGTTTTGAGTTTTTTAAAAGCCTGAATAACTAAAATAATTAAATGAGTGATAAATTATTTTGGTTTTATATTTTGTAATTATATGATATTTTATCTTTTGACTTTTTAAAATGTTTGAATTAGTTTCTAATTTTATATTTTATAAGTCACTTTAGTCTCTCACGTTAAGTGAGATTAACGAAATGCCTAGGTGACATGCTAAGGGCCCATATGAAACGTTATTTGTCACACATAAGTTCACGTAAATGATTAAACAATGTTATTTTGCTTAATCTCCAAAATTATACAGCGTTTTGGACCTAATATTAGGTTGTGTTTACTAACACGAACTTGTAGCTTTTTGAGGAGCTTATAGCTTTTTGTCAATAAACTGTGTTTACTATGACAAGCTTATAGCTTATGAAAAGCTATAAGCTATGAGTTTTTGAAAAGTTATTTCAAATAGCTTATAGCTTTTAGCTTTGAATAATTCATTTCAATTTTATCCTTGTCTTTTTTGGATAATTATATCTTTTACCATCTCATTATATTAAATACTAATATATTATATATCCTTTTAGGTCATTTCATATAATTTTAGTTTATCATAAGCTAGTTTTAGTAAACACTACTTCTCAACAATAAACTATAAACTAAAAGCTATAAGTTATAAGCCATAAGCTAAAAGCTATAAGTCATGAGCTATATGCTATTTTTGGTAAACATAGCTTTAGGCTATGTTGTAAGTGATTTGAGGGACTAATTGAGTTTCTTATTTTGAGATTAAGCAAAACGACGTTATTTTATCGCTAACATAGACTTTTAAATGTCAATTAACATATCATATAAGCACTAACATGTCACTAGTCATTTTGTTAGTGTCACTTAACATTGAGAATTAAAGTGACACACGCAGTGTAAAGTCAATGACTAATTTAAATATTTTAAAAAAATTATAGACTAAAATGTCTTATTATTATAAAGTGAGGAACCAATATAATAAATAATTCTAATTAAAAAGATTTCTTCAAACTGTTTGAAAAGTCTTTTAAGCCTATTAGATTTATCTATTAATAATAATAATAATAATAATAATAATAATAATAATAATAATAATAATAATAATAATAATGATCATAATTACAACAACAATAATAATAATATAGTATTTTTTTATTATTTTCTCAAAATTTTAATAGTATATTTTATGATTATATATTGAGAGGGGTTATTGTGATTCCGTTTTAGTCTATAGTCACTTTTTTTATTTGAATTTTATTGGTTATAAAAATATTTTTTAAATTAAATATTAAAAGAAGAGTGATAATAAATAAATAGGGGTGATAATAGCCTTATCTTTATATATGTATCTCATTTAATCTTTAACTCACTAATTATTATATATATTATACACGTTAACTTGTTTAGAAATAAATTATTTTAAAACAATTTTGAGAACTTTATTTAAAATAGGTTTTTAAATAGACTTTAAGGCTTAGTAGACTTTTAAAATGTCAGACTAAAATAGCTTAAAAAAGATAATAAACCACGTTTAAACTGTCAAATTAAGAAACATGACAGATTTTTTTTTTTTGATACATCAGAAAAATAAACATGACAGATTTAAGACTTATAAAACCTAATTCAACATAGAATATTTGCACTCTTAAATATGTATGATGAATATATTGGATAGTACTCTAATTCTAATTGAAAGAGTCAATTAGTTTAAAAATAATTAATTTAAATGGTGGATAAATATTTTATTAATTATGATAAAAATTAAATTTTATTTATGTTTGATTATAATGATAATAATAATTTTTTAAATTTTTTATTATAATTGATTATTTCAATAAAAATCTTTAAAAAAATTATTTTTGATTATTTTAAAAATATAAACAAACATTAGGAAAAAATTAAATTATTTTATATCATAAAGTAATAATTCAATAAAATAAAGAATAATAAACTTACTCGAATTCTCATATGCTTTTGTTTAGCATTTAGCAGCTAGGTACCACCGTCAACCCTTCGGTTCGGACAGATTTGGATAAAAACTACTACCTCCGGTCCTACTCATCTATATAGATATATCCGACACACTCTGCGTCCTTTCTTCTTACTACTACTTTCCAATAATCTCATATTATCCCTACGTTTCTGACATTTTTTTATTGTAAAAACATACTTTTAACATTTTTTATAAGTAAAATGTAACCATCAAAATTTAAAAGAAATTAGTATTACTTAAAGTTTCGGTCTTTAATTATCAGACTAACTTGTTAAATACAAAACATACTTTAATATTATTATTATTATTATTATTATTATTATTATTATTATTCACGGAAGGGTAAGAAAATAAAAGTGATTAAAGGAAGAAACATTTGCAAAAGAGAAGACAAAATCATAAGTTAGATGTTGTTCATGTCCTATTTAATTGTACATTTTAATTATTGTAAAAAAATTGGAGTGCGAATAATTTTGGTTTTATTTAATATTCTTTCGCTTGTTTTCGGGTTATTGTCATTCCGTTTTAATCTATCGTCATGTATATAGTTGTACAAGCTTATAGTTTAGTGGAGTTTATGGGACCTTTGTTTAGAAAAAATATTTTTAGGAATATACTTGAGAATGTGAGATTTTCATGTTTGTTCAAGGTTTAAAAAAAAATTTTCGGACATAATTTATTCACAGGAATATTTTTCCTTTCTTTTTTTTGTAATCTCCATTCCTATGGTGAAAGGTGTGTAAGTTACTTTTCCATGAGAATATAGGTAGTTATTTTATATTTTACTTGTAACTATCACTTTTTTATTTTTCTTTTTTGAATTTTTCATTTAAAATTCAAAAAGTATTCTTAATAATGTTAATTTTATCAAACACTCTTATAAAATTTTCAAAAATACACATTTTTAGAAATATACAAATTATCAAAAATAAGATGTCTGAAAATATTTTTTATTCCTCGAAGCTGACGCTCTCTAAGTTGTCAATCTAATTCATTATTTATATATATATATATAAATATATATATTCTTAATCTATATAATTACATTACATTATTGTCTTTTTACTAGTTATCTTTTATTTTTTATTGATTAAATAATTAAAATAAATAATATTATATGAAATAAAAATATTTTCATATTATTACATGTAACATTATTATAAATCAAATAGATTTTAAATTTTTTCAAAAGATTCCTAGGAATAAAAACTAAAAATCAAACAACTTATTTAAAATGCTTGGGAATAAACATTACTGAGAATATATTCCTGTCAATAAGATACCCAAAAATGTATTTTCAAACCTGGAAACAAACGTCCCTTAGGTGCGTCTTTTTGCTGCAGGGTCTCGAGTTCGAGCTCTAGTTATGATTTTTACTTGATTCTTTTCCCTTTTAAACAATTTTAAGTCGATTTTTTCCCATTTTTAATAGATTCCCTCCGTAACTAATAAGAGCTTCTTTCTCTTTTTAAATTTTAACTCTTTTTATTATAAAAACTTTTTATTCATTGTAGGAGCGTGAACCAAATGACAAAGGTCAAGCATAAACCAAAAATTGAATTTTTCGAGAATTTATGTCTTTTTTTTTTATTTTGGTAAGATCAAAGTTATTAGCATTAATCTCTATTATTTTCGTTTTTAATTCCTTTTATTTTTTCTTCTCATATTTTTCTACTCTTCTTACTACATAAATCCCTTAAAAATTCAACAATCCCTATTCCCTAATTTTTTAAAACTTTGTTATACTAAAATTATTTGTCTTGATTTATTTTTCACATAATTTTAATCTCTTACGTCATTATGGGAAAATCATGAACAATTGACTCATATTTTAAAAGAAAATGTCATTGAATATCCTCAATCTCCGAGTAACGCGTCTACTCTTCCATCAATCTCAAAGGTCATTAAGTTTATTTTCTGTTAGTGGTTGGCTCCTTCTTAAGACATTTCTGGATCCGTCCCGGGTGATAACCAAGCTTTTTGTTGTGGGATTCTCCATGATCAGTGGGAGACTCGCATCTTTTTTTACGCGGCTAATTTGGAGTCATGTAATATTCTATCGGCTGAGTTATGAGATATTAATTATGGTAGGTTAATTGCAGTTGACTCCGTTGCTGCTATCTACTTTCTAGATTGTCGATGTCATCCCCTTTGTCCTCGTATGGCTTTGGTAAGATCTATTCAGCAATTGGCTTCCTCCGTGGAGTATGTTAAATAGTCTCATATTTATCTCAAGCAAAATTCCATATCAAATGCATTTGCTAAGTTCGATCATAATTTAGCTATTAGTGTTAGAGTTTTTGATGTTTTACCGCCTTCTGATGCAATTTGATTTATGTATAAATTAACGCTTCTTCCATATTTGTGAAGAAGCGTGTGTTTAGTTTTGTTGTTGCTTTGTATTTTGAGCTTCAATATATTTTCTTTAAATGAATGTTAAAATAAATAAATAAATCATTACTTTCACTACTTTGATCCTTATTTTGAAAGAGTTTTTCAATAGATTCTTCACTTTCACACTTTATAAGTTCGTTACACTCTAGTCTTTTGTAAAATTAATATAAATTTAATTTTTATAAAGAGAATAATTGATTTATTATTTTATAGACTCAATAATGAATAGAGAAGTGGCTGGGTCTAAGTATGTTTTGGATGACTAGGCTTGAGTTTGCTTATGATATTAGAGGTCTAAGTCTGACATGTTATCTGTCATAGTTTTCTTTTTTCAATTTTAAAAAGTCCGTTTAAAAGCTTATTTCACAATAAAGCCCTTAAAATTATTTAAAGGACGTTGAGATTGACGTCATCCTTATTGGGTTGGGCACCATCCCTGTCTAAATTTTTGACAAAATAGCCCTTTTCGGATGTTACTGTCCGGAAATAATGTAACATGATGCATCACCCTTCCAAGGACTTTACGGAAGTCCATGTCCGAAAACACACCAAATAAGCCACAAATTACGGACGAAAAAGTTCGGAAATGGTCTAAAACGAGACACCACCCACCAATCCAATTACGGACGTGGAAACATTGAACCACCATAAATCAATCCCTTATATGCTGGATATCAGTTTCTATAAATAAGGGATCTTTTTATCCGGAATACTTTTAAAAAAAATACGAATTTAAAAAAGATTTGTTTTGAAAATCAATCCCTTGTAAGCTGGATATCAGTTTCTATAAATAAAAGATCATTTTATCCGGAATACTTTTAAAAAAAATACGAATTTAAAAAAAATTTGTTTTGAAAATCAATCCCTTATATGCTGGATATCAGTTTCTATAAATAAGGAATCCTTAATACTTTTTAAAAAAATACGAATTTAAAAAAGATTTATTTTGAAAATCAATCCCTTATTTAAAAAAATACGAATTTAAAAAGAATACGAATTCAATGATAACCTATGAATGTCTATACTCATAGAATTAACTTATTTTTTAGATGTTTATACTCATAGAATCTATTATTAATTGTTATTTTATATTTATAATAATATTTTAAAAATTATTATAATAAAAATATAAATTATGAGGGTGGTGTCGTTCGCCACTTATTTTGAACGTTGAGGCACTGAGTTTTTTTTGAAATTTTCGGACGAATGAATCCGAGTTCTGTTAACAATGGTTGGGGTGGTGTGACAGGAAATTTCAGACTGTACCGTCCGGATTTTGGAGGGCAGAGTAGTATTTTCCCTCTCGTTGGGATGGTGCCAAACCCAACTCTTGGGTGGCGCCAATCCCAACGTCCTTATTTAAAATCCTTACTTCTAAGTAATTTAGTGGACCTAAAGACATAGATAAGTCAGTGAATTTTTTTTTAACACAACAAATGTACAATAATAAAACATAACACTAAAATGTTCATATAATAATAGTAATAACATATATAATCGTATTATGATTTATTGTTATTACTACTAATATTATTATAATTATTTAAATAGGTTAGCATATTAGACTTAAAAGGATTTTCGAAAAACCTGAAACCTAGTTTGTTTAATTAAATTGACTTTTAAAATAGCCTTACTCCAGCCTTATATAGACTATAATTGAGCCCCTTTTGAGCGGTCTTGCATATTCCTACTCTCCTATCAATGACAAGGGGTGTTCGCGGTCTGGTTTGGATCCGATCAATTTATTTACTTGCGGTTTGGTTTGGTTCGGTTTGGTTCAGTTTGGTCTACGAAAGAAAATCGAACAAATTCGATCCGATAAATTTCGGTTTGGATTGGACTGATTTTCGTTTAAAGATTGTGTCAATTGTAAACTAAATCAAATATAAAATTAGACATTTGAATAAAACGTTAAAGAAAATAAGGAGAAGAACAAGAGAAATTTTAGGAGTAGTGTAGTTTAAATGTTTATTAGCTATACTGGTCTTACGGGACAATGTTAAATGTTTCTGTTCTGCACTTTAAGATGTTAAACAGAATATATTTCTGTTTTTGGTGAGAAAAAAAAAGGTGTCGCAATCAGGGTTGCGGCGGGGACGACGATAAATTAAACAACGGAGTCGACACCGAAATTTATTAAAGAAAATCTCGGAAAAACTTAAGAAGAGAGTCTTTGAAACCATGAATGAGTTCGGGAGTCGATTACGTATAGGGAAGGTGTTAGCACCCTACGACGTCCGCTAAGTAAGCGGAACTTTCTAATTAATTGTGCAAAAATTTGTTAATATAAAAAAGTATTTAATATCACTCAAAAAAATTTACACTTATTTATTAAGGAGAGGAAAAAAATATTTTTTTATTTATTTAGACTCATTAATAAATATGTGTAAATTTTGTTGAGTGATATTAAATATTTTTTTATATTAATAAATTTTTGCACAATTAATTAGAAAATAACTGCTTACTTAGCGAACGTTGTAGGGTGCTAACATCTTTCCTACACGTAATCGACTCCTGAACTCATTCATGGTTTCAAAGACCCTCTTCTTAAATTTTTTCGAAATTTTCTTTAATAAATCTCGATAACGATTCTATTGTTTAATTTATCGCTGTCTGCGCTGCAAACCCCGGCCGTCACAGAATGACCCGCAGCTTTTAATTTGAATAAATACTGACGATTGTTTTGGATTAGTGAAATTGATCATAGAAACTGAACATCACTATGAATGATTTTTGAATTAGTCAAACTGAACATCACTGTGCAGTCCACAGTCACACAATTCCAGATTAGTTTTTATTTTTTAAGTTCATGTTTTTATATTTTGACAACTTTTAAAGTGCATGTTTGATAAGAAATTTTTTTATGAAAATAATTATTTTTCAATTTTATAAATTTATAAAAGTTGTTCAATTGAAAATAATAAAGCAACATTTTGTAGTTGTCAATGTTGTAATAATTAAAGAGATTTGTTTAACTAAAAATAATGAACTACTTGTTTACAATAATAATAATAATAATAATAAAGTAGTTAAGAAATGACTTAAACTAGTTAAAAATGAAAATGAAGAATAAATAAATTTGAAGTGGCTGTTTATTTTGAATATTTACTAGTACTTTGTTTTGTTACAGTTACGTTTATGCAATGATCGGCCGTGAAGAATCAAATTCAACACAGTATGAATATTATAAGCAACAAGATTCCATGCATTATAATACCAAAACTTGCCTGCTCTTGTATGGTGATAATATAATTAATATACACAGCAAGTTGCTAGGATTGGTAAACATGGAGTATTTAATTAAACGATAAAAACATATATATACTAATTAAATCTTCCCAGGGCCGGCAGTATAGTAGTATATACTATGTGATGCTTATTTAAATGTTGGCAGGGTTAACTTTAATTTATTAGTGGGAAGGAGAAGGAGTAATCTGATGTGAGTTTGAGAGATGAGAATTGGAATTTGAAGGAATAATAATGGGCGGAGGAGAAAGAACGTTGCAGGAAACACCCACATGGGCTGTCGCTGTTGTCTGTACAGTCTTCGTTCTCATCTCTGTTTTAATTGAACATGGAATCCATTCACTTGCTAAGGTACCTACTTTTAATTCAGTACTAGTTACGTTGGAGTTGTAACTAAGCTTCTCAATTAATTAATTTCTAATTGTATTTGTATGTATATACACACACAGTGGTTTCAGAAACGGCATAAGAAAGCCATGAGCGAAGCCTTGGAGAAAATCAAAGCCGGTAAGTAAAATTATATTAATTTTAATTTGCCTCTCTTGAATCTTGTGTTGATATATAAAATCAAATTGTAATTAATTAATTAATTAATGAATGTGATTTGGTGGCAGAGTTAATGCTATTAGGATTCATATCGCTGTTACTTACGTTTGGTACAAAATATGTTGCGAAGATATGCATCTCTGCGACATTTGGTGACACTATGCTTCCATGCAAGAAGGAGAAATTGAAAGGAGGTGATGATGAAGATGAAAATAACAGGAGAAGAAGAAGGAATTTGGCAGGTGGCTCTGGCTCTGGTGGTGAAGAACATTGCTTAGCAAATGTATGCGTATTGTATTGTATTATTAATATTAATAATGAATGAATGAATTTTATGTATGTTTTTGGGGAGAAAACTGCAGGGTAAAGTGCCTTTGATATCAGAGTCAGGGGTGCACCAATTGCATATATTTATATTCGTCCTTGCCGTTTTTCACATTTTGTACAGCGTCATGACCATGGTACTTGCGAGAGCCAAAGTAAGTTGACTTGTTCCAGATAATTAAACCAGAGATGAGCATGGATCTACTACACCAATTACTTTCTAAATGAAAATGAAAATGTGATTACAGATGAAGAAATGGAAAGCTTGGGAAGAGGAAACATCATCGCTCCAGTATCAATTTACAAATGGTTATCCCCTATTATATTCCACATTTTCATTCTACTTATTCTTATAATACTAATTAATTAATTTCATTATTTATTATTATCGTAGATCCTTCAAGATTCAGGTTTGCACACCAAACATCATTTGTTAGGCGTCACTCTGGCTTCTCTAGGATGCCTGCAATTCCATGGATAGTCAGTTTTATCCATTCCAATACTATATTAATATTACTATATACTTCCGCAACCACAACTCAATAATAATAATAATTCTTTTCTTTCTAGGTCGCATTCTTCAGGCAGTTCTTTGCATCTGTCACTAAGGTCGATTACATGACTATGCGACATGGATTTATTAATGTGGGTGCCAAACCTAATTTGAAATTAATTTAATTTGTTTCCGAGACTAACAAATAATAATATATGAAGGCAGGCACATTTTGGTCCCAATACCACATTTGATTTCCAGAAATACATCAAAAGATCTATGGAAGACGATTTTAAAGTGGTTGTGGGTATAAGGTATATCTAACCTCAACAAATTTACCTAATCTAATCTAATCTAATCAATCTTTAATTGCTTCTATTTGTTGTTTCTCATAAGACGGACGCCATTTTTTTATTATCATTTTGTTTTTTTTGCAGTCTTCCGCTATGGGCTTTCGCAATCATCTTTTTGCTTACAAATGTCTACAGTATGTATTTGATTTTAATTTTCATGATTCGACAAAATTAATTACTCTAATTGTGTGCCTTATTATTGTCTAATTTTATTGTTGCAGGATGGTATACGCTCACCTGGTTGTCATTAGCACCGCTAGTGGTAATTAAGAAAATTAATAAAGTTATAATTAGCTTGAAAATATTTAATATTTATGCTAATAATAATTTTATTTGCAATTTACAGATACTTTTACTAGTGGGCACGAAGCTAGAACTGATAATCATGGAAATGGCACAAGAAATCCAAGATCGAACTACAATTGTAAGAGGAGTTCCAATCGTGGAGCCAAACAATAAGTATTTCTGGTTTAACCGACCCCAGTGGATTATCTTCTTAATCCATTTTACCTTATTCCAGGTCTTCATCTAATCTATCCATCTCTAATTCCTCTTCACATGAGATTATTTGATCTTAACTTATAATCTTTCT
Organism: Cyamopsis tetragonoloba; assembly: GCA_037177725.1. Taxonomy (NCBI): domain Eukaryota; kingdom Viridiplantae; phylum Streptophyta; class Magnoliopsida; order Fabales; family Fabaceae; genus Cyamopsis; species Cyamopsis tetragonoloba. The sequence continues at coordinate 85,580,936 of CM074119.1, forward strand.
TGTACATTCATAATTCTTTAATCTTACATATATGCAGAACGCATTCCAAATAGCCTATTTCCTATGGACGTGGGTAAGTATTATATTAGCTGAAACATTTAATTTAATTAGTAGTAACTGTAATTGATCGAGAGGATTGATTATTAATTAATTAAAAGTATTTTGAATGTGCAGTATGAGTTCAAGATCACATCTTGCTTCCATGAAAACTTGCCACTAATAGTAACAAGAGTTGTTCTTGGGATAGCCTTGCAAGTCCTATGCAGTTACATCACTTTTCCTCTTTATGCCTTAGTAACACAGGTACTGAATCATTTATTTTAAAACAGTGATGTACCAAAGTAAAATTAATTAAGCTTGTGATGTGTGAATTTGCAGATGGGGTCTCACATGAAGAAAGCAATATTTGAGGAGCAAACAGCAAAGGCACTTAAGAAATGGCAAAAGGCAGCGAGGGATAAGACTAAATTAAGAAAAGCTGGAGGGGCAGATAACAATAATAATAATAATGTTATAATTGGTTCAACTTATTCTTCAGGGTATATGAGTGGAGAAACTACACCAAGTCAAGGCACTTCACCAATGCATCTGCTACACAAGAACAAACCAAGTCACATAGTAGACGACACAGAAATTGTCATGTATTCTCCATCTCCACCAAGATCTTCATTCCAATCTGATACTGATTTCTCAGAGACAGAGGGATCTACGCACGAACTCAATGAAATCACCCGCTCCCATCATCATCAACTTTCAACAATAACCAATCAACAAACCCATAACATTGATTTTTCCTTTGTCAACCCTTAGCTTCACAATTAATGAGATACCTAATTTAATTTGGAGGACTTTGTGGTATTTGTGTGATGTGTCAACAAATTTAAACCGACCAAAACATGAATTTAGTTCTTAAAAACGTTAACACAAATTGAACCGGTCTCTGAAATTATAAAAGGAAAAGGGTAAAATGCTCGAAGAACTATTGAGGTTTTATAAAATAGCACAAAACACCAAACTTAAAATAAATAAGTAGTTTACACTATTTTTTTTTCTATAAATGCACTAATAGCAAAGGAATACTCCATTAATTAGAATATTCTTATTAGTAACCTAGGTAAATCTATCTCCATTAACATGCACCTGTAGTGGTAATACTTGAAGTACTTTTTGTGTTTTTGTTGAAATATATTCCTTCTTTTACCGATAAAAAAAAATCTATGTCCTCATTTTTTTCCTGTAAGTTAAAAAATTAATTTTCTTGACATTTGATTTTTGTGCAAAATTCATTTACTGAATCTTCTCAAGGACGCTCGTTAAAGAATTTTTTCATACAACAAAAAAAATTATTTTTTTTGTGAATAAAAAATAAAATAATTTACAAATGAGCTAATCAAACCAAGTTCAACATTTATTATTGCTTCACAAGATAAGATACTGCTTTGCTATCATATTTAGTGGACAAGATTTATACAAAATATATAAAGCATTTTCTAAAATTTAATTCCAATAGCCTAAAATATATAATATTAGTATTGGTTAAAACCATTGTTATAGCACCTGAGAAACTCTTTATGTCACCAAACCGACACCATAAAATAGGAAATAACCGCCTTAACTTTCAAAAATATAACCGAACTACTGTTACAAAGAGAAAAAAACAAAAGGCTTCAAAAGATCAAAATAATTTCACTCACAAGGAATCCTGAAAAAAAGTATAAAGTCTTCAATAACCTAAAGGCTAACATTAGATAATAGCAAAATAATAGTAAATGTAATAAGTAGCAAGACATAAGTAGCTGTAAATGTAACCAAGTGCTCCATAATTTTTTATTTTTTATTTTTTGAAAAATTTCTTTAACAAACGTCATTGAGAAAATTTAGTAGATGAATTTTGCACAAAAAACATTTATTGTAGGAAAATCAATTTTTTTACAGAAAAATTAAGAAAAAGATTTAACTATGGTTAGTAATAAGAATATTCTGATGAAATATTCTATTATAGTTGATGTCTATTATAAAAAATGGTGTGTGATGCTTATTTATTGTAAGTTGAGTGGTTTGTGATATTTTGTAAAACCTCAAAGATACTTTGTGCATTTTATCCAAAGAAAAATTTTAGGTTTTTGAATTTAATTCACGTGATCAATTTAGTTGGGGACGGCTAGCCTTGGAGCCTCGGCCTCCGGATTATGAAAAAAAAAACTAATATATCTATATAAATTTTTGAATTAGCCCCTCATTTTCTATTAATTTTTTAGGTTAAAATGATAAATTTTTATTTTTATTTTATATTTTACCTCCCAAAATATATATCGTCTAGTTGTCATTGAATTCAGTCCTAAATTAATTAAAAATATATTCAGTCTTCTAAATCATTGAAATTTAACCAATTTCATTAATTTTTTGTAAAAAATATACGAAGACATATGTATGTGAATATCCGAATTCAATCTCCGATTATTATACTTTCCTATGAACTCAAAAAATTTAGTCATTAAATATAATTTCTTGAACTGAAATAATTAATGATTGCAACTTTAAGAGTTAAATTGATTGGCAATTATTAATTTCAAATACTTGTTTTTTTAATAGTTTGTCTGGTTTAACTTGTTTATTTAACCTTTTTTTTATTTTATGAAAATGAAAATTTCTTTTAATTTAGGTTTTTTAGTCTAACCACAAATACCCTTTACATGAGACAATTCTATTTTTGTTTGAACTAAAGACATTCAAATCATAATGAAACTAAACAGTATGTCTCCAATAGAATTTTGTACATTTAGAGAGCCCAAATTCTCTTAATTTAAGTTTATTAATTATATATTTAATAATTGATTTCATATTATAATTTGATAAACTGAAAATAAAATATCATCATACACAACATGTGATATTTAAAGTTTGAAACTTTCAAATTAATGTCAATATCAAAATTGTTAAAAATATCAAAAATAAAATTAAAGAGTTATGAATAAATGTCCTATAAAACCAGCATAACTCATGAGGACATGTGTGTGAGTGTGTGGTATAAAATTTAAATTTAATTTAGTGTCGTTAAATTTGTTTGTAAAGCAAAAAATAAGTTAAGGACAAGTTCTTAAAATTGAACTAGTAAGATGACCTTATATGTTTAGGTAAATAAACGAGTTTGCATAACTTCCATATTTTTCATTTATTTGCAAGACGAGTCACGAGATTGGTATTTGTTTGATATACTGGAATTGGATTATAATTTAGGTCTTTCTATTTAAAAAAAAAAAACTGTATAATTGAGGATATCAGTTACAAATACATTATATATATTTTTACTACAAAAGAATTCCAGTCACTAATAGAGGATCTACATTAACGAAAAAGGATCGCAGAGGTTGCCAACAAATTTCAGTAACTTGCAGGTTTGTCTTTGTCATTATCGTATGAAAGTGAGTAGGAAAATCATTAGTTGGAAGATTCCAAATTAAGTAATAGTACTCCTATACATTTTGTTTTAAGTGAGGACGGCGCATCAAATATATATATAGTTATTTTTTATGAAAGTATATTAATCGGATTGAATTCGGATCAAATTAAAATGGAGTATATAAAAATTGAATATCTATTTTTTTTCGTAATATTTGAAAATAAGTTAAATTCCAAAAATTCCTCAAAAAAAAAAAAAGTTAAATTCCAAAAAGTCTCAAGACAGGCCCTAAAAAATCTGACCAGCTAGTAGTCAGTGAAGTGGGCATACTCTTTATTCTTCTCTCACTCTGTCATCGTTGAAATTTGACTTTGCAAACCCTAACCTCAGATTTCGGAATCATTTCAGACCTTGTTTCTCGTCGGTTTTGCAAATCGGTTTCCACTATCCTCCACATTCGGAACGGCGTCTCTGAAGTTGAAAGCCTGAAAATCAAATGCTGCTCTTTTTGTGGAACTGCTTCTGATTGGTAATCCATTGTTACTGTGAGCTGTTTGCTCATGGCCAGGCGTCATGGATGGGAGCTTCCCTTTCACACTTTCCAGGTTCATTCTTCCACCTCACTCTCATAGACTTACGAATTTCTCAATACTACTTTTTTTTCCGTCTTTTCAGATGGGGTTTTCTTTCCTCCCATTTTCCATCTTCGTCTACCTTTTGACTTTCTCGTTTACATTTTGTTTTTTTTACCACTGGCATCCTTCCCTACCAATTTAGCGAAGCGCATTGTCTTTCTTTACGGCTTATAATGCTTTTCGCTCTTATAATTTTCTACAATTGCTCATCATTTTGCTTATTATTTTCTACTCAATGCCGTTTTTTTTGGCGGATATGTATTGTATACTTGCCTTTTCCCTTGCACTTACTGAACGTATGTGATTTTCTTAACTCAGATAACCATTTCTCAAAAGTCTTTCAAAATAGAAGCCGCATCAATTACTTTTAACATTTTTTTGCTTCCTCATTCCTGGTTTTGAGTTTACTGTTACCATAATATTTTCATTTGCAGAAAGATAAGTTTAAGGCTAAACATTAGATCGGATAACATTGAGATTCAACTGTTCAGCAGATTCTTTAGTAGATGTAATGAACTTTTTTTACAAGGCTGCCAATGGCCAATTGTTATTTTAGTTTAACGGTCTAGAATTGAAGAGTTGCGTCTTCATAAGTGATTCTGTGTTGGCTTTGACAACCGATATCTTATAAACCTTTTTCCACCCTCTGCTTGTTTTTTGTTAACAGGTTGTCGCTATAACAGTTTTTTTCTTGTTATCTATCGCATTTTATGCCTTCTTTGCTCCTTTTCTCGGAAGCCACATCTATCAATATGTGGCGTATGGTATTTACTCTGTACTGGTAAGCAACAATCTGAATCTTCTCTGCTCTCCCTCTACCATCCTTGCATGTTTTATATGAAATATTCATTCTAAAAAGGGGGATTCAATAATCTTTCCTTGACTTGTGCCTGAAATTTGAACTTCAGGCTTTCTCTGTATTCCTTCTTTATGTTCGGTGTGCGGCGATTGATCCTGCTGATGTGGGGGTAATGCTTGATAATGACAAGACATCCAAGAATAAATCAAAACTGGATGAAGAGTTAGCAGGTTGGATTTCAAATGCTACTGGCATCTGTTGATATGATTTTGACACTTTATGTTTACACTTGAGATCACGATTGATCATTACCTTTTACTTGTTATATAGGCACTTTGTTCCTCTCCTACTGTATCACATATATAGATAGATTGACATGAAATTTTTTTCTCGACTGGTTTGATAGTGATACTTGTTTACTGGGATAAAATGGCAACATTTGAAGATTTCCTGTGCCTTTAGTAGCTAGTTTTATTGCAATAATTTTGATAGTTTATCATGTCATTAGGATTTGCATCTCCTTTTGCAGAGCCTAGCAAGATAGGACTAAAGGGTGAAGAGATGTCTGATCGGCATAATTCAAATTGGTGCTCCAAATTTGGATGTTTCTTTTGTAGTATCCTTGCTAGAGAAGACTGCAACAGTAGTGAAGATGATACTCTACAGCTGCAATCTGGAGAGGAGGATGCTTTGTTCTGTACATTGTGCAATGCTGAGGTTGGCATGCTTACTGAAAGTCTTAGTTTGTTTCCGTTACTGCTCTAAATAAAGTCAAAAGGGGGACAATAAATGATAAAAAGAATAAGGAAAAAGGAAATGTAAAGATAGATTTCATAGAATGCAAGTATGCAACTCAATTTGTTTCAATGTAACGATCCCCTCACCCTAAAATTTTTGTAAGTTGTAACCAAAAAAAATTGTTTCAATGTAGACAAATCCAAGTTTAGCTTCCCAAAATTTGCCGTGCATATAGGCTAGTTGGGGAAAGTTGTGTTATAGAGATCCCTGTTGTTGGCGCTTCATGTTTATTCAATAACAAACAAAATGCCCCCTGTAATGAACAGTAACTCAGTAAGTAATATTTCATTCTGGAATCATTCATCTTGTGCCACAAATCACATTACCACTTCTATCATGGTTCCTCAGTATTTTTAAATATTTAGTTGAAGATATTTTATTAATTTACTTGCTTCACCAGTAAATGGAAAAAGCCATGATATATTTACATCTTTCAGTTGTATTTTGCAGGTGAGGAAGTTCAGTAAGCACTGTAGAAGTTGCAACAAATGTGTTGATGAATTTGATCACCATTGCCGGGTAAGTTGCATTTTTAATCCTACCCTGAAATGCTCTATCCGTCTATCTTTTAAGTGACCTAGTCTGGGGTCTAATGGTCTGTTTCTGTTTTCATACTTCATAGTAATAAAAGTTTTTGATAATTTAAAGGTTAGATCAACCTTTGGGTAGCTCACTTTTATACTTATTAGCTTCCCTTCTAGAAAGTCTTTTTATTTTTCCTCTTCGGATGTTTTTGTTTGTCTGACTGTCTCCAAGGCTTGCTAGTTAAATTTCTTCAGAGTTATTTTTCCTGTAACACTTGCAGTTGCAATGTAGAGTGTGGGTTGTGTGAAACTGTGAATGGAATTAGCCAGAAGTAAGCCAAATTCCACACATATTTGGGACTTGAGATGCTGTGTGCTGCTGTGAACTTGTCTTAACTTGCATTTGTCTTCCTTAACTTTTAGAATATTAAAGAAATTCGTTATCGTGTACCTTCTTCTTTTGTTCAGTGGTTGAACAATTGCGTTGGAAGGAAGAATTACATCACGTTTGTGTGTCTTATGGCAGCGAGCCTACTTTGGGTAAGTTGCATAAAGATGCTTATACTAAGTCTGGTTCCCTCACACCCCCCTCTATTTTTCAGTTTTACATAGAAAGAACCTTTCAGATTACAATTTTGTAATTTCCTTGTTTTACATTCATGCTTGTCACAGCTGATAGTTGAATGTGGAGTTGGGATTGCCGTGCTTGTCAGATGCTTTGTTGATAAGAATGCTACCGAGAATCACATAGCTGAAAAGCTTGGAGCTGGATTCACTCGGGTCCCATTTGCTATTATAGTGGTGTGTTCTCTTTCTTTTTCCTTCAGAGATTTAGGATACCTGAAATAAACTTAAAGCACCTAATGCTACTTTTTGGATAAGCTATGAATTTTGCTTGCATTATCACTTCATAAGGGGCCTTATATTGATTAGCTTTGAATAGACTTGTGTGCATCTTCTATCCATACACATCTGTTACTTAAAATGCTGGAGGCCATATTTTGCTTGAAACGTTAAATTATTTATCTCTGCTATCCAATCTTTGAATGTCATTAACTGATTGAGTAGTTAATTTTCCTAAATTGGAAGTATTGTGTACAGAAAATTCCTTTGTAATTTTCACTTAGATAAAATGTAAATTTCTTTAATGCAATTTTCAATCCTTTAACAGGCCATATGCATAGCAGTCTCCTTCCTTGCAACTTTGCCTTTGGGAGAATTATTCTTTTTCCATATGATCCTGATTCGAAAGGTATATTCATGAACTTCTCCTCCAACTGACATGTACATTCTAAGCGATCATCTTCTCTTACAGGGTATGACTACTTATGAGTATGTTGTTACTATGAGAACTCTAAGTGAACCACCTGGGCCTTCAGTTGATGGGGGTGAACAGCACAGTCTACCATCATCCCCTACTAGTTCAGCTGTTACTGCAATTAGTGGAAGAAGCTCTGTTGGAATAAGTTTGCAGTACAAAGGGGCCTGGTGTACACCTCCAAGAATCTTTATGGATCACCCGGTACTGCCATCTTTGTATAATTCCCTGAATCATGCACTATTGAAAGACATATCTCCTATCTTGCACATTGCACAGATAATTACAATGAAATATAAGAAAGGAGAATGAGTGGAACAAAATTATTTGCACACACAGAATGCTATAACTCCTTGATTATAAAGCCACTGTTTTTTTGGGACGGTACGTCTTTTATTTTGGTTATGTATGATTTTCCATGGCAAATACAAATAAGAACTTGCAGATGAGTGGTGCACTATTTAAATTCGTGCATTGTAAGAAGTGTCACGAGTTATTATTTTCATCCTTAATTTTTGAAATAACTCAAGTTCTTGTTGAATGCTGATTAACTGTCTGGCCATGAATGAGCAGGATGAAATTATACCACATTTGGAGCCAGGACGCCTACCATCCACTGTTGATCCAGATGCAATACAACAACCTCCTGACAAAGGGAAAAAATTGAACCAGCGCCCTGTGCGATTAAGTGCCTGGAAACTTGCAAAAATGGATCCTAATGAGGCAGCCAAGGCAGCTGTTAAAGCTAGAGCATCATCATCTGTGCTTCGTCCAATTGGTTCTCGATCTCACCCATATGATTCTGATCATTTATCCAGTAGCAATGTTAGTGGAAGAAGCAGTCCAGTTAGCAATAAAGGATTTCATAACAAATATGATACAGCTGGGACATCAAAGTTATCTCCTTCTAAGAGTTCATACCCTCCTAGTCAAGCGAGCAAGGAAGATATAGATGCGTGTCAACACAGTATGAGTAACTTTAGCAGCCCGCAAGTCTCCAACTTAACTCCTTCGCCAAGGTTGACACCAGTTTTAAGCAGGGATCATTTTAACCCCATGTATCAACAACCGTCTGGAAATCAGTCTCCTTTGTCAGCTAGAGAAAGCGAAGGGAATATGAATCCAGTCCATGAAAATGGTGCACGTGTTCCAATGAGAAGTAACAGCTTAGCTGTTTCAGAGAATAGAAGCTCGTCAGTGTATTGGGATCAAGCAGCTGGGCGCTTTGTCTCCTCGTCCTCTAGAGCTGTTGGCGATTCTCAGGTTTCTGGAGCAGAGTTATTGTACACTGGTCGCTCCATATTTTTCGGCAGTCCCACTGTGAATGAACAACCGAATATGGGAACAAGAAGTAGCAGCTCTGTAGCTCGCATTCCTGATAGAGATTCTACATTAAGGAATCCTCAGCAAGGTAGATTGCATAGAGGTGGTCAGATTCCGGTGTTTGTTCCTGGTTATTCCCAGCAAAACAAGTCTTCTTAGAATGCTCGAGTTCTTGACCATTAATTTGTTCTTAATTTAAAAACTCCTCAACATATTATCAGCATGTTTGGAAAAGATTGAATTGAAGGAAATAATCACTTATTTTTCGAGAACTCTCATGTAGAGTTTATGAAAATAAGTGATTATTTCTTCAAAATAAGTTAATCCAAACACTCACATAATGTTGCGCCTTTAAATGTCTGTCCTTTAACTTTTTGCTGCCCCAGCGTGGGTTTTAGCCTTTTCGCCATTCTATCTGTACAGGTTAATGGATAAAAGTTCACAACTTTTCTCTGTACAAATTTAGTGACTACTGTCATTTCATTTGAACTTTTAATCTGAACATAGATACCACTATTTTCGCATTTCACTCTTTTCTAGTTTCATCACACGCTAATGGATTCTAGAATCCGATAGTTAAAACTTTTTGTTCGTTTGGATTCTAGAATCAATTTTGAAATTGATTCTACAAACTTGGGTGAGTATTTTTTTTCAACTACCAGGTTCTAGAATCCCGGCAGAATGTGGTGAGGTCATTAAAAATGATTGTGGTGTAGATAATGTCATTTTTTAGTGATGCACCTTGTAGCACTTCAAATATGCGAAAAGAAATAAATACTCCATTTTCAATCAGATATATTTGTAAAATAGATAATGTTATTCTTAATATCACTTTTTATTTTATGGTTTAAATAAAAAAAAATAATGAGGTTCAAATTAAAATTAATTTGATTTGTTAAAATTAAATTAAAAATAAGTACTATAGATTAAAAATATCAATTGTTATGGTGATGTTACCTTAAATTAAAATGTCACAGTTTTAATATATTTTTGGTTCCTTTTGCTCATGTCTAAGTCACACTTACAATTGCGGAATATAATAATTGCATACCGTTGTGAAATCGCAACAGTCCATTTTATGTGCTTAGTCAGGATTTTTTTTTTATGAGGACCAGGCATTATGCTTGACATATAATATATTGAAAAAAATCCATGAGGTCGAACATAGAAGTAGCAAACTATTTATTAGATTTGTTGATATTGATTCAGTTGGAGGATTTAAAGATACGTGGGGTGAACAACACGTTTGGTACGATTATAATGTATAATAATGCATGAGCCAACACAAGGTCGTTGTAGTATAGTGGTGAGTATTCTTGCCTGTCACGCCGGTGACCCGGGTTCGACCCCCGACATCGGCGAGTTTTTGCTATTTTTCTTCATTTTTTGTTTGATGCATTCATTATTTGCACACAATATTATTGCCATTTGTCGTAATATTATTAGAGCCAGAGACTGAAGAAAAGGCAGTTGATATAAGATGAGCGTAATTCAGAGTCTCTAAAAGGTAGTTGTTTGTTCCTCTAATCCTCTCCGTTCATTTGTGTTGATTAGAATGCAACATAGGAAAACAGTTTCATTCTTCATTCTCGCTTGCATGCATGAACATGAAATGCATGTGAATGCAATCCCAGAACAACTAGTCCTCTATGTTTTTTGAATTTCGATTTCAATACAGAGATCACACTCTCTGATCTTCGCAATCATCATCTTCATAAGAATCATCACTTTTTTTTTTTTTTAATCGACAATAATTTAATATGGGAGGACATGGAGGAGGTGATGAGAGGGAGCTAGATCTGACACCTACGTGGGCTGTCTCTGCTGTTTGTGCAGTCATCGTTGTCGTTTCTATTCTCTTGGAGAAAATTCTACATAAATTCGCAAAGGTACATATATCACAATCTCCTTTTCTTTTCTTTTCTTTTCTTTTTTTTAATAAAAAATAATAAGTGATTGATTATGCAATGACGAATCTCCAATTTCAGGTGTTTGAAGATAGAAAGAAACATGCTTTGTTAGAAGCTCTTGAGAAGATTAAAGCCGGTAATTAATCAACCTCAATGGACACACAAAACAGTCTAGATCATGTTCTCATGAATGAATGAATGAATTAATTAATTAATTAATAATGGATTATCTATTTTGCAGAGCTTATGGTTTTGGGATTTATTTCTTTAATCTTAACATTTGGGCAATCCTACATTTCTAAAATGTGTATTTCCACGAAGTACGCAAACACAATGCTTCCCTGTCTTCCGCATGACCAGCGTGAAGGTCATGCAACCGACGCTGGACATGGTCCTCCAGTGGAAGAGGATACCGGTGATCATGGCGGTGAGGCTGAAGGTGATCATCACCGCAGGCTTTTATCCTATGAACGGAGGTTTCTAGCTGCCGGTAGTTCAGGGCACGGCTGCAAACCGGTAACAAATGTTCCAAGTTATTTTTCTGTTGATTTTGGTTCTGCCAATTCCTTGTTAATGACTCATTTTATCATAAAATATTATCTGAGTGTAATATCATCACGCTATGTTATTCTCTTTCATTTCTTTTCCTTTCTCAGTTCCCAAATTTCCATAAGCTCAACACGTTCCAAGTTCTAACTAACAAGTGCAATTGTTTGAACTTTGAACCATTTTTATTTTTGTCAAGAAAGTGTTTCATATAAAAAGTTAATGAAGTTGAATGATGGTTGTTGTGTAGGGGTACGTGCCTCTTATATCAGTGACGGGGTTACATCAGTTACATATCTTCATATTCTTCTTGGCTGTCTTTCATGTGATCTACAGTGCCATAACAATGACACTTGGAAGAGCAAAGGTTGGTGTTGATTTAGGCATTAAAATCTTTGTTCATTCTAGGAGTGGGAAACAATGCAAGTGATGTTCTCTTTCACTCAAAACAGAATGTTATGCATCTTCAAAATAACTGTTTAGGTAAATTAGTTTTTGATGTGTTCCTTCCTTGTGGCAGATTCGTGGATGGAAGGAATGGGAACAAGACCATGTCGTCGATCAAGAAGCCTTGAATGGTAAAGCTAAACCATGACTCATACTTTGTTTCCAGCTTCAAGACTAAAAGTTATACATTGTGCTCTCCCAGCATGGATTATTTAGCGTTATCATCAGTACTAGGTTCTCATAATTTTAACATCTTCCATTCTGAATTGGGTGTGTAATAACTTTTCAGATCCTAGAAGATTCAGGCTTACTCATGAGACATCATTTGTGAGGGACCATAGCAGTTTTTGGACTAAAACACCAGTTTCCTTTTATTTTGTAAGCAACTACCACTTAGCAATGCAGAGTCTTCTGATGTACAATGCACATCATAGCTTATTTGTCTTTGAATGATTCTGCTTCATTTCATTAGTCAATGATACGTTGTTGATCTATTTTCAGGTATGCTTCTTTCGACAATTTTTCAGATCTGTTCGTAGGGCTGACTACTTGACCATGCGACATGGATTTGTTACTGTTAGTGGTTTATGCAGTGCAATATCAGTATTACGCTTGTACTGTGTCTCTTTTTCCTAAAATAATTTTCAACTTTTATTTTGCAGGTCCATTTAGCACCGGGAAGTAAGTTTGATTTTCAAAAATATATCAAGAGGTCATTAGAAGATGACTTTAAGGTAGTTGTAGGAATCAGGTAATTTTAAGATAACTCCTCTCAGTTTGTTGTTAGAGGATGTTTTATTTCTGAATCTTTTAATCTTTAGTTTCTTCTAATCGGTGTATTTGTGCTTTTGGCAGTCCAATACTTTGGGCATCAGTGGTGTTATTTTTGCTTGTAAATGTCCATGGTTTGTCTTTGTTCCTAATGATCAATTGGTTTCCTTATTTGGAACTCAAATTCACATACAACATGATTGCAAAACTTCTTTTCAGGATGGCATGCTTCGTTTTGGGTGTCTTTTCTTCCTCTAGTTGTAAGCAGATATCTTCACTAGTTCATTGTGTGTGTGTGTGTTTGTATTCCAATTTAGGGAAAACAAAATTAATAACTAATTTAATTGAAGGTGATTTTGGCTGTTGGAACAAAGCTTCAAGCAATTATAACTCGAATGGCGCTTGACATAAAAGAAAGGCATGCTGTAGTGCAGGGGATCCCTCTTGTGCAAGTCTCAGACAAATACTTTTGGTTTGAATGGCCTCAGTTAGTTCTTTATCTCATCCATTATGTCCTATTTCAGGTATTCATTTATTTTTTTTGAGCACATTTAGCTGGATTTAGCTCTTCTTCTTAATATTGCTCAGTAGCTTAACAAATATGCATATTTGAGGAATTTCTAGCTAGAAACCTGATGCTTTATTTTTGTTGTCCAGAATGCATTTGAGCTGACATATTTCTGGTGGACATGGGTAATTAACAGTTCCTGTTTTCTTCTTCACCCCATTGTGTATTTGCTTCTGGAACCTTAAAACAATTTTGCTTATGGTGCAGTATGAATTTGGATGGGCATCTTGCTTTTACGAGGATGATAGTCTTATGATTGTCAGAGTTGCTCTTGGGTAATTCCTATGGCAATGAATTTATGCAGTTATTTAACATTGATCAATCCAGTAGTCTACATTTTCATCTACACCATTGATATAAACTAGTAGTATATTAAAAATTTTCAATATTAAACTGACATGGCAAGATAATTACTCTGTTTGCCTATTAGATACGATTAAATTTGAGTTTGAATTTTGCAGGGTGGGAGCTCAATTTGTTTGCAGCTATGTCACACTTCCACTCTATGCGCTCGTTACTCAGGTGCATTCACTTGAAACTATCATACTACTTTAATGGAATTTAGGGCACAAAATAACGAAAGAATTTGAACGAGCTAGTCTGATTAGAATTAGATTGCGTTTTTGTTTCTCATTATGAATAATCATCGAAAGAACAAAGAAGAAGAAATTCATGGAGCAGAGAATTAGATTTTGCTGGCGAATGTTACAATTAGACATGAATAAATGAATGAATATTAATTGTTGTTGCTGCGATAATGACAGATGGGATCGACGATGAAGAAATCAATATTTGATGAACAAACTTCGAAGGCACTGAAGAAGTGGCATAAGAACGCACTGAAGAAGAAAGGATCGAAGGGACGCACCGAAACTCGAACATTAGGTGCCAGCGGTGGCAGCCCAGGGGAGTCACCGGAGCATTCGCCGCGGCCAAGTGGAAACACACCGACTCAAGCGGCGGCAGCGGAGCAGCAAACCGCCACCATCGTGACCAGCGTCGATCGTGAAAGCGGCGATAACCGCGACCTTCTAACTGGACCGTGACGTGACATCTGGAAGAATGAAGAAAGAACAGCCTTATTTATATAGTCTAGTCTCCATTTAGAAGCAGGGCGATAATTAATTTGTTTGCAATGAAGAAATTGAAATCTTCTGCAACTGTTGGATTCAACAGAGGTCTACTAGAATTAGCAATCATCAAACTAGCTATTGCATTTTTTGTGATTGTAGAGCACAGTTTAGATAATTAGTTATACGTACTTGCAAGCTAATTCATGATTCATTATCAAAATTCGAAGTAGCACCACTTTCAATTTTGCAGCAACATGATCTTACGAAAACAAACTGAATTCCACCAGTAGTAAGAATTTGATGAGTAAAAATTAACATGTAAGTTTTACGGTAGAGAAAAAAAAAAAATGGAGCAAGAGAGAAATAGAGAAAAGGGCGTAAGGGTAATTTTACGGTAGAGAAAATGAATACTCGAATGGATAGGCTAAAATGAAAGAAAGAATAGGTGGTAATGCGTGTGGCGAGTATTTGGCAATGAAGTCCACTGGCATTAGCAATTCAAAATCTCTGTTGCTACAGAAATGGAGCTTCGATTACGGTTATGGAGTTTCTCTGGTTTCGAATTGGATTTTGAAGGAGAGCAGAGGCAAATCCAGACAAGTCACTATGGCTGTTTCCGTTTCTCAATCAAGAAGGTCCACGGCGTTTCTCATTTCATCGTTACCTTTCAGCTTCGATTGGCTCTCTCTGCCCGCGGATGCCGCCAGAGATAGACGCAACAAGAAGAACATCCCCATTGATCAATACCTTACCACTCGTACTCTATCTATCTTTTCCGTATAAATTCTTGTAATCTCAGTGCACATTCACTCTCTAATTTAATCACCGAAGAAGAACTTAGAAATCAGCAGAAAACTTGAGTCAGTCATCCGTTTGCCTTTTGTGATGTTTGATGCAGCTGATGGATTGAAATACTATGATTTGGTTGAGGGCAAAGGTCCAATAGCTGAAAAAGGATCAACTGTTCAGGTTTGTTAGCTCTCTCGTGTTTTTTTCTTCTTGATTTGTTATTTACTCTTCATTTCTAGTTCTTACTGGCAGGTACACTTTGATTGCTTATATCGCGGAATTACAGCTATATCAAGTCGTGAATCTAAAATCCTAGCTGGAAATCGCATCATTGCTCAGGTTCCAATCTTTTCCTGTCTGAATTTTTTGTACATGAAAACATCTGAACTTCTTGGATATATACTATTAGATAGTATGAGACTATGAGGTTTGTTTTACTTTTACTTTAGCGGTTCGGTTCTGTTCTGTTCTGATACATGCATGCTTTGTACTCTTAATTTTCAACAAAAAGCCATATGAATTCACGGTGGGAGCTCCACCAGGAAAGGAAAGGAAGCGCGAGTTTGTTGATAACCCAAATGGTCTATTCTCTGCACAAGCAGCACCAAAACCTCCACCTGCTATGTATACAGTAGTTGAAGGAATGCGAGTTGGTGGAAAGGTGAATGAAAAAACATGCTTCTTGATTTTGTTATGCTGCCATTAGTTGATTTAGTCATGTGACATTTCTTTTCATGTTCTTTTTGTTTTCTTGAATGGTTGCAGCGAACTGTGATTGTTCCTCCTGAAAATGGGTATGGACAAAAGGGAATGAACGAGATTCCGGTAATAATCCCTTCTTCTTATCACATTTCTTTCACCATTGATGCTAATTTTGCTTTTGGCTTAGAGACTTGGAAACATAGAATTCTGTTGTTCTTTTTTTTTTTTTTTTTTTTTTCTACTGTCATTATTTAGTGAATCAATCTATTCTGACACACGGTAATCTATAAGGACAAGTGCCTTGTAGGAGGAGCGTGGTCATGAAAATTGAATTGCCAACTTTGTCACGCTCACCTCTGATGTTATTACTGAATGCTTCAATGTTTACTTATTGTTGATTGGATGAAAAAATATCATGTGCCAACTCCTGTTGAAAATTGCATCCTGTATCCTTTAGTCCATGTTTAAATAGACTATCTCGTTGGTCTGTATACACAAGTCTACAACAGGTGTTTGTTTAAAGTTGTTTATGATGTTGCAGCCTGGAGCTACATTTGAACTGAATGTTGAGCTTTTGCAAGTTATATCTACCTGAAGAGTGAGCTTGACTCGATTCTTAGGAGGACCTTGATAATTTGACTTCAGAATTTGTACCCTGTACTGTGAGGCCATGACTATTATTCTTTTCCCATTAACATCTTTTGTTTGTTTTTTCTTTTAGTATTTTGAGTAGGGCGATAAGCTATCTTTATTTTCTTTCATAATTGAGGTGAGATGATAATGTACTTGTCTTCCTTTTTGTCGTGGCTGAAATTGAGGTTGTAATGTATATCTTTGGTTTGGATCATTGTTTTGTTTTACATGTATGATGTATGTATAAATATCAGTGTAATGTTTCTTACTGAAAAAGGGGGAAAAAATCCTTTGAAATGAGCATGGCTTGGAGAAGAATAAGAAGAGACTATCACATCACATCATCACATGTGTTCAAAGATTATACATGACTTTTCATGCATCTTTTAAGGCGTCTATCAGGATTACTAATATCATGCATTCCATGACCGAGAGAAAGGCTGAGGTTGGTAAGGTAATATGCACATATGTTTCCTTCCCTATCAGAATGAGAGACTTGGGTAACCCATTCCTTTGAAAGGCACTTCTGAATTTTGGGCAGAGAAGTGTTTCCTTTAGAAGAGATTCCTTGTGAGATAAAACAAAGACGACACTTGTAGAATCGCTTTCCACAATTAGATATCTAATATCTAAAGACCAAGCAAGTTCAAGGCCTTTAAAAATGCCCCAAGATTCTGCTTGGAAGGACGAACAAAAACCAATATTGTAGGAAAAGCCCGAGATCCGTCTACCATTAGTATCTGTGATGATGTCTCCACATCTTGTAGCTCCCGGATTTCCTTTTGTTGCACCATTGGAGTTTAGTTTGAAGAAAGGGTTACTTGGAGCACAACACCCCACAAAAATAGTTTCTTTCAGTTTATCATTGGTTACATGTGATAGACTCATTTCCTTATTGCTCTTAACTTTTTAGAGGATGATCAGAAAAAGGATTCTCTGGATATTCAAAGGTAGGATTATGAATATGTCGATTCCGTCATTTCAAAGAAGAAAACAGGTTGTGATAAAGATATCCAACATATCTACATAAAATGAATTATGCCAGCTCCTGCCCTTATTAATTCTAATCTAAAGAGCCAAATCAACATCAAAGAAGGATTTAGTCTCAACATGAAGCCAAACTCTCACGGCTTTTGTACAATCTCTCATAGCATGTAGAGTCGTCTTAGGAGCTAAAGCACACAAAGTTCAGGACCTCCCAACCCCAACTAACCTTTCTACTTTAGTGATAAGTTTATCTTAAAACATCTTTCAATGTCGAATCTTATATCTTAGGTCCCTTCCATTTCTAAAGTCTTTCCCAAAGAATGGTAAGAAAAATATGCAAGTTATTTAGAATAAATCTTATGATATTTTCCTTAAAAAAATAAATTTATGCAACACAAGAAATTTATTATTTTATTTTATTTCGAGGTGCTACCAAAACTTTTAACTTATCAACATGTAAATTTAGTTTATTAAATAAAATAATAAAATAATATTGATAAAATTTAAAGTCATTCATATATCCATATATATTCTTCTTCTTCTTTCTTTGTTGAATTATTATCTATGGTTTATATGGTTAATATAGCACTAAATGTGTGGACCAACTGACTAATGGTGTTGAATTCAAGTGGTATAAGGTATGTCCTATTTTAAATAGTCGGAATTCATCTTAATTCTTAAATGAAATTAATTCCTAAAACAATACATGTAATCTTATAAAAACATAATATATATATATAGGAGTTTGCTAACGTATACCTACCTATTTTCTAGAAGGAGTGCGTTAGCAAGCTACACCTTTTAGGTGTATTTTAAAAAATCTAGTTATAACTTGCTAATGCACTTCTTCTATAAAACAAGTGGGTGTACGTAGGGCTTGCTAACGTACACCCACTTATTTTATAGAAGGAGTGTGTTAGCAAGCTACACCTTGTGGGTGTATTTTAAAATTTCAAGTTATAACTTGCTAACGCACTCCTTCTAAAAAGCAAGTGGGTGTACGTTAGCAAACCCCATATATATATATATAGGTTTGTTAAGGTACATCCACTTGTTTTATAGGAGGAGTGTGTTAGCAAACTATACCTTATAGGCGTATTTTAAAATTTTAAGTTATAACTTGCTAACGCACTCTTTCTACCAAAGAAGTGGATGTACGTTAACAAATTTTATATATATATATATAGGGGTTTGCTAACGTACACTCATCTATTTTCTAGAAAGAATGCGTTAGCAAGCTACACCTTTTGGGTGTATTTTAAAAAATCTAGTTATAACTTGCTAATGCACTCCTTCTATAAAACAAGTGGGTGTACGTTAGCAAACTCTATATGTATTTTAAAATTTTAAGTTATAGCTTGCTAACGCACTCCTTTTAAAAAGCAAGTGGGTGTACATTAGCAAACCCCATATATATATATATATATATATATATATATATATATTATTTAGAAGACCAATTTACCTATTATTTATTACATTCCTATTTCAATAATCTATTCTAATTTTTTGTTAAATTGTATTTTGTGTGATAATTTTAATTGTTAATTTTTCATTCTTCAAGCACGAAAAATAATTTCATTTTTTCCAATTTGTTTATTTTTATTATATATTATATAGTATAGAAAAATATTTTTATATAATTATTATTCATCAATATAATTCACAACTGAATCAACCAAAAAATAAACTTTTTTTATTGAATAAATTTTGAGTTATAATGATAAATGAGAGTTATATTAATTAAAATCATAATCCTATACTACTATTATGTTGTTTTACTATTGTACTATGTTATTAGAAGAGTGCAAAGTGGTAAATGCACTGCTTATATTTTATTTATTTTTTTGGCTTGCATTTGAACAGTAGCACTAACTTGTTACTAGTCTGCTGGGCAGGGCTGTTGGAGTAAGTAAGAGCGTTTTGGTTTTGATTCAAGTGAATGAGTTGAAGCAACGGAACGACAGAAAACAATGGAAAGAAGCGTCATGAGATTGAATCTGTCTCTTTTTCTTTTTGCATTTGCTATTCTATCTTCACCTGTGTTCTCCGTCTCCGATCTAATCCTCGCCAGGGTTGACCGTCGTGTAAGTCTTCTCTCATCTTTCAACCATTTAGGGTTTCGATCTCTCATGCTCTACTATTTCCGTTTTCCCTACATCACACCACAATATGCTAAATCCATTAGAATTAACCATTATATTCATCTCCCAAGGGTTTCTGATTCAGAATCCATAATTAACGGAGACTCATTTTATTTTCTCCGATCTACAATATTTAATTGCTATTCAATGTCGATGTATATGCATTTCATGTCAATTAAAATCAAAAGCATGGCATAAACTTGATGGCACAGAATCAGAAGAATACGTTATATATCAATATGACTTCACTTACTTAGTCCTGAATATCCTGTGCAGTATACCGTGATTTATTTTTTTTTTTTAAATTTATTAGAGTCGCTTATTTCGTCCGGTTTCTGTAATCCATCAATTGTCTATATGTATTAATTATCATTGCAGGTTATGCTTCTTCTCACCATCTTTTTCTCTTGGTCTACAGATTGATCTGACATCACAAATTGTCCGCATCACTACTACACTGAAGGTGCTCAAAACATCACTCATTTTCCCATCCTTCATTTATTTAGTGTAATTTCTTTATTTTGTTCATTATTTTTCTGTGAGAGGTTTCTTGCCGCCTGTTTCCATATGACCGCATCGTTGTAGCTTACCACTTATGATGTATCTAATTTCTGCTTAACAGTATAATACAATGGCGCAGGTTAGATAGTTGGCAACCTAGTCTTCTGGTAGAAATAGGACATAATTTACAGATAGAAAGTTGGCCAAATAATAAGCGCATTTTGGACATTAGTCTTTTCCTTCTGCTTCAAATTATAGGTCTAATTTTAAAGAAAGAATGTTGTGTGAGCTAGTTATCAAATATAATTCCTCTCAGCACGCCATGTTTTGTCTCCTTTCATATTTTGATACACTTCCCTTCCCTTTCTTCTTATTATCTTCCCCTTGTCACACTTCCTGCCGAATTTCTGCAGGTGGAGAACACAGGATCTGATATTGTGTCAGAGATCTTGTTGCCATTTCCTGATAACCAGGCAAAGCACTTGGCATACTTGGCAGCTACACTTAATGAAGGGAAGGGGAAAGTGAAAGCATCTGCTGGTTCTGGTTTACCTGTTGAAGTTGTTCACCCTAAAAATGTCGCTCCTGCCTTGACAATTTATTCCGTATCTTTACCTAAGGGTCTTGGCAAGGGAGATATTTTGACGTTGGATGTATTGGCTGTTTTTACCCACTCTTTGGAACCATTTCCAGAGAAAATTACTCAAGCTGATATCCAGCTTCTACTGTTTCAAGAGAGTGCACACTATCTTTCTCCTTATGCAGTCAAGGTTCAAGCACTCACTGTTAAATTGCCTGGTGCAGGAATAAAGTCCTATACAAAACTAGGAAATACCAAACTTCAGGGATCAGAATTAAAATATGGTCCTTATGAGAATGTTTCTCCATTCTCATACTTGCCAATAGTTATTCACTTTGAGAATAATCATCCATTTGCCGTTGCTAAAGAGTTAGTGCGAGAGATCGAAATTTCCCATTGGGGCAATGTACAAGTCACAGAGAATTACAATATTGTTCATGGCGGCGCTCAGACCAAAGGCGAATTTTCTAGGTCAACTTGTTTTTGTGGCTCTTAATTGTTTGATTGTTATGTTAGCTTGACATCTAGTAATTGTTTCTTTCCTGCTGCAGGCTTGACTATCAGGCCAGGCCATATGTAAGAGGGGCATCTGCCTTTAGACGTCTTGTTGCCAGGCTGCCGCCAAGAGCTCATTCTGTGTACTACAGGGATGAAATTGGCAACATCTCCACTTCTAGTTTATGGGGTGACTCCAAAAAGGTGTATATTCTCACATTTGATAACTTTCTACTATCAAACAATATTGCTAAAATTTGCCTAAATAACAATTCCTTAAAAATCGCAGACAGAACTGGAGATTGAACCTAGGTACCCAATGTTTGGTGGCTGGAAAACTGCCTTTACCATTGGATATAGCTTGCCACTTCGGGACTTCTTATTTGGATTGGATGGAAAACGCTTCCTCAATATCTCTTTTGGTACCCCTTTCAATGACTTGGTGATTGACACTCTCTTGGTTAAGGTGAACTGGATTATTTTATCTTGGTAGATGTATATTTTACTTTTTTTTTTTTTTTTTTGGTTTGAAAGTTATAATTTGATCTTACGGCAGAGATTTTATCAGTGTGACACTGTGACTTGTTCACCATTGCATTTCACCTTTACCTTTAAAGAAGAAGAAGAGAGATACCAGCATAAGATGAATTTCTTTATCCAAATATGAACTATCCAGTTGTCCATGATTAAATTATAAGAATATAAATGTGCATTTTAATTAGTTGGCACCTGAGTTAAGTAATTACTATCAAGTATTAACTAAATTAGAAATATGTTTACTGTGAATTTGTTATTTGTTTTTCATAATTTTCCTTACTTGTTTTCTAGTTGTTTTCTTTGTAATATAGTCGTATAAGTATGAAATACAATTATAGTGCTTGCAAATTTTAGGTTGTTTTGCCAGAGGGTTCTAAAGACATTTCAGCATCTGTTCCACTTCCTGTGAAGCAGTGGCAGGAGGTATTGCTACATTGATATCTTTTGCCAAACTGTGCCTTTTCCATTTCCTTGTTTAGATTTTATAGTCCTTCCATGTGATTGTTGCAGACAAAGTTTTCCCACTTGGATGTTGTTGGTAGACCTGTCATTGTGCTGGAGAAGAACAATGTTGTGCCTGAGCATAATGTCCATTTTCAGGTATGCCTCTTTTCTGGAATCTAGAAGTACTGAATTTGAACAAGACAGCCACTGACAATTTAGAATGCATTGTTAACTCTATAATCTACATAGGTCATGTTGTTTACATGGCAAAAAGTAACACTATTCTCTAAATTTTTAATGTGACAAACGAAAAACTAGTATCCCGAATTTCATGGACTTGTCACCGTATTGAATTTGGTGCTCACTGCATATATATATTTGCATGTGGAGGTTGTTCATTCACTTTTATATGTTTTCTGTTATACCCATCAGAAAACGAAACGCAAGGGTTAGAGAAATTGCTAAATATGAGAACTAGGGAAAATTGTATTAATGATTGGATTAGTTGGTATACAATGTTGTTTTCTTTTTCCTTCTGATATATTTTATTGTCTAGGTATACTGCTTACTGATTACTACTGCTTGTATTGCAGGTCTATTATAGGTTTAACAGTGTTTCTATGCTCAGGGAGCCTTTGATGTTGATTTCTGGGTTTTTCCTTCTGTTTGTTGCCTGCATTGTCTACACACATGCGGATTTGTCAATCTCCAAATCTTCTGCATCATATTTGGCTAAGATGCAGTGGGAAGAGGTAAAATCAACTTGTATCATGTACAGAATCTAGGATTTGCAATTGGATATAGCATTTATATTGTACATTTGTGTTTCACCGCCCAGGTGCAAGCAGCTGTTCAGAAGGTTCATCATATAGTTAGACGCTGCTTAATAATAGATGACAAGCTAGAAGCATCAATGCGTGATCTTTTAAGGACAGGAGACATTCAATCCTGTAAAGCAACTCGAAAATCAGTTGATAGCTCAGTGAAAGAGATCTCTAAAGATTTGAAGCCACTGGTGGCATTCTTGCAATCGTCTCCACAAGCCGCTCAAATATTATCCAAGGTTAGAATAGCAATGTATTTTAATTAAAGAAAACGGGAAAGGCTTTCATCTATATCTTATTTCCCTCTTGATTTACAGTTCCATAATTTATTATTTTGTTTTTCAGGTGGAGGAACTCGTTGCTAAGGAGAGAGATTTGCAGGAGAGACTTCTAGCAAAGCACACTACAGTCGTGGACTGCTACGAGAAGAAGTTAGGAGGAAGGGAAATTGAGAATCGGATAGCTTCACATCAGCAAAAAATTACAGCTTTGAGACATGAGATTGATGATCTCATGGACTTGATTGATGAGATATGATAGGTGACTTTGCTGCTCGAGATGATAACGTGCTTCCATTTTGGTCGTGTTTTTAACTTTATGTAGGTCAGAAGTCTGTTGCGGCTTGATGATTGCTGAGTTTAGTAATTTACTTCTGTGGATCAGAATTTTGTTGCGATCTATGTCTCCTAGTAATGTTATCGTAACATTGAGCTAGATATGTTAGACTAATTTAATACCCATATTTTTTTGTTCTATATGGAAGCATGGTCTGCAAATACTCCTAAATTCTCGTATTACCTATTACCACTCAAGTTTACTAAATCAATTGACCGCCCGTTTGGATACACATTTGTGGAGTGTATACATGTAGGGATGAAATGTGAGTTAACCATTTTTTAACTTGTTTGGATAGCTTTTTAACGCACGTCTATGGAACTCAAACGCACATCTGAGAGACGCAACATTTTGTAGCTTCTGCATCTGAGGATACGTGATTTTCGTTGGGTTTTTTATTTTAATGTCCATATTGCCCTCCATAGTGTGACAAGTGAGCATGACTCTCTCTGAACGTCAATATCAATTTCTGGAGGCAGATAATAGATCTTGTCTCTAATTGTTGATGCAGAAAATATTTCTTACAGAACTTGTAAATTGAGTACTTCAGAGTATGGAAGAAGAAGAGGTGGTGGGTGCGTTGTCATGGAGTATGAGGAAGTCATGGAGTATGAGGAAGAGGAAGATCTAATTTTACAACTAGGGTTCTGAACATTGCTCATTCCTTTCAAGATTTTTCTTTTATTTTTTAAGGGCATTTTTCTGTTATGATATTTCATTAAATCAGGCCCAAAAACACGAGCACATAGACAAGGATAGCACTTGACAAAACCAGACCAAAAAAAAACTTGACAATAAATATACATAACGTTGGCTTGCTTTTTTCTTTTCTTAATAGTAATAGTTAAAGTAAGCATTTTATTTATTATTATTTTTTCGATAATAAAGTAAGGATTTTATTTTATTTGGTTATACTAATTTATTTGATACATGGACACTTTGGTAATTGCATACAATCAAAATCAATTATGATAAAAGTATTCAAACAATACTTTTTTTTGCTAAAATCACTTTTAAACTAAGACATCCAAACAAAAATCGCATTACTTCAAATTTACGTTTACTCAAAATTAATTATAAAAAATCAATTCAATCCAAACTTAATTTTTTAAACGCCAATCCAAATACACACTAAATGAAAATGTTTGTTTTGTGATAAGTGCATATTTGGATAACCTTAGAGGATAATTTGCATTTTTCAAAAGCAAATAGGGTTTTGATTATAATTCTTTACAAAAAAAAAAAAGGAAAATATTCAAAATAATCAATCCCAAGTGCCTTTTTGATTATTTTTTTTAAGAAAATAGAGAGGAGAGGCTCCTCTAATCAAAGATCCAACCAGTAAGGTTGGACAGTTCAAAGCGCTTGTTAAAAACTGCACCCTAAACCTTGGTTAGCCTAAAGCTATTTAGAAGTTATTATTGAAGTAGTTACTCAACTAGCCAGCATCAAGGGATCTCTTTAGAGAGGGCTGTCACCTAACGAATTTAAATAGCTCCACGGGGTTTCAAATCAATAATTACGTTGAATAGATCTAGTTTTTTTACCATTTGTATCAACCCTCGTTAGCAGTGTCTTTTTTATTTAGACCTAAAACAGTTTTGCATGTCTTGAAATTATTCTTCTGAGCAAATTTTATATCAAGTCCTGTAATTTATTTGTTTTGTGGTAGTGAAATGCTTAACCGTGGTCAACTTTATGGTTGGTTAAGACGATAAGTAGGTATAAGCTTAGTTTGTCTAATTAAGATATCTTAAATTTGAATTTAGTTTGTCTTAAGGAAGAGGTTCTTTGATTCAAATTTTGTGGAACAAAAAAATTCTTAAAAAAGAGTTAGACAAATAGTTTTATTTTAATGTGAACATTCTTGATTCAAACATAATTAAGTAGACTAACAAAAGAAATGGAGGCTCGAATTTTTAGTCTTAAAAAAATTGTAACTTTAAATAGTTAACATGCCTATCTTGAACAAAAAAAAAAAAAGATATACATATAGATTTGTATGGGCAAGGTTTTGCTGTGATAAATAAAGTAAGCTCTAATTAATTTTTATGCCTCAAACAGTAGTAGTCTTTGGCAGGAGATATTCCCCTAGTGGCTTAAAAACAAACAGATTTGTAAATTACGTGGGTAGCTATACAATGTACTGTATGGCCGCGTGGAATTAAATTATGGTTTGAAAAGATTATGCCTAGTAGTACTGCTGGTCCTGGTAAGGCATTTTACTTTATTATTACGACATGGGTTCACGTGTTGAAATGATAATGAATTTGTCATTGTATTCAGGAATTCCTTTTGAGAACCACCTGGTTTGAGATATTGAAACTTTTCTACTTAACCTCTACCAATATTATCTCATGTTAACAAATGAATTGTGAATCTTCCGTGTAAAAGTTACGTTAGGTGTTACATTATAATTCTCAGGATCTATGATGTTGCTTATCATTAATCCCTTGTGAAGATTGTTGGAAAAACATAGCTGCGATCAAATTTAAATAAAACTGTTATGTTCAAGTCATGATTCATGATTAGGATTTTCTCATTTAAATCAAAACTTAAGCATCAAATAATAGTTAGTTTAAGTGATATATGTTTGAAGGTTTCACGAATGGTGCACAAGTAAAAAGTTGTGTACCCGTGCATAAGTAATTTCATAACTATTAATTTATGGTTAAAAAAATAAAAAGTCACATCACACTTTAAATGAATGAATAGATTTATATTGCATAATTATTTTTATATTTATGTTGTGTATGATAAATGACACCATATTTAATTTTCTTTAAAATTAAGATCTCGGATACGGGTCTTGTAAATGGTAAAAACTCCTCTAAAAGATCATAATTGCAAAAAATACATGTCACTAAATAAATAAAAAAAATCAAAATTTAAGCGGTAAGAGTAATATTATTTTTTCAATCAAAGAAATTTCAGGACAGATCTTAAAATAAATATTATGATTCCATACTAGTTTTTTCTTTTGAAAAATATTTTTCTTACACTCATTTTTTTTACATTCTTATTAAAATAATAATATCTAGAGTAAAATAAAATAAATAAAATTGAAGAAGAAAATTATATAATCATTAAAATATTAAATATATAAATAAAATGTTGGAAAAAAAATGTCTAAAAATCAGGATTATCTTTTTTTTTGGGTCCAGACCATATGAGCTTTTGACTAGCAGTTTCTACGAGGATGAATTTTAGCATATACAACTTTGAAGTTATGTATCATATACAAATAAGCTAAAATGAGTTACAGACAGTTTTGTGTTAACTGTATTACTCTATGTATACTTTGTTTATCTCTATTCATTATTTTTTAAGTTTTTTTAATCAATTATAACATATCAAAAATTTTTTCGTAAAATTATCTAATCGATTATAATTGATCAAAAAAATTAAAAAACAAAATAAATATAGGTGTGTACAATAAACATAATCTATTATTATATTAAATATTTTTTATTTATTTTTGTGCATTTTTTATTTAATGGTGTATCATACACCACTTAAAAATTGGTGTATGATAGATGGAACCTTTTGGACAACATATTTGTGCAAAAATTGTACACCAAAAAATTACGGTGGAAGAGATTAACACCATTCTTATTGGGAGTGGCACCATCTTTTTTAATATATAAATTTATGATTCTTGTATATAAAGAGATTGTGAGAATTCCAAAGTTGGGTACCAAAAATTACTCGTGCAAACCAAAACCGTGATTGTTGTGCTTTTGTCGTACGTGAAATTAGACTACCGGGCCCATATACAGGAAAAAAAAAAGGAGTGTGGCAAGAGTTAGGGTTTTATCTTTTTCTTTTCTAATAATTAAAATTGGAGTAAGGATAATAGAGCAGTAGCGAAATTTTATCCGAATCAAAATGGAAACATCTCTGAGATATGGCGGAGATTCCTCAGCTTTAAGAATCCACGCGAAGGAAAAACTTCGAATTGACTCCAACACTTTCCTCCAGGTTTATCCGTTGATCACATTTTGCACTTACAACTATTTCTTACACTGTTTGTAATTCAAGATTCTGAAGCTGTGTGTTCCTCTTCTTCTCCAGCTTCACGGCGAGCTTGATACCAGAATTGGACAACCAAGTTCTCTGAGAGCCCTAATTAGACATTCCTATCCTGATGTGAGTGTTAATTTTCTTGTCATTTTCCCTATTCTCACTCCCTTACATTTCTGAAATTTAATTCATACTCTCTCTGACACTGTTGTAGTTATCAGCAACCCTAGGCGTAGAAATGCGATATGATAAACGTGAAAAGTTGCGCTACACTGTAAGCGCAAAGAAAACATTTCCTGTGACAGTTAATGGTCTGGTCAATTTTAAAATTAAGGGAGGATGTGATGTTGACAAAGAGTTTAAACAGGTAGATGCTTTCTTTTCCCTTCCATTTGTATAATTTGAAGTTGAAATTTGTGTTTTTATTACAATGCTAAATTGTTTTATTTTGCTGTATTTTGTAGAGGAAATCCAGAGGAGCTGCTGAGTTCTCATGGAGCATATTCAATTTTCAGAAGGACCAAGATGTTAGACTTAGACTCGGCTATGAAATTTTTGAACAGGTTTGAGTTGTTTCCTATCTCAATCGCAGTTTGTAAATATTATCACCATGCATATACTCCCGTGCCCTTAAATCCAGAAGCCTTTTGACTTGATGCACGTTTTGGGTGTCTACTTGTGTTGCCTAGACTTTTCAGGGAATGAGCAGCCATCATTGTAAATTTAGAGTTTACATTTGTGTGCTAGTACTTTATTTGGGTGGAAATAGAAATTGGAAGAATGAATAATATGGGGGGAAAATGAAGAAAGACTTATAGTGCAACAAAGCCTGGTAGATCACTAAATGCTTTAGGATTACCATGACGCGTCACCGATAAGTGATAACTATGAATTTTAAGTTGGATGCATTGATGGATTCTCCTCATCTCAGTGATTTGAATGGTAGTTGGAGGAAGAAAAACTTCTGAAGTTTAACGTTTTTAAGGGTAGCTTTCTGACGTAGTTGCTGATGTGTTGATTGTCCTTTATGTCTATCTTCATATGCCCCCACGTTTCCATTTCCCCTTCAGCATTTAACTGACCAGAAATCACTTTCATGCCTGTTTTCTTTTTTCTCATTTTCTCTCCCATGTAGTTAATTGTTTGGTTTTGGGTTTGCATAACACTTAGTTAGCGCTAGATTAAACTTTCTTGAGTAAAACAGTTATGCTCTTATAATCAATTAGAGTATAGGTTTTGGCCTAGTAAGAAGTGTTCTGTCCTCCATTCTGCCAAAAAAGTTATATCCAACCAGTGTATTAAAGTAAAGTAAAGTAATGTCTCTGGTCTATGTATAGAGAACAAAATACTGAGATTGATGGATCTCATTCAAGGATTTGTGGAAATTGTTGTGTTTGACTTAGATTGAACTATGACACCTGGATTAGTGCAGTTAAGTCAGACATAAATAACTAAATGAACTGATGTAAGCTTTCTCTATACTCATCAAATTATTTTGTGGTCTAGTAATGTAGTAAAGCTACCGTATTGAACTGGCAGCAACCCAATGCCTTTTAGTAGTTAGTAAGTTGGCTTAATTTTTGAAGTTGCAGTCCATCATTTTGTCAACATATTTTGATGATCCAGTGCATTTGCCTCGTACCCAAATTTTACCGTGCTATAATTTTATTCATGTTGTCTCAATGCTGCATTTTATCTCAAAACTCTTGTTTCAGGTTCCATATCTGCAGGTTAAAGAGAATAATTGGACATTAAATGCAGATTACAAAGGTAGATGGAATGTGAGATTTGACTTGTAAGAAGTAGAGAGCTCTTTCTATTGACATGTTCTATTTGTCATTTTTGTTAGACGTGTTCTGTTTTGGACCCCAGCCCTTAGCCCCATTTTAAAAAGTGACAATGCATAATTCTTTATATTTAGTCATGCGAATAACTTCGCATGAAGAACGAAAGTGATTGGTTGAAAATGAAGTTTTCATGAGATTTAATGATTATTTTTCAAATTTGTTCTGAAATAATAACAGGAAATGTAGGGTGTCCTTAGCTGGACTTGGATCAATTGATGGGTATGAATTATGAATTAAACGGTGTAAAAGAGAGGCAAAAATGGAGTCCAATGCAATATAATGCTATATGTAACTAACTGGTGATATTCATGATCGTGGTGGGTGACATAGGCTTGTTTGAGGTTAGATGAAAATAATCATTCTACACCTGAAAAAATGGTGCAGGAGTAGAGAAAGGTAAAAAGAAAAGAGTAGTAGATTACATGGTATAATAAAAAAGTAAATTATTATTTTATAGAAACATGAACATTGATTTTATTTTATTTTTTTCTGAACGTGTGAATTAATCTATAAGATAAATTAAATACAAGAAATGAAGTAGAAAATAGGACACCGAGCAGTTTCTAGCTTGTTAAGAGTACTAGTATTAACGTATTATTGAATGAGTTACATACTATAAACTACAATAGTTTATATAAGCAAGTACTGGTATATATTTTTGTATTCTTGATCGAATAAATAAACTTAAGTATTTGTCTTCTTAATCATTGTCAAAAGAGCACTCCTTATCCATTGTCATTTTTATAAGCTTTTGGATCGAGACAGCAGTTAAAGAAATGAAATGGAGTATTTTATCTACGAGTTTTCTATCCTCTGCAATGTTGCAGAGATTAAGAGGTATTAAATATATTTTTTTATGAAGAATCAAAACATTTATCACATATTGCACATGAGACTTTAGTGTTTGATTTCTCCCTCAAGAGGTTTCTATTTAACACCTTTGACTTATGTCGTTGAAAATTGATTTAAAGATAATTTTTTATATTTTGATAGTATGAATTTTTTTTTATAGTAGAAATTTAAATGGTAGAAAAAGAAAGTAGATTAAACAAAAAGTTTTAATAAAAAAGTTTCAAAATTTAGTTTATTTAAAAACGACATATTATTTCAATAATTGGTTATAACATCAATAATTGGTTTATATTCTTGGTGAAGACATCAATAATTGTTTGAACTAGCTGTTGTTTGCTATTTTTTTGTTTTTTTGTTTAAAAAACAATGGAATTGTTTTTATTTCGCGTTTGGTCTGATTACTTTCTCCGTAATCTAGTCGAATGGATAGGTTTCTGTTAATACGGTTTTCAACTAGTTGACGATAAGGAAGTCTATATCTTAAGTGGTAATGGAAAGAAGGAAGGAAAGATTAGTGTGACTGTGAATAATATTGATGATAATAACAAATTGCCACATCGAATTAAAAAATGAAAAAACTGCAGTTTGTTATCGGTCCGGTTCGGTTTTGGTTCCACTTACAAAAACCGATCCAAATCAAACCGAACCAAGACATATATGTTATATATATATAATATTATATATCTGCATATGTAAATACTATATTGCTCTTACTAATTTTAATTTAATAGATTTTCATTTCTAACCTTTACCCTAAGTGATTATTGATTAAGATTAGTACTTGCTTTAAATTTTAATTGTCAGTTTGCATTTTGTGTTAAATTACAAACTTTTATTTTGGGAATTATAGATTGAAAGGTGGATTAATATTAGTTTCAATAATTTGGCAAGATTGAGTTTCAAGATGTTGTTCATATTTGTTTTGGTATTCGTTTGGTAATTGGCATTTCTTGATTTTTTTTAGTGAATTTAGTATGTGTCAGTGATATAAAAATTTTATAGCGTAAAAGAAAGTTGAAGAAGCAAAAACCAAAAATCGAACCAATCCAAACCAAATTATATCGGATTGGTTTGGTTCGGATCGCTTCGGAAAATCAACCAAACCGAAGAAAAAAATATTGATCGGATCGGATGACTTTTCATCATAAAACCGAACCAATCCAATCTGTGAACACCCATAGTCACTCACTCATTTAAATTACTTTTAATTTAAAAATATTTTTAATTAATCAAATTAAAATATTATTAAAATATTTCCAAAAAAGTGACAATAAATTTATTTGATAAAAAAAAAGTGGCAAAAGATCTTTGAGAATAACACTAGTCAAATTTAAATGTTGTTATAATTGAGTTTTGTTAAACATTTTTATTAAACAAGTAATATTTTATTAAAAATAAGTAATATTTAATGCTACTATAAATATATTTGTAATGCGATTTTCAATAGAAAATTTTATTATCTGTTTTTTTCTTTGCTTTATAAGGTTATGTATACATATTAAAAGATCATTAATTATAATAAAAATTTATCATAAGTAGACTAAATCACCACATATTCAATAGTAGAAGTAGACTAAATTATCACATATTTAATTATAGTAGTAATTAGGTGATTGATTTATTATGGTGTTATAAAGAAAGAGATAAATATAAAAAATGATTCGTAAAGAAAGAAAAATAGTTAATTAAATATGGATAAAATTAAAAAATTAAAATAAACAGTATTTTAAAATTCTAAAAAAAATAATTATTTAGAAACAAAAATTAAAATCTAAAAAAATAGAATAATTGTTAGATTATTTAACCATTATCTCAAAGATAAATGAGTAAATAATAAAACCGTAATTAATCTTTAGGCGGAGCCTGAAGGATAATCTATATCTATAAATATAAAGAGACAAGACAAGCAGTGCAGTAGGAATTACTTATAGTGCTACTCCAACGTTGAAGCCTCACTCACACACTTTTCATTTCATTTCGTTGATTCATTGATTCATTGAAACGAAACGAAACGAAACGAAACGAAACGAACAGCTCAACAAACAACTTTCACATGACTCGTCCTTTCAGATATTTAGGCGAGCTCAACTCGTCCTTCTCCAACTCACCCGATTCCACCGTCGTTGACTCGGACTTCGTCGTCATCCTCGCCGCTCTCCTCTGCGCTCTCATCTGCGTCCTCGGCCTCATCGCCGTTACCCGCTGCGCCTGTCTCCGCCGCTTCCGTCTCTCCCTTGACCAACCTCCTCCTCCTCCCTCCGCCGCCAACAAAGGCATCAAGAAGAAGGTCCTCCTTTCCCTCCCGAAGCTCACCGCCACCTCCGAATCTGCAACCAAATTCTCCGATTGCGCGATCTGCCTGAGCGAGTTCGCCGCCGGAGACGAAATTCGAGTGCTGCCTCAGTGCGGCCATGGCTTCCACGTCTCCTGCATCGACGCGTGGCTCAAATCGCATTCGTCATGTCCGTCGTGCCGTCAGATTCTGGCGGTTTCTAGATGCAACAAGTGCGGCGGTTTTCCTGCCCCTGCGAGCTCCAGCAACGCGCCGACGCCGGATTCCGAGGCCAGAATCAAGGTAACGGAGGACGATGGCAATAGATTCTTGCCTTAGCTTTAGCTTCTGGTTTCAGTTACATAAACTCCTAAGTGATGAATCCTTTTACCTTTTTTTTTTTTTTTTCCTTCCTTTCTTTCTTAATCTTGTCTTTATCTATATACTAATACTAATAATTAGTACGTAATTATGTATAGAACGGAATGCCAGCTGGTGTCCAAGTCCTTTTTCTTTTTAAAAAATTATTGGAATAGGAATTGGTTAATTAGAAGTAATAGAGCATCTCATTAGGATTGTAATTAGCATATGTATTAGTGCGTTTACTCCATTTGTGTGAAATTTGTTTCTCTGCAAGTAACACCGCTTGCATTAATTTAGGTGGATTTGCTTGTTATTAAAACATATATTATCTTCTCTCTCTTATTTTGTTTTTTTTTGGATCTGAGCTGGATTGGAATGTCTCATCTATGATCTTGATCATTCATTCTCTAAGAAATCAATGGAGAGATGAGAGAATCGGTTCAAGATGGAGCCGATGACTCAATTATGCAATTGGATGTAAGTTTGCAAAATGTTCTTCTTCTTCTTGTTGTTGTTTTTAAGGGTTTTGACTGAGAAAGGGGAAATGCATATTGTAGTTTGCGAACTCTGACAAAATGGAAAGAGAATAAAAATCAATTAATTTCATGGATTTGTGTTTATCCACGTGAGTTTTGATTTGTGAAGAATATTAGGAGTAAAATGTAATATGAAGAGGGGTTTGGGTAAAGTGGGGGAAAACAAATGATTCTGTAATCAAATCAAGGGACTTAGCTTGCAAGGTAAACGGATGAGGATTATCTCCGGTTGAAATTAACTGGCACTGGATCAAAATATATTAATAGAGTTAATTTTCAAAATTTGCTGCCATTAAATTAAATTAAATTTGAACAGCATGTTGTGGAGTAGTGAATGGGAGTGGGGCCCGGCCATGGCACCCAGTAAGATCATAGAAACGTCGGAAACGGAAAGGGGTGGCGGCGAACGGTGGAGCATGAAACCTGGGAATTAGAAAGGAAGTGGGACCTTCCGTCAAAAGCTCAATTTGTTTTTTTTTTTTTTTTAACCTTTATTTATCTACATTTTTTTTTAGGAATAATGATTTTTGTGCCACAACAATTGTATAACACAATTTAAATAATATAATATATAATATTGTTATACAATAATCCTTGCCTCCTTTTTTCATTATTTTAATCTTAAAATAAATATTATTATTTTAATTGAGTTGTATAATTACTGTACAAACAAAAATGATTATTTTTTTAGTAGTAGTATGGAGTGTCCTTTTCACTATGACTGCCGTGTTCTGCTACGTTGCCACCAAATAAATGGCACTAACACCGTCACTACGTTTTCTTCTTCATCTTTATCGCCTTTCTTGGAGCCTTCCTTCTTTGTTGGTCAAGGATATTAATTCAATAATTAAAAGAAATACTTTGTACCTAATTATCAATTGATGGAAGAGTTTAAATAATGTATGTGAGATCTTAAGTTTAAATCTTATCTGTTTCATATTTCACCAAACGAATATGTACCTAATTATCAATTGATGTCAAGATAGATAATATTGATGATAGACTGATTGTAATATTATCTTAAACAAAAAAATAAAAAAGAGTCAATACAAAAAAAAAAGAGTGATAAGTTTTTTTAGAAAATAATGTCACGATTTTTAATAATTTTATGAGGATGTTGAACTTCATTAAGTTAATCGCTGAACTAAATAAATAAACTAAGTCTTTACCAAAAAAAAAAATAATAATAAACTAAGTTTACAAAATTTTGTTTTAAGAATTTTATTTCACAATTACATTTCAGTTTATATTATTTTTTAAAATGTAAACAAGTAAATATAAATCTTGAATATATACATATTCATAAAAAAATTAATTTATTTATTTAAAAGATCATTATATTACACTGTATAATTTCAACTTGCTTTTGTGATAAATGTCCTTTGTGTAAATTGAATCAAATGAGTTAAAAAACAACATGTGTCGAAATTAACAATATAATAAGACTTGAGGTTGTCATTAATTCTAAACAATATAGCCAGATACATAATTTTTTTTTTTCTATCATAGGAGATGAAGTAATAGAGGGATAATATTAAGGGCATAAGGCTCTTGTTGTTTGTATAGGAAATGAAATACTAGTAGTAGCTATGTTGATAACAGTCTTTAGTCCTCGTGTAACATGAGTACTACATATCTCAGCTTTGACCTTAGCTTCTTGATCATTGTACATTTAGGTTTGAGATTCTTATGCTGTTCATATTATATATGATACTTTCACAATAAGTCAAACAAGAGAAGTTTCAAACGATATATGTGTAGAATAAAATTGTCATTTAACTTTTTCAAGAACTATTATTTAGAAAAATTTTAAAATAGGAGAAAAAAATCACGATCATTATCTAACGACAACGTAACCAATAACACTGTAAAAATTTCCAATAGGCATCCCTGACCCAATACATCCACACTCATCTTTGCAATGTTCTAATAGAAGAGTATAAGAAAAATTAAATACATACTTAGTATACTTTAACCGATGAAAATATAAATCATAAACTTGAGTCCATTATATAGCCTTTAGCCTCTTAACATTTTATTACTTAAAAAAACGTGACACTTCAAGTGTATCTATTTGAAACAATTCTAAGTTTCTAACAATATGAGTGGAGGTCACAATCTCCTTATTAATAGAAGAAGATACCACTTTTTTTCGATCTAGTTTAATCTTTTTAATTAATTGTTAAATGTATAAGAGATAAATACAATAATTTGTGAATCTAACTACCCATATGATATTCACATGTATATAAATTTATTATGTTTATGTTACTGAAATTTATCTATTAAGTGAGTTGATAAAATTTCTAACTAACCGTATCATTCATGAAAGGCCACACACGCCAAGTTGAGCGACTCATGTTCATTAGAGGCAAAAGTCAAATGATATCGCAAGTGAGTGGGTAATGTATTTGAGTGCTACCAAACCACACTTTTTCCATTGACCTTAATTATAATAATATGATCACATTCAAAATTAGCCACAGAATGTATGATGAATACATATATATCAATATCATGGAGAGTGATGGGTGAATGATTGCATTATATTACAGTTACAACCACTAAATCATAATGTATTTTATATATATATACTTTGACCATCACCTTGTTAGTTTCCTTGCTCTTTACACGTTTAAAACCTTTCATTCCTTTTCGGTTAGGTCACAATATAATAATTATTAGGGCCTAAATTAATTATATATGCTCCACTCTAAGGTGTTTAACGATAATTTATAGTAGTATATAGTTATACAATCCATAAGAGAAAATTATCAAGGTATCCTTTTCATAGTCAACATGATGATTGAGCATATATATATATATATATATATATATATTAAAAACTGCTTTTTGGTTTGTATTTTCATCTTTAGTGTTCATTTTATTTTCTGCTTTTTTAAATAACTTAAATTTGTTATAAGCAAAATAAAAATAAAGTTAATTTTATTGTACCACACACAAAAAAAATATACGAAACCCATAATTTCGTGTGATTATAGTATAATCTCATCATGTTAATTTTATTTAATAAAACTTGATGTATAACCATAAGTAATCCAACAAAGTTATACAAGTTGTATAATTTTTGAATTGTACCCCCAAACATTGTTGAGTTTTATTTGTAACGTTTTTATCCCCTAAATCACATGATTTTAAAATTTCCTTTTTTATAAGCAAGTGTTCTTGAATTGTAGGAGTATTTGCGTTTTTCCAGCGAAATGGAGATTTCATGTCCTTTAATTCAGCGTACGCTCTTTACTCTTCAACGAGATCTTCTCACCAATTTTAATTGGTGTGTACAAGTGTTTATAACCGATCCAAATCCATGTAAATAGACTAATTTGAATGAATTAAAAAGATTAAACAAATAAAAAAACCTAAATTATTTATTTAATCTACTCGAATTTCGTATACTCTTAATTAAATCTAATTGAATCCATCCAAATCGAACTTTTATATACTCATGCTTTTTTATAAAATTATAATATTACTTACCATCAAATATTCAATAAAATTAATATCATAACTTACTTTTACATAATTTTATAATTTATTATAATGTAAATATCATAATAATATTGTATCTTTATAATTTTATCATTTTTTATTAATTTAAAATTAAATTTCATCTAATTTTATTCTATATATGTATTTTTTTTTGTTAATATTTATACTTTTTTTTTTCATCTTTTGTGTTTTATTCAATGTCTAACTATAGACAAGTGAGCAATAACTCACATGGTCATGTACTGAACCTTGACGATTGTAATTTAGATTAGGATATTGACGATTGTAATTTAGATTAGGATATTGGTGGAAGTTAGTTTAGAATGAGTGTGTGTTTTGAGTTCAGGGGTGGGTGGATGTGTATTTTCCGAACAAAAAAATGTCTAACTATATATTTTTTTTTGCTAAAATATGAAAACGAAAAACGGAAAACCAATCCAATCCAAATAAAAAAATATCGAATTGATTCGAATCATATATCTTTTATAAATCAAGCCAAACTAATCCAAATTATTTGTATATATAAAAATGGATTGAATGACTTTATATTTTAAAATCAATCCAAACCGCACTGGGTGCGAATACCTCTATTGATGTGCACATGTAAAAATTTGTGTATCTAGCAAATTGCTATATGAAAAAAAAGTTATTTCAAATGTCATATTTTATATTTTTAAATATTAGATTTATCTTAAAATAACATCATTTGCAATACAAAAATGTGGGAATATAAGTTGCAAAATGAGTGTCGGGCACTCGAATGCGCGATTATTATATATTATTATTATTTGGCTCATAAAAAGATCATATAGTGATCAGAGATTAAACTTAAATATTTATACATATATTCTTATATATTCATCAATTGAACTAGTATATAACTTAGATCAAGCATTATTATTTAGTTTTTTTTAAAAAAAAACTATTATTACTATTCATTCTATTATTCTTTTATCTAATCCTACAATAATTTTGTATCTTCTTTATTTTTTATATATATTTTTTATTTTCTCTCACTTATCCTATCTTTCTATACACTATTACACTTAAAAATTGTGGTATATACTAATGATTTCTTTTAGGGCGACTAGGAAATTTGAGGTCGAGAAATGTTATATTTTTTATATAAATTCTTTTATTAACATAATTTTGATAATTCTTATTTATTATTTTTAAAAGTAATAGTTATTTAATGCTCAATAAATAATATATGATAATTATTAAAATTAAATAGACCGAAAGATCTATATAAAGAATTAACAGAAAAATATAACATTTTTTATACAGGTAATGTTTTAAGATTAAGACACGAGATATCTTTGAATAAGTTCACAATTGTTATGTGACGATGGTAGTAGAAGAGCTTTTAAAGGAAAGAGTAGCGAGAGTAAATAGTAGTAGAGAATATAAGAAGTTGATATTTTATTAGGGTTTTGCTAATCATAGTTTTTGTGACAATAGATAAGCAACTTATAAATAAATATTGATAATAAAAATTATAATTAATGAAGACGTGTTCGTAGTATTAAGTGCTACATTTTTTAATAATCAATTTTATTTATGAGTTGTTTATCCTTTGTAGCAAAACTCATTTTATTAACCCAATTGATGATCGAATTGTGTACATTAATTTTATATTTTAACTAAGTTTTTTTTTAACCTGTGCAATACTAAAATTAGAAAGTTGTTGTTGAAAAAGTACAAATTTAATGAGATCGTGTTTGATATACAATTAATGTTGTATTTTTATTTTATCTTTAAGTTTTTAATCTGTACAATATTACAGAAGTTAGAAAAATCCTTTAATTAATTACTAGTTTAGTCTTGAGTTTACCATCATATATAATTCACATAGCCCCTGAGTTAAAGAAGATTCACTTAGGTTTTCAAGTTTGCTAGAATAATTCGCATATGTCCTTAAGTTACACGGAAGTTCATTTAGGTCTTGCAAAATATTTATTCACTTATATTTGTGAAGTTTGATATTTTCAGGGACCTAAATCAATCATGTTTAATAATCTTAGGGACATAAATGATTTACTCTAGCAAATTAAGGAATCTAAGTGAACATCCGTATAACTCGAAAGCTTGTGCGAACTACTCTTATAAATTCAATAATTTATGTGAACTTTTTTTTGTAAAGCCAATAGCCTATGTGATAGTCCACTCTTTTATACTTATATGTGAGACTTTATCCTAAGTCCTGACTTCCTAACTAAGGGTAACAACCTTCCCTAACTAATCTTAACGGCTAACAGCAGTAGTTTAGCTTTCTATCTTCTGTTTAAATGGTATTATGCATGTTAAATTTTTTTTGAGAATAAGATTAAAGTTTAATATAATTAGTATTTTTTAATTCATATTTATTTAAAAATAACTATAACAATCAAATATAAGAATATATATATATATATATTACAAGAAATAAATAAAAAAATAGGCTTAAATATACTTACGATACTTATAGTTTATCGATTGTTCAGTTTTAGTCCTCATAATTTTAATTAAGTGTTTTTGATCCTTATAAAATTTTAAATAAAAAGAATTGAGTCATAAACAGGAACGGATTTAAAGGGAGGCAAAGGGGTCTTCCCCCCGTTCTCCAAGAAATATTGCGCATCTTAATAGCTTTGATGTGCACTTAAGGTTCATCAGGTTGTGGTTTTGAATCTTAGGAGGTTAACTTTACATTTTAATTGTTTTATTATTTTCATTTTCTCTTTTTTTTTTTTATGTTTTATGCTTTTGTTTTTTTCTTTCTGAATTTTTTTTAGCATTCATTTTCTCTTTTATTTTATCAAATATATTTTTATTTTGGTATTTAAAAAATCTATACACATATAAAATAATATAAATTAATATTGTTTTTCAAAAAATTAATATTTAACTTCCTCAATAAGTTATTATTGTTGTGTTTTAGTAACTTTTGTAATAATTTTTATTATTAATTTAATATTGTTAAAAGCTTATTATTTGCTTGTATTTAAGAAGAACAAAATATTAAATTTGCACTCTTATAAGAATTATAAATTTAAAAATAAAAAAAATCTAATGGACATAACGATAGATATTCTTTTTATATATGATGTTTCGTGTTATTTTTCTCTCAAAATTTGATATATTTTTTCTTTTTATTATTTAAAAATTCTCTATATAATTAATATTTTTCATTATCATCATTTTAATTTTCGGCCCCTCCCACCAAGAATTTCTGGATCCGTCCCTAGTCATAAAGTCCAATTTCTATCCAATTTAAAAGGAAAAATTGAGTCATGGTTATTGGTGAGTAATGCTATATACTCAACTCATATTTATGTTCCTATATATCTTATTAATTTCTTTTAAAGTATTAAATAAAAAATAAATACATTTCAATCTCATCAAAACTATAAAATGCATTAAATATATTGTTATGGAGGAGGATCTGTAAGAATAATATGTATAAGAATTATCCAACAGATTGATTCAGTGACTAAGAAGTAAAGTTTTAAATAGTAATTTTTCAATTCAAACAATTGTAGACACATTTTAACATATAGAAAAACATATATAAAAATTTAAATTATTAATTTCTGATTGCTTTGAACATTAGGTTAATACAATAATTAATAATTAATTATTAGTCTAATTTGTTATATACCAAATTTCAAGGTTTAAAGTCAGAGAGATTGAACATCCAAGTTTAAATCATTACTCTAAAAATTTAGAGTAAATTATTGAAGTTTAATTTATAGTGTTTGCGTGTATATTTATTTATAAAAATAATAATTAATAAGTAATTGTTCGGAATGACATGTCATCTGGCGAAAGCTTCGTAATCTAAAATCCGGATGAAGAAATGAACCCTACCCGAATTGAGTCGACCTGATCCAATAATATTTTTGGTTCTTGCATTACATTTAAATTTTTTTTTTCATTTTGCCCTACATTCTCGTTGAACTTGGATTGGAGGAAGAAGTAATGGAAGGGGAAACCTTGAATTGGGAATAATAGAGCTAATTTGGTAATGGCGTCAATTTGGACACTCCAGTTTCGCTCGCTTTCTGTTCGCGTAAGTTCCTTCTTACTTTCTTCATTGTTTTGATACCTGCCATTAATAATAACGAATTAACGATTACTTGAAATTTGAAATTGTAGCCTCGTCCCTTGATTATTAGTAGCACTAGCACTAGAACTTCCACTCATCGCATTCGTATCAGAAATGGAATCTCCAAATGGTGCTCTGTTATTGGTACCCGCACCCAACAACTCAAACAAGATTCCATTAATTCCGTTGCTAAATTTCATCATCAAATTGTTGCTTCCATTCCCTTCCTGGTAGGGTTTCATTCCATACTGATATTTATTTATCTATTTGTATTAGTGTTAACATTACTATGCATTTATGCGTAGGTAAATCAAAACGCCGGGAGCAATTTTCCAATTTGGGTGTGCGTTGCTGTTGTTGTTTCGGTTGCAGTTGTGAGGGTTCTATTTAGATTTAGAAAAAAGGACCGTCCTGGTTCGGTAGCTGATTTGGTCAGACGCGGCCAGCTGAGATCGGATAGAAGAGGCATGTATGACTTCTGTTCTATCCTTACCCGCTTATTGATTTTCCAGTTCATCCATTAATCATTATTAATTATTATCTATCTGCCTAATATAGGTTTTAAGGTTTGTCCGTGTCTAGCAAGATTGACTTGAGTTTCCTGTCATTACCACATGCTTTCTGCCTAACCAGTAACAATGGTGATCACCCTGTATTTGTCTATCTACATGTTTGTGGGTATATTTTTTCAG
Source organism: Cyamopsis tetragonoloba (assembly GCA_037177725.1). Classification (NCBI taxonomy): domain Eukaryota; kingdom Viridiplantae; phylum Streptophyta; class Magnoliopsida; order Fabales; family Fabaceae; genus Cyamopsis; species Cyamopsis tetragonoloba. Next base: position 85,622,481 of record CM074119.1, read on the forward strand.
ATCAAGGCCTCTCAAATATGAAGACCCATTCAATAATCCCTTTGTCAAGGTTGGCAAAAGCAACTCAACTGTTGAGATGTGTGGAAAGGTTTACCGCTTAGCACCTGTTACTCTTACTCGAGAGGAACAAGCCATTCACCAGAGAAGGAGATCGCGTGCCTACCAGTGGAAGCGACCGACAATGTTCCTCAAAGAAGGAGATTTGGTTCCTCCAGATGTGGATCCAGATACAATCAGGTGGATTCCTGCAAATCATCCCTTTGCAACCACTGCGACTGATATTGATGAGGGCTTGGCACAAAACAACGTCTATCAAAAGCATGGAGTTCCTTACCGTATTCAAGCTGAGCACGAGGCCCTGCAGAGAAAGCTAGAAGCCCTACAAAATGTAAGCCTTAACTGTCAAAAATTAATATAGAGAAATCCTATAGGAAAAATCTAGCGCTTAATTAATGATAAAAAGAAATCTAGTCTAGGAAATTGTAGATTTAAATTGGGATAGAAGTATTTAGGAGGCAAGTAATTGAATGAGTTGTGGAAATATGCAAAAGAAAATTAATACTATGAGAAAATGTGAAAACATCAGAAATATGTAGAAGGGCTCCATCACCGATCTTCTATGTCTGTAAAAAGGCATCATGTTATCCACGAAAGAGCAATGCTGCAGCAATCAAACTTAGCTATTGCTTGCTGATTCTCCACTTCCTGAAGCTTGATTGAATGCTTGTAATTGTATACAATTTCTTTTTGTCTCATACCATTAGTAGAGCAAGCATCTTGCACAATTTCCGTACTCCCCAAAACCTAACATTAACAAGGAAATACAATAGTTAGATTTCATATTTTTTAGATTTTGTTGTGAAAATATTGTTGTTTCTTGATCCCTGAAGTTTTGGGGGGGGGGGGGGGAGGGGGGGTTAGCATTCAACCTGGCCCTCACTGAGATCTTATTTTCAAAATTAAACTGCAATTCAACCACTGTAGCCTACTCTTTTTACCCTCTTACTATATTCAGAAATCCAATATAAAACTTAACAAAAAAGATAGTGTTATTTTCGGATATTTAGTGGAGTATAATGTAATTGGCAGTTGGATCCAGGTATTATTTCCCTGGTGTGCTGCCAAATAGTCAAATCAGGCTCTCTTTCTTTGTTGCTTGAATTGACGTTTCAATTGCTGTTGTTTTGGATCCATTTAAGGATTAAGGGTTGCTCATTTACTCTTCTCCGCTTAAATCTAACATTGATGTTTATCGATACGAAGTTATATATATATATATATGGTTTTTCTAACACGTGCAATATTGTGGTTAAGAAACTAAAAGTAGAAAGTTGTTGAAAAAAACAAAAATTTAATGTGAATGTGTTTGACGTACAATTAATGCTGTATTTTTTTCTATCTTTGGTTTCTTGGATTCAAATCAGGTGTCCCCAAATCATGTCCTCAAATCATGTCCCCAATCATGTCTCACCAATAGAATATTGCCACGTCATTGAAAATATTATCTTTAATTTTAATCTTTAATTTCCTAATAAATTTTTTTAATGACGTGGCAATATTCTATTGGTGGGACATGATTGGAGACATGATTTGGGGACACCTGATTTGAATCCTGCGACATTACAAAATATATATATATATATATATATATATATATATGGAATTTGCTAATGTACTCCCATTTGTTTTTTTAGGAGTATGTTAACAAGTTATAACTTGTTTTTTTAAAATACTCCCTTTGAGTGTAGCTTGCTAAAATACTACTTCTATAAAATGAGTGCTGACGTACCCTCATTTATTTTATAGAAGGAATATTTTAGCAAGTTATAACTCAATTTTTTAAAATACACCCACGGGATATAATTTGCTAACGTACTCCTTTTGAACTAGTGGGTGTATGATTGCAAATTATATATATATATCATCTTTATAAGTAACATTCACTCATGTTTTAAAACATAGTATATTACACATTAAGATGAAGTCAATTGATGAGGTATTGAAAGTTTTAAAATTATATAAAATATGCATACTTGTCTGTTTGATGAGAACTTCATAAAATTTAATATCCATAAAAAGTTATGAAGCAGTGTAAGTGCAACACTTACACTTAATGTAAGTGGATCCCCACTTTTGTTGTTTTGGATCCATTTGAGGAGTGCTACTGTCTGATCTGGTGCACAACTAAACCTTCTGTATTACTTATTCTGCAGGACCAGAAACTCAATAAACTAGTGATAGATCCCACAAATGCTAAAGAATTGGAGAGGCCATTCAGCTCCCATGCTAAATTAAATGATCATGCTGAGAAGAGCTCTGTAAACAATAAAGTTGATAGCGGTCCAAATCCTTTCGAACGTGCATCATCACCCGAAGAAGATCCGAGTCTTTAGGTCTGCACACAGCCTTCTCTTTATCACTGTATGGTTGTATTGTTCCAAGTCAAAATTATTGTAAGGTGAGCCATTAATCTCTAATAACTCCAAAGATATAATCTTGGATTTGCCCAAAATTTTTGTACTTCTCGTCGGGGAGCCTTAAAATTGTTGAATTGTATAGGTGAGGACTGTAAATATAATTTCGTTGCTGCATATTGGCAAGCTATGCTGTTCCTCAGATTTCACCATTTACATTGATTTGTGGGGAGTTGTACATTTCCTGCTAAATCTGGTTGTTCATAAGAATCATCTATACTTTCTGGTTTGGCAATCCGGTAATTAGTTAATAGTTTAGCTATTTAAATGAGGAAAAAAAAAAAAGAAGCTAGTTAGACAGAAAAGAGCAGAAACAGTTTTACAGTGCAACTACTAGTATGTTACTCGTGTGATCATCGTTATTATGAAGACGTAATATAGGTAATATAAAATGAAATGTTAATCTTGACTACAAGCTAATTGATAAGACATATTTTAATTTAAGGATTTAGCTCCTTTAAAGTGAATAAGTGTGTAAAGTGAGAAAGTAAAGGTTAAGATGCAGAGGAGCTGAATTTTTAGGAATTTAGAGTAAAGTACTACAAATTTTTAAATTATTTTAGTAAAGAAATTCTTGGGATAATTAGCTAACATATAAAACAAATTTAATACATGTTTGGTTAAGATTCTTCACTTCTAATAATCAATTTTAATTGCAGTGATTTAGAATCTCAATAATACTAATATGACGAAGACTAAAAAATTTTGTCCTTCAAAATCAATTCGACTTGTAGTAAGAAGTAATAGCATAACAAAGGAACCTTTTACCCCCTGTGTTTTAAAATTTAGTACTTTATATAAGAAATGACATAGTTTTGTAGGCTAAAATTAGCTCTTAATTATAGAAGGCTTAAAATTTTTCAATTTTTTTAGGGAAAGAAATCATAAAATAATTAACTAAAAAATGATTGTCCCTCGTGTTCTGAAATTCAGCATTTTATATGAAAACAATTACGTACCCTCGTAGGTTAAAAACAGAATTTAGTGTATAAAGACTTTTAGGAAATAAATTCATAAAAGAATTAATTAACTCATAAAACAAATTTAAAATAAAGTCAAAAGAAAATTAACATAATGAAGGACTTGCTTCCATGTTTTAAAATTGGATTTTGATATACAGTACCCTTAGAGTACTAGTTAAAGTTATTAGAAGTAAAAAAATAATTATAAGAGCACATTGTTCCGTCTCTTAGGAATATAAAAAACTACACATTCCAATATCCTTTTACTACATTTGGGTTCTTAAATAGTGTCATTAAAGCACTAAATATCACTTGCCATTAAAATTTAGCACTCGGTATAAAAGGAATGACATGTTACTGTTAGCTAAAATGAGCGCTCATGATGTAAAACAAATAATTTACTCCCGTATTTTGAAATATAATTTTTATTGTTAATTATGCATGGGTCAATAGGTTATAACCTTTACAAAAAGATGCATATAACTTTTTTTTATTTTTTAAAAAATGTTTCAATTTTATTTGGTTTTATATAATATTATTTTTATTTTTTTAAAAAAGAAATATATGAAATAATTAACTAATTCAAAACATATTTAAAGTAAAGTCATAAAATAAAATTGATATAAGAAATGACTGACTTGTCTCTCACTTTTAAAATTTGGATTTGGCTCATCTAAAGTGAGTAAGTGTATAAAGTAAGAAAGTAAAAGTGAATCTATCATTAATTCAATGTAAGTTAAAATAATGAGATATTATAATTCAAATTAATAGTTGATACACTCTTATTTTTTTATTTTACACGTACTCTCACTTAAAAGGAGTTAAATCCTTAAAATTTAATACTCTATGTGAAGAAAAAGACTCACTCGTATAGGTGAAACTTAACATTAAAAACTAAAGGAATACTTACTCTGGTATTTTAAAATATAATAGTTGTTGTTAAAAAAAGTTTAACAATGAGTTTTTTTATTTTTTTTCACGGGGATACATAAGTGAAGATTGAACCAAATACTTATACATATATTTCTATTTGCTCACCAAATGAGTTATATGATTTAGACTGGATTATTATCATTTGAAAGTGATACATGCAATTTACTCATATAATGGACAATATGTAAGTGGAACTTCTTTTCCAAGATTATATAATATATTGACGCGCAAACAGTTTTTGGTGGGAAGGTTTGCACTCTACATTACGAAAGTGTCTCAAAGGCTTGAATAACCAATCATAGTGGTAATTATTGACGTACGAATTTTTCGTTTGTATTTAAAGGCTTTTTCAAAGAAGTTATACTTGCAACTGACATCAACTTAATTTCATAGTAAGTAGCATTTACAAGCAAGAGGCAGGGAATTCCTGTTTAAGTATTAAGTAAGATAACTTAAAACTTAGAAGTCTATTGTTGCGGCCAAACTTGCCTTCCCATTGTACGTTTCACTGTTATTGGAAACATATGGAACAAAAAATTAAGCACTGCACGACAATACCCTAAAAGTTGGGAGGCTGCAATAAAATACTAGTATAAGTGGAAATGAAGCTGCATTTGCTTTTGTTGATTGACACGGAATCACCATAAATAGAAACAAACAAGATTTGTTGTAAAATATATTTTCACATTTTTTAAAAGACCAAATCTTGAACAGTAAAGGCATTTAAAAGTAAAGGAAAAATGGCCAAAAAAGAAATGAAAAAGCAAAAATAAAGAATTGAGGTCGTTGTTAGAGGGAAGTAGTCCCTCTAAATTGGGGGGAAAAATAGTAAAATTTCGCTAGTGTTATTGGCCAAATGCTCAGTGGCCACTGGGACAAGAATGCGCACTAATAATATAAAAGGTGACTAATGCAAACATATAATGATATACCATTACACCTCACCACACCAATGAATAAATTGCCATTTCCTCGTTGCTACGAGTTGCAATGAAATTTAGCAGAGGAAACTTCGTCGCCAATATTAATTTTTGTTCTCTAAACTAAAATATTAATATCATGCTAACAGGTTTTAGCCACTTGGCCAGAGATAGGTGTTTAATTTAATAAATCGAAGGTCAAGGGCAGAGTAATGGTATTTGATTGAATAAAATCCTACCAAAAAAGGAATTCGGTTCTAACGCAGGTGCAGAGTGCGCCTATTTTGGTCATGTTTATAACAAGACAAACTCTGATTTGTCTTTATGAACATGACAAACTTTCCATGATAGGCTTTGTCATAAACCTTCAGTTGATAATCCTAAAGGCTATTACCCCTCTAAAATGCAAAATTTTATATAAAAGAATAATGCAACCCATATGTTTGAACTAGAAGATATCCTCCTCCAAATAAACTTAATAGTAACAAGCAAAATCTATAAAGAAGAGAGATGGTGGCTTTAGCAACTAAAATTACAGAAGTATATAACCAGTTCTGTTACTCATTCTTGCCAGCGGCAACCTGCCTTGCACCAACAGAAAAGAACTCGGTGATAACTTCAAGGGGCATGCCCTTTGTTTCTGGAACCTTCAAAAACACAAATATCCAAGAAATGAAACACACAACGGCGTAAATACCAAAGACACCGGCGAGTCCTAAAGAGCTGAGCATCACGGGCAGCGAATATGTGACGATGATGTCTCCAATCCAGAATACTAATGCACAGATAGCAATGCAGAGGCCACGCACCCGAGTGGGAAATATCTCAGAGCAAAGGATGTTGGGAACGGGTCCATAAGCCATGACAAAGCAGCAGAAATAAACCACCACACATATAGTTGAAATTGCTGCATGGCCAACAGTGCCAAAATTGACCACACTTCCGATGACCAAAATTACGAGTGCAACTATCAGCACCGGAATTGTAGTAAGTAGTAACTGCCTGCAAATGACAGGGATTATCATGAACAACAAATCAAGATAACAGAAGAAAAATACTACAAAGTCTAGTTTTTTCAAAAAGAAAATCTGCAAATTAGTTTGAGTAGAAACCAGAGCCTTTTCATCTTTTCCCTTTAGAATGCACGTGTCAGGAAAACTCCAGTTTTTCTTGCTTCCTAACAAATTTTGTAAGTAATCAAATGAAACAATTCTTTAAGGTTGAATTTCTGTGAGCTCCAGGATATTAAACCAACAGAATGCACTAAATCTATAGGAGTTCTCTTCTCTTGTTAGTTATGCTTCAACTTCACTTCTGTTGCAGTAAAGGGAAGTTTAAAAAAAAAATAGAACAGAAAAGTGAAAAGGTTGCTAGTTGGTTCAATCAATATTAACAAGATACAAACTGTTATTCTTTTAGCAATGAAAGATAAGGCCAAAAAATTTCCTCTTCCAATTGATGGCTTTTACCCATAATTTACGAACTCTACCATACAGCTACTAGAAGAATATGATAGCATAATACCCAATACAATATCCCTCAAGCCTCAAGGAGAACAGCGAAAAATTATGTGTTTTTTTTCCTCCCATCCATCAAACCAATGTCATTGAATTAATGAGCCAAGTAGGTAACAGGGGGGTATTTATAATCACTGTTACAAAATGTGTTTAGAAGAGATCCTCAAATACAAGCAACCAAAAATGAAAACAGGGAAACGTAGAAAAGATTAGAAACCAGGGGAAATGAAAAGTGCGTACCTTCTGCCAGAGACATCCATGAGCCTCATGGCCAAGCCTATACATGGAAGCATCAAGAGGGTTGTCAAAGCACTGATAAGGAATGATGCAGACGTTGAGCCAATGCCTATATCTGTAAGAAGAACTTCAACACCAGCCTCTTGAAGGATTTGAGGAGTGTAATATAGAACACCATTTATCCCTGAAAACTGTGCAAACATGTATTTGGAATTTTGAGGACTAGAAATTCAGCTACAAAGAGTATATACAAATTTTAGTAACTTTGAATACTTAAGAAGAAAAAGAAATAATTCTAGACTCTAAATAACTCATCTTATTCCTCAATCAGATTAAGCATGTTGATCTAATCATTTCAGTTAATATTTCATTACATCTGAAATTATTAGCATGAGCATGAAAACTCTCTTCAGGTGTTTCTTGTAAATTACTTGGCAATGGCTAACAGTACTACGAGACCAGTAATTTAACATTCAAGTGCTAGAATTACACACTAACGATATATGCACACTTGAAAGCAGAAGCCCTATTAGTTTGGGGCTGATTAGGTAGAAGCGTTGCTATTGAAATTCACTGCTTCCCAACACCTCCCCCCCCCCCCCCCCCCTTTCTCAAAAAAAGAAAGACAGGGAAAGAATAGAAAGTTAATTGATGAATGGGCAGAATAATAAATGTCACCCTTCTATCATCAGAATAAGTGAAGCCATTGGAGAAGATAATTATGAATAATAATGATACATTACCTGTTGAAGTAATTGTATTCCAATTCCAACAATTAATGCATGCTTAACCCCTGGTTCAAGAAGAGCTTTCCAGGTTGGTCCTTTTGAAGCAGTCTCAGACGGGTGAACCATTGCAGGTCCAGCTGGTTGTCCATCAATAAGCTCTTTAGAGTAAAGTGCAGGTTGGCTTACCAAGGCAGCAACCTGTACAAAGTCACCTTCACCAGGAATTGATACAAGGGATCCACGTCGAGATCCCGGAGCACCCTCCCCATGCAAATAAATCCTTTTAAACCCTCCTTGTTTTTTTCCATCCTCACCTTTATCAGACCATTTCCATGCCAACTGCCAGCCACCGCCAATGCCTGTGCTACCAACTGGGTCACCTGACCCTTGCATGAGACTACTATGACGCCTCATGCTGCTCAGGATACTGCCATGGGAAGGAGGAGGAGGCATGTCTTTATCAAGGCTTGTTGTTTGACGTGAGATTAAAGGACTGTGCAAATTGTCATCAGAGTCCCCACCAGCAGCATCTGATGCGTAGTCCTCACCTTCTCTTTGTAAACTCTCTTCATCCCATTGTTCATGTTTAACATGAGGCTCAGCTGTGCTGAACATACTTCCAAAAGTTGGAAACAATGCGCTTCGCATGCTTCCTGTCTCAGGGAGCTTCTCATGAACACTACCGAACAGGGTCACCAGAGGATCCATGAGGGGCATGCTTTGGTTGGCCATGCTTCCATGGCGTGACACGAGGCCCAGAGAACTCTGTCCAGTGACAGGTTTTGCTAACCAAGAGAGGCCTGCTTGGGATCCATATAATCGGACTTTATCTTTCTCTGTTGTTTGTTCCTCACCATCCACCACCTCATCAGCAGGGCCTATTATGTACTCTTCTATAGATGTATCACCTCCAACCCCAAGACCTTCAACCAGCAATGCCATCTCACCTGTAAGAATCAATAAACTTATAAAATGGTGCATCATAATAATATAAGAAGTAAAGAGAATAAGTGAGAAAATGTGTTACATATACATCCAAATCCTACGAAACTGTAGACAATTACGCGGATGATAATTTAATGTAACAAAATTTATATCAAGCAATATTTTCAGCTGACGCTTATCATAATCTCTAACCATCAAGAAATGAAGAATTCAATTTCGTTATATATTAACATTCAATGGAAAGATTTTTGTCCAGGTGGAAAGCTGCCTGCCTGTGGTGATTTATGCACCTCACCATTATCAAAGATTTCAGATCTAAATTCAAAATCTCCTGAGATAAAGATGGTAGCAACCAGCAAGTTAAAATTTAATACCAAGTTACCAACAATGTATCCAGCTAAAATTATTGGTACAATTAATAATAGTAGTAGCATTTACAAATGATACAATATTGGTTGAGAATCACACAAATAATACACGATGCTATAGTTTAATCAAAATGTCAACCATAGTACACATAAAACATGAGATTACAATTTTCACCCAAAAAAAAAAAAACATGAGATTACAATAGACTAAGCCCATTACAACTATTATTTCTAGTGATCTCATGCAACAAGTCATCATCTTTCTGAAATAGAATAAACATGATCGCAACATTGCGTAAGCAGATGGCATCCTTGTTCAAATAAATGAAAAATGCCACGTAATAAATAACATTACCTGACACATCTTCCATGCCACGTAATCTTTGGAGAACCTTTTTAGCCTCGAGCATCCTTCCTTTGCTCACCAGCCACCGAGGAGACTCAGGCAAGAAAAATATTGTTAACACAAAATAAATAAGAGAAGGAATAGACAGAACCCCAAGCATCAATCTCCAGCTAGGCAAGGGACTCAATGACATTCCAAAAACCATACAGTATGATAAAAACATGCCTCCAGAACCACTGAACTGAGGGAGTGTATTCAACGAACCCCTTATATCAGATGGGGCTGTCTCAGATATGTAGACTGGGACGAGAGTAACAGCAAGGCCAATCCCAAATCCATCAAGTAGCCTTGCTATTATCAAGACATACACATTAGGGGACCATAACATGACCAAGCCACTAAAGAAATAAAGCACGGATGAAATAATCAACATGGGTCGGCGACCGAGCCAATCTGATATGGGACCAGAACATGTTGTGATTACAGTTGCTCCAATGAGGGACATGGCCACCAGAAGTCCTTCCATAGTTGCTTGCAAAGCAAGGTCTTTCTTAATGTAAACAATCGCTCCTGCAAACAGACAGGAAGAATGAACAATCTGATAAGCAATTTTCATAGAGCTCAAAATCGGACTAGCAATAACTTGTTTGTCAACTGTCATCAAAAAGGTTTATGATACTGGAAACAAATTGCTTGTTAAACTGAACAATTTGAGTGAAAAGAATTGGATGCTAGATCAGATTTGGCGGACTACATAGGGGCCAATCAAACCGGTTTGATCACTGATCTATATCTGATTTCTATTCAGCCAGGATCATAATCATGTAGACAGTTACTCATCTCATATCTAAATGAATTTGTGCCTCTGAGTCTAAACATTTAAACGCAAAAGAACAGGTAAGAATTGGATTGAGAAACAGGAACAGAATAAGGTGAATACCAGCGATAGTAGCATTATCCCATCCTTGTAGAAAATTACCGATGGAAGCCGCGATAGCCACTAGGACGGCACCTTTCATTTCTACAGCGTTGTTTACGAAGGTCGGAAACTGCGTACTTAAAACCTGTCAAAAGGAAAACGCAAGAATCATGACGGAATGTAACTGAAAAGAGTGGGAGTGAAGTGTGGAAGAAAAAGGGCTTTTTCCTGTGTATGTAACTAAGGAAGTAGTGGTAGTTGATTTTGACGACGGAGAATCTATAATTGAAAATTGAACTTTGAAAGCAAAGAATGAATGAATGAATTACCTGAAAATAGAGATCGGCGGGTATTGGCAGAGAGAAGGTAGCTCAGTACAGTACAAGAGGAAGAGACAAACAGAAAGAACGAGAAAGAAAGAGAAAGGGGTTGTTTGGAACTGAAACTGGAACAAGAACAGGAACAGCACACTCACTCACTCTAATCCCTACTCTCTGTATCTGTATAGAGAGAGAGAGAGAGAGAGAGAGAGAGAGAGAGAGAGAATCACGTCAAGGGCGTAAGTAATGAAATAAATTCAAATCACAATCAAAGGAGTCACACTAGTCTTGTATTATTCAGTTGTTGCCATCTATCTTTCCCTTATAGTATTATTTTAAAATATCTTGAATTTTAAAATGATAATAATAATTAATTAATACAGAAACAAAAGAGTGAGTGAGTGTAATGATAGAGGATGATGAGGGGTGGTGTGAAAGGGAATCTGAAGGAGAGTGTGAGGACAAAAATAGTTCCAGCGAGAAGCCAGATCAGTGACTGGTTTTTTTTATTTTTACAATTTTAACAATTCACAATTCACAATATAACCGTGACGATCCACCGGTCAATCAATCATCCACCACCATAACCCTCTCTTCAGTCATTTTCTATTAACAGTAACAACAAACAAAAATAATCATTTTATAAATAAATAATAATTAGCCCGATCATTTTATCAGACCTGTGTGTGAGAAATTCTGGAACACTACAACGTCTTCACCTTTTCTAGAGGTACAGGACAAAATCTCCGCCAACCAATCCGTTTCTCACTTTTTTGGTATTTATATCAACCAAAAATATTCAGTATATCATTACTGTCTTTACTGTTACATTTTACACTTTTTTATATTAAAAAAACTCTTTTTTTATGCTAATCAAAAGTAAGCTGTACTAATAAATAATAACGGTATATGAAACACTATCTTTATATGGAGTAAATTTTTTTATCATATAGGAGAAATATAAAAAAAAAATGTTTAATCATTGGAAAAATTAAGATACTTTAATCATTTTTTAATATCATTTAATAGTTAATAGAATTAAAATGTCAATTGTTTTATAAAATCAGAGAATATTTTAAAAAAATTTAAATCTCAATAATTAAAATTACCAACTATTACAACTACTAATTTAGGGGTTTATTCTTTTTTCTTTTTCCGCCATTGGCTTGGTAAAATCGGACACAGAAATTACTTTCTTGACTCTTTTAGAAGTTTGTTTTTGCTATATTGTTCCAAGTCATTTTGTATTTTCACCTGAGACGGTTATGGTCCAATTTCCTCTAGGGTATTGTACCATAATTTGGTTTTCTAGCTTAATCTAATTTCTAGGATCTGAAATTGTCGATTTTGGATAGTAGCAACTAGCAACCAACTTGTCTTTTCCATTTCCTGTTTGATTGCTATGGTTACTTTTTTGTATAAGTCCATGTCTTTGCGAGAAATATTTAGATTTTGGGACAAGGTAGAAGGTACCATTTCGCTACACAGAGCAATGTAGATGTACTGATTTTTTTTAAATGATTCCTTTTCCGGAGAGATTCCTAATTATTTTTATATAGCTCTTGATATACAGTGCTTAAAGATATTAGTTAAGGTTATTAAAAGTAAAAGAATAATCATAAAAACACATTATTCCATCTCTTAGAAATACAAAAAATTATATATTTCAATATCTTTTTACTATATTATGATTCTTATTTAATGCCCTTAGGATACTAAATATCATTTGTAATTATATACCGTATAATTCAAGTAAATGGTTACGTTGATTCATCTTAAAAAGAAAAAAAGTTCTGAGTTTTGCATATGCAGAAAATTTTTGCGGAAAAAGTCAATCATCCTACTCATTTGTTTGGTTTAAAAGAAAAAAAAATGAAAGGAAAAAATTACGCAAATTAACACTTTTTTTTGTTTGGATCAATAGAAAATTAGAAGAAAATTAATGAAAAAGTTGACCTCAAAAAACATAAAAATTAACTTTCTTTCCCTTTATTTTCTCTCTATCCTCAATTCCTCATTTTCTTTCCATTCTAGTTCTATTCTTAGATTCAAATAGAGGGTAAATTTTTATTATTATACTCCCATTCTGTTTTATATTTTAAGATCATTTTTAGACAATATTAATATTTCATAATATAAGATCTTATATAATTATTTAGGAGTATTTACTACTTTTTTTCATACTTATCCATCATAATTAATGAAATTTTATAAAGAGATAATAAAAAATAATTTAATAATAAAAGAGAAAAAAAATAAGTTAAGAAAATTATATATAATTTTTAAAAATTAATACATTAACTAATTTTATTATATATTTTTTTAATAAATATAATTATTCAAATAGGATTTTATAATATAAAATGGGAGGAGTATAAGGATGAGTATTCTTGTTTATATCGCTAGGGCTATAAACAGTATAGATTGAATAAAAATTAAAATGTATTTTGAATTTTAAAAATATAAATAAAGGACGACTTTTGCTATAAATTCCCATTAAAAAAGTGGTTGAAACTAAAAGAGAAAACTTTTTATGGAGAATATAAGATTTAATGCTAGTAAATACACCTTAATACTAGCATTTTTATTTTTAAAAAAATTACTCCCTCGGTCTCTATTTATAACTTCTAAAAAACATGTCAAATTTGTCCCAGTCATGTAGCTCAGTTGGTGAGCGCATGGGAAAATGCGTGTGCGGGTACGGGGTTTGATCCCCGGTTATACTACTTTCCTATGAAACAAAAAAAAAAAATTTTTGGTGGATGGGATTAGCACCATCCCTATTGGGAGTGGCATCATCCTTTTTATATGTAAGAATCATAAATTTATATACTAAAAAGGATGGTGCCACTCCCAATAGTGAAGGTACTAATCTCATCCTCCTTTTTTTTTTCTTCTCTTCCTCTTATAAGTAAAAGATGGACTAAACAGGATTTGGGATAAACCTCTTAAATTTAAGCAGTCTTTTTTCTTTGTACAAAATGCAAAAAATTAGCTTTTAAGCCGGAAGCTAGAAATATGAATTTTTCGAAGAAAAAAAAATCTAGCTTAATTTGTGGATTCATCGTAATTAATACCCAAATATTTTAATTAACACTTGAAATCTTGAATATATTTTCTTTCTCTCTTTGTGAAAATAACAATTTGCTAAAACCTTCAAAAAGTCTTCTTCTAATTTATCAATTATTCATTTAACTTTAATATTTATAAATTTTATTGTTATTTAAAATTTTACATGTTTAAAAAATTTTAATTTTAAATTATTACTTTTATAAATTTATATTGTATTTGGTTTTTTTAAAAAAAATAAAATAAAATATTGAGTTTTATCAAATAAATTATTTTTTATTGCAACTTTCATTTTAAAAAATTTATATTGATAATTTATTTTTTTATATCAAAGAAATGTGACACTTAATGATAAGTAACTTAAAAAAGTTGACAAAAATACTTTTATCAAACAAATATCTTTTTACTCATAAGTAACTTATAAAGTATAAAATAATGAAACTGTCAAATAACTTTAAGTTTTTTTTTATAGCTCTTATTTTAAGCTTTTATTTAAAAAGTTATAAGCCATAAATAAGTCGGGTCAAATGAAGCCTTAGCCAATATAAATATTCTCAATTTCGCATAAGATTACAAATAAAGCTATATCATTTTACACATTGTCTTATATATCTTCCTATTATTATATAAAATATATATTGAATAAAAAATTTAATGCATTTTAAATTTTAAAAAGATAAATAACATTTAATGTTTTTCTTAATAAGTAGCTAGGAGTATTTAAAGAAAAACGTTGTAAGAGAATTTATAATTATTCTAAAATTATTTCTCCCAAAAACACCTATGATTGACCCAAAACTAAAGGATGACTTTTGCTATAAACATCCATTAAAGCAATGGTTGAAAAACTAAAAGAGAATTTTTTGTTATGGAGAATATAGGATTTAATGATATAAATACATACACCTTAATAGCACTTTTATTAAAACAAATATTTGTATTTTTGTAACCATCCAAAAAACCCAAAAATTACTAGTATGAGTCAAATTCCAAAAGCCTTTTACAAATTCTATATATGATTTTTGTAACCTATGCAATATTGCACCAGTTAAGAAATTCACAAGTAGAAAGAAATCATTGGAAAAAACTAAAATTTAATGTGATTGTGTTTGTCATTTCATTAGTATTTTGTTTTCTTTCTACTCGTGGTTTCTTGACATGTGCAATATTACATAGGTTAAAAAAATCTTTCTACATATATGCCATCTAATAAAAAAAGTTTATAGTTTGTCCTTAACCAGCATGTGTTATTGAATTGAGGATTTTTATATCATGATCATGCGCACTTTTAAATCATTGATGATCCATGTATTAGGAATCGTTAGATATAATATAATTTATTTAACGGTTAAGATCTTTAACCGGCTATCCATAGAACTAATAACCCTCTCCTACTTCTCAATCTATGCTTCATCAATTTGCAGAAAAAAAAAATCCAAAACAAATATCAGCATCTCTCTCAATGGCTACTCCATCTATGAAAATCTTGAAAGTTCTGTGCTAAAGCCATAAATCCCATAAATATTTTCAAAATCCCCTCTATTCACTAATTTTTGTATCTCTCTTCTCAAATCAAAGCTTTCTTCCCTTCCTTGCCCCCAAACCCTCTTAGTTCTCTTCCTCTCTTATTCTCTTCTTGCGGGTGTAACTTAAGGTTCGTCGATGGACGTCGCAATTAGAGGTGAAGCTTCGTAGATGGCGTTCGCGGCGACTTTGCGACTGGAGTTTCAATGTGGCGTTCGAGTTCTCAAACCGATGATTTAGTTTTTTTCCCTTATTTGTAGTTGTTTTTTTTTTTTTGTTAGTTATTGTGGACTTTGGCCAGATCAGTATTTTTTCTTAATGTAAGTTCTTGTTTTTTTTATTTATGTTTCATTTTGTATTTTTTAGTTTTTGTTGGATCTGTATTTTTAGATATGGAATTTCCAATAAAAAAACATCCAAAAAGGATAAGAGGAACACAACGATGAAGAAATCAAAGGGTTAAAGTTCAGATTTTTCTCTTCAAATTTAGATTTGTTTCCATACCTATTGCTTTCTAAATTGGCTTTGGTTTGGAAGTCTTTGTATTTGATGGGATTCTTTTGAATCTCTGTTTTTTACATTATAAGATTCTTTGATTCTATAAACTATTTTGTATTTTTATTGGTGAAAGGTAAGCAATGAATGTTTAAAAATGTTTCAAACTGCAAAATCAATATGTTATGAAAAAGTGAAATTTTCATAAAACAGAGAATATCATTTTAAGAACTAGAATCATAAATTATGTAGAACAAAAACCAATTTTTTTCTTTTTAGGAAGTCAAATTGTTTGCTCATATTCAAATCTTTTCAAATTTGATGTTATTTGTTTTTTCGAATGAAGTGATTGCCAAAATCTGGAACTTCTTTGCCGGAATCTAGAAGTGATAAGGATACAGTAAAAGAGACATGTACAAAGGTTAAATGGAAAAATAAATATAACCAACAAATTTATAATAGCAATTAAATATAAGGAAGATCATTGATGGTCAAAAACTATACTGCACCATCATATACATTCTCTTGAATTAAATGCAGTCTACACATTCTAATAAGCTATTCATGAGTCACAAGTTAAATATTCAAACAGATATATAATCAATTATAGGGAGACTGATTAATGGAATTTATACCTTTTTCAATAAAGGTAGTAGTATTTTGAAAAGTCAATACTAATAGGAGTAGCAGTATTATTTTTAAATAAAAGACTATTAATTATTCTACACTGATAGTAATGCTAATTTTAATGTGTGTAAATACAAAAAGAAAAAATTTAATGTGTAAGCGATTGAAAGAGAATTATACAATATACTACCACGCATAGTATTTAATGTGTTAAGGTATTGATGAAAGAAATAACAAATATAGTTTTCTAAAAATACCACATTTATATTTAGAGTATTAATTTAAAATATAAAGTTATTAAATACTTTCTCTAATTATTTACTTAACTTTTATGATAAGATCTTAAAAAATATAAATATCTATCAAATTTTGATGTTTATTTCATTAGTAGTTAAACAATATAATTTTAAAGTGGTATTTTGATGGCACACTACGATTCTAGTGAAAAGAAAAATCTCTAAAGAAAAAAGTAGTTGGAAAGCAAACCTAATTACGCTAGAGAGAATAGTCTTAATTTTCTCCCTGGTATTATTAGAAAGAGATAGGTGATACTAAAATAGCATTTGGTAGCTGGACAGAACATAATAAAATGAAACATAATAAGAATGGATGGAATAGAACCGTATATATACTGTGCAGGACGGGCTCAAGACCCAAACAATCAAAACAAGGGCTTTATGCCCCAAAATTTTAAGGGGAAAAAGACCCTTAAAAAGACCCTTAATTATTTTATTATCAATTAATATTAATATATAAGTGATTAAGAATATATTTTGTGTTAACAATATGATAATAATGATTAAAATATCATTTTAAAAAATTATACTAGTAAAAAATAATACATCAAGTAATATACTTAATTTCATAATTAGTCTTATTTTCTTGTTTCTACTTTCCTGGTTGGGTTGGCTCTGTTTATCCAAAGTCTTGCCAACAAGTTTGTGTATTATTTTTTTTAGTATTCTTTATGCTTTCCGTAATAATATTCTCTTGGTTTATAAAAAAAAACATATTTGTTTTTTCAACTGATATTCTCTCTATAATATTAACAACAAAAATAAATCATTCACAATTAAAATTAATAAAATCTTAATTAAAGTCAATCGTAATATATCAAAAAAAATGAAATATAATAAATTTATTGTCGGTTAATTTAATAAAATATTACATAAATTAATCATAATAATTTAATAATTAAGTGATTTTATAACTTCAAAAATTAAAAAATAAATTTTAAAAGGCCACATGCAAAAAAACTGCTTAGGCCTCTAAATCTGTTGAGCTACCTCTGATACAATGTTTGATGACAATTTAGCATAACAGAAATGTATTATTTTGTGTTTAATATTGCTTGAAATAAACAAAACACTATGTATAATACATATATAACCTTCTTTAACTTGGTAAAACATAAAAAAAATAAAATAAAAAAATTAATATTTTTAAAACTATTATGATTATAATTATAGTATAATCTTAAAATTTATTAATTTTCATATTAATATTTTATGAAAATATTTTTATTTTATTAAATACAATTTTTCTTAGAATAAATTTAATTATTAAATATAATTTATGTTAAATACATTTTTTATTATATAAATTTTCAAAAAAAAGTTTAGAAAAAATTTTCAGTAAAAAATTTAAATTTAAAAAATTTGTACATATATTAATTTGTCAATAGAAAATAACTCATTAAGCTTAATAGTAATAATTCTACCCTGTATATCATTTTCTTTGATTTTATCATTTTTTTAATGAAAAAAATGTTTATTTAATTTAGTGTCATGTTGTATCCCACTTTACTGATATACCAAATACATAATAATTCAATGTCATGTTCAACTATGTGTGTCACCTAAAAAACTATTCTAAAGTGATAGAATTAAGTAATAGGAGTCATGGATGTTGAATTCAACGGGGATATAGAATAGACATGATACAATAAACATTTTTTAGAAAATCACTGTATTACTTTTTTTTATATATAATACACTGCGCAAAGGCACCATTGTATTACTTCATTGTAATCGTAATTTTGAATAATTATACCGATCTCTCTTAAAGTTTATATTTAATATACAATTTTTTAAAAAAAATTAAATATTATTACACTTATTCTTTGAGACATTATACTTAGTATAAATTTAAAATTTATTATACTTATTATCTTTAAGGGATAAGTATAATTTTAAAAATTAATAAAAAGAGTAAATATAATGAGTACAAACTTAAAAAAAAATTAGTATAATTATCCCTAACTTATATTATATAGTGCAAGCAGTACCAAATATTACCATACGCGCACCAATTTTAACTCTATTCCACTTCACTAAAAAATCTAGTTATTAATTTTGTGTGTGAGTAATGCAGGTAGGTATCATTATACCTTCGTGTGACCAACATGGTATTGGTCAAAGTGGCAACGGCTTCAGCCCCAGAAGATAAGAATAAAAGTTTGAACACCAGTAACCTTCATGTTAAAAGGAGAATGTCTAAAAAAAAAAGGTCAAAGCCCTTGAATAATAATGAAAAATTCATTTGAGGTTATTATTATATCTTAGTGTGTTTAGATGGAGAATATTGTAGTATAAAGTAATTTTTGAGAGAATTTAAAATCTTTTCATTTAAATTACTCCATTTGGATGTTAAAGTAAAGGTAATTTAAAACTTGAATATTTTTGTAAGTATTTCTGTTACCAAAAAATAAGGTATTTTAAATTCCACCTTGATACTAGAAATTTTGATCGGTACCGCTGACTACTCCTAGTTCACTCTCTTCTATGCTACACCTTAATGAATTATTAATTACTAATTCATTCTATTAAAAATTGCTCCAATCCCACTCTATTCCCTAATACTAGTAACTGTTTGTGAGGGGATGCAGTTTTTTAACCAAATGTTCTCATTTAAGGTAAAAAATAAAATAAATGAATCAGTTAATTAGTTATAGAAGATTCAAACCGTATTTGTTCTCTACTAAATAATAATAATAATAATAATAGTTAAAATAAAAAATAATAATAACGAACTTATAAGAGTATTAGAATTGTGAGTTAAAAGATAGAATAATAGTAAAGATAAAGTCTATAAAAGCGAAGTTAAAGAGCCATCGTCATGTCTCACGTTTCGAGAGAGAAACGTGTAGAAAAGTGAGAGAGAAACGAGGAAGAGAACACAGAGGACACCATTCTTGTTTGCAAGTAGAAGATGGTAATCGAAGGCTAGTATCGTAACAGGTGGCAATAGGAATCTCATTAACCTAAAACTCCCTGAATTTTTATTATTTTTATGCATTTTAATATACAAATATGTTGTGCATGATTATCGTTGGTTATGTGTGAAAAATTACTAAATATTTCTTGAAATGTTAAAGGTGTTACATTAATGTAACATAATTGACTTTTAATAACATGATATTTACAAAAAAAAAAAAATTGTAAAGAGAAAGTTATAAATACAGTAAAATAACATTTTAGATAATTTCACAATATTTTTTAAATATTACTAAACTTTTTTAACGATGTGGTCTTTATACAATATTTGTAAAAAACTGTTACAAATACATAAAGATAATATTTTTAACGATTTGACCATATTTTTTTAAATGTTATTAAAGATCAATTAAAAATGTTAAAAATGTATATAGACAACATTTTTAACCGTTTTAATGATATTTTTTAACAATATAATAATATTATTTTAAATGTTATTAAAGGTTAATGAAGTGATGGTGTTTGTTGACTTGTTATATAAAAGTAACGTGCTGAAATAGAAGGAATTAGGGAGTAGACGTAAGTTACAATGTATGTGTGAGATATATATATCCAAACTAATTATTTTAAAATAGAAGAAATTTAATGTAATGTATATAAATATTATTAAATTTTGTTATGACATTTGTTAATTTTTAAATTAAAAAATTAATTATCTTATTTTAACAAAAAATTTAGAAATGAAGGGAGTTTAATTACTTTATCTAAACAAGTAACTTAAAAAAGTAAAGCAAATTTAATTATCTCATTCAAACAAATAATTCAAGAAATAAAAGACATTCAAATGAAGAAAATTGAAATATATAGAATTTTAAATTCCTTTAAAATTCAAAATTAATTTGTCCAAACAAACACTTAGGGTGTGTTTGGATTAGCTGTGATTAATTGTGAAAATAAATTATGAAAAAGAATCGATTGTCTAAGACATAATCGATTTTTGTTTAGATATATTTGCTGTCAAAAGTGATTTTTAAGATAATTTTAAGTTGTGAAAAATAATTTTTAAGTTTTTTGAAATAATGTCTAATTTTTAGCTAAAGGACAAAAAGACTTTTTTCTTTGTTAAAAAGAATAATCAGTTTTTCTAAAAAAATATAAAATACAACTATTCAACATATATTTATAAAAATCTAATACAAACATGCTTTTTATAATTTAAAATTTAGCGAATTTTACTCACGGATTTTGCCATCCTTACATTTCATACAATCTTGCTTGAAATTAAAGTTAATGTCATTGCTTGGAGTTTAATTTTCACATTTTTCCTGGATGGTAAACAAAGTTTCCGTAGCTTTCTTTACTTAATTAAGAAAACTATAGTTTGCCCCAAAACAATGACTTTTGGTTAATTTACTTGGGTGGAGTCCAATCTTTCTACCTAAATTGACAGTATTTTATTTAAGAATTAAATAAAATGTTAAAGTAATTAAAGACGTTTAGTTCGAGACAATAGTATATGCACCACTAATAAAATAAACAAAAATTAAAACAAATCCCAAAATAAAACGAAAGACAAAGAGGTAAAGCTGACACAACAAGGCCACAATTGTGTTTTTTTATATATATATAAAAGTAGGATAATCGTGGATAAAAACCGAATATATATACGGCTCATATATAAACTAAATTACATTTTCACAAAAAAAAAAAACTAAATTACATAATTTTCTGGAAATTGTTTTGGGGGAAAAACAAATTATTTAGGGTCGGGATGATACTATATATGTTTATTATTCAAGCAACGAATTTTGTTATTTCCGTACAAGATCGTAAAATATAAGTCCATGTGACACATGACCACATAATTAATTAATTAATTTGGCTATTCATAAAACGAAAGGCTTAATTATTAGGCTGTCCCTTTACGTGCAAATCGTCTATCAAATTTATAGATGCGATCATGCATCCCACTCATTTTAATTTTATACAACCTGTGAAGCACATATATATTTATATATATTCATTTCATGCATTTTCAATAATGAATTAATGATTGAACTTTTAAATCTAAATGAATATGTTAACGTTGAAGCTGAATTGGATTTCATATGCACCGTCTATAGTCACAAACATGAATAAATAAATATGAATTAATTAAAATATTATAAAACGTGATTTTTTATCTATCAGAAAAATGATTTTTTTTTTTTATTGAGTGTGAGTAACTGAATACACTACTACTCTATTTTAATCAGCGGTCACAACTCATAACTCACAAGCTTATAAAAGGAAACCGTTCCATATATAATCACATACTTCGTTTCAACTCATACGACAACTTAATAATTAAAAAGGTAACCATAAAAAATAATTAAAAAGGTATGGATCCTTGCAATTTACAAATTAGTACTACTAAGTGCATGTTTGGTTTAGTTTATATATCATTAAAATTATGATTTAGCTTAGATTAAAATAGATTTTGATAAAAAAAATTATGTTTGATAATTTTGAGTTAGACTTGATTATGGATACAAAATTTAAGTGTTGTGAGAAGTAATTTTTTATTGCTTCTACCTCTCTATATATAATTAATTATGTATCATATTAATACTCTACAAAATCTAAATTTTGACAAGAATATTCATACATCATTATTTTTAAGAATAAATATTCTTATCATAATTTTTTAAACACAAATCAATTTTACTCATCACTATTTCTACTTAAAATTAATTAATACAATCGATCTTATCATCGCCAATCTAAATATATATATTCACTGAAACTTTTCCTCCTAATGAGAAAAAAAGAAAATATTTCCTCTAAATAACTTTAGGAAATATTAATAAGTACTCTCAGGGTGTACTTCTTAAGAATATAGAAATGAACAATTTTTATTTAGAATTAGAAAATTCATAAATTATTTAATACATATTTTCTAAGAAATTTAAAATCAAAATAAAAAATATAATCACTTATAATTGTTGGTAAGGAGTAACCTAAAATAAAAAAACACGCGAATTAAAAATATAGAAAATATATTGGTATTAATTTTTTTATGTCTTTCTAATTTCACTGTTATTTAAAACTCATCTTCAATTTACAATCCAACTCAAAAACTTTTTTTTTATATTTATATATGTCGAGTTGATGTGATTATGGATTGCTTGAGGATTGAAGTTTCAAGAAGAATAAGCAAGTGTTAACATTGAAAACCTTCTAACTTATTTTAATGTTTGTCAAATAAAAATGTGTTTTAGGGAATAAATTGTAAGTTTGGATTATTTTTGTACTAAGTTTGAGTTTAGTGTCTTAACTCACAGTATGTTAGATATTTTTAATTTTACTTTTTAGTCCCTTGATTTTGTTTCAATTTTAGGGGTTACCTTGCATTTATTTTAGGTGCTACTTTTAGTCCATAGAGGGAGTAACATAAATACCTACCTTAGATCTTTTGTAAAAAAACTTTTGATCATTGAATGAATATTGAGATTTCTTTGAGAGCATTCTCTCTTGAGCCTTAGTTTGTGAGCTTTGAAATTTTGATGACCTTATCAATTGATCCCAATTTCATTATGGCGGTTCTACCTTGGGTTTATCTTCTTGCTTAGGTTAGGAGTGACATTCATTCACCCTTCTTCTTCCCTCTTCTTCCTCTTCATTTTTTGTATTTCTTGTTAACCTAATTTTTATTTGTGTTTGTGATGCAAGAATAAATCATAATTGAAGCTAGATCCATCCCTATTGTCATCACAAGTGCTGTATTTAGAAACATATGTAGTACTTTGTATATAGTACTAGTCAATATTGGCTTAATCGCTCAACTTTGTGAATTGCATGATAACTTTTAATAATGCGTGATTTTGTTCCTTCTGGCTATCTTCAATTAAGAAGTTTATGGTTTATATGGTTAAAACTCATATAATTAATTTTAAGTTGTGTAACTTTAATTCCAAACTTTTCAATTGTGTTATTTTTTTTTTATTCTCTCACATACTTGATTATATGAGAGTTAAGTTATGTTCACTATTATCTTTTTAATTGAAAATAAATAAAAAGACTAAAATCGTACAATTAAAAAATAATTATGATCAAAATTATACAATTAAAAAAGTTAAAATCAAAGTTACATAATTGACAAAGTTGAAAATCAATAACCCTCAAATATATTTTTTTTCCTTTTTTATATTTTTATAGAGGAGACAACTTTAAACTTATCGTTTAATTTGAAAATATGATAGTAATACTGAAATATATTAATTTTTCTTAAGAATGCAATATAGCAAGTAGTTGTGTACACAAAACAGCAAATATACATAATTAACAGAAAGCTAATAAGGGAAAGAATGTAGTGATGAGCCAGCAAGGTAATGGTAGAGGGAGGTAACATTATATATACTCTTTTTATTCTAATATATTAGCCATTTTAATTAAAAAATTTTGTTCCAAAATATTTGTTATTTTTATATTATCAATGCTATATTTATTAACGAGTGATGTATCATTTCGGTCCCTAACTTTGTAAGGGTAAGTCACTTTAGTCCTTGACATGTAAATTAGCACTCCATCTCATTTCTTTAACCGTTGACCGTTGAATGCTGACCTAGCTAATGTTTTTGTCGTTCTCATCTGTCACATCTATAAATATGTCCATTTTTTAACTTTAAAAACTATATTTAAGACTGATGTAGCAAACTGGCGAGACAAAAACGTTAGTTAATTGTTATACTGCTAACGTTTCTGTCATGTCAGTTTATCACATATGTAAGTTCTGGACCCTCCATTAATATTGAATTTTATTTTTGATACTTATGTGATAGATTGATGGGCCAAAAATGTTAGTTAACCGACCTAAATGGGGTGAAGTACTAATTTTGACGAAGTTTGGGTGGAGTACAGTTTCCCCAAACCTCAAGGGGGTTTATTGCAATTTACCCAAAATAAAATTTTAGAAAACTTGTGTCATGTATTGACGCCCATAAGTAGAGATTATTTTAGAATTTCACTCTCAATTTTTAATCTCATGTCATGGAATTATTAATACTCATATTCCTTTATGGGAATAAAAAATTGATGAAAGGTGAGAATCTAAATTCCAAAGAAACTATTTTACTCGGTAATATCTTTTATATCAAATTATAACAAATATAAAAATATAAGTTCCCAAACTAATATTTCCAAACATATAAATACATATAAACTGAAACAAACACCTCATAAAATGAATAATATTTTAGTGGAATATATTATTATCGGCAAACGAACGATTAATTAACTAAAATGTGATATACGAGCGAGCAAGAATGAATTGAGAGAGCATATTAATTAATTTCCTTTAGTTTGTATAATAATTTCAATTTAAAAATGAAGATTCTGTATGTATGTATGTTAAAATTGATTTGATATGTAGCGAGAGATAGAATCTAAGTTAGAGGATATAGAATATACGTAGCAGATCAGATCTCTAATCGTGGACAAGCATGGTAGGTCCTCACACCCATGTGCCGCGCATGTGCTTTATTTCGTGTCTCATGCACAACCCACGTGCATTCCGCCCTTAGCTTGATAACCTTTTTTGTTTTCTTTTCCTGCAAATTAAAATATCTCTCTTTTTTTTTTTTTTATCGGTGAAGAAAGCGTAACATTAAATTTGTTACCCTCTGCGAGCCTTAATTAATATATACATAGCATCTTGAAGGATTATTGTAAGTATGCATAGTACTACATGTTAGTACTGAGTAGTGTACTTAATTAATTAGTGGTTAATAACATTGACATACGTACGCATAATTAATTAAGTAGTAGTATGTAAAAGAAATGAAGTGTACTAAATACTAATGTTAGAGTTAATTAGAAGTGAAGCAAAGAATAAAGATAGCTAGTCTCTCTCTCTCTCTCACATATTGAGCACGTGACGTGAGGGATGCAAATTAGATAGATAAAGCACAAGAGCGTAGTCGTCATTGTCTTAGGACTTTAAAAGGGTTCGATCCAACTGTTCATGGATTGGTCAACCCGATCATACAAGTGGGGCAGGTCAGCAAGAAGGGACCCAGAAATCCGTCCCGTCCCAAATCTTATTAGTTTTTTTTCTAGTTCGAGTTCTATTTTTCTAAACTCGACCTGATTATACCGCCATATTGCAGTTCATATACACGTGAAATTAATATTACTAATGTTCTAAAAATTAGACTGGTCATTGAATCGGTCATTGAATCGGTCATCGAATCGGTTGAGATATTGGTTTATAGTTCAATGGTTGAACCGTGGTCAAATCGGTAATGAACTGGTCATCAAACCGGTGACAATTAAATATATTAAAATTTGATATTATCATACTTTTTAAAACTATTTTAAAAAAATACTATAATAAATAAACATAATATCAATTATGCAATAAAATAAATTTATATTGAAGATAATATTCAATTATAACATCTAAATATTCAAATGTAACAAAAAAAAAACTTTATCTACCCAGATAACAATAAAAACTAATATAATAAGTTCATAAGTTCAACACAATTAAAATAATTTCATAAAACATTAAAACTCAGTCACAATAATCGATACTGTGTCATTTTGTTTTTTTTTTAATTTAAAAAAATTCCGAAACAACGTCGTTTTCTGCATTTCCTTATGAACCAGCACAAACCGGATTTGGACCGGTTCTTTACCCGTTCATTCTTTCTCCGGTTTAAAGGGTTAATTGCCCGTCATACCTACCAGTTCAGTCCAACCGGCCGGTCCGGTCCGACACTGAATATTACTATGATGCAAGCTTAGAATACAAATGCAATGGCCAATGGTATGCCACACAACAGCGCACTTTCAGTGAAACCAAACCAGATTATTTATTATTCAAGAAGCACATACATTTTATTCAACTAATTAAATTTAATGTTTTCTATTAACTAAACTCTATTTCTGAATTTTACCAAAAGAAAAAAAACGCTATTTCTGAAACATTTTAAAAGTCTTTCGGCCTTCTTTGCGCAATCTAAACGCGAGAGATAAAAGACATGTGATCAGTATGCATGTTTGGTGTATGTGAAGGTTTCGTTGGCAAGTTGCAGTGCGAGAGCCGTGAGGTTTGGTGCATGTTGGACATGGTTCTTCTAAAAACCATCTGTCCCATTCCAATTCGTCATCAGCACAAGTAGAAAGAAGAGGATGATATTTAATGTTATTTTATTATTTTTAATATCTATTAATATGTTGAATTTTTTGATGAACCAAGGGTATCCCCGGCCAATAGCCGAAAACTAATCCCCAGCACAACAGACGTAATAAATCTACAACAAGATCTCGCTCAACACAGTTCAGTAGTTAGTAGTTACAAGGGTTGTGAAGAGTATATTTACATATATTCTAAACATGTTGGGCCTGGGTATGGGCCTGGGCCTGGGCCCAAGAATATATTCCGACAGGAGCACCTAGCATGATCTGCTCCTGCAAGCCTATTGTTGTTGTTGTTGGAGTGGAAAAAATGTCCGCAATTTCAGCATTTGCACCACACCCTGAGAAATCCATCTCAAGATCAGGAGGATCTCTGTTCTGCAAATTGTTATTACCGTTCTCTAGTGTCTGGTATTCGTCATAAATTTTAGGAATATTGCTCTCTTCCTTTACCTCGCAATGTTGTCGATCTGATGCAGGGATTGGGAAAGCAGGTTGGTTGAATGCATGGAATTGGAATTGGAATTGCGATGGAAGAAAGAGGTGATGATGATTTTGGTGTTGCATCAGAAGCTGATGGCTTTGGGATTGAGAAGATTTTTGAGATTCTAGTTCCAATGTAAATGAATTTGGGTTTGCAGCAAGTAATAATGGAGAAGGAGGTAAATCCCCAAAATGTCTTCCTTGGATTTGGAGCAAGGGATTTCTCTTTTCCACACATTTATGAAATATCCTGCATATCACCCACTCCTCCTGCCAAAGCCAAATACATTCATTCATTCCTTATAAAGTTAGTATAGGGTTATTATAGGGTGGTAGGGGAGTACATACCTTTGAAGAAGAGGAGAGAGAGTGAGGGTCGAACTCCAAACGGTACTCGTGCATGACCCATTTGGTCTTTTCACCACGGGGTGCCCTGCCTTTGTAGAACACAAGGGTCTTCTTCATGCCAACAAGCACTGCTCCTTCTCCATCTCCACTGCTGTAAACTTGCTTGTCCTTTCCGGTGGCTTTCCAGTAACCAGCTCCAGTGGCTCTGTTTGTTCTGACTCCAGTTGGGTATTTTCTGTCCCTCAAACTGAACAGATACCACTCTCTTTCCCCCATCTTTGCCACTTCTGTCCACCAACACACATGCTAGTCACTCTTATGTATTGTATAACATCAATGACCTATAATCATATTACACTAAATTACAACTTAGAAGAATTATAAATATACACAAACAGCATTCTCCTAGCTTCTCAACAATAATTAACAACATTAATTAGGTTCACTAAACTAAACATAAATAAAAGGCCAAGGCATGCCAGCAAGTTTCAACAAGGAAAAATTGAAACTAATGTTCTTAGCTAAAATAATATATACTGAAACGAATTACATGCACATACACACCCCTCATGATTCTGGAATTCCAATTTGTAACAGTAATTTAGCTAATGTAACCAATTAAAATGCGACTAAAAAAGTAAAAACCTTATATCTAGCTAAGAAATTAAAGTAGTGAAATTTTTACATATTCCAAGTATATATGAAGTATAAAAATTATATGTACCTGGAAGTTCCCATGGCTCACATCTGTTGAGGTCAACCTCAGCAAACATGACATTAGTGAAGGTGCCACTAAAAACCTTTGAAGCCAAATAAAAGGAGATAAGTTCTTCATCAGTGGGGTGAAACCTAAAACCAGGTGGCAGACCTTGCTCCTTGTTCCTCTTCTCATGATCACTAAGTTCACACAGTACCTCTTCCATTCCTAGCATGATAATTAATTTACACACAAAATTTAAGTGAAATGATGGAGGTCTCACTCAAAAACTTGCAAGAAGCAGAGGAAAGATATAAATATATGGAATACTATATGAATTCTTCAAATGGATGTGATGTGATGAGATATATAAGAGTGAAGGGAGTTATGAAAACGAGGAGAGAACTGTCTGTATGTATGTATACGTATAAACCTGAACCTGGCCTACACTACACACACAACCACATTTTTACCCACTAAATTTCTCGGAACAAGAGTTATCGTATATATACTAGTATTTTGTTTCACATATGCTTTACAATTAGATATTATAATTAGTTGGAAGATTGACAGAACTTTCATTTAGGACTTGAGAATTAAAAAAATTAAATTATGAGTATGGCACTTCTTATCTTATTAATTATACATTATTTGCAGTTTGCATAGTTACTTTATAGAGTACTATATATATATATACAGTAGCTACAGTTTTAATATAGGTAATAAACATGACAGAGAAATTAATTGTTTACATTCTTTTATTTAAATCCTGCAGTTGATTGCAGAGTTTTTTACTTGTTTGGTTTATGAATGCATTGCATGGAGATTGTGATATGTATGTATGGAAATGGGGTTGAATTGCAATTGCAGAGAGTGGAGTAGTATGAAACCATTTTCAACCGTGACTATCTTAATTATCATACATATATTGCCCAATGTGCATGCCTAATGCTTATTGCCTTTCCTCTTCCATAAGTCAGCAGGTATGCTTATTGCCCAATTGGTACACTTATCTTGAATCATTTTATTTTATTTTAGTTAAAAATGTGTAAACTGTTTATTTATATTTTATATATTGTATAAACTAAATGCACTCTATCATATTTGGTGAGTTATATTGTATTATGATTTTATTTGAGATCTCAAGTAATGTATAGTACTAGCTTAAAAAGGTAATTAAATTAAAGATGGAATTGAATTCAATTCAAAAAGAGTATGGTGATGAGATGATAGAGATGATGAGGATACAGGAGTTCAAATAAATTAAATGGATGTGGTGGTTGGTACTTGGTACTGAAACAAGAAATATAGCTAGCTAGCTAGCTAGCGTGAGTGTAGCCCATGGGTTAAGCAGAGGCAGTGCACGTGTATGTATCTATATATATATATATATATATAGCAGTAGCAGTAGCAGCAGTGCAGGGGTGAGTGCCTTAAATATATCTTAGTCACTTGCTCAAGTAAAAGATACGCCTATAGCTATAGGTTACATAACCCCTACCCTATCCTATCCCAGCCTGCACCTATTACTCTTATACACTACATTAATTAATTAATTAATTACTACAATCACACTTTATATTCTCATTTATTCTTTTCCTTAATGTTATAAATAATAACAATTCCAAAAATTCTCCAATGCAAATTAGCAGAAAATAAAAAAGTTTAATAACAAATTGTGCCACATTTGGACTAAAACACTTATTTACTATTTTATTTTTTGTTACATAAGAAAATAACTTGTTTATTTTTTTAATGTACAGTATAGATTTTTGAAGATAAAGACTTATTGTTTAATATTTAGATTTCATCAAAATTAAAATTATTTACTTACATTAGATCGTTTTTTTTGCATCAATAATCATTATCATTAATTTTTATCTCTGTTTAAGTGTTTTTTATTCTTAATTCTACTAAAGTATTACCTAAAAATAACAATGTATTATGATTTTTGTGTACTGAGGAAAATTTTCCCTTCCACATATGGAAGCTACAAATGAATCAGTGTTTTATATTTTGGGACTTTGGGTCGTATTCTATGGCCCATTTACGGAAAGCAAAGTTAAATGAAGGGCTTAGGAGTCGCACCACCCTCCTTTAAAAAGACACCATATATCTTCGGATAGCTGCGATTGAAATTGTGTTTTACTAAAATGTGTTTTGTCTAATCAGGTGTGGTATCCTCAACTAATAAGATGTAATTAATCACTCATTTTAAATGTGGATATTTTGGGAAGAGATTAATTAAAAAAATGTGTTTTATGTCTTCAAATCTATTATTTTTTATATACACAACTATCTTTAAATTGGATTTATTTCTTCTAAAGTGAGAGACGGTAAAGTGTCAAAATAAAAATATATTCATCTTTAATTTAAATTACAATATCTCATGGTGTAAATTTTTTATCTGGGTAATATTATATGAATGAAGAATGTGTTTAGCAACATTAAATATAGTAGTAGTTAATAGAAGGCTCAATCCATTAATTAATCGTCCTACAAATAAGTAATAGTATAATGTAGTGTATATTGTATGAGACACAATGTTGTGGTAGATAATTAAGGCATGTGAATTTATGCTTTGATGTAAAGGCAAATGCAAATGCAAATGCAAGAAGAACATACTTAAAGACTACTCAGTATACCTTGGTGCGTGCTATCTATAACAATCCATTATTCCAACAAACTTTACTTGAAAGCAACACCTAAATTAAAACAACCTATATATAAATACTACTCCATTTTCCCATTCTCCCTCATCCCTTCCCCTTCCTCTTCCTCTTCCTCCATTAGCTTGTACGTATAATCAATTTATATATATATATATATATATATAATTGCCATGGCTGCGTTTTGTTCCTCTAAATCTGTAATTTTGCTGGCCTGCACCTTGTGCCTGTTTGCGTCTTTGTCTTTTGGACGCGATTTCTCCATTGTAGGCTATTCATCCGAGGACTTAAAGTCCATGGATAAGCTCATTGAAGTGTTTGAATCATGGATGTGTAAACATGGCAAGATTTATGAGAGCATTGAGGAAAAATTACTTAGGTTCGAGATCTTCAAGGAGAACCTTAAACACATTGATGAGAGAAACAAGGTGGTTAGCAACTATTGGCTTGGAGTGAACGAGTTTGCTGATTTGAGCCACCAAGAGTTCAAGAACAAATACTTGGGCTTGAAGGTTGACTCCAATATATATAGAAGAAGAACAGAGTCCCCTGATGATGAGGAATTCACTTACGGAGATAATGTGGATTTGCCAAAGTCAGTGGATTGGAGAAAGAAAGGTGCTGTCACCCCTGTCAAGAATCAAGGTTCATGTGGTAAGTACTAAGTATACACATATTCATTAACATGTGCCTCGACTAAATTAACACAGCTTGATTACTTGCATTAATACAATAATACAGGTAGCTGTTGGGCATTTTCAACGGTTGCAGCAGTAGAAGGAATTAACCAGATTGTGACAGGAAATTTAACATCTTTGTCTGAGCAAGAGCTAATTGACTGTGACACAACTTACAACAATGGTTGCAATGGGGGTCTCATGGACTATGCATTCTCGTATATCATACAAAATGGTGGAATTCACAAAGAAGAAGATTATCCTTACATCATGGAGGAAGGCACTTGCGAGATGACAAAGGTATATATTATATTGCAGGAGAACTAATTAATTAATTGTTGTTGTTGTGTTGTTATTGTTTGTACCATATGGCATGGAATGAATAATGGATATATATTTGCAGGAAGAAAGCCAAGTTGTGACCATCAGCGGATACCATGACGTGCCACAAAACAACGAACAAAGCTTATTGAAGGCACTTGCCAACCAACCCCTCAGTGTGGCCATAGAAGCTTCAGGCAGAGATTTCCAATTTTATAGTGGAGTATGTTTAGTTATATTATATTATGTTATGCACGCAGCATGAACCATAGTAGTATGTACGTAGTAGTTAATTAATTAATATAATGTGTGCAGGGTGTTTTTGATGGGCATTGCGGAAGTGATCTTGACCATGGAGTGGCAGCCGTTGGATATGGGAGTTCAAAAGGATTAGATTATATAATAGTGAAGAATTCATGGGGATCAAAATGGGGAGAGAAAGGATACATAAGAATGAGGAGAAATCATGGAAAGCAGCCAGAAGGAATGTGTGGCCTCTACAAGATGGCTTCTTATCCCACTAAGCAAAAATAAAATCACCCCATCAATTCTTCTTGTCTTTCAATTTGTCTATTTTCTGCCTGCTTTTCATTTCAACCAATAAAATAATTCAAAATATACTTTCATGATTCACTATTATCATTTACCATTTTCTCATTCATTGCTTGTGGAAATCCGAATTTAACGACAAAATGGTGAAAGTCTTAATTAATATATAGATGGAAATAAATAAATAACAAGGAGACAGTTAGGCTAAAATTGCCTTGAACGTGTTGAATATAATCATGCAAGCCAAGTCTACCAGAGTACATTAATTTTTCATCTCTTTTACAAGGCCATCAAAACAACCTGCAACATATAAGCCACATTAATTAATTTAGTATAAATATCTTATTATACTTTCAAGCAAAAGAAGAAGAAGAATTAGTATGAGTGTGTCTCTGCTATGAAACTTTAAGTTTGAAATGTTTGAATAAATTAAGAAAATGTATTTTTTAAAAATAAAAAGATACCTGAATAGGAGTGGCAGCTATTAAAACACCGCTAACGACACCATCAAAAACATTACCGTTTAACCCACTCAAAGAAATGTTCATTTCACCACTAGTTTTGAGGTCACCAGCAACCACAAAATGACCAATAAGATGATGGATTTGATATCTTCCCTAAAAGATCATAACATGCACAAATTAAAATAATGAGGAGGATATCTTCCCTAAATTCACTAATTGCTCTGCTAAGACGTTTATTACAAACCTCATAGGTTACTAATCCACCAACAGCCACAGGTACACTAAGCGTGGCAACACCTAAAAATTCAGTTGCTGATAACACGCTCACATTTCTTCCAACTCTCTCACAATGTGCTATAATAGCTACTGACAAATCCTGAGTATCAAAAATCAATGTTTCGTTACGTTACAAGAGAAACAAAAATTAAAAGAAAAAAAAAAAAGCCACTAGAATATTAAGACAACTTAAAATCCCCCTTCCAAAAAGATGAATTGAAATTTGATTAATAATTGATGAAAACCCATGAGAATCTACATTATTATCATCCTTGACGCTAGTATGTACATATAGTATTCAGTTTTTAATGTTAAAGATTCAAAGATTGATAGATCTAAAAGAAAATGTTTTAGCAGAAATATTGTTCCATTTGTAAGTTAAGTAATTTAATAATCATTTTCAGCCTTTTAAACATCACATTATCATTGAGTGCTCTTATAAAATCTACGAGAAGGAGCAAGTGAAGAATATATATATATCACAATTCACAAAACCACTTTCTGAAGCAACAATATTAATCAATTTAAAGTAAGATTAAGTAGATACCTCTCCAGTATGCACGGTAATAACATGGGATGTAAACCCATTTTTATTTCCTCCTGCAAAAAAATTCAATGAGATAAAACCATTACAAAAGTAAGTATTAAATGAAATTCGATAATTAACTTTTAGAATTAAATAAATGAGGACATGCTTACATGAGGCAATGTGCATTTGTACTTAGTTAATATAATACATATATAATTGCTATTAGAGAGACAGAGATATGCCCTACCTTGTAAGACATGCACCGATGCAGGAACATGTTAAATAAAATATTAATATACAAGATCAAGACTGTAATTTAGTGTGTTGTGATCTAAACTCCTCAATTTTGTTTTTTTTAAATACTCTAAAATCGTTTTAAACCTTACACATAAACTTCACAAAAAAAGTTAAAGTGAGAGGTGACTTGAAGAAAAAATGAAAAAATAACAATTACCTAAACCCCTTAAGTGGTTCGTGGCAGTAGAACCACGAGGCCGTCCTCTACCCAGTTTAGAGGGCTGATTGATAACATCATCAAAAAGAGGAGGGGAAGAAGCGGGAGAATGAGGAGGAGGGGAAGGAAGGATTGTCTTCACTTGTGATGCCACGTGGGCATTAAGTGATTCATATTTTATAGAATTCTCTCTCTTCCTCTTTAAGGATTCAGAAGAGTCACTCATTTGACTTGCACCCAAGTCATGACCTTGTGACTCTTTTGTAGTTGGTCCAAAAGTAGAGACACCAATGTCACTCACACCATGGCCCTGCAACACCTCATTAAAAGAGGGTTTAGAAGAGCCACCCGTGGTAGTAGGGACATTCGTGGTAAAAGGTTCAAGAACATCAATGGGACTGTCTAAGAGAATTTCTTTTGAGAACATTTCAACATCAAGCTCTGATTGTAATTCTTCCACACTCTCCATTTTAAATGACGACATGATATATAAACTTTAGTTTTTTTCTTTCGAATGAAATAACTTTGTGAATTGAACATCAACACAATTTGATTATGGATTTATATAGATAGTTCAGAACTCTAACACATCATGGCAGTGAGGGTTGGGAGAATAAAGAGTATTAGGAAAATTTTGAAGGCAAATAAATTTCCAGAACACGGATGGAAATAAATCATGAATTTATGTTTTTAACTTATCAATGAATTTGACCGAAAAATAAGAAAAATAAAAGCAGATACAAAATATCACTCATGCAATAAATTTATAGCTTTTAATAGTATTTTATTTATTGATTTTTTGATTTATTCTGAATTTGTTTGCAAAATAATTTTTCCTTATGTGCATGGTGCTCCACCATATTATGCTTATGCCCGCAATGGTATATATTGTAATGGACTGGAATTAATTATTAATTAATGCTTATGCTTATAAATGGCTAAGGATATGCCATAATTTGAATTTGGAACAAGAAAGGAAAAGTCATATATAGAAGAATGAGATTCAGTTGTGTATGCAATGAATATCCATAACACTTTTATTAAATTTGCCCTTATGTGGCCTAGCCAATTGTCAACCTTGTTTTTTTTTTTGTGTGTCAATTAGGAATTTATTGCCTATTTATTTTGTTAGCAAATCTACATATTATCGTATGAATGGATAATTTTAATTTTTGTAATATAAATTTTATTTTATTTTTATATTTCTTAAATAAAGTATTAAATAATTTTCATTATTAAAAATATTAAATGAATTGATTTTTATTTAATATTTAATTTATAAAATATTAGGAGTATAAGTAAAAAAAATTGAATAGAGAACATGACATACTTGAAAGTGGTCATACTTTTGAATTTTTAATAAATTAACTCATAAACATAGTCAATGGTTTTTTATATTGCTATTAAAAATTATAACTATCAATAAAATATTAATATCAAATATTCTTTTTATTTTAAGAAACTCAGTCAAAATATTTCTTCAAAAATATATATTTTGAAAACTCTAAATAAATGAAAGAAATAATACCTGTAATTTATTCAATGCAATAAAGAGTATACACATATAAAAATTAAATATTTGCATAAATTGACTTGAGTTTTTTTTTTTGTTGTTGTTGTATTATTTTTATCTGCATTAGTCTATGTCACTTTAAGTTAAGCATTTTAATAATATTTAAATGTTAATAGTTCAATTTTATTGGTTACAAAATATATTTTAAATTAAAAAAAATAAAAAATAATTAAAATGGTTCCTGACTAGTTAGAACAAGCAAAATTGTCTAGGATTTTATCTTCCATCATTCAAAATGGTCCATATCATTAACACACAAACAAACTCATGATCTGATACATTAAGTGTCCCAACAAAAACTCAAAACAACGACATATAAGCATGTGAATAAAAATAAGTGTATTATTAGTCCAGACAAAGTTGAAAAAAAGGTCATTTTTGTCAATGCTCATTCCTCTTCCTCCATTTTTTGAGCAATGCCGCCAACCCATCATCTTCCTCCATTTTGGTTCTAAAACACTTGATTTTTGTTCACTTCTTGATACGGTATCATTTTGGATTTTCATCGTGGCATTTAACGTGTCACATAATGACTCAATTAATGTGTTAATAGCAAAGACCATTTTGAATGGTAATAACAAAGAGAGAGATTATTTTGATCATTTATTCTTAAAAAAAATAAAATGACAATATAAAAATAGAGACACAATAGCACCACCCAAATTTAATGAAGTACATACAAGTTAGGAGAAACATGATTTGTATCTATTTTACTGTGTTGTGGAGCATTTTTTACTGTACAAGAATTGAGAAACACGAAAATTCACACTTTTTTATTTTATTACGAGACATTTTGAACTAAATTGCATATACTAATAAAAAAGTGTGAAATACTGTGTTGGAGGTTAAACGGAATATTGACATATTTGATGTCTAGATTAAAATTTTATTAGCAAGTTTGAGTCGTGTTAAGATCAAGTCTCACATCGATTAAAAAGACGGTCACCATAAAATATATAAGTAGTGTGGCACTCTTCCTCCTATGAGCTAGCTTTTGGGAGTGAGTTAGGCCTAAACCCCACATTCTAATATAATATCAAGAGCCAGGTTAATCGTGAGCGCCACCTGCAGATGTTGCAAACTTCATGCAGGGGGTGTGTTAAGATCAAGTCTCACATCGACTAGAAAGAGGGCCACCATAAAATATATAAGTGGTGTGACACTCCTCCTCCTATGAACTAGCTTTTGGGAGTAAG
This sequence comes from Cyamopsis tetragonoloba, assembly GCA_037177725.1. Lineage (NCBI taxonomy): Eukaryota > Viridiplantae > Streptophyta > Magnoliopsida > Fabales > Fabaceae > Cyamopsis > Cyamopsis tetragonoloba. The sequence continues at coordinate 85,659,495 of CM074119.1, forward strand.
TTATGGCTCAAACCCCACATTCTAATAATTAGAACTTTAACCTTAGCTTTAATTTATGCTTTTTTTTTGTGCTATATATTATTGGGTTGTGTAATCCCCTTCTTTATAATAAAATTTTTATTATTAGCATTGAATTTTACAATTAATAAAATAATTAAAGTAAAACTTTAATATTTTGAAGAATTTGTTAAAACTATAATTGTAGTTGTTAAAACTAAAGTGATGTTAATTACATGGATAATTAATAAAATTTGTTAAATTGATAATGTATGTAGGGTGTTTTTTATGGGGATTGCAAAGTGATCTTGGATCATGGGAGCTCAAAGGGTTTGGATTATATAATAATGAGGAATTCATGGGGAGAGAAATGATACATAAGAATAAGAAGGATGAGAAATAATGGAAAGCCAGAAGGAATGTGTGGCCTCTACAAGATGGCTTCTTATTTAGTTTTTTGTGATTTATTGCTTGTGGAAATCAAAATTTATTTATTTATTTAATAGAATAAAAGTTAGTGTGCACTGAATTCCTATATCTTCGACTTCAAGAAACAAAACTCCACTTACATATTTTAATGGACGGTTATTAAAAAAAAGTGAAGAAATAGTGAAAGTCTTAATATATAGATGAAATAAATTAATAATAAGGAGACAGTTCCACTGTAAGGATCGCCTAAAATCGCTAACCAAATTAAACATCTTTAAATAATAATGGATCTATTTCTACCAAATAAGATTTATTTGAGATATGATTTAATTGTTCTCAAATACACAAAGTTTCTTTATTAATTATCCTACATATATAACATTTCCATCGATCCTGCTTGAACCTCTTGAATCATGCACCCAATGCACATCCATCTACTTTACAGGGCCATTAGGACTAAAGCTCATCAAAACAACCTGCAATATAGATATATGTCACATTATTTAATTTGGTATAAATATATTATTATACTATTTAACAAAAAAAATAAAATAGTATGACTGTGTCTATGTTGTGATACTTTTTTATTCTTTAAGTTTTAAATATTTGAATGAATTAAAAAAATGTATTTTTAAAAAATAAAAAAATACCTCAACTGGAGTAATAACTATCAAAACACCGCCAACTGTAATAACAGACAATCAACCCTATTGATTGCAACACAACCTCTTTGCGTTCTCTTCTCCACTCAAATGACAGTTTATTCTGTTATCAGCTATATGTCTACAAGGACTCCATAGCAATTTCTTATTTCTTGTACCTCTCTTTTATATTCTTTAGTTTTTGCTTTTTAGTCCTTTTCTCCTCTGTATATAACGTTTTCTTCCTTATTTTGTTAATCAAGTTTTCATTCATTCAGTTACAGAACTTGTGTTTTCTGTTTCTCTCTTCTTCTTCTTTTCTCCTTTCTTCCTCGTCAGGGTTTCATACCCTTCTTCTTCACGGAATCATGTTAAACTGCACCACTAAAAACATTTTTATTTAATCCCGTCAAGGAAATATTCATTCCACCACTAGTTTTGAGGTCACCATTATTTTCAGCAACTACAACATTACCACTAAGTCAAAGGATTTGATATGTTCCCTAAAAATCATAACATGCACAAAATAATGAGGATAAAATTATAAAAGAGTAAATCCACAAATTGTTAAGACGTTTACAAATCTCATAAGTCACTAATCTACCAACAGTTGCAGCGGATAACACGCTAACATTTCTTCGACCTCTGTGGCAATATGCTATAATAACTATCGACAAATCCTGGGTCTCAAAAATCAATGCAATTTAAAATCCCCCATACAAAAAGATGAAGTTAATTTTGATTAATAATTGATGGAAATCCATGAGAATCTACGTTATTATGGTATGTAAATTTTTGTTTCTTACCAAACGATGCAACTATAAAATGATTGATCATCCTTGACACTAGTATATATATAGCATTCAGTTTTCCAATTTTAAAGATTTAAAGATATATATATCGATAGATCTAAAAGAAAAAGTTTTGACGATAGATTCTTTGCCTTTTAAACATCACATTGTGATAAATTGGCGAGAATTGAAGGAGCTCGCTCGTGAAGAAGATTGAGCCCTGCAACACCTGATTAAAATAGGGTTCAGATCAGAAGAGCAACCCACATGGCTCATAAAAGGTTCAGGAACATCAATGGGACTATTTAAGATAATCTCATCTAGAAACATTACATCATCATGCTCGGATAGTAATTGGGGATCTAACCCAACTTATTGCATTGTTCCTCACTCTTCATTTCAGATGATGATATGAATCATATGATCATAAACTTTAGCTTTTTTTTCTTTTGAATGAAATATTTGTGTGAACTGAGCGAGAACACAATTTATTTATGGATTTATATAGAGCTCTATCACAACTTGACAGTGAGGATTGAGAGAACACAATTTAACAAGGATGGAAATAGATGGTTATATATTTTTAAGAGTCCTAATTTTTTTACTCACTATTTTCTTTACTCAATGTACTTATTGGTGTGTTACATTAGTTATTTTTTTTGTTACAATATTTTTTCGGATTTAGTGGTTACAAGTGTAAGAAATATGTGGTTACAATGTAAAAATAAAAATTCAACCAAACTTCTACGTGTGTAACCAGATATTTTAACGTATGTAATTATGAGTATAAAAAACGTGAGTACAAAAATCTTTTTTCTATTTTTAACTTATCAATGACTTTGACTGAAAAGTAAGAAAAATAAAAGCAGAGAAAAAAATCATTTAAGATATATATTTTATTTATTTATTCTTAAATTATTTGTAAAACAATGCTTTTACTAATATTATCCTTGTGGCCTGATTAATTGTCAACCTTATTTTTGTTTGGTGTGTCAATTAAGTATTTATTAACTACTTATTTTTTTATCAAATCTACATATTATTATGTGAATGAATAATTTTAACTATTATAATATATTTTATACTTTTTATATATGTTCTTTTTCTATTTCTTCAATAAAATATTAAATAATTTTCATTGTTGAAAATATGAAATGTGTTGATTTTTTATTTAATATTTAACTTATAAACATTAGGAGTATAAGAAAAAAATTGAATACAGAACATCACATCTTTAAAAGTGGTCATACTTTTGAATTTTTTATAAATTAACTTATAAAAATAGTACGTCAATGGTTTTTTATATTGTTTTTAAAAAATCATAAGTATCAATAAAACATTAATATAAATCATTATCAATTTTATTTAAAAAAACTCAGTCAAAATATTTCTTCAAAATGTAAATTTTGAAAACTCTAAACAAATGAAAGCAATTATACCTATAATTTAGTCAAATGTAATAAAGATTATATACACTTTTTAAATTAAATATTTCCATATATTGACTTTAGTTTTTTTTTTTGTATATTAGTTTACTTTTATGTATATAATTTAAAGGTGAGGCCTCACTCTATTTTATTTATTTTAACCATTATTAAACGTAAAATAAAACATTTAGTCATGCTATGTTCTAGTGTTATCACGTTCGGTTATGTTCTATTATCTAAGTTAAAATATTATTAGCAAGCTTGAGTTTATATCAGATTATTTTTTTTTTTATAACCACAGATTTTTTCACCCTTGAATGAAACTAATCTCGTTCGTGCTGTGTGATTGGCGTGGACGCTCAAAAATTTGACACAAGTGAGATTCGAACATAGAGTCTATAAGTGTGTTTTATAGCTTATTTATGAGTTTATAGTTTATAGTTTATGGATAAATAGAGGTGTTTGGTGACAACAAACTTATAGTTTTTATAAGCTAGTTTTCATAAGATAGCTTATGAAAAGGGATTTAAATCTGGTGTCATGTCTCACCAATAAAATTTCGCCATGTCATTAAAAAAATCTATTAGGAAATTAAACATTAAAATTAAAGGAAATATTTTTAATGACCTGACAATATTTTATTGGTGGGACATGATTGGAGACATAAATTTGGGGATACTAGATTTGAATCATATAAAAAGTAACTTTCAATAGTTCTTTCCTATTATACCATCTAGCCATTTATTACATGTTCTCTCTATCAAATAATTTATTACATGTAATTATTACTTATCATTTTAAGTCATTTAACAAATACTATAAACTACCTAATAAGCTAATTTTACCAAACACTTTTACTCAATTATAAAATCACAAGTCGTAAACTACAAACTATAAACTATAAATTACGGGTTATAAGCTTTATTACCAATCAGAACCTATATCAAAACTTTAACCGTTATGTTTTTTTTTTTTTTGCTATATTCTTTTGAGTTGTGTAACCCCTTCTTCATAATAAAAATTTTATTATTAGCATTGAATTCGACAATTAACTAAACAATTAAAGAAAAGTTTTATATTTTAAAGAATTTAATGTATTTTATTAATTTCTACACGCATTTTCACAAAATAGTTGAAGGTTAAACACAGCGTTATCTCAGTCATGTAACTTAGTTGATAAACGCACGAAAATATATGTATATAAGTATGGAGTTCGATCCTCAGTTGTACCTATGAAAAAAAAAGTTAAACACAATGTTGACATAGATGTTATTTAGAAGAGTTTCTCAAGATGTGTTTATTATAAAAATATTTATTATAAAAACAATATTTTCAATAGTTATTTTACATAAATTTAAAAAATACTCAACTCTCGATAAAAAAAATTTCACCTCAAATTTTACGTACTTTACTTTAGAGACTCGTTCAAATTAGTTCATAACATTATCATCATTTTGATAATGATAAATACTCCTACCTTGTGTGATAAAATATATCATATTATACTTTTTATCATGTTTTAGTTTAACTTGTTCATCTATTTCATTTTTTTCGTACTTCGATTACTTATAGTTATTTGAGAACCAACCTAACAAATTGTAAAATCAAATCGAAAGAATCGCGAATTTTACAATTCATGTGAACTAGAAAGTAGAATCACATTTAATTTTATTTTTTTTAGTTTTGGAGAACTTTTTCCATTTTTTTCCTTTTATATATATATCTATATATATATATATAAGAATAAACGATAATATAATAATAATAATAATAACAAAAATAAAAATAACAATAATAATAAGGAATAATTACACCAACTTCCCATAAAGTTTGTTTATATTACACTTACTCCTTTTAGTTTTCAAAATTACATTTATCCTCTGAAATTTTAATTATACAAAAATGATAAAATCAAAGAAAAGTAATAAATAGTAAAATCAAAAATATTTTTTTAAAATGAAAAATTTACACAGTAACACCGTTAAAAAAATTAACGTCAAGGGGATTTTTGTAATACAAATAAAAATTTCAAGAAAATAAATATAATGTTAAAAACTAAAAGAAATAAGTGTAATATAGACAAACCTCATGGTGTAATTATCTTAATAATAATAACAATAACAACAAAAATAAATAATAACGACAATAACAAGTTAACAACAACAATAATAATAATAATAATAATAATAATAATAATAATAATAATAATAATTATTATTATTATTATTATTATTATTATTATTATTATTATTATTATTATTATTATTATTATTATTATTATTATTATTATTATTACAGGTTTGGTTCCTTGTTTTTATTTTTGGTGATTTGATCCCGAGTTTTAAATGGTCGATTTTGATCACATTTGTTTAAAAAACAGACGATTTTGATTCTTTTGTTAGTTTTCCTTTTAAATTAGCCATAATTTTTAGTCAATTTTGTATTATGATAGATTAAAATCATTTACTAATAAAATGTATTCCCAAAAACTATTAATTAGCTACGATTTTCCTCTTTATTTTTAGTAAATGATTTGAATCTTGTTGCTAATTTAGAGGAAATTTGTCACTAAATTAATATTTTTTAAAAAAAAAATTATTTGTAAATGATTTTAGTTCTTCCATCATTAATTCAGAAGAAAACCATCATTAAATCAGCTAAAAATAACAACTAATTCGAAAGAAAAACTAAATAAGGGACCAAACCTGCTCGTCTTGGAAACAAAAGGGACAAAAATCTCTTATTTAAAACTTAAAGGGACCAAAATCGTCGAAAATTTAAAGAAGGGGACTAAAACTGCAATTAAGTAATAATAATGATAATAATAATAAAAAAAAAAGAAATGAAGGCAGAGATCAGAAGGTTGATCCGAAAGGAATGGCGTCCGTTTCGTGGTTCTGTTGTCTGCATATACCTCCCAAAGCACGCCATTTCACAATCTTGGCGAGCGAGAAAGGTTTAACTCTGCTAATTTAATCTTCATTTTGTTCACCATCGGTGATCGATTTCGCTAAAGGTTTTTGTTCAGGTATCTCTCCTCCTTCAACCGCAGAGCATCAGAAAAAAGGAGCTAGTTTACTGTAAGAATGCAACTACACCTTTTTGCTTCTCAATTTCCATCAATTTCTCTTGTCTCGTGCATAATAAAGCATGTGTTCATTCAGTTCTTCCATCGAACAAGGATTTGCTGTTAATAGAAGACAACTTGTTCTTCATTCTGCAGTAGCTGCGTCATTTACAGCTCCAGCTACTGTCCCAAATGCATTGGCGGCACTCAATGGTGAATCTCAGAGCCAGAGGTTTTGAATTTCTTTCTTGTATTTCTTTCTCATTTTAAATGTGTTTTGAATCTCAGAGGTGTCAGAGGATGTTCGTGTCTACACTGACGATGTGAACAAGTTCAAGATAGAGATTCCCCAAGGTGAACTGAATTGCAAATTGCAAGTTTGAAGTGTATTAAATTGCAACTCGCATTTCAATTTACTTCCTTGAATTTTATGCTCGTGTTTTTGTTGCTGGATTAGAGTGGCAAGTAGGAACAGGCGAGCCTAATGGGTTTAAATCAATAACTGCTTTCTACCCACAAGAGGCATCCAATTCCAATGGTATTCTTGGAGTTCATTTGTATTTCTAATCATTTTGTTCATTCATTCTTTGTAATTCATACTCTATTGTATTAATAGCTAATTTGCTATCAGTTTGTTGCTTCTTCAGTGAGCGTTGTGATCACAGGGCTAGGACCGGATTTCACTAAGATGGAATCCTTTGGCAAAGTTGATGAGTTCGCAGAGACTCTGGTGTGATTTCGTTATTAGATTCAAAACTGTTATTTGCAAAATTCCTCTCTTTTCATTCCAACCAATGTTAAAATTTCTCCCTATTTGCTTAAAATGAATTCATTAACAGGTTAGTGGGCTAGACAGAAGCTGGCAAAGACCACCGGGTGTTGCTGCTAAACTCATAGATTGTAAATCGTCAAAAGGTGCATACTTCTACTCTTAAAGTTACTGTTGAAGTTTCAGTGCTTGGTTTTAACTCCAACTCCATCAATGGTTCAGGGTTTTATTACATCGAGTATTCGTTGCAAAATCCTGGTGAGAATCGCAGACATCTATATTCAGCTATTGGGATGGCATCAAATGGTTGGTATAACAGACTCTATACGGTTACGGGACAGGTTTGTTAAATTGATCACTCGATATTCTGTGTTATCTATATCTCTGTCGTCTAATTCTGAATATTGCTTACTACTAACTCTGTCTGTTATCTCAATGCAGTTTGTGGAAGGTGAAACGGACAAGTATGCTTCAAAAGTTCAGAAGGTGAACCTTATTTGCTTTTTCGGTTAACATACTCAGTTCTTTGACAGAACAAAGGTTATGATGATCCGAGATATGGCTTCTTGTTTAAGCGATATCACAGCATTGTTCGTTGAAATGGTTACTAAGTTACTCCTATATACTGATATTCAGCTTTCACTTGGTTTCTGCAGGTGGTTGCTTCATTTAGGTTCATATGAAGAATATGATCACCACGAGGAAGGAATTTTTTCAGAGCTGTTCTTTCTTATTTCAACAAGGATTTGTGTCTGCCTAGATATTTTCTTCCGGGCTCCCTCAAAAACATGGAAGTCTAGATCCGACAGCTACAAGTAACCATGACTATTGCCTCAAAATTGTTGAATCAGAACACTATACTTAATAGTGAGGGAGCAACTGTTTTTGACGTTCTACTGAGCTCATGAGGGTGATTTTCTGCCTACGTTTATCGATGTTCAATTAGTGCATTTGCTATCTCTCAAGTTACCAAGAGAAATGCAACAGTATACATTGTTACAAGTGTCAAATTAGATATACTATATTTCCATTTGCCATCCTTCTGTTGTACCCAATTTACACATGGCGTAATGATTTATTTTGGCTCACAAAGAAGGGAGTTCTAGTTCTCTAAAGGATTTTTTTTTCATGGTCTGAAATTTAAAAGTTGGGATTGGAAACTTTAATATTCTGTACTAAGGGTTCAGTACTTAGTAAGTTGGGGTGTGCAATTGATGATATGAAAACAATGAAAAGGTGGTCTAAATAATGTCAAACAAACAACCTAGTGACCTCACAGCCAAAGCCAATGGAGCGAGGGATAATTGAAAAGGAAAAATCAATACACTGGCTATGCCTAAGATCAATAGCTAATTAACACTTGTCAACTAATAAGTTCGTCTTTACATTGTGCTGCCTTCTGGGCACTATCCAGTTTTAGGAGCAGATGGTTTATGAAATAAAAGAGTAAGCTGGTCAAGGAAGAACATATTCTTGATTTGCTCCAGCTGCTGGCATTCTTTTTCCATCAGCAGGTCTAAATCTTCAAACTGAACAAGCTTGTCTTGGATATTTTTCATCTATAGAACAGAATATCCAATATTTAGCAAAGATTTTAAAACTTTGTAAATGCAGACACCATCAAATCAAACTTTTTGAGTTTTAAAATATGATATACCTGAACTTCTATAATCTCAGAAATAGCTTTTTCCACATCTGTCTCTTCCTTCTCAAGCTGTATATTTGCATGAAATAGAGATTCTTGAAGTGAATCTGAAGTAGGACCACCATTAGATGCAATACCAGCACCTGAACAAAACATATAGCCCCTATTTGACTGAGGAAATTCAGTTTGAAAATTAAATTCTCCACTTTCTATTATACAGCCACATAGAACATAATATAATAATTACAATAAAGTAAAATAATAAACTGAAGAAGAAGGCAAGGAGCTAATTGGTTAGTGTGTTTCTTTAAAAGTTGAGACCGACACAACTTGAACGGACCAACATTCTTGCTTTCACATTTGCTTGCTTTTGAAAGTAAGATTTGACTCTACTGCACGCAAATTTAAAACTTCAAACCAACACAACTTGAACGGATGTTGAGGGTCCCCAAACGCGCATTTAGGGTTGAAGGTGAGAGGGTAGCAAGAAGGGGGATTGAAGGTTCGCAAAGCATAAACGGGGAATCCTGGAAGGTGGACGCAAAGTGAAACAAGGAGGAATGGAGAAGGACACGGAGCGTATGAGAGGCCTATTGCGTGCAAGGGTGAGCATGGTACAATCTGACATGATGGGGCAGGGAAGAGGTGTTGACTGGGCTATCCCTATGCTAAGGTAATACCCGTTGGGAACATAACAAAGGGAAATTTTACTCTCTAGTTCCACGGGCCCACAGGGGTATTTTAGCGTTAAAGGGGAAATTTTATTCTTTATTCTTAAAATATTATTCTTAAAATTCTCACATTAACAAGAGCAAGAGACCCTCTAAAATACATTTACAAGAGCAAGAGCAAGAGCTAGCAGTGATGGCCACATCGCGCAAATAACGAACAAGGGCAAGAGCAAGCAATAACAAAATAAATAAGACCTATCGGCTACAAAACAAGAGCATGAGCATCAAGATCACTTTGACTATTGACATAAACACAGGCAAGCATAATCACACCCAATAATAATATTCCAATGATAATGTGAAGCGCTCAGTATCATGAGGAAAACGCAAGGCACTCAGCAAAAGTTGTAACAATAAGCTATTTGCTTGGTACTTTACATGGAAATTCCTCATCTACATATTTCCATATAAAGTAAGGGCTATGTTGGCCACAAAAGATAACATTATAGATTAGAAGTAAATACTTGATATGTTGGCAAAATAGCATAATTCGTATTTGCAGCGTAGCATAGTCGATATAAAAGTTTGTGCAGGTACATCATAATACGCGTAAGGTACATCATAATACGCGTAAAGCAGTACGCACACGCAACAAAAAGAAGTCAACACTCAACACGCCTATGACAAGTGAGGTACAATGCCAAATAAACAATTAAACATTTTACATAATAAAAGGCCTAGACATATCAGCTACTACGCGCGAAAGCTCAGAACGCCTAGAAGAGACCTCAGCGTACTTCTCCTTCGCTTCTAAGAGCTCAGTTTCCGCAGACTTAAGTTTCTCCTCAGCCAAACGAACTACATCCGCAGCGTGAACCTCCTCATCAGTGAGGGCTTTCAAATCACTCTCACATGGGGTTGGGATGCTCAAGCGAGCACGAATGTCGCAACACCAACCATTAGGCAAACCGAAGTCAATGAAAGTCTCTAGCTCATCAAGCAACTCTTGGCAAAGGGGACCAAGCCATTCAGAAATGTCATGCTCGCTTAGACGGCGAAGAAATGAAGCGAAAAGTGTGTAAACACCTCAATAGTAGCTACAGGGGCGATTCCCGTCGAGCAGGAAATTGCGACCTCTGTGCAATAAGCTGGTCAGGAGCTTGGCGTCTTCCGAGATCAAGCCAATATCAACAAAAGCAGGGTGCATGTCAGAACTCGGGGGAGGCTCAGGAACCACAACTGTCGGAGGAATATTCATAATAGGCAACTTAGGAATGGACTCTGAAGTGGTGATGCCTTGCAAGTCAGGAAGGGGCGCCACCTTTAGGGAAGGCTCGCTGGCAGCAACAGCTATACAAACATGCATCAATACAAATAAATAAATAAATAAAGAGTAAGCCAAGGTATATGCAAAGAGCAAAGGAATGTAAAGCCAAGAAAGAAAAGGTGAACAGGATGCACTAACCCAAAGTGCTATCTTCAAGAGGCTGGACGGAAGGAGGGGAGATGTCTTGAGGAAGATTCAAGCGTGGAGCCTGAAAAATGACCACAGGAGCAGCAACGCATTTAGTAGAGTGAGTGTCTCAAGGGCTGGGTGAACACAAGTCTAGATTAACGTGAAGGGTTGCCGCATTGTGTGATGAAGGAGCATCCAACGAAGTGGCTTTGATGGGACGCACGCGTTTGAGGGAAGGTGCCTCCTCTGAATGAACGGACCTTCCGCTTGCGCTTTGAGGAAGACGCAGGTGCTTTCACCTTAGAGCAGTGACCTATTAACAAACAACAATAAGTAAGCAAACCGAGAAGCTCAACATGACATACCGAGTGATGAAGCAAAAGTCCTTGAAGATCTTTGAGAGCTCAAAGTCATGAAATAGGGGTCCTTCAACATAATGTGGGGAAGCTCTATAGGAGCGGTGCTAAGAGAGCTTTCGTAATGAAGAATGCTTTGAACAATGTCCCGGTACATGAATCTAGATCGTCGTAGAAGTCTGTACAGGACCAAGGTCTCGCCGGCGGAGGCTCGGCTTTCAACCTCGTTAGCGTACCTTTGTCGTCGGGGTCCACGCATGGGCAAGGCGTGGCATACAACGACAGGAGCGGGGGCGCCACGTTCGTCATCCTCTCCGTGGCCGTGGGTGAAGAGGGTAACCAAATGTGAAAGGGAAGATGAAAGGAGAAAGCAAGGCACAACAATGTTTAAAGAAGAGGAGAAAGTGAAGGGCTTTGAGTTTTCTAGGGAAGGAGAAGAGGAGAAAGTGAAGGGCTTTCAGTTTTCTGGGGAAGAAGGAAGGTAGAGATTTAAAGAAGACAAAGGGATTTTGGGGAAGTGAGAAGTTTGAATGAGGAGCGGAATTAAAAGGGGGACATAAAATCAAGGGGAGGGAGAATTTGAAAAGACAATTGATTAACTGCTCCATCAATGGAGCATTAAGCGTAATCATGATGGCAAATTCCAAGGCGCTGAGCTCATCAAGGGCAGCGCGGTGCTTATAACAACGCGTACCTCGTCGAGCGTACGCTTGCGGTCGTGATGAGGATCCAAGTGTATGAGCACGTAACATGAGGAATGTGTGTTTTTTGGCAAACCAAGACCAATGTTCGCTGCAAAAACGCAAAGGGGCTATTGTTAAGGGTCCTTAAACGCGTACTTAGGGGTGAAGGTGAGAGGGTAGCAAGAAGGGGGAATGAAGGTTGGCGAAGCATTAACCGGGAATCCTGGAAGGTGGACACAAAGTGAAAAAAGAAGGCGGAAAGGAAAAGGACAGGGAGCGAATGAGAGGCTTGTTGCGTGCAAGGGTGAGCATGGTACAATCTGATAAGATGGGATAGGGGAGAGGTGTTGACTAGGTTATCCCTCTACTACATAGGGTAATACTCATTGGGAACATAACAAAGGGAAATTCTATTCTTTAGTTCCGCGCACCAACAGGGGTATTTTAACGAGAAAGGGGAAAAGAGGTCGGCGTCAGCAATTAATGAATGCTCACGTTACCTCGTAAGGGGAGATGACGATGACACGATAGAAAGGGGGAGCGCAAGGGGAAGAGGGATCATTCACATCCAGGCAAAGGAGTATATAAGGTGTAAAAGAAATAGAAATGGGGCATATCGGTAGTGAATACAAGCCCCCTCTTTGTACTAAAAAACCTTACACTATAACAACAGACTAACGTTCTTGCTTTCACATTTGCCTGCTTTGCTTTTGAAAGTGAGATTTGGCTTTCTAATGCAAGCAAACAAAACTTTAACAATTGACAAAGATCCAAACATAGCCTAACTAAATGACATTCATCATAGTGTATAATGCCCATATGTAGTTATTCCAGAAGTCAAGCCACTAGAAAAAAGAAATGACTAAGTTGGTGTACAAAGGAGAGGTTTTGCTAAATGATCATATGCAAAACAACATTTAGAAATCATTCCAATGAATACATCAAGTACACTATGAAAATTGGTGTGTCTATTTCTAGGTAAAACCCATTAAGACTGATAACAACTTAATTCATTCAAATTTCAGATTCCTATAATTATAAATTCTCACCTTGCTGCAATGTATTCCTTGGAAATGACCGATAATTTATTCTAGCTGTTTTGTAAACATCAGACAGAGTTGTCAATGCAGCTTGAGCAGCAGCTTGTGAAACCTCTGGTCCTGCCAAAGCAGACAGAAAAGCAGCCTGCAAGAATTTGAACAAGAAATGTTAATATAATACACTGAAGACACACAAAGACGAGGTCATCCTTCATTCAGCAGTTCAGCTGTAAGACTAGTAGTATTCTAAAGCAACTAGGTTGGGATCCTCTCAAAAAAACTTGATGATCAAGTAGACTTTAGAGAACTTGAATTCAGTCATTCTCCAAGACTAGTATTTCTAAAGTAACTAGAAAAAGCTATACATTAAAATGTCTCAAACCCCTCAAGCCCTTCACAAAAACAAAGCAAGTTACACCAAACTATCTGCCCTAGGGCAAAATTGAAGAGGTCAAGATTTTATTTTCGTTTATTATGAGTTTCTAGCTGGTTGCTTATATGCATACTGAGCTCCTCAAGCAAGAATCGGTCTGATAGTCAGTAACCAACAACTAAGACAAAAATCCAAATGCAAGATATTTTATTGCGTCACACATGTAGTCAAATTTTTGGTTTTTATCATTTCCCCAAAAATTAACACACATAATAAACAATAATTTGAAGAAAAGAAATGTTTGAAGCCAAGAAATAACCTGAGCCATAATAGGATTGCTAGCATCCGCAAGGGGTGTGAGGCGCATTCTTTTACTAGGTTCTGCGGATCCAACAGATTCCAATTCACATTCAGCAGCATCAGAGGGTTGATACTGCGGTTGTAGGTATTGGTCCCCGAAAGGAAGCTTCAAGAAATGAGCAACGCATTCCTTCTCAGTTCTGCCAACAACATGCTGAGAAACCCTCTTCCAGTCATCGCCGAAATGCGTAATGGCTTCCAGAAGATTCAGAGTTTCCTTTTCACTCCAATCCATCTTCGTCTCCTCACTTATCTCCACTCGCCTGAAATCCGAAGAGCTCACACCGACTCGGTAATTGCCACGAACATAACACCTCGCACACAGAGTCAAATCAAACTACGCACAAATCACAAGTTCCAAACTTCAATCTTCGCGTATTGACGCTGTGAAATAATCGAAGGAGAAAACGAAAGAAGAAAAAAAATCGAACCTTATCACAGGCGAAGCAAGCAATAGTACACACTGCTTTGCAACCGCTGCAGAGTCTCTTAGAGGTTTCGCGGATCGGAGCGGAAGATTCGGTTGAGTTGGAAGCAGAATCGGGCTTGGACTCTTTGTCGTCCCACTTCAAGGGCTTGCTCAAACCTGAAGATGGCAGGTAATTGATCAAACCCCAGGCTTCAAGGAAATCGAAGACTCTGCGGATAGAGCCAACATCTCCGACGAGCGTTTTGCGAACGTCGGTGAAGGTGATTTTTCGAGTGGGGTTGTATCGGAAGTACTTGACGATGGAATTCCGGTAGTACTTGTAAACCCTAGGGGTCTTGGAGGAGGAATCGAAGAACTCGGGGAGGTGACGGACCTCGCATTCGTTAATAGTGTCCCAAGAGAACCATCTCGAGTAGCTGGGGACCACGATTACATTAGCGTCGCTCGAAGCTTTGGAATCAGACGATGGGGCCTCGGGCTTCACCGGCGGTGCGGGAGGTGGAGGGGGAGGGGGAGGAGGAGGTGCCTGCGCCGGTGCCGGTGTCTGTGACGGTACAGGTATCTGTTCCGTCGCCGGTGGAGGATTTTCGGCGGAGGAAGAGGGATGAGGAGGAGTTTCAGCGGCTGGGCCCGGGGATTTGGTCGCCATCAAATTTATTTAACACGCGCCGTCGGTATATACACCGATCCGTTGACAAATTGCAATGCATCTCCGGAAATAAATACTTTCTCGCACCAAATTTCTTTAAGATTTGTGTTTATTACACTTACTCTATTTAATTTTTAAAATTATATTTATTTTTTATAAAAAAGATAAATATAATAAATTTTAAATTTTAAGAAGATAAGTATAATATCTTAAATGGTAAAATATAATGAAATTTTAAACTTTTAAAAAATAAATATAATTTTAAAAGCTAGATAAAATAAATGTAATAAATGAAAACATTAAAAGAAGTTGAGTAATTATTTTTTTTTAAAGAATATTTATTATATTTTTTTATAGTTCTCCATTATAATTAATTAAATTTTATAATAATTTAAGGAAAATATATAAATTTTTAAAAAATTAATATATTAATTAATTTTATTATATATTTTTTTATAAGTATAATTGATCGAATAGAAGCTTATAATATAAAATTGGGGGTATATATTTTATGTATAATTTAGTGCATTTTTAGGATAGGTTTTTTATTTTTTTTGAATTTACAAAGAAATTTGACGATACTAAAAATCGAATCATATATTAAATATTCACTTCTTGTTTTAAATCTGAATAATTTTTTTTTTC
Organism: Cyamopsis tetragonoloba; assembly: GCA_037177725.1. Classification (NCBI taxonomy): domain Eukaryota; kingdom Viridiplantae; phylum Streptophyta; class Magnoliopsida; order Fabales; family Fabaceae; genus Cyamopsis; species Cyamopsis tetragonoloba. The sequence continues at coordinate 85,674,924 of CM074119.1, forward strand.
TATTCGGATAGGTTTTTTACTTAAATAAATCATTTACTTTTTAAAATGTTTGTTAAAAAAAATCAAAGAAGTGAATTAAATATAACGCATACATAATTACATAGTGTATGGTCTAATATTTGATATACAATTTGTTGCTTTATTTTTAATATATTAATATTTAATATAACTATACAAAACGATTTTTTTTAACTTTTTGATGCACCTAAAAAATATGATTTTTTTTTCAATAAAAATACGTATTATAAAATATATTTTTGCTACACACTCAATATAGAAAACAAAGTTTAATATATTTTTGACTCACCCGGTATATTAGACTTAAGTAGGAATTTTTTAATTCAAACTCATGTATATGTAATTTCACTTATAAACAAATATTTGTATCTCTTATAATATCTGAATAATTTTAAAAATTAAATGTCTTTTGTGTATCTAACCATAAAATTATTCAAAACATTTAAAAAACCCATAAAAACAAGAAATTAATTCTTTGGATGCATATAAGCTAGCCTTATTAATTGCTATTATTTCAAGGTTTGAAATTCTGAGATTGAGATTCTAATTAAATAAAAGTGTTAAACCTACCAAAAATGTTATGGGATCTCTTAGAGAGATGTTTATGGGATTTTTTTCTTTTTGATTAGTTAGTTTGAGTCTTGGTGCCATTTAAGATGTACATATTCACTTTTTTTAGACAAATTTAATAGTTAAAAATATATGATGTGATATTTAAAGTGTTTTTTTCTGCTTTATAATATTAAATCAATGGAAATGAATAATAATTTGTATTAGTTTTCAATTTATCTTTTAATTATTAAACCAATTTTTTTTATTATTTTCGGAAATAAATAAATAAAATCTTTCAATTTATCAACGACTTTGACCACAAAAATGGAAAAAAAAAACAAAGAGAACGAAAAAACTTTCAAGATTTGTATAAATTTTCATTTTATTTATATTATATTATATATTTTATTCTGGAATTTTGTATTAATTATTTTTGGTATGAATAAATAAATTCTTTCAATTTATCAACAACTCTAACTACAAAGATGAAAAAATGCTAAGAGAAAAAATCCTTCATAACTTTTCATTTTATTTATCCTATACTATATTCTCATTTTTTTTAAGTTATTTTCGGAATTGAATAAATAATATTTTCAATTTATCAATGACGATTTTAGCATAAATGAAAAAAAAATCAAATATCTGTATAACTTTTCATTTTATTTATCTTATACTATATTTTAAAATTGTTTATTTAATTATTTTTGGAAATGAATGAAAAAAGCTTTCAACTTATCAATGACTTTGGCCGCAAAATGAAAAAAAGCAAAGAGAAATAATTCTTCAAGATTTGTATAACTTTTCCTTTTATTTATCATATATTACATTCTAAAATTGTTTTTTAATCATTTTTGGAAATGAATAAAAAAATGCTTTTTTTTTGGATACATGGGAAAATAAAATAAATAAAAAAATGCTTTCAACTTATAAACAACTTTGACCGCAAAATGAAAATAAAAAATTCAAAGAGAAAAAAATCCTTCAAGATTTGTATAATTTTCTGTTTTATTTATCTTATATGATATCTCGAATTTTTAAAAAAAATTATAAGAATAAATAAATGCTTTCAATTTATGGATAATTTTGACTGAAAAATAAAAAATTTCAAAAAGAACAAATCTTACGTGATTTGTCTAACTTTTCATTTTATTTATCTTGCATTATATTCTCCAATTTTCTTTAATTATTTTCGAAAATGAATAAATAAATATATTTTTTATATTTAAATTATGGAAAACATTGCTTTCACAAATTCGGGAGATAAAACATTTATGCTTGCTTCTCCTCCTAACAAGTGCGCTTCCTGAAAATAAATAGATATCTTTAACTTATAACTTTGATAGCATAATTGAAGGAAATGCAAAGAAAAAAGAATTCTTCAAGATTTATATAGCTTTTCCTTTTATTTATCTTATACTGTATTTTTCAAATTGTTTTTTTTTACTATTTTCAAAATCAGTGAATAAATGATTTCAACTTATCAATGACTTTGACTGCAAAATGAAAAAAAAAAAAAACAAAGTGAAAAAATCCTTTGAAATCTGTATACCTGTTTGTTTTATTTATCTTATATTATATTCTCATGTTGTTTTTGAATTTTTTTAGAAATGAATAAATAACTTCTTTCATTTTATCAATCACTTTAACAGCAAAAATGAAAAAAAAAATATTCAAAGCGAAAAAAAAACTTCAAGATTTGTATAAATTTTTATTTTATTTTTCTTATCTTATACTCTCAAATTTTATTTTATTTAATTAAATCTGGAAACAAGTAAATGAAATTTATCAATGACTTTACTGCAAAAATGAAAAAAAAAAGCAAGCAAAGAGAACAAAAAAGTCTTTCAAGATTTTTATAAATTTTCATTTTATTTATCTTATATTATAAATTTTATTCTGAATTTTTTTAATTATTTTTGGACATAAATAAATAAATGCTTTCAATTTATCAATAACTTTATTTGCCAAAAGAAAAAAAATTATCAATAAACTGAAAAGACGAAGAAATGCAAAGAGGAAAAATCTTTCAAGATTTGATTAACTTTTCATTTTACTTATCCTATATTATATTATCATTTTTTAAGTTATTTTTGGAAATTAATAAATAAATATTTTCAACTTATTGATTATCAAAAAAAAAATATTTTCAACTTATCAATGAATTTTATAGCATAAATGGAAAAAAAGCAAACAGATTATCAAAAAAAAAAAAGCAAACAGAAATTAATCCTTCAATACTTGTATAACTTTTCATTTTATTTATCTTATACTTTATTTTCAAATCCTTTATTTAATTATTTTTGGAAATGAATGAATAAAAACTTTCAACTTATCAATAACTTTGGTCACAAAATGGAAAAAATGCAAAGAGAAAAAATCCTTCAATATTTGTATAACTTTTCCTTTTATTTATCCTATATTATATTTTCAAATTGTTTTTTTTTTTTTTTTGGAAATGAATGAATAAATGCTTCCAATTTATTTTTTTTTGAAACCAAATGCTTCCAATTTATTAATGACTTTGATCTAAAAAAAAAATCAAAGAAAAAAACTCCTTCCGGATTTGTATAGCTTCTAATTCCATTTATCTTATACCAGATTTTCGTATTGTTTTTTTAATTATTTTGGAAAGGAATGAATACATGATTTTAACTTATCAATTATCAATTATCAATGACCACCAAAATGGAAAGAAAAAATGAAAAGAGAAAAAATCCTTCAAGATCTGTATAACTTTTCTTTTTATTTCTCTTATATTATATTCTCAAATCTTTTTTAAATCATTTTTGGAGATGAATAAATAAATATTTTCTATTTATCAATGACTTTGATTGCAAAAATGAAAAAAAGGAAAAGCGAAAAATTCCTTTAGGGTTTGTTTGATTTATGTTTTTGAAAACAGTTTTTTGTTTTAAAAAATAGAAAACTACAAAATCTGTTTGGCAGACGAGTTTTCAAAAATAATTTTTGGGAACAATTTTTATTTTCAGTATTTAAAAACAAAAATTTGAAAATATGTAAAACTTGTTTCGATTTTCAGTTTTGAAGTTACACACAAGTTTGTATTGAAAACTCCTCTCATTTTTTTTTAAAAAAAATTGTTTCTGAAAACTTTTTATAATATAATTCTTTAAAACTAAAAACCAAAAATATTTCAAACAAGCCCAAATATTTGTATAACTTTTCATTTTATTTATCTTATACTATATATTATATTCTGGAATTTCGTTTCAATTTTTTTATATGAATAAATAAATGCTTTCAATTTATCAATAAGTTTGATTGAAAATGAAAAAAGCAAAGAGAAAGAGCTTGTTTGAAACAGTTTTGGTTTTTAGTTTTTAAAAATTGTATTATGAAACAGTTTTCAAAAATAGTTTTCAAATAAAGTGATAGGAGTTTTCAATATAAATTTGTGTGTAAATTCAAAAAATTGAAAACTGAAAACCAAAACATGTTTCATATATTTTCATATTTTGGTTTTTAAATACTGAAAAACAAAAATTGTTCCCAAAAACTGTTTTTGAAAACTCGACTGTCAAACGGATTTTTTAATTTTCTATTTTTAAAAACAAAAAATTATTTTAAAAAAGAGAAATCAAACAAACCCAAAAAGTCCTTCAAGATTTGTCTAACTTTTCATTTCATTTATCGCCGCTACTTTGTGCGCCCCCTCCTTTTCATGGCGCACCACACTTTTTATTTTTAATTTTGAACTTTGCTCGGACAACCGTGTCCGTGCGAAGGTTTTTCTTTTTTTATATTTTGGAGTTATGAACAAAATGAATGATAGTGTCCGAAGTGAAACAAACCATAACATCCGAACCTACACTTAAAAATAACCAAACTGACCCTAACGTCCTAGCGAAGAATAGAAATGAATAATAACACTCGTTTTGTCCGTTGGGGTATCTAAATACCCAAATCGAAACTTATCACAAATTGTATCCCCACACTTCTTCATTTTCTCCAAAACTCATTTTCTTAGCCCTATGCTCTATAATGTCCTCCAGGATATCCAAATGAATACTCGGACCCCTCACATCCTTGATCTCCTTCTGGGTCTCATACTCAGTCATACATAGCTCCCCACCAATACCCTCGCTGCATCATCACTGCTATATGGAACCAATGTGAAGAATGTCCCTTCCACCGGAAGTCTGAGGATGGTCGCGACATCATCAAGTGTCACAATCATCTCGCCAATAGGTAAGTGGAAGGACGAGGTCTCCTGATACCACCTCTCTAGGAAGGTCGCCAATAGACCCCTCTCCACCTCATCGTAGCAACAATGTATCAGGGGGCAAGATGTGACTTGTCCAATGCCTCCCGCATAAATGCAGATACTGGACTGCAGGACCCTCTTCCCATGGTTCACCACCTTCATATGCTTTTTGGTCCGACCCTGAAATAAGTTAACAACATTAATTAAAACATTAACAATTTAAAAATGTATAAACATATAAAATATATGAACGTATTCAATATTTACCTTGCCATGCCACACATAGCGAGCTTCGTGCACCCGGTAATGAACCTGTCGCAACAGTGTCGTATCAATGGGACCACCGGAGAATAGAATGGCCTCATCTGGTATCTCTGGTACAACAGGAGCAACAATGTCATCATCATCTGACCCAGCCGCATCTTCCTGATTCTGCTCTTCCTCCATGACATGCTGAGGCTGCTCCTCGATATGCTCAGGCTGCGGCACCTCAAGCTCGGGTTGTTGTTGCTGACGTCTAGCCCTTCGAGCTTGAGCTTGAGGTTGCTGTTGTAACTGCTCCTAACGAGCATGGCGTGCAGAAGCGTGTAAACTAGAACCACAAATAGTCATATCTACAACATTATATATAAAAAATCAATCAATTGAATAAAAATAATTACTTCTATTATAAATATCACAACAAGTCATTATCATTAGAAACAAAACTTTGTAAAAAAGATACATAGTGATACGGACATTAAGATCCGTATCCTAACTTATTAAAAATTTACACAAATTGAAAAGTCATATAAATTTGATTGAGAATATTATATTTGTTTATCTTATATGACTTTTCAATTTATTTATCTTATATTATATTTTCTCTCTTTTAATTATTTTTTGAAATGAATAAATAGACCATTTCATAGCTCAATGGAAGGGGTTAAAAATGACTCTCTAAACCTTAGGTCGATTGACTGAACCAAAAGGGTCACATTCTTAGAAAGATTTAAAGAGTTTATTACATTTTTATTTTTTATTTTCATTTTATATTTTATTTTGTTTTTTGGGGTTTTTTAAAAAATTTATATGGAAAAAGCTAAAAATGACTAAAAAAAACATTTTACTGTTTCTATCATTTTTTATTTTTCCTCTATAAATTTTAAATAAATAAAAAATAAAAAATAAAAATATAAGCCAAAACAGCCCTTCACCATACTAAAGTCAGAATGTGAGACCAATTACCCCCACAACTTATCAATAACTTTGACCACAAAAAAAAAAAAATATAGAGAGAAAATCCTTTGACCCAAGATTTGTATAATTTTTTATCTATTTTATTCTTAAATAAATTATTCTTTAAAATGAAACTTACTTAAGTGCCTGATGCACCTCCTTCTCATCCTTTTTTCAAAAACGTATATTATTAATTTGCTTTGGACTTTAATTATTTTATTATTGAAATAATTACCAGTTTAATCTTTGAATTTACTATAATTCATATATGAATGTTCATGACCAATTCAATCTCACTTTACACCAACTTAAGCATTTTGATCCTTTAAACCCTTATTTTCTTCTTCTATTCTACTCATTCATCAAACTATGTTGTATGCAAAAACTAAGGGTGCGGTTCTGATGCACCTTTCATTTTGGAGCATCTATGCATTATGAAATTTTGGCCATTGGATTCAATATAAAATAATAAGTGGCTCAGATTGCTTACCGACAACTGGGTTAACCGGTTAAGTTGAGTAAATTATTGAAAATTCCAAAACTGCCCCAAACCTTGTTGAAATTCAAAATTTGGGTTGACATTGTGGCTCTGATTTTTTATTTTTTTCACAACCTTTCCATCATGAACTAAGAATGCAGACGTGTAAAACCAAAAATTCCCAGATCAAACCATTTCAAAAACAAAACAAACACTCACAGATCCAAATTATCTTCCTAAATCAAATATAAAAAACAACACAATCAGAGCCCAAAGCCAAAATTATTCCTAAACCCCAAATCAAAAACTCAAAAATCAAAGGGGAAACCACATCTCAAATTGTGTCCTCAAATCATCCATCGTCAAGTTATAGGTCGTCATCGCGCTGCCACTCTAAATAGCCGTCGTCGCTCGCAATCGCTGTTGCCATTTGCAACTGCCGTCGCCGTTGTTGTTCGTCTCCTACTTGAGTCTCTTTGTTGTTGTTTGGTTTTGTTTTGCACAGAGGGGACTTTGTACCCTTTTCCCAAGCATTTAACTCACCACCGCTCTTGCCGTCAGATCTTGCCGCTTGCCTCTCGGTGAATCCCTCTGATCTGGAATTCATGGGGTAGGGAAAAGAAGAGAAGAAGATGAAGACAAAAATAGATCCAGTTCTACTTGTATTCGGATTTTCCCTGTTTCCAAGCATTGGTTTTTGACAGAGTCAATGCTTCTGTTCGGATTTAAATCTGCTCGTTTGTTTTTTTTTCCCGAAAATTTATGGTCGAAATCTGGAGGTGCACGACGGCGTTGGCATTCTCAAACTGACGATTTAATTTTTGTTTTATCTGTACTTGAAATTTTTTTCTTTGGTGATTATCATCTTTGTCCAGATCTGTATTCGTTCTTAATGTAAGTTCTTGTATTTTTTATGTATGTTTCATCTTGTATTTTTAAATTTTTGTTTCGGATAAGTATTTCTAGATCGGATCCAAATCTGTATTTCATCTTGTAATTCAATAGGATGTGAAAGAAACTTTTGTTTTGGGTTCACACAATTCATCTTGTATTTCCAGTGCTGCAATTATTTTCTCTTAATTGATGATTTTCTTTTCACTGAACATTATGGTGAAAATGCATCTATGCATTTATGATCTTGATAGGTTCCTTCTTGAATCCTCTTTTAAACAGTTTTGTTGTTAAAGAAATTCTCTTTTTTCATTTCATCTTGCATTTTCAGATCTGAAATTTTTGTTTTGGATTCACACATACAAATTGAAGAAATTCTGGAAATGGGGTTTGAAGATGAAGGAACTGTTAACAGCTCCGAAGCTCCGGGATGCCGTATACAGTAACTAAGATGAAGGAAAGGTTAAAGAGAGTTTGTTGCCAAAATTAATTAAATTATATTGTTGGGTCTTGAACAAAAATAAGATAAATGTACTTGTAAACTGGGGATATCTACTAATACCGGTAAAATTCCACAATGTATCGATGCTCCAAAAGTTGCAGGGAGCATGGTAAACGAACCCCAAAAACTAAATAAAACATGACGATCAGAGAAGGGTGTCCATGGAACAAGCACAGCACAAGAACATTTGTCCATGAACTATAGTGTTACCAGCTGTAGAAACCAATCTCAAGCATACAACCCATGTATAATTACAATTAAACCGGATCACCATCCTATAACGCAGTTTAATTACTGTGAATCTATGACCAACACCACCATTATTAAAAAGCACCGAGTTAAAGAAAAATCAGAAAAATACACGAAGACGAAGACAGAACACGTAAATGAAAATCAATTGAAGAAAACGTCGAAACATGAGACGTGACTAAGCGCTGAATGACAAGTATAACAGTAAAGGACCACTGCAATCTTCTCTAATGGAATATACTGATGGTTCTACCCAGCATAGTTTGCAGGTTCTTAAAATCATAAAATTACACCCGTGTCTTTCTGGTAGAACCTGACTGATATCTACTATGCACAAAAATCACATTCAATGTGATGGACCATCCACCGTCACACAATTCACCAGCATTGACCAACTATCTACAAACTCAATGCTGGACGAAACTACAAAGAATCATATTTTGATTCAGACATGATTTTCTTTTTACACAAGTTTAAGTTTATTCCTAAATGGCTGCCAGAAACCGATTCCAGCACCCATTGATCCAACACTACCGTCACTCTTCCTGAGTAATGGTAGTATTAGGTATAAATACACTAGCGTAAATGTCCAAATGGAAAAGCAGCCTGCACATTCCAGTTTCCTTCGCCATCTGGAGCGACTCAGACACAACATGGTGAGCATGACTATATATGACCTGCATATCACAAAATTGTTAGAGCTAAATCCTTACTAAAATTTATCATATTTTATCATGCCAACATTTTCTGTTTCAGATCAAACAATAAAAAGAACAAATACAGACTTCCTGCAAATTGAGCTGCTTATCAGCAACTTAACTCATTTCCACCCCTATCAAATTAATGCATCATAAAATCATAAAACAAAGCAAAAATACCTCTAGAATGCAAAATAAATAACTTGCAAGGCTAGATTGGAAGCCCGCCACTCAAGTAGCAGTCCCACTGCTCTTAGTCCTGCTGCAAACTAAGGATACCTGCAACAAAGTTGAGAAGACTTCAAAAAAAAGAAGAGAGTTCATGTTGCAAATTAAGGCATGCACATTAAGATGCTAGTGAATAGCCCACCTTATTCACCCCGTCACCCAGCTGTTTGGTCAGCACTGCCACCTTGCATAAACTGAGGAGAAGGAGCAGGAACAATAAATTGCGGTTGGCCAGGAACTGGAGCAGCAATTCCTGAAAGAGTCAACACACTCTCAAATCACATCTATTTACATAGAACTTGATGACAATTTCCTCTCTATAATAATCAAGGGATACAGCATGGGTATTTTAATGCTCATTCCATATAAACATCTTATAAACACTCTTCCATACAAAAAGAATCAATTATTCTTTACAAGTTTGTTATTGCCATCCACCAGAACTCCTATTTACCTTACCATGCTCGTAATTCCTAAATAAACCCGGGTGTGTAAACTAAAATTGCCTACATATGCAATGCTTTCATTTATCAAACTTTTTGCAGGACGATATGCCAACTACAGAAACTTGATGAATCTTGGCTTATCAATGTCAAAACTAAAATGGTTCATTGCTTGAGTGTTTTCCAGTTGGTTTTAATTTCTATAACTATGACCATCCAAGTTCCCAAAAGAAACCAGAGATGGCTATTGCTAAATTCTTCAGGGAAGACAAATGTACCACTAGGATATGATGCTTGAATAGCAGGCATTGGCGATGTTGTTATGGCATTAACATTGGATCCACCATAGGGCACAATCTGATGACCTGGGATTGTATATCCCTGCATTGCTGTATAACCATGACCACTAGGTATGGCTTGACCCAACTGTCCATAAGGATAAATAGTTGTATTCACTGCCCCAGGCACTCCATATATCTGGAGGTACTGCTGCCCCACATATGGGTTGTACAGACTCTGTTAGGCATGGTGGAACAAGTTGAAAAAGTCAGCAGGGCATAAACAACACTAACATCCTAATCCTAATCCAATTTAAAAACTAAATTGACCTGTGGGTAGATGTACTCAGGTCCATATGTCGTATACCTGCAAAGATAAAACAACCACATATAATGTTGAAAAGATCACCTCTATAGCATGATTCTTGAGTAACACATCCTGATGCACAATTCAAATGTAGTTAGGAAGACCTCACACACATGGAGATAAATATCGCAAACAATAATTAGTCAATTACATCTAATTGACATAGGTTTCCCAGATACAATGGACAACTAATGACCAAATCTCTCAGGGAATACCACGTGGGTGCTGCATGTTTTGACTGGTATACGCAGACTGACAGAGAAAGAAATAGAGGATTAACCAGGTCATTGGCAATAATGTGTCCCTAATTGACCTCAGTGGTCAATGGTTCATTGCCACCATTCGACAAACAACAACAATGACATATGAGTTGATAATGAAAAAAGTTTACCAATAATTCAGATATAGCCGAAGATATAACTAGTACAGGTATAAAGAAAAAGCAAGAGAGTAATCATTAGCAATCAGTACAAATCTTCAAATCAAATGAGTGCAATAGTGTGCAACAATATCCCACCACTCACCCATAAGGAGGATAAACCAATCCTTGTTGATAGCCATAGGAAAGTGGTTGCTGGTAGCCAAAACCTCCAACATAAGCACCACGGGCTGGTTGCAAACTTCCAACATAAGGGGAGGCTGGTCTTATCCGTCCTACAAAATACCAAAAAAAAAAAAAACAAAATAAAAGTTATCTATGAAGAAAGAGTAAATTGAAATGGTTATGTTGCAGAAGACTATTATGCATACCAAAGAAAGAGTAATATAGAGCAAAACAAACACGGTTGGTCAAAATATCAATCAGAAATAGCAAGCACAGATGTGGGAAATGATAGTATATACAAGCACTCGTGCCCATGACTTTATCTTAATAACAGGGACATATCAACGTAGAGTTCTAATAACAATAATTAATAAATTAGAATAACAACAAAAGAGCATGATGATGACGTCAATTACAAAAGCATGACAATGTAAATAACAGACATCACAATCAAATTTTAGTATGCGAAGTTAGACACGGTATTGCATACAAACAAAAGATGGAGGAAACGGTAGTGAAGTTGGTTAGATAATTGGGAGTAGGGAAGATTATATTCAAATACCATAAGGCATAGGGGGCCGTGGTCTACCAAGTGAAGCCAAATTACAGTTTGCCCTTCTACCATCAATGACAGGAGTTGGATCAGCACAGGCTCTTCTAGCAGCCTCGGGATCCCGGAAAGTCACCTATACCCTCCAATTCCATGCAGGTGAGATGAAAACCAAGTCATTCTAAAGTAAATGAATGAAATGCAGTTTGCTATGTGTGAATCTTCAGATAAAGGGTAATCCAAATCTCACAAACCAACAAAATTTCCGAATAGAAGCAAGTTGTTGTGCTGCTCAGTAGTGCCAAAACTAATAAAACCATAAAATGGAATAAATGAGATACTCACGAAACCATAGCCTTTGGATCGCCCTGTGTTCTTATCGGTGATTACGACGGCCTCAAGAATCTCGCCAAATTGCTCGAAGTAGCGGCGCATGGTTTCGCTCTGAGTCTCCCAAGCCAACCCTCCAACGAAGACCTTGGTATAAGTGGTGTCTCCGAAAGGAGAATTCAATAGCTGAAACCCGGAACTCGAACTGGATCCCGAACTCGGGCCCTGAATCGCTTGGTATGCCATTAACAATCACTATCCTCCTCCTCCACACGCACCCACAGGAAACAAAATTTTCCAACAAAGAGAAGAGAAAACGCCCAATGGATTACGAAAATAGTATTGAATTCAGATTGGTATGGATAGGATTGAGATTCCTAAACAGGAGGGAAATACGACCTGGTAGACAGAAGTATCCACGGCAAAAGAGAAAGACAAATTGTTTGTACGCGTAATATAGGAAGGGGAAAAAACCTATAGATTGTGAAGAAATATACTGGGAATCCGACGAAACAGAGAGATTCAAAGAACAGAGAATAAATACAAGGTGCGAATGAGAGAGAAGAATAGAGAGAGAGAGAGAGATCGAAAAACACAGTGATCAGGCAAACCTAACGAAATAAAAGTGGAAAGGAAAAGGGGGTATTTTATTTTTTATTTTTTTGATTTAAAAAATAAGGAAAGAAGGAAACAATCAAAAACCCTAGAATTGAGATGGGGAAGGACGGAAAAAGAATTGGTAAAGGTCGGTGGGATAGTATGGTACGTGAAAGAAGGGAAGAGTGATTGAAGTGTGGGGTTGAAAAGGTGATGGTCAGAGTAAAAAGAATTTGGGAAACACAGTAGTACGAGTTAAATCGAGAGAGAGAGAGAGAGAGAGAGAGAAAGGAAAAGGGGGAGTTTTGGGGTAATCAATTATGGTTGTTGTGGTTGATGTTGATGATGATGATGTGTGTTGTTGACAGGGTGGAGAGGTGAGGAAGGAGGAGAGTGAGAGTATAATTTCATTCTGGTTGAATGAAAATGAAAAGGAAGAGGAGGAAGGAACAGAAGAACAACGGCGAGAAAGAGAGAGAAAGAAAAGGAAAGGAATGAATGTGAGAAGAAATGAAATGGGAAAAGAAAATTAAGAAAAGTAGAGAGAGAGAGAGAGAAGAGCTGGCTGGCAGGCTCGTGTTTTCGAGAGTTCTCATTTTTTCCTCAACCGAACCGGACAGCCTGAGATGGTGGTGACCCGGGACCCACCCATTGCCCCTTCCTTTCCACTTTTTAATTAACTAATTAATTAACTTTTCTTTTAAGAGATCATTTTGTTTTTCAGGAAATAAATTATCAAAACTGATCTGATTTTTTCTCATAAATGAATGTAATTTTTAGATAATCAACTGTATGTATTACAAGTTGTTGGTAATTTTTTTATGAATAGTAAGTGTGTTAACCTTCACTTATTTAGTATAAACACTGCTTTTGATCTTTATTATTATTTTATAATTTTGTGAAGTAAGGAATTATTAGAGTTTGGATTCTTCTAAGCTCACACGGTTGTAACACGGATTGATGGATTCTTCATCTCCGGAACAATGGTTGTGACTTGTTAGTGAGACTACCATGAATGCATGGATAACTAGGACCATTCTACCTCAATTGGTGATTTTGGATATGAAATGTTATCTTTATTTTTGTTTCTCGAATATTATTTCACTTTATTATTAAAGCAATAGACTAATTCTTTTGCATTTATTTTCATAATTAGTGTTCTTTGTTATTACGTCAACACTTTAAAATATTATATTTTGTGTCATTTTATTTTTTTATCTTTAGTATTTATAATGTAATTTTTAATAGAGTTTATTAACATACGTCAATTTAATTTTTATGAAGGTTACCTTAATAAGTTATAATTAAAAAATTTAAAATACACGTAAATTTTTAAGAAGAGTATCTTAATAAGTTATGATTGAAAAATAAAAGTTATTCATAAGATATAATTTGTTATAAAATATTACTTCTATCAAATAATTATAAGTAGGTATGTTAGCACTTATGATTCATGAGAGCTAATGTACTTACACTTATTTTGTAAAATGAATATTTTAACAAATTATAACTAAAATTTTTAAAATACACCGATGTGTATTCCTTCGAATAAACAATTGCGTGGATTAGCAAATCACATACTTAATTAGTTAATTATTTAATGAGTGATTGACCATTTTAGTCCCTTATTTTGTAGTTACGGAGCATTTTTGTCACTAACTTTTTAAAATGTATGATTCAGTCGCTGGCTTTGCATCTTGTAAGTCACTTTAGTCCAGAAATTAAGTGACATTGACAAAATGCCTATGTGATATGCTAGCTGCCTATGTGACACATTATTTGTCACATATGAGTTCACGTAAATGACCAGACGATGTCGTTTTGCTTAAACGCCAAAGTTACACAGTGTTTTGGGTTTAAAATTGAATTATATTGTAAGCGATTTGAAGGACTAATTGAGTTACTTATTTTGAGATTAAGTAAACCAATGTCATTTTATCGCTTGCTCAGACTCCTAAGTGTCAATTAACTTACCGTATAGGCATTCAATGCGTTATGTATGTATTTTGCTAGTGTTACTTAATATGAAGGACTAAAATGACTTATGGAGTGCAAAGTTAGGGACTGATTCAAACATTTTAGAAAATTAGGGACTAAAATACCTATGACTACAAAGTAAGTGACAAAATCAATAAATAATTCATTATTTAATTATTAATATTATGCTAATGACAAAGTTTAGAAAATTAATTGTCTTTTTGGTTCTAAGTAAAATGTGTAAAAAATTAAAATATGAAGAAATAAAAGTGAAAATAAGAGAAAATAAAGAGAAAAAATAATATTAACAATATTGTTTGAATTGAGATTTTTTTAAAAATAAATGTTAAAAGACATTCAAATCATGATAAATTATTAAATATAAACAAAATGAAGTTACATGTATAATTTTACATCCTTTTGACAATATGGATGGTTATTTTTCACGTGGGACTCACCTTCCAATTTTCTTGATCCTTCACATTTTTGTTATAGTACCAAATAAGAGAAAATACATTAAGAATTTTGTTTTCCCCTCAACTACTTTCTTTGATCAATGTTTCAACCTAAACAACCAGAATATAAAGTTGCGTCATTTAACTCACCAAAAGCGAAAGAAAAAAAAAATTGCACCTCTTAAAGATTAGAACAAGCTGGAAGCCTCGTTGAAAAATATGAGATTTAACTTTTCTTTTTTTTTTCTATCATGACTTATACATGTCTATATAATAAACTATTTGGATTCTATCATATATATATATATATATTGTTATTGTTATGTTTATTATATTTTGAGAGATAGACATAACAAAATTTTTAATAAATAATGATGAGATAATATAATAATGGATCGTATTATTATTTGATTGTGTTTGTTTATTTGATAACATAAGGAATATAATAAAATTTAACTATCATCTATCTATATATATCTATATCTATATATCTATATATATATATATAAAAGTATCCAAATCCTATAATAAAATAATAATAGTTGTAAATTAGAGAATTTAGGCTTTAAATTAACAAGTTTTCATAGAGTTTTTTTCATATAAAGAGGGACAGATTCAGAGGGTCCCTCCCCCTCCAAAAAGTATTAGTTATATGCTGCTATAGGTTTGTAAGTGTGGTTTCACGGATGGTAGTTAACATAGCAGCTGCACCTTGCTTTCCCAAACCCCAGGTCCAGAGTTTGTGACTCAAGGGTTATGTTTTTACTTATATCTCTATTTTTTTCACATGTTTCTTTCTTTTCCTTCTCTTTTTAAGATTCTTATTTTATTACTCGTTTTTTTCTCTATTCTTCAAAAAGGTTTATTTTATATGTCAATAAAAAATAATATTTAAATATTTCATTTCAAATAATAAATACTAACAATTAACATATAAAGAATATATATGTATATTATTTTATATGTCCATAAATAATAATATTTAATATTTATTTTAAAAATTTAATATTTAATTTTTACATTTAGCTTTTTTTTTTTGTGTATAAGCAATTATTATTATTATTATTTTAATGTTATGAAAAGCTTATTATTTACTTGTATTTGAGAACAAAATATTAAATTTACACTCCCAAAATATTGTTTTTCTCTCAATTTAACATATTTTTTTCTTCATTTATAAATTTTTTATATACTGAATATCTTTCAATATCATCATTTTAACTTTCGGTCCCTCCCACTTGATATTTCTAAATCTATCCCTGCATATAAACTATTATTATTCAATCTCTCATCAACAAAGTTTTTGTTAATCTACAAGTTAGCAAAAAGACTTTTTTTTAAAGTAGAAAAAGATTTTTTTTTAATACGTTAGCAAAAAAGACTTGAAGGTTAATAATGTTTGATTTAATTTTTTAATGGTTGAATTTAATTTTTTTACTATACCCTGAGTGTACCTACTAAATTCTTAACCACTCACTACTTAGTAACTTTCTTTTTTTAAAAATTTTATTGGCTACTAATCATTATTAACTTGTGCCCCATAAACACAAATTAAAAAAACTCTTTTCCTAAAACCTAACTTTATCTACTTTAAACCAAACCTCCACTAATATGTAGATCAAACCTTGGACTTTGCTTTTCACGCCTTTTTTTTTTCTTCGTACGCCACTTCCTTTTCAAAAAATAATTCTCAGAAAAGAATTTTCATTTTGGAAAACGATAAAAATTCACTTATAGAAAATAATTTTCAAATTTTATCCGAAAATAAATTAGTATTAGTATATGAGTGAAAAAATATCAATTACACTAAGATTTAAATTAGGGGCACTTATCCTTCTTTGCACCGGTGATTATAAACCACAATTTAATGTATTCTTAGGGGCCGTTTGTTTCAAAGTTTAAAAAATAATTTCTGAGAATGTACCTGGAAATGTGATATTTCCATGTTTGTTTCAAGGTTTAAAAAAAGATTCTCGGTACCATTTATTCTCGGGAATATTTTTCCTTTATATTTTCTGTAATCTCCATTCCCATGATGAAAGGTGGGTAAGTTACTTTCCCATGAGAATATAGGTAGTTATTTTATATTTTATTTGTAACTACCACTTTTTTATTTTTCTTTTTTGTATTTTTCATTTGAAATTCCAAAAATATTCCTAATGATGTTAATTTTATCAAACACTCTCTTATAAAATGCTAAAAAATACACATTTTTAGAAATATACAAATTATCAAAAATAAGATGCCTGAAAATATTTGTTATTCCTCGAAGCTAACACCCTCTAAGTTGTCAATATTATGTATCTAATTCATTATATATATATATATATATTCTTAATCTATATAATTGCATTACATTGTTGTCCTTTTATGAGTTATTTTTTACTTTTTTATTGATTAAATAATTAAAATAAATAAATAATATTATATACAATAAAAATATTTTCATATTATTACATGTAACATTATTATAAATTAAATAGATTTTAAATTTTATTGAATTTTTTTTCAAAAGATTCCTAAGAACAAAAACTAAAAACCAAATAACTTGTTTAAAATGTTTGGGAATAAAGATTAATAGGAATATATTCCTGACAATAAGATACCCGAGAATGTATTTTCAAACCTTGAAACAAGCGGCCCCTAATAATATAATGAACGGATTGATCTTGGGTTTGGTTAAGTAGAAATATGGTTGAAGGAAGTTATGAGAGTAAAAAAAAGAAAAAGAAAAAAAGTGTTTAATTTTTTTTTAGAAGTAAACTTTTTACTTTTATTTTAATTTAAACCAAACAAACAAATTTGTACTGTTATTCATATTTTTGTTTTTTTCTTATTTCTTTCCTCCCAATCATCGTCGTGTAGGTGTGTTTGGTTTCCATTAGTAAAATTTTATTCGGTTAAAAATAAGTTGAGTTAAAAGTTAGTTTGGTTCAAATGAATTTGTTTAAATACTTTTAAATAAAAGAATGTTTGACAAACTAAATATTGTTTGGATAAAACTATTTTCACAAATTAATATATGTTTGGTTGTCAGTTTGCTCCCCTAATAGCACTTTTCAATTTGCGAAAATCAGTTTGCTCCTCCAAATTTTTGTATGTTTTTTACTTAGGCTCGTTGAGAAAAGTTTGGCCCCCAAACTTGAGTTAGGCCAACTAGAGAAAGTAATCTCTTTGAGTTCAGCTAACATGGGTTTAGTATTTTAGGGAGTGCATGAAAGTACTTTCATTAAAATTATTTAAATAATATTCAATTTGTCAAACATACTTTTAGATAAAAATGTCCAAATATAAAATCAATTGAAGTAAATTGGTTTTTAATTAAATTTATTTTTACTAAACTTACTTTCAACTAAATCAAGTTTTATCAACGCAAAACCAAATATACACTTATAAATGTTCCAAACCCATTTTTAGCAAACGAAAAAGTGATTCTAATGATATAAATGTAAGTTGAAAGTGAGTTGAGACAACTAAACAAAAAATATGACATATTGACTATTGTTATATGCATGTTGAAAGTTAATTGAGACAACATAACGGAAAACCAAACATTGGCCAAATGTTTTGCGGGCAACCTGACCAACTAATCAACTTAAAAGTATGTAAATTATGTTTTACTCCTTTTGTAATTAAACGTCTTTTTGCTTAGCATTCTATTGGCCCCTTTAGCGTTACTGACACCATTTTCTCCTTCACAAGGCATTAGGGATGTCAAAATGGGCCTGACCCACTGACTTGCCAAAAATAAACGGGTTGGGCTAGAATTTTTGGCCCGTCCACTTATGCAGCCCGCCCTGCCTAGCCCGCCGGGCTACAAAGATGACGGGTCGTGCTGGCCCGCTGGGCTAGTGACTTTTTTTTTTGTTAAAAGTGGAAGGTGAAAGTTCTTTTATAAAAAAAATTGATAGGACCAAACAAAAAATGTCTATATAAAAAAAACATAAAAAAAGTTAGGCCCATAGTTAAAAATAATAAAAAACAATTTTTTATATGGTGTAAAAAGCAAAAATCAATAAAAAAAAAGAAAAATTTAGATTTTTTTAATCAATAAAAATCAATAACAGCAACTGCGACACGCGGCATAGATTTGTGAACGATAAAGTGAAACGGCTCAAAAGTTGGGTGATCGATGAATAAAGAGTGAAAGAAGGGTAGAAGAGACGAAGAATGAGGCAGTAGTGGCGTAGTCTTTGGTGGTGGCTAACAACAAACATGACTGAGTGAGACAAAATAAAGAACTTAAAGAGATCTTTACTATAAAATAAATACTCACTTATGTGACTTTATCAATAATAGTTTTTCATTTTTATCTTAAGAAGTAAATATCACTTATAAAAAAAAAACTTTTTCAACAAAATAGTTAAAATTAAATCCAGTATCAAACCCCCCCTAAGATGGGAGGTAGTCAAAATGCAAACCATAGAAAAAGAAATAAAGAAATGTATTTACGTACAATAACATGTTAATAGTAAGTGTGCACCAATAATAATGTTAAGTGTGCACTGTAAACGTACCCTTAAACTTTTATTATATCAATCGTCCACAACCTAAAACCCTTTTTTTTTTCAAAAAAGAAGGCAAATAGCAAATAGTAGCAATTACCTAAAACCTTCCGTTGAATATTTTAATCTATTTAAGGGCTGCACTGTTTCCTCTCATGGACCATGTTGTTGGGCCGAAGGGGTATATGGTATGAGTTTTTGACCGCGATATACTCCTTCAATGAAATAAAACGAAAGTTTGCAAAAAAAAAAAAAATGAAAAAAACGGAAAACATAAACCTTTTCCTCCCTGCCAAATGCCAATTACGAATCTCACGCTCACCGCTCACGCTTGATCATTTGAGTTTTCAGTCGGCAACTTGGAGAAATCAGAGGAACACGTTACTCAAATCTGTAATTCTTTGTCGGTTAGAATGGCGAGTAGCTGGAGAAGAACGTTCGGCAACGTTCGGTCCTTCGTAGGCAATTCCATGGGTGGTCTCAGGGGAGGAAGCAACCTTGCTTCTTGGGTTGTCGCCGGAACCCTAGCCTATTTCCTCTGGATCAAACCCTCTCAAGACCTCAAGCGTGAGCAACAGGTTTCTCCCTCCCTACCTCTCTGTGTATCTATTTCTCTTCTGTTATTTCCAATTCCAATTCCAAACACCCGTGGATTCCGCAGGAAAAGGCTGCTCTTGCCGCCTCCTCCCCAGATCCTTATCGATACGTCGAGACTCGAAAACCAATTCCTGACCCTCAAGTTCGTTCTCTTACTACTTTTTTCTCCCTCTTCAATCTCCATTCTAGACTTTGCCACTTATAATTCGTTCTTAATTTGAATTACAGGTAACCGGTTTGATATATGGAAACAAAAACAAGGAGAAAGCAAGCGAGCAAGAGGATTAGCTTGTAAGTCAGTTGTGTTATAATTACTTGTAGAGTTGTAGTCCTAAATAACATTTGGGAGTGTGATAGCTGAAATTAGAAATGCTTTGGTTTAACCATGGTTCTAGGGCATGAACTATACTGATCCCTTGCTGCATTTATAATGTTATTGGCAGGAATCAAAATGGTAGTTATTAACAATGAGGGTTATATGGTTTGGAAATTGGAATACGGGGAGTTTTAACTTGCCACTGCTCTCCCCTAGTTCATCTCTGCTAAATATCAGTTTTTGCTGTATCAATACTGCTCACAACATACCATACGGTGATATAGTAATAGTAATAGTAATTTATGCTGTCTATCTTTTGTAGCAGCTATGCGCAACCGTCATTACTCATTCCATTACATTGCCTTCTCTTCACATGTTATATTTTTATATTTTTATTACTTGAGTTTTGAGGATCAATGTTTGTAAAAATCCATCCTTCAGGAGGCATGTTAATATGCTCAATAAGTTGTGCTGGTGATGCAATGTTAAGGTATAGGTTCATGCTCACTGTTTATGAGCTATATCGTGTTTGTAATAATTGTTGAAAATTTGCATTAGTAGCTCCGAGGCGTTACATTTTTGACTCATGAGAGCTTTGAACTTAATGTTTGCTTGTGTGTTTATATTCTTGGAAATCCATAAACACTGGCATTCAAATATAATTATTCCCTGGTTCTCTTCTCTATCTGAATCCTACGCTGACAGCGGCGAAGCTTGTAATTTATCATTCATTTTGAGAGAACCTTGTTCAATGTTTCCCCATTGGAATACTGCAAAATGAGCTAATTGGATGCCATTGATAATTGATTTCCGATTTTATTATCTGATCTTTAATGGTGAATTGGAAATCCAACAAACTTTGGTTGCACTTGGCGGAAATTTGTAGGAGGGGTGGAACAGTTTTTCTCTGTTGCCCTTTCGATGATTAGCAACAACTCAAATATTATATTAGATTTGAACATCCTTCCGCAGCTGAATTATACTTTAGCGAGAAGACAATGAGATCCTGTAAAAGTGGATTGAGGCAATCTGTACAGGGTCTTGTGCAGAGGAGAGATTTTGTGACCCCTTGTGACATTACATTACGTAGTTCTAGTAGAGTTAGGAAAGTTTAAGTCGTTTTCTCCTTTAATCCATGAGGTTTATCACGGAATAAACACTTCCTCATTTAGTTGCTCTGCTTTATCTTCTGTTTACTGTTTGTTCTTGTAACTATCGTCCACTGGGCTTGTGGGTACTACTTTTGGCACTTGATATGCACTGAGTTTAAGTTTCCGATATTGATTTAAACACCAATTTCTTCTTTTCTTTTCTTTTTTCTTCTCTTTGACAGTGCCCTGACACACTAATTTCTATGTACTATTCCTGGATGTTGTAGAAACGGTTTCACTTGTGTGCATGTGTTTTGACACTGCGGAAGTCTAGTTCAATCGAGTATTAATTATTGTAATGTTGGAATTAATGACCACCAAACACAGTGAGGGTGCTTTATATTAGATAAAGTGGATTGTGAACTTGGAATGGTGCCGATCGCAACTATCCCGTGACATTAGTTGATTTAGTTGGGTACTTGCCTACATGGGCTAACAAACCTAATGTTTAACATCTTCACCTATCCTATCCTATCAAGATGATTCTTATTACAGTAGTGATTAATATAGAACTATACAATCTATAATCTTCGTTTACTGTATTAAAAAGAGTGTTTTCTGTTACTAACTGCGTAAGTGAACTTGCGAGGCATTCAGGCTACTAGAGTTATGACTTATGAGTGTGTTCAGATTTTTGCCGAAACAATAAGATTGATTTTCATTAAGTAACAATGTGTAATGCTGTTTGAATTAATCAGCTAAACAAATTGCTTTTAACTGGCGTTAAATGAAATGATATGATCTTTTTCATTATGTCAGAGTAAGTTAATTTACTATTTAATACAAACTAAATTTTGTTAGAAAAAATTCAAACAGACGTTAGTTAGCGAGTTGTCTATCCTCTAAACAAAGCATTATAAATATAAGCTAAGCATATATGATACTCCTTCATCACGAAATGGTATGGTAGGTTACAGAACTTAATAGTTTCTATATTAATCAATCAAGAACTTCTCTTTCGTTGATCAATATTCGAAGCATATTTATCATGCCATTTTGGGCCTCACATCATATCAGCTCCTTTTTTTTCATTTATTTTTTAGTAATTAGTAACTTTTGGTCGAGCTTTACACTTCCTTTTTTTTTTTTTTTTTTTTGGATAAATCGAGCTTTATACCTTTACCTCTATACATTATAGTATTATATTTAGAAGGGATTCACTTATATGCAGTGTAAGTTAACATTAATTATTACCCAACATAGTAATTTTTTATTGAATGATTTTTTAAAGATTAAAAGTTATTTTCATATAAATCATATATACTATGTTTTATGTCGATATATAATTATTGAGTATTTTATTAATATTGTAAACAATTAACCTAATATACAAGTTTATAAAATGTATGAAATTAATAATCATTTGACAAAATACAAACTAAATTTCTCTCTTTAATATGATTTGATGTTGTAACAGTACCATGCTATAGTGATGTGTTTTAATCTTAGTTTTTTATTTTTTTACTTTGAGAAAAGAAAATAATAAAATGAAAAACATATTGTTGTTACAACCGTTAAATCGGGAACAATATGCTGTTTAACAGCAGGAAATCAATGGTTTTTTAGAGTGAAAATGAAAGTTTTGTTTGAGGGGGTTGAATGGAAAGGCAGTAACGCGCGGTGTGCCATGAGCGGTATGCTTATTTTCTCTTCATCATCTAATTAATTGATCACATTTTTCATTGTCTTTGTATTTTTATTTGATTATATGTATATATTCAGGAATGAGGTGTAAGAATATGGTATGAGTTGAGGTTTGGGTGTTGGTTGCTTGGGAAATGGTAATTTGTAGGGATTGTTTGAATATTTGCAGCATTTGTTGCTCAAAAACATGCGTGGTCTGTTGAATTCAATCGGTTTCGTTCCTTATTATATTCACTCGCATATGCATACTACTACAGTGTATAGTGGCATAGCAGTCAATACTCAACGTTCGTTTGAACTCAATTTCCCATAAATTAAATGATAAATGATTCACTCAAATCAGAAACGCTACTCATATCCATCCATCAGTTCACAACTTAGCTTTGACCATCTCCTTCTCTTTCCTTTAATTCCTTAGTCTTAGCTTCTTCACATACATACAGCAGTTAATTAATTAATTAATTAATGGCGGCGGCTGGTGGTGGTGGTGGTTCTGATAATAATGGTAATAATAATCATAACAACAATATCAATATGGATGGAATTATGGGAACTCATCAATTAGGCGCTGCTGCTGGATTCCTCACTCCTGACCTACTGCAACTTCACAACCCTACTCAAAACGACTTCGCTGCCGTCTTCCGCCGCCCCCGTGGCCGTCCTCCCGGTTCCAAGAACAAGCCTAAGCCACCTCTCATTCTCACGCGCGACACCCCCAATGCACTCCGCTCTCACGTGCTCGAGATCTCCGCCGGAGCTGACATCCTCCACAGCCTCATCGACTACGCGCGTCGCCGAGGGAGAGGCGTCTCCGTCTTCAGCGGCACCGGCACCGTCGCCAACGTCACTATCCGTCAACCGACAGGCACCCTGTTGACTCTTCACGGACGGTTCGAGATAGTTTCAATTTCGGGGACGGTACTCCCGCCGCCGGCGCCGCCGGGAGCGGGGGGACTGACGGTATATTTGTCAGGGGGACAAGGAGAGGTAGTTGGGGGGAAGGTGGTGGCGCCTCTGGAGGTGGGATCGGGGACAGTGGTGGTGTTGATGGCTGCTTCGTTTGCAACGGCGATGTTTGAGAGGTTACCGTTACCGTTAGCGTTAGAAATGGAGGATGAGAATCTGCAACGTTCAACATCGGGCGCAACTACTGGGATAAGGATTATGGGAGAAGGAGGAAACGCCGTTTGTTTCTTTAATAATAATAATAATAATAATAATAATCCAAATTAATTAATTAATTAATTAATTAATTAAAGGAGGGAGGCAATTAAACAGAAGGGAACTTGGAAGTGGTTCATGCATACTCTAATTTAGTAGGAGTAGGAGTATAACTTAATTTTATGCAAATTCATATTCTGGAACAATCAACATATATTACATAATTAGTTATCTAGCTGTGAATCAATGATACACTATCTTGGCCTCCTGCATTTCTTTTCAATTCACTAGCTATTTCACCTCTCTCTCTCCGTCATCTATTTTTTAAATGTCCAACCTAAGATAGCGTTTGCTAGATCAAATGAACCCAGTGAAATAAAATGGAATAAAACATAATAAAAAGTATATTATATTTGTATAATTGGAGATCAAACTCTATATTTACATACGTATATTTTTATTTGTTTACTAACTGAGTTACATGACTGAACAATTTTACTTTACTTGATACAACATATAAAATTAGATAGTAATAAATAAGATGGTACATTTTCAATATTTTTTTAAAAAATTTATGAGCATAATTAAATAATAATAATAATAAAATTTATTAATTTTTATATTAATATATTATGAAATTTTTTATAAATTATTAAATACAAAAAATATAATCATTAAATATACTCTTAAAAGTAGTTATTAAATATAATTTATGTTGAATATATTTTTATTATATAAATTTTTTAAAAAATGTTTTTAAAAATATTTTTTGGTCAAATAAAAAATAATATAAAATTTAAAGAATTTAAACATATATTATTTTACCAATATAAAATATAAAATGACTAATTGAAAATAATAATAATTCTTTTTTGTGTGCTCTGTTATGTTTTTCCCCGTTTCACCATTTTCAATTGAACTAAAAGTATTCCGTTTATGTACCTTCGTGTCCTCTTGAGTGTTATGCCAAACATAAAATAATACTCAATATTTTATTCTGTTTCATTCAAATATGTCTATCAAACACTATAAAACACAAGATTCACACAATACCGATAGGTATATATATAGATAGAGTATCAACTAAAAGCAAGTAAGTCAATAATATAATGGGATATATTTTATAAATTTCATGATTATAATAAAACAATTATACTACCTTTGATCCTTCTTCTTATAAGAAATATTGGATATATTTTATAAATTTCAACAAAACATAATAAGTGATCTTTTCAATTAATGATATGAGAAAATTACTAAAATATAAATGTAGTTAATGCATCTACTTATATAGAAAATTGTGAGTGCTCATAATAAATTGAAGGTAACAAAATATTTTGATCTTTTATGAGCATTTAATACGCCTAAACAACTCATAAAATCTTTTATAAAAGGAGTTTTCTAACCTTTGCAATATTGCACAGGTTTAAAACTATAAATAGAAAAAAGTACAACATTTATTGCAAGTCAGATTTAATTTCACTAAATTATTGTTCATTCTAACAATAATTTTCTAGTTTTAATTTATTAACCTGTGCAATATTGCACAAATTAAAAAAACCCTTTATAAAAAGGACAAAAAAGTTCTCTTTATATCTCTTATAAAAAGGACCAAAAATAATATTAGACACATCCTCACCCTGGTAACAATTAAGTAACAACTCATTATTATATTATTATTGTTCTAGCTCATTGAATTGTAAACACCTCAATTCTCAGTTTCTCACACGCACAAAACATAGTATTAATTATAAATTTCCCACTCTAATACTAAATATAATATCATCGTAATTGAGGGAGTCGAGTCTTCGTATGTTTTGTTTACCTTTTTCATACCCGGTTTTAAATATAAGACTATTTAAAATAAATTTATTGATCTTATATAAGATCTTTTATAAAGTTTAAAAAGTAATTATTAATTTTTTTATTGTTTATTCTTATAATAAATAAATGGATAGTAGATACAATTAGTATATTTACCAAAAATTTTGACTTTAAATAATAGTAAATTTGGTAAGTTATACTATTTTTTTTAAAAATCAAGATCAATCCATATAAATTGATTAAAAGGTCTATAAAGAGGACCAGACATAATATTTCATTCCATTCCATGTGCCTTATTGTGTTTCAAATTAAAGCATCTTAGCTTACTCCTATTATAAATTTCCCCCCTCTAATACTAAAAATCATGGCAATTTTAATTTTTTAACTTTTTTAATTACGTAGTTTTAGTTCTTTTGGCCCTCTCCCGCTAGGAAATTAATTGCCAATGGAGTCAATTCCATACTGAGCATTGCTATACAATACAAAAAATCTGGTCATCAATTGTTCACAAAATGACGTGGCATTAATTAATTGAAGCTGGCATAAATAAACAAATGAACTTAAAAGAAATAATTTTGATTTTCAATCAGCTCAAATTGATTAACTTTTGGTCAACTTGAGTAAAATAGTAATATTTAAATTTTTTAATTAAAAAATGTATGTAAAGGATAAAAATTATTTTTTTATTGAGTTGGCCACAATGTTACCCAAAAAGAGGTTGGTCAAAAATTATCATTATAAGCGGTGAGATTCTTCATATAGAATTCACGTGAAGTATTTTGATAACAATTAGCATTTTTCATTTCATATATATAACCGACCTTTATTTGCGCAATATCGATCTCAATTTTTTTAGTTGTGTAATTTTAGTCTTAAACTTTTTCTATTATGCAATTTTAGTTCTTTTCCACTCAATTATATTGATTTGATTGTATTAATCATTAGCTTCTTAACGAACAATTGACAAAAATATCAAAATCCTGTAATTGAAAAAAATTAAAGATTAAAATTGCACAATTAAAAATTAAAGGGCTAAAATCACACCAATAACAAAATTAAAAAGCTAAAATCACACGGTTAAAAATTAAATGACAAAAATTGTACAATTGGTTAAGAGACCAAGACTGCAGAGTTCATGATTTCAGGCATCTTTCTCTTTCTCTCCCAACAAAGATCAAAGTACAACAGAAGCTCAGCGGATTTTGATTTTCTTTGTTCAAAATAATAATAGTTATTATATTATTATTATTATTATCATTTTTCAAGGTAAAAATACACTTGTAGTCTAACTCAATTTAATTAGTCCCATAACTTCGATTCAATTTAGTCTTTGTTTTTTTTTTTTAAAAAAAAATTCTATCAAATAGTTAACCGAAAAAGACAGAGCCATATACTTTTGAGGTTTCATTTAAGGTGGTCTCGACAAAAAAGTCACCACGGTACTCCTCATATTTGTAGCCATTCGATTTATGATTATTTAAATAAACTGTACAGATTAAAATTTGATGACCGAAAACAAAATTTAGACGTATAAGATAGGAAATTGCTAAACAATCTTTTTTTTTTTGTTTGTTCAGTTATACCAGATTAGATCACATGACCGAAACCATAAACATTTTCTTTTCTCCAAGAAAACAATAGAAAGTACAAACATAGAATTAAGTATTAACATTGCTTGGGGTTCGCTGGAAAACAAAATATGTCTTCTTCTTCCATCTTTGTTGTATACACAGTAATCTACCACATTCACAAAGGTCCATTTTTTTAAGTAATGTCAAAATTTGCTCAGATCTCCAATAGCACACCAGATACATTTTAATTGGTAAATAGAAAGATAAATTTTGCATTGTAAAACACCCAAAATGGCAAAAAAAAAAAAAATCGATGAACTGCTGCTTAGCTTACGACATCGTAAGACTGAAGGACGCCTTCTAACAGAGAAGCTATGGATGAATGCTTGGACTGCTATGCAGTCGTTCAAGGTGCGACAGACAACGGCGGATGACTGCTCCGAAGGCTGGTTAGAAGATGAAGATGACGGCAACGAGGTCGGAGTCAGGCGGTAGCGTGAGGCAGAGGACTGAGTGGGTGCTGATGGAGCGGAGGAGGAACGTTGGACGAGGAAGGCAGCATACAACCCACGTCTTTTTGCCCTAAGTTGCCGATTCAAATTTCAAAGTACAGAACCAATAAAAAAAAAATCCTTGCTGTTCCTTAGCTGTCCTGCACTAAGCTGGGGCATTTCAGAAATACAAAAATAGTTTTTCAAAATTATAAGGGTATATGATACAAATTTTAAAAATTTTATATTATCTACAAAAACCTATTATTACAAGTCATTTTTAAGTTATTACAGATAGTCCAAAACTTGTTGTCACTACCCTAAATGAAACCTTAACAGAATATGAAATGCTCTTTCAGCACATGGCCAATCACTAAAGCAGAAATAAGGAAATAAAAAAACACCTCCTTAAGGACTGTGTGGTATAAGAATAAGAGTGAATTTTAATTAGTTTTTTAAATAAGTGATACTCACCTTTTAAGGTAAAAATAAAAAAATATTCTCAAAAAAGTCACTTAAACTTTTTATCAAATATAAATATCATATCATAATTTTAAGTAAGTTTCTCAAGAATGAAAAAAACATTCTCAATACTAAACACTTCCCCTAAGATTGAATAGAAGCAACCCAAGGTAACATTAGGAACTTACATTTGAATTTGTGCATAATCATATACATATTTTCTGTACAGATCCAAATGCAATTAGAGAACGTTATACATTAGGACTGTCTTTTAGCCTTCGTTCATTTAGAATTTTCGTTACCAACGATCTTTTTAACAGTCCTCTAACTATAGTTGGACTCTTGTTAAAAATGCGTCAGCACAGAAGCATAACTAGGTAAAAGGTCCCCCCACTTTTTTTTTTGTATAATATATAGTTAGAAAGGGATTTAACAAAGGAAATCAATCGTATTTCAATAGTGAAATTATATATTTTACCTAAAAAAAAAAACACTTAATCTGGGTGGTAGTTTCCACTAATCCAGCAGGGCTAGCCTAGTCCCAAATATTGCTCTGATGGTTCAGAAAATTTTAACTCCTTATGAAGAGAGTTGAGAAACCAATCATTCAAGGGAGGAAAATTCACATAGCTCCCTGTTCGAAAGGAACACGGACAAATAGACGACCGTGCAAACTAACAACAGCAGATGTCTGAAGCGGATCAATTCTAGCAGGTAAGTTCACAACCTGTAAAAACGGCAAATTTCGGCCAATCAATTTCACAGAAGAAGCCAGGTTAATATAAGCATGATAAATTCTATTACCACTGTCAATGTCATTATATTGTCCTGAAACTAGAAATACATCAGGATCTCTGTTAAGAAAGGATAGCGATACCTTTTTGAAAGGGGTGATTCCCCATGGATTGTCAACCTGTTCTGGCAAACCAGTTATAACAAGCCGTCCAACTGGATCCGACTGAACCCTCACCTGGATTTATTAAAACGTTGGCAGCAAAAATTGAAACCACGGAGGCCATAATCAATCATAAAGGAAAAAGATCATCTAAAGTGACTTCGTTCCTTAAATGAGCAAGCAAGGTTGTATCTACCCTTAAACCATTTAGTGGGTTATCAGAGGCACTTCACAAAACTATGGGTGAATACACCCTTATTTAAGTGTAGAGACAAGAGACAAACACTTGCAAAATTACGGGTGAATATACCCTCACCCAGGGTAGAGGTGAACACGCTCCAGAAGAACCTTTTCCAATCATAAAATACAGGCAGGAACTAAATTTTTAACAAGACAAATGACCTCAAATTTCTCAAATATATATATAAAAACATGTGGCAGAATTCCTCTCAGAAAGAAAAAAAAGCCAATATATATCAGTGGAAATTGTAAAAAATAGCTGCATATCCTGTTTCAGACACTTATGCTTAAGAACCAAAATGTACAATAGAATGTCACGATATAAAAGGATCTGCGAATTATTTTCATTAAGACATTAAATGTCATTCTTGGATAACTAAGGACTTGACAATTAAACCTGCACGTGCTTCATCAAACAGAACTTAGGTATCGAACATCAAGCAAGCTTTTCTCACATGGAAATACAAAGGATAAAGACAAAGAGCGAGTGTAGTTACCTCCTCACGAAGCAGCCCAGGAACTAGTGCATAAACCTCAAAACAATCCTTCTGGACATGGACACAAAGAAAAGGTCTAAATTGATTTA
Organism: Cyamopsis tetragonoloba; assembly: GCA_037177725.1. Classification (NCBI taxonomy): domain Eukaryota; kingdom Viridiplantae; phylum Streptophyta; class Magnoliopsida; order Fabales; family Fabaceae; genus Cyamopsis; species Cyamopsis tetragonoloba. The sequence continues at coordinate 85,704,967 of CM074119.1, forward strand.
TTTTTTAAAAAAAATTATTTACAGGGGAAAAACCTGCCATTATGATACATAAAAAGGACATGAATTAGGCTTTTTTTTTTTTTTTTCCAGAAAAACTGACTTACAGTTTCTCGCACATTGATCTTCACCCAGTCAGCTGAGGGTCCAATGTCCACTACTGCTGTTAGCAATCTACAAGATGAGGATCATTTAGCCTTGGTCCTTTAAATAGCAAAACTTGAATGTATGCATCTTTTTCTTAGAAAGTATGGATTATAAACAGTTCAACTGATTGAGGAATCAGTAATAAATTAATAATGAATGGTGTCCTCACTGGCATTATGAGAATGCCAAGGGTACCCAAGGGCACATTTTCTTTCTGTATTTTGGATAACAAAACCTAAGGGGAGGAAAGAGGCAGATATAGAAATCTTTGAGGAGGAAATATGCAGATATATAAACCCTTGGGGAGGAAAGATGCAGATATAGAAATCTTTAAGAAGGAAGGATGCAGATATCTCCAAGGACTTGGATGAGATGTGTATAGGGTGGTTTCAATGGTGTTGCACCAAATTGTTCTGGTTCGTTCTTTATTTTATTACACTGTAAACCAAGGTATCTAATAGGAAAATTGCATTTATTGGTTGTGTAACAGAAAAAGTAGTTTAATCAACACTGTTCTAATGCACAGCCCTTCAAGTGGTGGCTACTACCCATGTAATAAAAGATCATGAATGGAGAAGCCAACAGTGATGCAGAGATAATGTATGTATGCACAGAAGTGTGGGTCAATCAACAGAAAAGAACAGTAACTTAACTGTCTATCTCCTTCAATATTTGCAGTTTTCTCGGTATGCTCCATACTAGACGGTGTCCTCTGTTTATTAATCACACCTAATTCATTGAAGCATGAAGAAATGAGGTAGCCATTAATTCAGAAAACAGTTACCGATGTTAGTAGTGAGCATACCGATACTTTTGAGGTTTTTTTCACGTTTCGGTGTAGAACTGAAGTTCTTGTCCTGTGTAAGAAAATACATAACATAATAATATACTGGTAGAGAGTAGAAACACTGCTATAAAACATTCACACATGAAAACAGACACACAAATATACATCTGTGTGTACACACGCGCACACAGACAGACAGGAAAAAAAATACTGAGAACAAGAATGTAAATTTTATAGGTCTGACAGACCTTAATAACTGGCTCAGCAACCTCACCGTATCCGAGAAGGCGCTGAGCATGCCAACCTTGCATTGCACGTGCAGCAGCATCCCTTCGTGCCCTACCTGAGCCTGGAGTCTGGTAAATAGTGGTCTGCAGAAAAAAAAAACTCATTATTTGATATATAAGAACAAAGGGTGGAGGTTGAAACGTTGTTACATGCTCCGAGGCTCCAAGCAATGGGGAAAGAACAATAGATGATCTTGTATAATTATAATAAAATTAGTCTTGATGTAAGCATAAAATGAAAGAACGTTTGGGAAAGAAAAAAAAAAGAAAAAGATGAATTGTAATAAACTTTTAAACTACCTCTTTTTCCACACTTGAAGGTTGATGGAATGATCCAACAGGGAGCTGTAGCTCGCCAATATCTCTCTTATGCTTTTCATACTCTAAAAGTGCCTGTGCAAATTGAAAATTTTCAGGCATAAAGGAAACCAGCAGATCATGCAAGTGGCTGAACAAAGGCAACAAAAGTCACACTTGAGTAAAGGTAGAAAACAAGACAGTAATTGGAAATCTTGGCTTAGGTTTCATTGGTGTCCAGTCCTGTGAGCAAGGCAGTTCATGCCATAGGGTGGTGAAGTATGGAAAGCACATCGCTTTTTTTTCTTTCTTTTACACTTAAAAGAGTAAGAACATGAAAGAGACACCAATTCAAACTGAAACTGACACACATGTCATCAGATATTTTGGAAAAAAGAGTCAATTTTGGTATCAACAAAAGTTCAAATCTATCCAATGTATCACTGAATAAAGATGCAGCCTCACTGATAATTATCGTATGCATAAAGTCCAAGAAAAATAAACATTACCTTCTCATAAAAGTTTCTAAATGTCCATGAGACTGTAGTGCAAGTCCTGTGAGAGAAGTAGCCAATATAATAATGAACACGGGTATATGTTGTCTTCAATGAATATGACAGGATATTGAATTTATCTAAGAAAATATACAGACTGGCTCCTTAAAGCAGATATAGACCTCTGGATTTCATCAAAACAGAAAAATATAAGGTGATAGAGGTTTTTTTGATAGCCTAGAAACCTCCTCCAAAATCCTCACTCAAAGATAGCCAACCTGTCTCAGTACCCCTGCCCACCCCGCCTCCGATAGAATTGGACCAGAATACGGAAAGAAAAACTGTTTATTGACCCCCCCCCCCCACACACACACACAAAAAAAAACAACAAAAATAAGCAGAATAAAAGTGTTCCTTAGAAATAAGAATTTTGAGAGCTGGAGATCCCTCTGTAATATCTGCCAATCAGTTAGATAGAATATCTGCCAATTAGTTACCATCTATCTAACTCCGAACTCCCTCACCAACAGAAAACAGCTCATTGGACTTACTACCCCCCCCCCCCTCTCTCTCCCCATATATGCCACAGCCTTAACTTCACAACATGGCTTGTCACGCCTGTTGCCATTTAGGCAAGTTTGTTAAAAGCCCAAATCCCTCTTCTGCCCCTTTTTTGTTTTCTTACGTGATCTTCTAAGGAATTCCTAATATAATTGTTGAGCCTTGGCAGAGTTTTTATTTGTAAATTAAAAAAAATAAAAAACAATCAATTATAAGCAATTCAGGAGGCTAAAAGAGTTTATCAATGACAGTTAATAGCAGTATACGAGATGTGGGGCTATTAATGCTCAGTAAGAACTACAAATGAACAATATATATAAGTCTTACTTAGGGGGGTGGAAAGACTCTCCTACTTGCCGCCACAATTTGGATGAAGTAACCTACATATAATCAGTCAATAAGATCAGCTCTGTCACCTATTGGCAAGGAATAACTAACAAAGAGAACATTTTAGCACCTACAATAAAACTTATAAATGTCAAATAAACTAACGCGGAATTATTTGTTCTATTAAAAAATTTGTAAATAAATTGTTCATTAATCAAAATCAAGTTACAGGAATAAAAATATATTAACAGCATCCAAATCAGAACCCATGATACACTATACAACAAAAGAAATAAATGGATCTGCCGAGATTCAAACCCTTCTTTTTACATGGAACCCATGATCCACTATAAGGAAAGTATCCCAATGTCCCATAGCTGATAGCTAAGCCCAATTGGCTCTTTCTAAAGTCAATTAAATGATTGAGGATCAGTTTGAAAATTTCTTGATTTCCACAGCATCAGTTTCATTTGTGTTAGGACTTATGTGTGCAGCATGCTCAACCATTTGAATAGTTGTGAAAGTATCACACAGGCACGGCCATCAAACATGGGGAAAGCATAACAAACAGTAATACCGAAAGCAAAACTACAGAATTTGAGGTATGATCACTACCATCATAGCATAGGCAAATCATGTGACTCACTAATTTGGATGTTTGAAACATGTTTAAATTTAGATTCAACCATTTTATCTTGCAAAAGGCATGGATAGGACTGAACTGTTGAGTAGTAGCAGTAACAGGAGCCTTGAGTTTGAAGTTTGCAATTCAGACAGAAAAGTTAAACTTTAAAAGGCAAAAACAGCAATGGCCAGTAGGTATACAAAGAGATAAGCTGTCAACAATAATGAAGGAGATGAATCCGTACCACATCATAGCCACCAAGTTTGATGACAGCTCTCCATAACCTGCAGTCCATAGGAAAGTAAGGAACCGCTATTAGAACAGTTAAGAAACACATTAAAAACTAATATCAACAAGAAGTTGTTATCATGCTCAAACAAGCCTTTAGGCTGCTTATGGAAAAAAGGGGTTACTCCAATGCATTACAAGGGATAGTAAACGTACTTAAGGCAATTTAGTGGCACTCCATAGAACTTCGGAGGCTTAAATTCCAGGGATCTCTCTCTGTAGAAAGTTTCCAGCTCTCTCATAAACGCTTCACGTTCCAGAATTGTTCCAGCTTCGTCATAGTCAGTCATCTGCGGGCAAAGGGCATAAAAATTACAAACTACAGAAGGACAATAAAAAAAGACTCTCATATGTTACTGACTGGAAGTACCTCAGTATCATTTAGAACGTTCTTCATTTCTCTGACATTCTTTTCTTTAGGCTTCCAAGTGATCAGTTCCTGATGCGAAAGAGTTGTTTTAGCATCTTCAAGTTCAACCTGGTTGTCACTAATTGTTTTGATTTCAGGCAAATGACTAGGAGTAGAATCCCCATTTTTGTTATGATCACCCTGATCAACCATTGCTTGATCCTGCTGTAGCTGAGCAGGGGAATTGGGAGAGGGCATGTGAGCAGGGGAGTCTACGTTTTGATCGTAATCTGAATGTTGTTGTTGTACTTGTTGGAAGGAGGCATCCACAAGATCCATATCAGAATTGCCAGTAGAGTGATCCCCAGGTTTCTCACCATCCTCCATCGCACTAGCTTATGCCTTAATATATATAGACAGTGATCCTGCATTCCGCGAGAACGTAAACAAAGTTCTATATTATTTGCAATATTACATGATTCGCTCAAGATTGATAACAAGGGAACGCAGAATCGCAATGGTTAAGAAGATGAAAATTCAAGCCCTAAGGCAAAAAGAAAGTACATAATAAAGACTTGATAGTAGTAGCCAAACAAACAGGGGCTTAGGAGTAGAAGCAGCAGTGTACCTTAATCGGCGAGGTAAGGGGAAACAGGTCCACCGCTCGCTGCAAATGTAGGGTTTTGGTATTGACAATGCGAATTGTAGATGACGAATTGGGAACGTATTTCTCAAAATTGAATTGGAATTAAAACGAGAAAAGCACGAAGTGCATAATTCGATTAGAGGAGTAGTTTCTACCTATCAGCAAAATTAAACGGCAGGTGCAGAATTCGATTATATAGCTACCACCAGAACAATGAGAAGAGGTTTGAGATACAAATGCCGAACGGTGGTTGAGATCAGAAAGCACCGCCTCCACCACCACTCCACTACTTGGCCTTGGCTTGAGTTGAGCCATCCTTTCTACTCTCTACTAGTGTTTCTTGCATATTAAAAGACCTTCTTACCCTTCATTTTGCATCTTTCCTTTCCTTCCGACACTGCTTGCTGTTTTGTTTCCGGATAATACAGTACTTTTGTAATTAAATTTCTAGTATTAAAAAAAGTTAAATTTGTTTATTTCAATTACTAATCAATTCAATTGAAAAAGTCTCTTTATGTCATCAGCAGCCATAAATGTCCCTGCTCCTCATTTCACCTCTGTCCCTCTTTCCAAAATCACAAAATGACAATAGGGTTTCTTAGATCCTCCAACAAAATTTGTCTATAAATTCTCTTAACAGTAATAATATTTTATAGAATAAGTATTGAATGAAAAAGTAGATGTTATTATGTCTTGAGAATATAATAAATAATTAGTTCTTTTTATTTTTAATATGTTGAAGGAAATTTCAAAATAATATTTTAGGAGGATTTAGATTTATTAAATGACACTAGAATTGGGGTAACCGAAAAAAAGTAAATGGAAGACAGAAATTGTGAGACAAAAGGAAATTAAAAAAAAATTGTTTTTGTTTTTTATAAGTCAAGTTTTTTTTTTAATTAAAAAAATCAATTATATCATTATTTATGTTTTTCTCTTCTCTCATCCAAACACACTATTAAAATTTAAGCAAACCACTTTCTACTCTTCTTTTTGGGTTTTTTGATCGAGAAGTCTAGTGTTTTGTGTTCGGATGTGTTTGGCTAAAGGCCTATGTTTTTGTGAAAGACTCAAAATCTTCTTTTTCTGGTTAAGATCTAAACTCTTGACCCTACGCAAAACATTCAGTGTTGCCATGCAATACAGTGGTGCAGGTAGAACAAATTAGGTCTAAATAGCAATTTTCAATAACAAATCTTACTCTTCACAAAATGATAATTGATTCATGTTTTATTTGAAAGGAGATTATGGGTATGTTTGAAAAACGGATTGAAATCTTAATACTTTTGGCTTTTGAATGTGAAGCTGGCTGAATGCTGTGAGATTATGATTTATGGTTATGAGGTTAGTTTATGTAGGGGTGTTTGCGGTGCGGATTGATTTGGTTTTAAAGGAAAAATTCATCCAATCTGATCTTTGCGGTTTTGTCATCTCATCATCCGATCAGTTTTATTTCAAAATGATATCCGAATCAATCCGAACCGATTTTTTGCGGTTCACATTGGATTGTTTTTGTTTTTGCTTTTTAAAATATATTCTTATTATAAAAAATAGTAAACATTAATAACAAAATGTAAATATGATACATATATTTACATAAAATTTTGTTGTCTAAAATTTTTGTTTAGTTATTTATATATAATACATATATATTTGACAAAAACTCAAACAATATTTATATTTAAAAGAAAAATTAAACTATAAAAATAATATTTTGAGCACATCATTTAATCTTTTAAGAGAAAGATGAATAATATAGAAAAATTATAAATCTATATTAATATATGCGGTTTGATTTGGATTGGTTCGGTTTTAATATAACCGAAAACCAAACCAAACCAATAAAATTATGCGGTTATTTTGGATTTCGATTTTCGGTTTGTTCGGTTTATTCAGTTATCGTTTTTTGGATCGGTTTTGACGGCTTAGAATGAGTTGGTTCGGTTATGAACACCCCTAAGTTTCTTGGTCAGAATTGTTTAGTAAAATAGGTTGTGTAATAAGCTGAAATATGTTAAATGATCAAAAAGGACAAATAATATTATATTAATATTTAATACTCCCTCCGCCCCAAAATGTAACACCTCTAGACCAATATTGCAGGAATTAAGAAAAATGGTTAATTTAATTAAACGCATTAAATTTGTATAATAAAAAGTATTAGTTTCCAAATTTACCCTTTCAATCTCTTTCTATCACCTCACTCTCTCTTAATTAATGTTGTTCATTTTTACCAAACAATTCTAACCAATAAACTAACCTCGCAGCCATAATCTCACGGCCTTCGACCAACCAGCTTCAAAGTCAAAAGCCAAAAGCCTTAAATTTTAACTCGTTTCTCAAACACAGTCAAAATCCTCTTGAAAAAGCTTTGCAAAAATTAGTTATAAAAGCTACAATCACATAGTCAAAAGCCTTATTTTTATAATTACCAAACAATGACACAAGTTTTTTAAAAGCCAAAATCCTCTAAAATTCTGGTATTGTAAACTAGTTTTGAGATTAAAAAAAGCAGGTAAAAAAATGATGTGTGATTTGGTGAAGGAGGAAAAGGAAAAGAACATTATATTGTTGAATTGCGGTGGCATGCATGTTACGTTCGTTACTGCGCAATGCAACGCTTGGCTAACAGTTATTTGGAAGAATGCAAATTAATGTTTCAATTCAAATTGAAATGGAAATACTTACTTTGTCACGCGATGCATTCAGATGAGGTAGTACAACGTAACGTTTCTGATTGTCATCATCAATTTTGTTTATCTTTGGTTAAATTCAATTCATTAAGAATATATATACATATATTGAGAAAGAATTATTGCCTACGCATCAACATTAACAAATCATGAATACTGTGAATCCATCCCAGGGCCACAAATTAAAGTGACTTGCGTTCCCGATGTGGGACTTCAATTCAATAGAAGTAGTACTAGTACTAGTGGACACAGCAACAACACAACTAACAGTGACTCGCATGCATATGCATACATACATACATACTGATACATACAAAAACTAATACTTATAACTTTTGTCCTAATCATGTCTGTTGGACAGACAGACATACATTCATGGTTCTAGTTCATTCCGTGAAAGCTCTCATGATTTCATCCACCAATAACATGAATACTATAGGGGGCAGAGCAGTACTGGTGTGGTAACGTACCGCAACATAACCCCAAACTACTCATTATTTGAAAGTGATCACCAACATATAGAGTTCGTGCTTGTTTAATTAATTTGTATGTTTTTCTCTTCAATGATTTCTGATCTGAGTAAAAATACTATCATCAGATCAAAGCAAGTTAATTATTAAGTTCGCGTCCCACTCCCACACTTTCGGTAAGGCTGTTACAGCTCCAAAATTGGTCCACCACCCACCCATTATTACTCAGACAAATGAATGAAGAAGAAACCAACACCAAACATGCACCACCATTTTGATTTTTGAGAACGAACGTAACCTTTATCTGCCACAAGCTTATTATAAAGAAACAAATGAGAAGAAAGAGCCAAACAAGTCAGTACAATATAAATTGGGGTCAAAATATTTTCCTCACACGTACAAAGTTGTTTTATATATTGGGATTTTGGTCCCCCGCCCCATTCAGAATCCAAGTGTTAGCTTCTAACCGCAATAATATAATGGGGCATGCTGCTATATATTCCTAGCCCCACTAAAGTTAGGAACTTAGATTGGGTTTCAAATTATCATGACGATAGAATGATTGATTCATTTGATCATCATATTCCTCAATCATAACACTAACACAAAGTTTTAAATAAAGGTCCAATTTAAGGGTTTCAAACATTCAATAACCCACCTCATATTGAGTATCAACATGTTAGTTTAATGGCATGGCTAAAGAGTAAAGCTTTGTATAACAGCTCTCCAGTTCAAATCCATGTGATTTAGCCTATAAAAACACACACATTATATTCATGACATTAGAATAAAAAAATATTAGTAATAGTAATAGTAGTAAGCTTACGAATTATTCTAAATTTGTAAATCATGAAGGGTAATATAATGGAGAAAGGATTCTTTAATAGCTCTTGAATTTGAGTTAAAATTTAGTCTCATAAGCTTAGTTAACGAGACTATTTAATTTATTATATATAAACTCTTGTATGATTATATTTGTATGAGACTAAATTTGATATTTAGCCTATATTCGGATATAAAAAAACATATTGCTGATAAAAAAAAGAAAAAAAATATAAATCCTAGATTTATTATGATTATATTCTTAGTAGATAGAGGTCAGACTTTACTGAACATTTTAACGTAAATGTAATTATAAACTCATCATATCTCACATGTGTAGGAGGAGATGAAGAGGCTTGATAAGTTCATTTTAGTTGGATTCATCAATATAATAGAAGCGTAATTAAAGATCCAAATTAAAAGGGTTTCATTTTAAGTTCATTTTACTATATATGTATATCTTTGACAGAAACAGAGCGCAATTTAAGAGGAAGTGAAGATTGCCAAGTGTGTAATGGAGAATGATCTATCACACAGCTTCAATCATTACTCACCTTCTTTCTTCATTAACAAACTCCCGTGACATCAAATATTATATTATTTTATAATGAAATTTCGCTTACCATGAAATTAAACCGTGTTTTTTTTTTTTTACTTTTATTCAATAAAACTTAGTGTAAATCGAGGGTATTTTTGAGGAAATTTTATTTATCATAAAAATATGTTTTTTTTTCTCGATTGTTTTCTTTTATCTTATTATTATTAGAATATAATACTAATTTCTCGTGCATTGACATATTTGTCTTTACAATTGATGCTCTTTCTTCCAAAATTCAAACCATAGTTCTCTACTTACTTTACCTTAATGTATTAATGCTTTGTTTTTCAGTATGTGCGAGTATTATGCCGCTGTTGATGGTAATGTCTTTGGACACCAAAATTGATATTTAGTCTATGTTTGGATAAAGATAAAGAATACAATTAGGAAAGACAGAAAATAAGTGGAAGGAAGATTTTTTTTTTTAAAGTAAAAGTTTCTTTTCATTTTTCTCTTAAATTAATTAAACAAAAAAATTATTTTATTTTTTATAAAAAAATAGTACAACCGACGATCGAAACTCTGTACCCATACACACATGTTACTATGTACTCGCCAACTAAAATAGTACATGACAATAAAAAAAGTAATTTTGCTCCCGTGTTTATTTTTTCTTCTTATTTAATTTTGTTTTTCATCCATCCAAGCATTTAATAGTGTGTTGTTTACATACGTGTACTAGTTTGATATGAAATCCTTTTAGCAGTAATTAATTAATAAGGCAAGAAAAAACTAGCCAAAAAAGGGGGAAGGTTCTACAGCATCAAACTACACCACACCGTATGAAAATTAATTAATTAAAGTAATCTTTTGGTCAGAGACGAATTAATTGACATTATGGAAAACGAATTATAATCATCAGGGTATTGAGCATGTCAGCATCAAATTAAATACTAACATTTAGTTCCGAAATATTAGTGATTTAAAGGATTTTATATAGATTAAAAAAATAATTAATTTCTATAAAATCTAAAAAAAGAGTATAAGTAAACTAAATTAGTTATTGACTTTGAGGTTTACTCGATAGTTATTGGCTATAAAAATAATAAAAATCGGAAAAGTTAATAAATATAACATTGATAATGTAAATGTAACAGATATTTTGGAATAAATTCTTTTACTAGAATGACTAATATTTCAGAACGAAAAGAGTAGTTGATACCGATTTACTCTACTTTCATTAGAAAAACTCAAATCTTGATTTACCTTCATTATACGAAGTATTAAAAAAAAATGCAAAATTTGATGCAAGGATCCAAAATAGATTAGTGTGATGCATTATGAGATGCTTGGTTACCCATGTTGGAACCTTCCCAGCATTCGTCCACAAAAGTGAAAAAAACAGGTTTTAAATCCAGAGATTTTGACGTGCAGCGTAAAGTTGAACACACATACGTATGTTATTTTCACGTCAAAATTAGTTGTTATGGAAAATATTTTATATGCATACACTCATTATTATTCACATATAATTCCATTTATTTCCTTTGTTAACTATTTTTTAATGTAAAAAATTTAAAAATAAAATAAAAAGTTTAATTTGACCGATGTTAAATTAATTATAAATAAATTGTATACGTTAATGCTTGTATACGAATCAGGATTGAATTGTTATTAATTTATATATTACGTCTGATTTTATATATATATATATATATATATATATATAATAAAATTAATTTATATAAACCAATAAAATATACTTAATAATATTTTTAATTAATAAAGTGATAAAATCAAATTTTGTTCTTAAAATAGCTATATAATTAATGCATTCACTAGTATTAAAAATAAGTAAATTACTTATAATAAATTAAAAGTAAGAAAATACATTTCCTTAATTTGTAATTAGTAGACTAGAAAAGGTATAATATAAGAGATAAAAGAAAATTATTGGATCAAGATTTTTTTTTATCTCTTATATACAAAACCTGAGGTATTATAAAAAATTATTATAAATTCTAAAAATAAATAGATAATTGGTATCTTATCACATTGGCCCCTATTAGTTCGTGCATATATTACTAGCTGTCTTTTTTTTTTTCTCACATGACTACTAAAAACAATTATTAGATATTTTTATTTAAAAAAAAACAATTATATTAAGGGTTATGATTTTACAACTATAGTAACAAAATTTAACCCAAGACTAGTAGGTTATGAATAAAGTTATTAGAAATAATTTATAGAGTTAGTTTTCAATTTTTATTTTATTTTATCCAAATATTATTAAATTATTTATCACATGTAATTATTATATGTCATTTTGAGTCATTTAATAAATATAAAATTATTTTATAAATTATTTTTATTATAGGTCTTTACACAATTATATAAGACATGTTAAAAATTATAAATCACAAATTATAAGTTAAAAGACACAACATAAGTTATATGCCACAAATTATCAACCATAAACTAAAAATTATAATAAATTAATTTTGATAAAGACAGTTATATACAGAGAGAGATAGTGTGCGAGTGTGGTCAAAATCATCATCAGGAAAATTAATTTCAGAATCCGAACATAAGATGATTCGATGATGACTTGTAGTATTAAAGACCTATTTGGGATGAGAGGAGCAACAAACAGAAGAGACAAGGAACCGCCCATGTTAAAGACTTGCATTATTATTAGTGATTTTAGGCCAATTTTAAATAATAATGCTAAATTCGATCTATCTGTTGGTATTTGTCAATTGGGACAGCATCATTATTATCAGCTAGCATGCATATGGAGTATTATTCTTTGCCATTTATTTATTCATTATTATTATTTTCTGTGGTTGAGAGTCATCACCACAAGTAAGCATGGCAATTAATTCGGATTTAGTGATTCCTATGGGGCTGTCTCATTTAGGGTTTTATAGTAGGAGAATTTTTTTTAGGAGGTTGATTGAGACCAAAGTTTTTTTTTAATAATTTTTTTTATCGGTCAAACACATACATTTACATTATACTATTTCTATATATATCTTATATGGAATCAAACTCCTCCCCTTAAGCTCAAAGAAATTCTTCTTATGCCACTTGAACTATAAGCTCTTGCCTCCTGCAATAAATTTGGGCACGGGGATAGGAACCATGCTCCTCATTGCATGAGGTCCCAACATGCATCCCTAAGTATATATATAAAATTTTATAAATACTCTTACTTAATACTATAATTAATATAATAAATATACATAAAATTGATAAGGTTAATGTAATCATTTACATGTTAAAAAATAATATAATTAATTTTTATCTATTATTACCTCTGTTCTAAGTTCTTGCCATATATATACACGGGGAATATCTAGTGAGAACTCTAAACATGTGAGAACATGAGAACCATGAATCTTGACCATACAACCATGAATTAAAATCTTCTCTCTCATGATTGTATGGTCAAGATTCATGGTTCTCATATTCTCACATGTTTAGAGTTCTCACTATATATATATATATATTAACGTTTGATGTGCTCATCATTGTTCGTTCAATTCTCCATATCGTTCGTCGTGTTCATTCTTGCTATTGCATCATTGCTCCTCTTGCGTTGTTTATTTTAACTCTTATATCAATTACTTCTTTTATTACTCGTGCTCCAGAATTTTATACTTTTCTTTTTATTTTTTAATATCTGTGAGGATCCTTCGATCCGTGTAGGAATATAGAGAATGTGAATGAGGACGAAAACATCCCCATCACATAAAGTAAGGACAGGAAGAAATTGAGGAAAAGAGAAGTACTCACTACCTTTATCCCACCAAATTGACATCCCTAACCACAAAGCCAATTTATTATGAAACAAAAAAAACTTAGAGCAGGAATAGGGAGCCGGAGAGCACTCCCGACTTCACCTAATTGCCATCCTAACCACAATACCAGCTTATTAATCGGTAGTTGCGATTTCCTTCCATATATATTACACACCTTACTAATTAGATGTAAGACCATCAAATCTTGATTAAGGCATTAGTTTCTCATCTCAATATGATTCCTGAACTCCCGTGTACTATTATTATAAGAAGTTAAGAAAATATTTAAAAAGAAAAGAATTAGTATCTTAGTTTTAAAAAAAAATGATATAATTTTTTAAAACTATTTTTCTTAAAACTGTTTTTATTCTTCATTATTATTATATTAATTATATATTATTATCACTTTAAAGAGTTTATTAATTATAAAGAATAAATATGAAAAATAATAATAAATTATCTTAAAAATTTATAAAACAATCATATATTAAAGAATATTAGTAATATCTCAAAAGGACCATTCAATAAGTAACAGAAAGATCGAGCATACATAATATATTAGTAAAATCTGTCCGTAGCATTCTAAATATGGATTTTGCTATCTATTATCTTTAGGCAATGATTAAACAACCTATGAATGAAAACTTAATGTTGAAAAGTGTAAAGTATTTAATGCTGCAAAATTATTTTTAATTTATTTTAAATACAAAGTTTTCATTCATTAGTTATTTAACTATTGCCCTAAGGACAATTAATAGCAAAACCCTTTTAATATACTTCCTCCATTCCTATTTTTTTTTATAGATAAATACTCACATACCCACTACACACATCCTAAACTAAACTATTCTCCTATTCTCCTCTGTCAAGGTTTGAACCTTACAACACTATAATAATGTCCCGATTTGAAGAATACCTTTTCCTCTTGCTCCAGTCCTATTTATAAGACTTTTTCAACCGATTTACACAGACTAAGAAAAGTAGTTGAGTATAGTTAATTTTATTGGTTTTCTCAAAAAGTGTATGAGATACCATTTTTATCTTTAATTGAATAATGTGTTAGCCAATTACAGTTAGGGAATATAAATAGTCAATACATTTAAGGAGGGTAAAAAGAAATGAAACAATAAATACATTATAGAAATTATAAAATATCTTATAAAAAATATCATAAAAACATTTTAGATAATGTCTTATAAAAAGGGACGACCAAAGGGAGTACTACAGTTCACAATATATTTCTAGCTTAATTGACAAATCACAAACGTCTCTTTTTTTTTCATTTAAGTAAAGAAATATGTCTCATGCATGTCCTAGTCTTCACTATTTAGGGATTTTTGATATAAGAGTGAGTTTTAATTATTTTGCTCATCATGAGTAAGTGTCTTTTGGGTAAGTGATACTCACCTTTTAAGGTTGGAATGAAAAAACATTTTCGAAAAAGTCACTTAAACCTTCTATCAAATATGAGTAAGTTAGAATTTTAAATGAATTTTTCAAAAATAAAAAAACATTCTCAATAATAAACACCCACTTAAGTAGTAATAATGTTTAAAAGACAGATCAATTTTATATTTTATACCAACCTACTAGAATTAGAATGATATGAAAAGAAAATTAACTAAGTTTGATCAAAGAGTTTATTTGATTTACTAAACTTTTTTTTTTTAGAAAAAAGTTTCATTTGTATTAGGAAAGAGAACACGGGTATGCTCTGTCCAGTACACAAAAATCAATTCCTAATTAAGCACGTACTATAACACCCAACCATAGACTAGGACAAGCAAATAGGATGTTTGCCTACTATAATATTAGTAAGAGAATATTTAAATTTGAGATTTAGGAAAAACACTAATTAAAAAAATAAATATATTTATATTATTTAAGAGATTAATCTTCAACCTAAAGTTAGAGAATAGCTAAGAATAATCTAAAAACCTCTAGTCTATATCGTACTTTAACCTTTTTTTTGTACATTTAAAAATGAAGATTTAGTTATGAGCATATTTTGTGCGTGTAAGAATTTTGTATGAATTAAGGCTCATTCTGTACCCAAATTTAGTTGAAAAAATAATTTCAATATTGTCATAGAATTTGTCAAGCTTTGCATTTGAAAGGAAGTAATAACGGGTTGTAAGCTAGCTGTTACTTATTCTTCAAATGGGGGACACTATTATACTGTTACATAGTGTAAGTTTGTGTTATTTATGAAGAGAAAAAAAAGATATTATTATTTGAATTTATTATGCATGTATGTGCGTGTAATTTAGGAAAAGGTATACTAAAAATAAGATGGTTGCTGAACTAGGTAAGTGAGATGAGGGTATAGGTAGACATGGAGAATAAGCGATTGGTAATTAAATTTGGCAGTGCTATAAGATAGTAGTAATTAAACGTAATGATAATGACATTTCTGATTAGAGAAGGTAGAGAGAGTCTTCACGTTTTCAACTTTGCTGTCGTCTAAGCTGATTGTTACCCCTTTTTGCATAATTGCATTGCGCTCACTCTATATATATATAAGCGAAGCATGCATATGCATATGCATACATACATCTTCATTATTATTCCTTTATTATTCATCTCGATCTCTACTAGCTACTTACTTGCACACTGCTTCTTAATTAATTATGGTCACTTTAATTTCTCTGCTTAATTAACTAATTAACTAACGTGTTTTTGATTAAATGGCGGAGGGAAAAGCAGTGGTGGGTGGTGTTGAGGATTTTGGTCGTCATGATCAAAAGCAGCAGACATCCAAAAGCAATAAGTTTGCTTTCACTTGCGCCATATTGGCTTCCATGACTTCCATTTTACTTGGTTACGGTTAGTAATTACTCATCATCATCTTACAATACAATATACTAGTACTAGCATGCAGCAATGCAAGTCCATTAATATTATATTATTATAGCTAGCTAGGCTCCTTCATTCCTTTTTAATTAATTAAACTAATGAATTACGTACAAGCATTAGCATATAAACATGATGTATGTTTAATTTCGTTTCCAATTTATAACTTACTTACAGATATTGGAGTCATGAGTGGAGCCGTGATTTACATAAAAAGAGACCTCAAACTCTCCGACGTCCAGATCGAAATCCTCATCGGAATCATCAACCTTCACTCCCTCCTCGGTTCCTGCCTTGCCGGCCGTACCTCCGACTGGATCGGTCGCCGTTACACCATCGTCCTCGCCGGAGCCATTTTCTTCACCGGAGCCCTCCTCATGGGATTCTCCCCCAACTATCCCTTCCTCATGTTCGCTCGTTTCATCGCCGGCATTGGCATCGGCTACGCCCTCATGATTGCCCCCGTCTATACCGCCGAGGTCTCTCCGCCCTCCTCTCGCGGCTTCCTCACCTCCTTCCCCGAAGTTTTCATCAACGCCGGAATATTACTCGGTTACATCTCAAACTACGGATTTTCCAAGCTTCCACTTCACATAGGATGGAGGCTCATGCTCGGAATCGGCGCGGTTCCGTCGGTGATTCTCGCCGTCGGAGTTTTAGCCATGCCGGAGTCGCCTCGTTGGCTCGTCATGAGAGGAAGACTCGGCGACGCAACCAAAGTCTTAAACAAAACCTCCGGTTCGAACGAAGAGGCTCAGCTCCGGCTAGCCGATATCAAAGCCGCGGCTGGGATCCCAGAGAGCTGCAACGAGGACGTGGTTTCGGTAACGAAGCAAAGGCACGGCGATGGTGTATGGAAAGAGTTTTTCCTTTATCCTACACCCGCGGTGCGTCACATCCTCATAGCTGCTCTTGGAATTCACTTCTTTCAACAAGCTTCCGGGATAGACGCCGTCGTTTTGTACAGTCCCACCATCTTCCAAAAGGCTGGGCTCGAATCGGATACGGAACAGCTTCTCGCAACCGTGGCCGTTGGATTCTCGAAAACCGTTTTCATATTAGTGGCTACCTTTTTGTTGGATCAGGTTGGGCGTCGTCCGTTATTGTTGAGCAGCGTGGGTGGTATGGTAATTTCCCTTGTCACGCTTGCCGCCTGCCTGACTGTTATTGATCATTCACACGTGAGGCTCACGTGGGCTATTGGATTGAGCATTGCCACCGTGTTATCCTTCGTGGCAACGTTTTCCATAGGAGCGGGTCCCATCACGTGGGTCTATAGCTCGGAGATCTTTCCGTTGAGGCTACGCGCTCAGGGCGCGTCGATGGGGGTTGTGGTGAATAGGGTCACGAGTGGAGTGATCTCCATGACGTTTTTATCCCTGTCAAACAAGATCACTATTGGTGGGGCATTCTTCTTGTTTGGTGGAATTGCGAGTTGCGGATGGATCTTCTTCTACACAATGCTCCCCGAAACGCAAGGAAAGACACTAGAAGAAATGGAAGGATCTTTTGGTAAATTTGGGATGAAGTCTAATCCCATGGGTATTAAGGACAATCGCTATAGCAATGCCGAAATCGAATTAGTCAACTAACTATACAGGAGACTGGGGAACAATAATCGTGCTTAATTAATATTGGACGACTTATAAAATGATAATTTTGTATCTTTTAGGTTAGCCTTTTAAATAATAAACTGCGATTTATCCACGTAAGTAACAAGGCCTGTATGAAGTGTATCTGTATGTGCGACCCAACTTATAATGAAATATATATTATGCTATTTGTTTATGCATTTTTTTAATAGAAAAGAAGTGTGTGTGAGAGAGAAAGGTATTTCGGTGTGCTTTTTATAAGCTTCTTGTTGTATTATCAATTGGAACGAGGGTTTATGGTGTCTATGAGTGGGATTTGGAGGATATGTATGTGGCATTAATATACCTATTTATTTAAAATTTGATGTTGAAATGAAATTAAAACTATTATTTTGATAATAAATCAATAGTTGGAGGAGAAGGTTATGCAACTATAAACAAATTTTTACTTGTACTTCTTAAATGTTATCGTTGGATTACAATTTTATTCGCCTTAAAAGCGATAGATCACATGCTTTTAAAAAAAAATGACATTTAATATATATTACAAGTTTTTTTGTTCACGAGTGAACAAATTCCTTATAACTATTTATTCACTAATAAAATAGTAAAATGTTAATATAAAATTTTAAATAAATAGTTGAGTTTGTGTCAGGTGTCTACTTCAAACTCATTTTTGTGTACCATAAATCTCACCTTCCAGGAAATTCAGTTATTCATGTTACGGGGATGATTTATATAATTTGAAGTCTCCCTCATGTTAAACCATCTCACTATAAAAAATCATTTTTAATTGTTTTAATGCTCACTTCAATAAAATAGTAGTATAGTTTTAGTCTTTTGTTAGTGTCTTTTTTAGGGAGTTAAAACCCATGTTTTTTTTAAAAAATGAGGTACTAAAAACAAATAAATTTTTATTGCGACAAACTAAAATTTGTTAACTTTTTGAGCAACTAAAATTACATTTAAGCTTAAAATAAATGGATGGGATATTATCACTCTCAAAATTCTATTACCACTCATTTTAAAAATATTTTAATAATTATTGTATAATAATACTTTATTTTAATTGGTTAAAAAATATATTATAAATCAAAAAATAATTTAAAGAGAATGGCAATAGACTTAAGGGAGTGGCAATATTTTCGCCCTAAAATAAATTACAAAGTTGCTGGGATAGAATTTAAGCTCTTGAAACTTGTGAATAGTGAACAACATTATGGCCATTAAAGATATTAGTGTCTTCTTCAATCCAAAATGCTAAATACTAGTAATTGTTCTACACGAACAGTTTTATGAACACACTATGTGTTGTGTTAGATGAAAAATACTGTCTCATTTTCACTCACTCGTGTCATATTAAATAGCATTAAGGTAGATTATTAGCAATAATATATTCTAACGAAATCACAAGGTTTAGTTCAATTCGCCTCTAAGATCTTTATTGTGTGCGATAGAAATTGAAATCACATTACCACACTTTACGGAAGGAATGCAGGATCACAATATCTTAATCCAATCGCATCCAAAGAGTATAATAGAGCATACTGCTAGCCCATAATATTTTTGATAGCAGTGTCCAAGAAGTAAGGTAAGCATATTTAATTATAATATTTATTATTAATTAATTAATTAATTAATATAACCAACATGTAACCCAAAAAAATATTAATATTAATTGAAAAACTTCAGTATGTACATCACATAGGTGAAGGTCTAGCATATCATTAAACTCACTCCAACATACTAAATTAGGACATGTTTGACGGCAACAGTTATACATCCTTTGTCTTCCGGAGCTTTCTACATATTCTAAAGACTAGTTTAAACCGGTGAACAACGTTAACAATAATAGAAAAAATTAGCACTATCTCTATTGGGAGTGACACCATCGTTTTTAATATATAGATTTATAATTTTTATATATAAAGAGACGGTGAGATTTTCAAAATAGAGTGGTCTCAATCCCTCCCACTATTGAGAATGGAACATTCAGAAATTTAAAAGTACAATCCAAACCCGCCACTTTTCCCGTTTCTTATTTGTTTTATTTCCGAACTTCCCATAAATTGGATTAAGAAGGAGGCTGGACGATGGAGGTTGTACTCATCACCGCAATGAATTATATTTACTATTAATAAACAATATTACAAAGCTGTATCTTTACATCACGAGGAATCCACAAAAGAAAAATACAGAACTTTTGAATCTTCATCCGCCATTTATACTACTACTTCCTCCTCGATACTACTATAAAGGTGAAAATTCCTCAAAAAGTAGCACAAGACAAGAATGATTGTAAAATTACAAGCAATCATGTACATACATATTAGGTCAGATCCCTATATTAATTATCTCACTTCTCAATGCCTTGCTGCAGGTACTGTATCAAGTCATAGCCAGCAGTTGTCCACTTATTGTAAGCATCTTTACAAACATGGGTCATGAAATTGGCTGCTTCACGCTCACTCATCTCTGGATGAAATCTCTTCCGAAGATTGCCGATAGGGTCACCCCTGCTGAAGCACGGTAATCCGCTGTCCAGCATTAACGCCACAGTAGTAATGATCCCATCCATGTGCTGACGGGCAGCTAGGTACCCCTTTACACACAAACTACGTACAATAAACAGTGCAAATAAAGCTCAGTTTTTTATATATGAAATTGGGGGAAGAAAAAAGGAGTATCAGAGGGTAGTTATTAGTGATCAAGATAAAAATGTCATAACTACATACCTTAAGAATTGGTTCCATGTATCACTCTTCATAACACCAGATGGATCTAGCAATTGTGTCATCTCATGGCTCAGCTTAAAATGAGCGCTTTCAAAACGCATATTCCCACCTGGAGAAGTTTCTAGGATGAACCCGAAGTCAATATGTACAAGCCTCCCAACACTGCATCCGCATACATATTAGTGATGCATTCATGAACAGTAATTCTTATAGTTGCAGTGGAGAAGAAAGCAGAGGGGTCAGGGAACTGAAGATTAATTGAACCATGGGGTCCAAACAATGATGTTGTTCAATGTTTAAGAAACATCTATGGCTAAATTCAACTCCACAAACAATTATGATTTATGACTAGACTTGCTGACAAAGTGATTGAAAAAAGACAAAGATCTTACTTATCAAAGAGGAGATTCCCATTGTGCCTATCCTTGGGTTGAAGCAAAAGACTAGCAACGGCATAACCTGCACTGCTAACGATAAAGTTCTGGCGTGCAGCCTCAAAACTGGTAGACCCAACAGGTCCATAGTCTTGCTGAAATATCTCAAACAAACCCCCATCGGTTGTTTCCCCCATCTGACTTCTACTACGTGTATTGGGCACAACCTGGAAAATGTTTTAAGAAAATTAAAAATTCCAGCCATTCCGATAATTAATTTGACTGACGTGGCACGGAATTCTCACAATTCTCAGCATATTACGGATAAACTCACCTCTATTATACCTCTCTCAGGACCAGTAGGCAGAACACCATAAGGAAAAAGATAAAGGTTTAATCCGACTGCTTCAAAAATATCTCTAAGAAGTGCTATTACTTGAAGGGCAAGAACATCTTGTCTACAGTCATCTCCAACCTTAAATGTAAGAGAACTCAGTCAGCCCAACAATGGCAAAAAATGGTAATGAACAATAAAATAAACAAGAGTTGCAAAACACATCAGCTTCTTCAACATATTAATTAGAAAATTTCAAATATGCAGTTTTAGGATAATCAAATATTTAACATAAAAGACAAATAAAAATTACAAAATTTTACTTTTAACAAGTCATTATGTTTTTTTATGAAATAATATATAAACTGGTTTAATTGGACACTACAGTGGTGTTTGATTATAGCTTCATACAAGCTTATATATGTAATCTATCTACGGATTTAATAGAAGTTATCTCTAGGCATCCACCATCCAGCAAAAATAGAAAGCAAAAAAGAAAAAGGAAAGAAAACAATCTGTAAGTCCCAATAGTGATACGTTTTGCAGCTTTTTTACATGGTAACCAAGAAACTATAAACGCCAACCTAAAACAGAGCTTAATTATTATGAGCACAGCCCATCAAACCTTGAAAATGCAAGCTTGTGGCTTTATATCATTTTTGTCCCCATCTCGGTCAAACACATTAAATGTAATCATGATTGGGACTTTTGCGGCTGACTGTAAAGGAATTCCACTATCTACTCGAATACCCGCAACAAGTTTGCTAGGAGCTGTTGGTAGATAAAGATCATCACCCTCCAGTTCAATTTTCTCCAACTCCCTACCCCATAAAGTAAAACAAGCATTAACTTCTATCAAGAATCAATTGACATTTATCTTTTCAAATCACAATTAAAATATGCCTTCAGATAACTGCCCAATACCTTCGGATACCAGCTCGGCGTTCTTCCTTAGGGAGAGGATATAATACACCAGAGATGGATGTAACTTTGTCAAAGAAATCAAACTCTCTTCTAAACACGTCAAGTGCCTTTGGACTAAACTCATCGATTATACGCTGCCTTACAGCTGGCAGCAGTTCTAGAAATGAAGCATTCTGAAATAAAAGCACAAACAGTTACAAGTTATATAAAGATGGTTTGGAAAAACATGACACATTCTAAAATGAAAACAAAGATGGTGTTTTCCATGGCATCATCTTGACTGTAAAGACAAGCATATTTCACACCAGTATTTTATTTGTCTTAATTTCCAATTTGGGAAGTCGTAAAATGCATGTCTTACTTTGAGACAATATCCAATGTTTATATTTTTCTCAATGGTTTTCACTTTTTCCTTAAAAAAATTAAGGTCAGTTCAGACATTACTTGATTTTAGAAAGGAGTGCTATGTTCTACACCATAGAATAAGAGTCTTCTTGAAACATTTGAAAAGTCAAATGAGACACAACAATTCTCTCTATTTCATAAATGGTATGAAAGGATTGAGGGAGCAATAATTTTGAAGCAAAACCTGGTGGAATCAATTGCATAAACATAACTCAAATTACATTTATCAATGAAAATAAAGTATCATAGAAAAATAATAATAATAATATTAATAACAAGCACAAAGTCAATGCATCTGGATTTGGGTTTAAAATTCACGACGTTTTCATCAGTATATAATAGAAGTATACTGGATATAAAGAAACTTGCTCTTGGCATACCTTCCCACTGTTTGGATCTTTTCCTGACTCTGGTACAGTCTCACCCTGCCCAAAATAATCCCAATGCTTAATCACTCATTAAATTAAATAATAATTTAAAAAAATATAAATGCATTTGACCCCAAAAAAGGACCAAAATCTGCAGGTTAGAAATAAGAATAGTGTTTTATGTGTACAGCATAAGTAAATAAGTAACGATCGCTTTATGTACCAAAAATAAACATCACAAGTCATACCTGCAAATGCCAAATAAGAATATGGGCAAATATGTCACTTCTTTGAGCAGCTCTAAGCAAATAACCTTCTACCAGTTTCTGCAAAAATTTATGCATGAAACTTGTTATCAAGTAAAAACACGGTTAAATTCACTGCCAATAAGAACATAATATATGCCTGATGTTATTATTTGAACTTTCACGCTTCTTAGATTAACTTCAGAAAAAGTTCAATCCAAAAAACTCTAAGAAATTTTCAGTAAGAAAATGTCAGAGCAAAAGTTGTTTCACTCAAAATGGTATTATTTATTTTGGGAAAGGAATTGAAGAATTCCAACAGCACTGCATAACAAGATTCAGTATGATGAGAAGCATCTTTCCCTACCCTTGATTTTATCTACAGATTTATGCTTGGGTCACGATGATCGTTTCAAAATCTCAAGTATGTGATACATAAGCTGAAGAACCAGGATTATATGTGCTGCATATGTTAAATTGGGGGGGGGGGTGGAAGGAGTACAATCAGGTTTTATGCGACAATCAGGAGGCAACCACACAATAGGGGGGTAAACCATGAAACTAAGTTTCAGCAGATATCTAACCCCTTCATCGTGTCGTAAAGACTGCACCAGCTGCGGCATAAAAAAGGTCACTCGTTCAGGAGGATAGGATTCCAGGACCCTTAGAACATACGCCATGACCCGTGGATGCCCCTTGTATGCAGGAGTAAGGAACTCTAGAGCTTGTGTAATAGAACAAGGAGCCCAATGTGGCAATTGCTGCAAGAGAACTGAATTATCATCAACAGCCTTTGGAGTGATAAAGTAAGGTAACGCTTCTGGTATGTTGCGCACATCCACTATATGTGCCTGCAAAACAAAGACATTATGTCATATTTTACAAGATTAAGGATTTAGATGAGTCATGAGAGAGAGCAGCTGGAATCACAGGAATGAAACAAAAAAAAATGACACAAGCTACACAAGACAAGAATTAAGAATAGATCTCTACTTCAGAGGTAAATATGTAACAACAGAATTATGAAAGAAAAATAACCCAAGGCTGATTATTTGTCCTCCTTGAGCACAATCATATTGCTCTTCAACTATGAGTATATAAATCCGAAAGTCATATTTGAAACAGATCTCATTCCAAGACAGCCAATTCAACAACATATTGAGCTACAAATTTATTTACTTTGCTTTAAGTTTGCGATTCATAAACCCAAGTGATTAACTACAAAAATTGCCCATAAGCCAAAAAGCGTTGCAGCAGTTATCAAATATTAGTTCCACAAGCCATCTTCTAACACATTTCCTTTCTTTATTCTTTGCTTTCAAGAAACATGATCAGCCACAAGCTAGCATCAAGAAAGCATAACCTTCAGTACTACACTTCCTCCCTTAAACCTCATCCTAACCTTTCACTGTCTGACATCAAGAGAACACAACACAGGGAATAGTTGTTGCTCAAAACGTTCAAATTTTTATTTAGTAAATTAGTAAATTAACTCCTATTGTAGACACTCAAAAGATTAGGATTACCAGTTCACAATCTTTATTATTCGAGCAGGCGGGAGGGGGGCCATACCTGAACCAGTTGAGTTACTTCGGTTTTCACAAATGCATTTGTTGGAAACCTCGAGGCCAAGGATAAAGCAATCCTAGGATCCACAGAAAATGCAGTCCTAGTATATTCTATCCATTTATCAGAGCTAATCTTGGGCCGGGAACTACTTTCCCTGAAAACACATACCAGGCATTTGAGAGCTCAGAATAAAAAGAAAAACAAAATATATAACGAAATCCTAGTGGTCAAAAATAGATATATACTTTGTGTTAGTTGGCTGTGCCCAGACGTCAAGCCTATCAGCCTCATGTTGGCATAGCATTAAAAGTAGTTGCCTCCGTTTTTCTCTGCCTAGCGCATAATTCTCCATTTGACCCCAAACAGGATGATAGAGATCACTCTACACATGTAAATATTAAGGATAAATGCACAAAAGATTTGCAAGTCCGTTGGAAAAGATAAAACCAATTTCATATATAGAGAAAGAACAACAACTAGGAGGACTTGGTTTTAAAATTTAAAGTCAACTATTAATGATCCAAAGCCCCTAATGTGAACTGATGTCAATGCTAGATATTAAAGAAGCAGATCCGCGAGGAACAGAGATGAAACACACACAGAGAGAGAAGAGAGTTTAGAGAAAGGAGAACATATTAATCACACGTAACTTTAGGAAGTACAATAGTTTATATACAGAAAGTGGATTGCACATAACTACAACTGTAATCTAACTAACTCTAACAGTCATTCACTAACATATATCATCTCTAGATACAATATACACTAACAATAGACATATAATACTTACCACATCAGCAGAAGGATCTCCATTTTCCGGTCCATTTCCTTTTGAACCAAACTGAACAGAATCTCCTTTCATGTTGGAAAGGTACTGAGCAAATAGAGAAACAGATTGAGCCTCACACTGAGCAAAATTTGTATAGTTTGTGTCATACCATTCAGGCTCATAAGCAAACCAACCCAAAGAGGCCCTGCACGCCCACCAATTAACATTTTCAATCAGCTGAAAGAAACTAATTGCTCTAGCAGAACAGCCCATGTAATTGCTAAAGATGCCATTGTGCTCCATCAAACACCAGATTTTCAATGTAAATGTAAAACGCATGCTGTGAAAATATTTTTAAAGGCCTTACTTGACCTGAGAGAAAAGTACTGAATATTTGGGTATTGAGTTGATTCAAAGGTCTCAATTCCAAAGATAAATAAAGGTAAAGCAAACAATGAAAAAAAGGGAAAGGAAGTAATCTAAATCAAGCCTAAATCAAGAGAGATATGATTCTAATTGTATGATACAGCAAAATTTCTGAAATTACAAATGTATAATAAAATCAACAAGATACTCTTAAAAATCACAGCAAGATAATCTCTGAAGTCAATCATAATCTCAACAGCCTTAGAATATTGTTTAGTAGAGCACTAACATGAAATACTAGACAAGTCTTTTCCAGGTATACCAGACCCCCTACCTCTATGATAGAACACTAATTTGAAGGTGATAGAAATAAGATTAAATCTCATTTAATTACGGCAATTTATTTCTGTCCCAGCATTTAGAAATTCCTACAGAGGTTAACTCTATCCAAATAAGTACAAAATACATGACACAACTCACCCTTAACACCCCCACACCCATATAAATGAAAATACATAACTTCTACTTATAGTAACTGTCACTTAGAGCAGTTAAATCTTAAAATTTATCAAACACACTAAATACTAAAAATCAGACACAGTACACAAAATACTTAACATACTGCCCATAACCGATCCTATCACACACTACACAACACAGTTGACACACAGCACCATTTTACAATGCATGACTGCCTCTTTCAATCAGACATATATCCTCCTCCTCCTAGAATGCATTCTGGATGGGAGATTTCTGAATATATAAGGGGTGAAAGTATAAAGCACAAATATCACTTACTGGTCAGATTTGAAATACATGGGGTGAAAATTCAGTCATATTTACATCATGGAGAACATAATTATTAATAAATACAATTCATAATTATTAATAAATACAGATTTTCAACCAAGCAATGTCAGAGAATCAAAACCATTCAAGAAGAAACTGGACAATAAATGCAGTTCATAATCTTTCCTAAATCATGGCAAGTGCTTTCAATAATGTAGATGAAGGCACAACTTGCTCAATAAGTAATACTGAACGAAGAGATAATGTCTGCACTACTCTCAACACAGGTAAAGATTAAGAACACTTAAGGAAAAATGCACCAAGAAAGCCACATAAAAGTTAAAACTATAAGAGAGACTCGTGTTTACCGATAAATCCGATCTTCCAGTAGCTGAAGCCCTATTTGAAACTTTTGCAGATTGCCCTGAAACTGGCAAGAGCAGTACTTGAGCCCTAGAAGCATAAGGGTGAAGAAAGTGCCAGTGGCTGCAGGATGGTGTGAAAAGTTCCAGGGAAGCTTTGTTGTCCCCTGCAACATCCTACCGAGAAGCAAGAGTTGTTCCACACTTTGGTGCCGAACTGCCTACAAGAAACAAGTAGTGATCCAGGGAACAATAATTAATTAAAACATTTAATTTAAAAAATGATACTAGATTCAATATTTAATAGGGATAATTACACCAACCTCTCATGAGATTTACACCAAACCCTAAACACTTATCCCTTTCTTGTAATGAAATTTCAAACCTCAGGAGGTAGGTGTAATGTCTCAAAGGGATAAGTCTAATGGAGTTTTTCAAACCTCAAGGGTTTATGTATTTTTAAAAACAAGAAGGGGATAAGTGTAATAAACGTAAACTTCATGAGAGGTTGATGTAATTATCCCTATTTAATATAAAGGGGTGAAAGAAGGAAGGAAACAAGGCAAGGCAATGCCTTCTAAATGCATTTCAATTTTAGATCATTAGGTTAATTTTGATGCATAATAATGAGATCATGAATGTGAACAAAAAGACAAGAAAAAAGCAATGATGTGTGCATCAAAGTCATATTATTGCCTAATTATTTTCCTTGAATTCTTGTCTAATTGCACCACTTTCATGCATTTTCTCTTGCATTTTACATGCACTTTAGCTCTTATTTTGGATGACTGCAAGTTTGTTGTGCTTTACAGGTAATTGGAGATGTGGATGGAAGATTCTCATCCAAGTAGTGTTGTGTTTATGGCCCGCGGGTGGATTTTTAAGTGACCATGGAATGGATCATGATAAACGTGCATCAAGCAATTAGCTAATCAGCTAAAAAAACTACTAGTAACTAATATCATGTGTGACAATTGACAATCTGTTGCCATAATAATATCCCATATGATGTATTAGAAATGGCTTGGACTTAACCCCAAAATCTAGCTCAAGGGAAGAGGATGCCCAAGGCCTTATGAGGATACCTTTGTCATATCTTTAGTCAATATTGGACTTTAATACTAAAACCCAAACAATAATGGATGGTTGGAACCTGAATCTTGCCATAGAAATATTGAACAAGAACATAAAAGTAGAAGCCTTTATTGAAGAAGAAGAACAATGTAGAACCGATACATAAAATCTCCCTCCTAAAGCTCTAATGCTCCTAATCCAGAGCTTTAAGCTACTCAATCTAGAGTAAACCCTAGCCTAACCACTTGGTTATATGTATTTTCCATTCTCCTTTCCCTTACACTAATGGGCATTATTTATACTAATCTCTTCACTAAATCTACCCTAACTAACTATTACACTCAGCCCAAACTAACTAACAAACTCTTAACTGAATCCTAACAATGGATGCTCAAGCATTATATTCATAAAGGCTACCTAGGCCTATATCTTTAGTTTTTTTTTTGGATAAACAGGCCTATATCTTTAGTTAATGTGAAACTTTAACATGATCCACTAATCAAGAACAGACTACCAATCTTTTAAATAAAGGTGATTCTTGAATTCAATACTCTACAACAAACAACAAAAACATAATTCATTCACTCAAAAATCCATTAGATATTTAGATTGATTTAGAAATTAAATATTCATCCTCACTTATTTTTATTTAACTATGTCAATCCAAATATTGCACTGATCAAACTCCCAAGTAATCCTGACAGCAGCTTTGCTAGTGATTTTCCAATTATTATCCTCTAGAAATCGCAAATGTGAACAATGAATGCAATATCCAAGCCAACTCCTACATTAATATTATCCAAAGTAATATCAAGGAGTGTTTTCCTTCATTCCCGTCATCTAAGCGCATGACATCCATTTCCTCTCAATCTCCCATCCTCATACATACCACTATTTAATGAATCACATCTCCATGCCGGTGGCTGATGGGCACCTGTTAACCATGGCAGTTGAAGGACATTTGTGTTCTTCCTCTTTTCTTCCATCACTCAAGGACCAAATTGCATCCTCTGTTCGGTGAGCACAGTGATGGAAGCTCTGACTGAGAGATGTTTCAACTCCAGACGTGATGAATGCTCTGGCATCCCCTCCCTTTTTCCCCTGTTCCAGTAAGTAAAGGTTGCCTTCATTTGTTCCTTAATAATTTTCTATTTGTTTCATTCTGTCATCGCTTTTTATTGAGTTTCAACTGTAAGAGGACGTGTCTTAGACTCTTGCATATTTGGACTCTTTGGCATTCACTTGTGCATTCATAATTATTGGTACTGTTTCAGCGCATTACATCATTATTCCTAAGTGGAAATTCATGTTTCAATCTTTTGTACAATTTAATCATATTTTATTAAATAAAATGTTAATTTCTTATAATGCACATGTCCACCTACCTTGTGCTTATAATCAAATTTTTCTAAGAATGGGCGCAACAAGGGTCAAACTCTATACCAGTTGATCAAAGGCAGTTGTTACATGGCTCGCGGTACGAATTGGTACATGGTACGGAACTTTTATAGATACATGGAACGGGAGGGTATACTTATTCGGTTCGTTTTTCAGATCGCAATTCGATTAGCATTGGATTGCTAAGCAGAAAATTGGGAGGTTAGGAGGAGTCATTCTATGTTTTGAGTGCTAATTGTAAGTAATAATAGGTTTAACCTATTTTTTATCCACCAAAACACAATAGACCGGGGCCCATCAATGTTGTGTGCTTAATAATATTCAGGGAGTAGACTTTAGTGAATAGTAATGTTGTGCCAACGTGAGACGCAACATCTCCGTGAGGGGCATCCACTAAAACGTGTTGCCCTAACCAGGTCTTCCTATTCTCTAACGTAAAAATTGGAACGCTACTTTGAGCATTTTGGATCGCAAACGATCCACGTTTGGGAACTAACGTTCCAAAACGCGGTATGGAGAGAATTCTACCGAACCATGTAACACATTAGGCTTTTAACACCATGTTAGGAACTAAGAATCTGAAGAGCCTAAGTTGTTAGGAGACGATACATAAATGGTTTTATATATCTCCATTCTCCAACAGTAATGTATAGATAAATAAATGACAAGATAAGAGATCATAAGTTAATAAATAAGGCAATTAACTTCTAACCTCAAAACGGTCAATGAGAAATCCAAGCCATATTCGATGAGCAATAATCTGCTCAACAGGATCAATTTCGGGCTGCAATTCAGGCTCCCCAGGGGACAGGTGCGGCCTCAGTTTTGCAGCAGGCCCAGAATATCTTGCTTCAGATGAAAAAAGACCCCTCTTGGTGTCGATTGTCCATAACCATGCATCAACAAGCTCGGCAAGAACAAGAGCTCCAATCTGAGGTGCAGCAGAAACTAACCAAGTCCATACGAAAACACCAGTTTCCATTGTATCATGAGTGGCAATATAAGCAGGACACCAGCAGAGAAGACGAAGAAGTTGTGAGAAGCCCTCCACATTCGATTTGGATCCAGAACTCTTGTCCATAAGAAAAACATCACTCAGATTTAAGGTACAAAACATAGATTCCATAAGATTTCTAACTTCTATCACCAATTAAATAACAGTCAGAAATGTGTTTACCAAATTTGACAAAAGCAGCACAGTAGCCTGAGAGCAAGTATCACGAAATTCAGACCTGACAACTTCCCCGCCTTTCTCTGCTATGTTGACAAACTGTTGAAGCAAGCGTACAAACTTATTAAGCAACATTCCATTGAATGAGTCGTCCTCAGCTTGTGGCTGAGGAGGAAAAGCTCCAGATATAATTCTCTGAAGGCCAACTCCAAGCCCAAAACCAGTAGTAGGTGTAGTACTGGACTGAAACCCACCAATGCTGTTATACAACCTTCTCATACCAGCAATTTCTCCAGCATGATTGCACTTAACTGTTGCTGCAGCTTGGTTGCACTTACCAGAACTGATGACCTCTAAATTAAAAGACTCCGACGCTTTTAAGTTTGCTCCTGAAGCTGCAGCTGCTGCAGCCATGACTGCAGGAATATTTGCTGTCTGTATTGGCCAGTTGTCATTTTTTCCAGTACCAATTCTTATCTCAGATAACAGTAGAACAACATCAATTGTGGGCTGTGCCCTCTGCCAAGTGTTTGCTTTACAAAGTTTATCCTGATGTGAAATACATAGAAGAGATGCAAAAAGATTAAATCTGTGAGGACTTCATCAAAATAAAGATTTATTTTTTTTTGGTTCATAGGAAAGTACTACAACCGGGATTCGAACCCCGTACCCACACACACATGTCCCCATGTGCTCACCAACTGAGCTACATGACTGGGACAAAATAAAGATATTTAGACAATATAATATACAGATAATTCAAATGGAAATATATATGCATCAACAAGTAGCAACAATCAAAATGGAAGGAGTTGAGAAACAAACAAAACTACTGCAACCACCACATTTTATGCCTAATTTCAGAAGTATCAGAACAAACAAAACTACGGCAACCACCACTCATGGCACAGTAACAATGAGAGATAGAATGGCAGATGAAGAAAATCTACAGAAATAAGCAGCAGAAACATTTGACACTTGCTTAGAATAGGAATTTGTAGTTAATTCTTAAATAAACTTCCTAATTCTTGTTAAGATAGGAAACAACAAAATTTAGCCCCTCAAAGCATGCACCTGAAATGCTGAAACAATGATGACAGGGAAACTACAATAACTTAGATATTGCTTTTAATCAACAGAACAGATCAGGTCAACCTGAAGAAGGCCCTGGCTAGTGCATGGTGCACTTGAAATCGATTTAATTATCCATTCCCGAACAATTCTCTGATACAAGGTGCGGACTGTTGCTGTCCAAGCAGGATCATTGATGACAGTGGATGAAGGGTCGTCATTAAATGAAAAAAGCAGAGAGTCTATGCAGGAGGAATCCCATAAAACCTGCAAAGATATAGTTCCAATCTTAAACATGCTGAAGAATTCAAAGAAATAAGGCGAGTAGAAATTAAGCAATTAACCATATACAGACAAGCATACTTACAACATTAACTTGAAAACTTACCTGAGGAAACTTATCTCTAAGTTGAGTCAACAAGTTCTCTGCAATATCTCTTATATGATCCTCCCTCTGGGACAGACTTTTGATCAGAAAACATGTATGCATTATAAGAATTGAATCCCGGGTCTCAGCTTGCTGGCCTATCTCAGATACTCTATCTTCCTGAAACCAAGCCAATCAGTCGTTTCCATATAGTGCAGAGACACAAATAACAACATACAAAATCAACCTTTAACAAAGACAGACATGAAATGGCACATAATTGAGAACACTAGTGCAGAAGCTAACCATGACCATTAAGGACCATACAGTAACTTAAATAGGGTTGGGATCCTTTCCATTTCTTATGTAATGAATTCTCCTCTCACTACACACTTTTCATATTATTTTTAACAACTACCATTACCATATCTCATAAACGGCTGAGACCATGCCCATTTCCCTTAAATGGGCATGCACCCAACGCATTTGTCAAAATTAATATATAGATTCAATTCTGGATGAAAAGACAAGTAGATGCACATGCTAATTATTTTAAGAGTAAGCCTAAGGTTCATCCACCTTAGCTGTATTCATGATAAAAATATCAATTTAACGCAACAAAAATACATTCTTCAAACGAGAAACTTAGCAGACACAGAATTGTTTTACCTATCATTTAAACCGTTCTTGCTACCACCACAAAGCCCTTGGAAAATGTTTATCATGTTACTAGCTCAAATTTAGATAATAATTGAATTGATAATTGACTATCACTGAGTAAGTCAGTAAACATGTCATTTCTCCTTCGGTTGAGGTTAATGGCCCTCATGAGTACACATAAAGGGAAGTATTAGCAGGTTAAGCAAAATTCACTTGAACCTGTTTTAAATCAACTAAAGATTTTGTGAGAAATAGAGTCGAACTAAAACTTCTATGAAAATAATGCCTACCAGCCATGAAACAGCTGTTTCAAATGCCCTGTGAACAATTGCCGTTAAACACTGGAAGACAGCTGGCATTAGATTTGGAGTCTTGAGATATTCAAAGACACAAGTAAAGGCACTTCTAGCAGCATCCACAGTGGTGCCACCATTTAGGATTCCACCATTACTACTGAAGCGGATTATCTCAAGAAAAGCTACAGCGAGAAGATAAGTAGCCTTCACTCCTGCAGAACAAAGAAACAGAGAAAAGACATCGGTCATCATAGAGTGGGGGTCTTGCAGAAATGTGATAAAAGGAGCAAGGGGGTGAATCCCAACCTAAACAGAAAACTAGAAACAAGAGTATAAATTATAATTTTCTAACTTATAAAGCAAAAATAGTGTTAAGTTTAGCTATGAACCACAAATGTAGCATGTGAATTTTAACATAGAACACAAGGACAAGTGAAATTCTAATTGTTTGTCAGTGACACAAGAATTTGAAAAAGTTAGGGGAGTAAGCTAACCATTAAATAAAATTGATCAAATAATGAAAACAATCATATTACCATGAAATTTTATATTAATGTTCATAAATAAAGAATAGCTACGTTAACACATCCACATAATAAGGAGTTGATTGCAAAAGTGTCATGGAAGAAATAATTATTTATCTCAATGCTTGTCAAAGGCATGTCGGAATGAACAAGTGACATGGGACATGTTATCCTAAGACATGTCAGCACTGGTCCAAACATGTTAAAAGGCTGTCCAAGGAAATTGTAATATAATCCTGAATTCAAAATGAATTGTTTCCGGCAGCAATATGTTTCACATGGAAAGGAGTGTCATAAAAGTGAAGGATCTGATACATGCCCAACACAAGATGCACTGATGCATCACCTCTCTAAAAATCCTAAGGTGTTGATGATCCATAGATTTAGAAAAACAATGACCAATGAATATAATGTAAATGCAATCCACCTGAGATTGTGGTCATTGCTGTGACTTCAACTCTCCCTCCTAAAGCTGCAGAAAGAGCAGCTCTCTGTGCGAGGGCAGCTTTCTCATTGCCACTGCCTCTGCGACTGCCTGGATTGTGCAAAGCATTTAGTTCTAACTCATCCTCAAGCCATTTTACTGAGCTAACAACCTGGGAAGAAAAAGAGATACGTTAAACTAAAAGTTAAGGCCAGCACAAAATAATTATAGTTTGGGGCGTGGACGAGAAAGCTACTGAAAGCATCATAATCAAGAAAAATCACAGCAAAAAGGTTAAATTAAAATTCAAGATATATTTTATTATTGTAATTAAAGTAACACTCAGCTAAAACTTACAAATTTAATAAATATGTAATGCAATTTACAATAGGAAAGTAATTCAAATAATTCAAATAATATATATAACAAATATAGCTCTTTGACAAGACAAAGTTATTATTATGATTGTGTAGTTTCCAAACGTCACAATTAATAATGAAAAGTGAAGTCATAATTTAAATTAAAAGCAATTAGACAGAAACAAAAAGTTCAACCAACAAAAAAAAATAAACAAAGAGTTGCAGAAAAGTTCAGAAGCAATCGAAGGGGAGAGCAAAGGAACAGAACATCACAGAGCTGCTGGAAATACAGGCCCACGTTGGGGAAGATGATCGGATCTCACCGGAGATTGAAGGAAGTGGCCGGACTATGAAGGCCCATGCCAGAAATGGCAGAAGCAATACTGCTTTAGGGGAAGAAAGAGTGTTTTGATCGCGAAACCCTAAGCCCAAACATTCAGCTTCCTAACAGCGGTCGCGACTCAAACGCGAACGCCACTCCAGAACAGCAAACGCCCGTGACGCGTCATGACGGCACAATAGTTCTGCTATACACCACTATTGATAACTATAGGAAAAATAGCCAGTTCAATGTGTATTACTAGCAAAATACTAGCCATAAGCATGGCACACCAACCAAGTTAAAATTGGTCAAATCAAACTCTTAAGAAAACAACGCAAAAGAGATCCCCATAATTAAATGGCATTGCTATTAAATGGCATTGTAGTCCCTCTAGCTAATGATTAATGATTCATAAATCATAAATATACTGTAAAACAACAAAGAGGAAAAGTAACAAATGTACTAAATTGATAATGTTATTATATAAACAATAAACAATAAGCATACATAGCAAAGAAATATTAATGGCATTGTTAAATAAAAAGATCTTTTAGGATCAAACTTACTAGTGGAGGAGTCCCCTGAGCGATTCGCTGAACAGCAGAAGACCACTCCACATTCCACATATATGGTCCATTTACAGATTGAAGGGCAATTGCACCCGAGCTTCCCACACTGTTAAGTGTACTGGAAACCGATTTTGAAGTTACCGGAATCTTCTGAATTGGAGGTGCGAGGCCAAAAAGAGCAACATAGAACCATAGGTTGCGAAACAGTTTTAAAAGTGATGGTTCCACATTTAAAGTCGGATCAAAATCAGAACAAATCGCAGCAACTGCAGGGAGCAGAGGTCCCAGGAAATCTGCTCCGCTCCTGTAGGAAGTGAGCATCAGATGTTTAATCTTCAGAAAACATAATTTATCAAGGAAATAAAGCTGAATTAAGTCCTGTCCTCCCAATTCTGAAAAAATTTTACACATTATATATTATACATTGCCATATCAGGTGCTAAGTACAGAAAAAGGTATACCTTCCACTTTTAGACTCAGCAGCTAAACCAACATCTGAGCACAGGGATAGCAATCGATGGCGATAATCTGAACGCAATCTATCACTACTAAGACCAGTTGCAATACGAAGAAATCCTGCAGGTAGAGTCTAGAATGTAATTCAACTAGTGAGAGTCCATTTGATATTGTATTACACCAAACAAACCAAATTTAACAAGTGTTATTGACATTTTAGAGATATCACATATCACATACTTCAACTCGCTCAGTTGTGGCTTCAGCTGCCTCTGTTTTGCTTTCAGCCGATCCCACACTAGAAAGTTTATTCAAATAGCTTCTTGTCATCAAAACCACTGTCTCACGGTAAGATTTCTCGAAACCTAAACTGGCCATTCGAGACACGGCATCAAGAAGCTGTATCGGTGGTTGCAACAGAAACCATGTAAGATTCATACAATAACGGCAAAAATATTGATAGATAATAGAACAAAAAGTAGTGCCACAAATTAAATTGCAGAACTTTATATCAATTTAAGAGTATATGCTCTGAAGACAGTTCCATACTCGAAGTCTCAGTAAATTGGGAGTTGAAGCATCACCCTCTTCTAAGCTCTCAATAAAAAGAGGTAATATTACATCCACCAGCTCAGACTTGTTGACTGCAACACTCAGTTCAGCAAACAGGTGTATAACATTAAGCTGTACATAAGGAACTGCAGGTTTCTCTTGGTTGTCCTGAAGACAACAAGAATTTGTAAGCTAGCAAATAATTTAGCATGTGAACAGATGCGATGAAGTTATCAGTTTAACTTTAAAAAAATATGTCAATGATTTTGGAGCTCAAGACAAAAAACAGGTGAAACAGGAAAAAGCTACTGAACAGATGGACAGATATAGTTACGAATACACTTGACAAATTTAAAGGGAATGACATTTAACTATCAGAAGGCATATACACACTGAACTTCATGAAATATATTGGAATGTATGAAATACCAAATCAACATGTATATGAGAACTGAATCTGAATATACAGACATATTGCTAAAAAAACATGTAACAAAACACAAGATGACAGTGCAATGTTGAATAAAACAAATATATATTTGTTCTTAGTTCTTAACATTTTCTGCATTATAGATATGTCATTATTAGTATATGAACCTGTCCCTCGTAATCATTTCGTTCACGTATGCTTGTCGCTAAACCCATGATGTATGTGTCTACAGGGGCCCGCTCCTTAGTCCAGCAAGATTCAATAACCTGACAGCTGGCTTTTGTGACAATCTCAAACATGGCCCCTTGGTTGTTACTCCATGTATCAAGCTGTTATAATAACATTTTTAAAACATTAAAAGCAATAACAAATCTCATGAAACTGAATATCAACAGGGGAATGTCAATGGAGTAACAAAAGTGTACCTGAGCACAAACATTCAGAACAATTGGTTTAAGGCGAATTAGCAAAATACGCAGAGGCTGACCTCCTCGGCTAATAGCAATTTGTGCTACTCCACTAAGCAAGGAACTGAAGAGCTCTTCACACGATCTCAACTTACGCCATCCAGAGAGTAAGCATGCCTCAGCAGCATCTATCAATATCGCAACTGCCTCGTAATACAATCTCTTGACAGATCTCCAATCAGAATCCAGTGCCGAGAGGCTTTTGATTTTCAGTCTCACTGCAGCTTTATAAACAGAAAGTTTGGTATTAATCCTGGCTTTTAGAAGTGACCCCTGCTCATGCCAATCCCTCTTCCTTATCTGCAAGAACTTTCAAATATTAAAACATGCCTCACTCTTCACATTAATCTAAAATTTTAGCAAGATTCCACAGTGAGCAAACCACAACAATAACTATGGATGCGAGCATTGTTAGAAAGAAGTATACCTTTAGAAAAACAGACATGGACTGAATCTGCTTCTTCCCAATTAACCTAACCTGCTCCAAAAGGGTAGGATCAATGGGAACATTTTCCAACACATGAGCAATCAACCTAAAAGCTATTTCTTGTCTCTCCAAGAACTCCACAGACTCTTCCTCAAACGAAGCAACTTGTTGGCCAGACGAGCCTCCACCAAGACCACCATCATTTAAACCCAAGTTCTGTGCCAACTGATCAGCATTACTCCTCCAAACATGGTGGCCCCCGTTCCCCATCGCCGACCCTCTTGACGTGGCAGTGCTAGCATCATCTGTTGCCTTAGAAGCCACGCCGCTCGAAGAGCCAGATACATTGCTCGTGGCCTCATTCCCCGGACTGCCATTGTAATTGGTTTGAGGTAGGTGGTTTACACTGATGGGCGAACTTTGAGACGAAGAATTGTCAGAATTTCCAGCAGGGAGCTCCCTGGGTGTGCCTGGGACGGGGATGTTCGGGGCCGCAAATTGATCGATTAAACTAGTCACTAATTTGTCGGCATCAGAAGATGAAATAGGAACAAAATTCTGCGATAAAGCGACCAAGAAAGCCCTGGCAATGGTGGAGTGTTGTTCGCCAATCGCTGATATCACTACTTCCCCGGAGAAGCCAGCGACCTCCTCGGCGAAATCCGGCGACGATTGTGCAGCTTTGGAAACGTAGCCAAGGAAATCAGAGAAGAAAGAGGCAACGGAATCTGCGCTAAAGGGGTGGGGCCAGAAGGATTGACTGAAGGAAAAGGGAATGGAACGAAGAAACTCGACGGCGACGGACTTGGGGCGTAGATCGGAGGAATCAGGGCACTTGGACAAGAAGCGAGCGACAGCGAGGACGGCATTGAGCTGAGAGCGCGAAACCCTAGGAGATCCTGCCGAGAGGTATTCCGGCGGCGGGCATTTGTCGCAAATCCATGAAAGCTTGTCGGAGAATTGGGAAGGATTCTGCGCAATCAGGTCGCATAACTCGATCAAAGCTTCCATCGCGATTTAGAGAAGAAATTGGAAGAAGAAAGGAGGCCGAATGAGGGATTTCTGTTGACGGAGAAAGACACGAGGCGTACGGCATTCGATCCTCTTCTCTCTGCTAACCACGAAGCAACATCGTTGCTATGCTGTTCTTGTTCTGGTTATTTCCATTGCTATTGTCATGCCATGCTTTGTTTTCTCTTTTTATTTATTTCTTTTTTTCGTTTTTTTTTTCTTATTTCCCGTTTGGTTTCTTTGGATTATTTTAGATTCTGATTTTGGCTTTGTCTACCATCGGAATTAGAATCGGAATTAAAAAATAGGGACCACACCCTCTACCCTGTGCCTGTGTGGCACGGCATTGCCTCTCGCGCGTGCTAACGAGGGCAGTACTGCAGTAGTTGTATATAAGAATTACGTTGCATCATAATTATTATTTTGATTATTGTTATTATTATTATTAGAAAATTACTAAATATACTTTAAGCATATTGATTAAGAAAATACTTATAAAAAAATTTGTTAGAATTAAAAAATTTTATTATATTAAATTTATAATAATCATTTAATACATACTATTTCAACTGTTTTTTAATACATTTAATAAAGTATATTTAATAAGTATTCCTTAACAAACATTTAATTGTTAGCGTGTATATTATTATTATTTTTATTATAATTAATCTACACTTTAAAGTTGAGCTCACACGAAATTATTCTGAAACACTCACAAAAATGTTGCTTTATTCCTACTAGGAGATTGGAGTGAAAACGAACTGAAATGAATATTTAAAATTTAGGTTTTACATGAAAAAAAAAAACTCAAGCTTAACTCATTTATTTAAACCAGTTAAATTATAAGTTTGAGCTTATCTTGATAAGAGAAAAACTCGAGCTTGTTTTATTAAGCTTGTTTATTTAAGTTTTTTTATGAATAATTTTTCTTGATTTAAGTTTATTAATTTCATATTTAATAAATAATTTATTATTCTAATTTAATAAGCTCAAAATTTACAATATATATATAAAATAAGAATTCTTTAATGTTTTGATCTCTTACTTTATAACCACGAGACATTTTAGTTTATGACTTTTTAAATATAATTGAATTAGTTCCTCATTTTCTTTGCGGGTGGACATGTTTAGGTATTTTTTATTCTAACATATGTTGGATTGTTTGATTTTTCTTCTTTTAAAATTGGAAAAGACTTTTGGTCATTCAACTAAAAATTGGATATTGTTCCAAAAAACTTAAAAATCATTTCTCACATCAAATAAACTCAAATAAAAATTGATTATGTCACAGACAAAACACGTCAAGTCCCTGATGTTAAGGGACACTGACAAAATGCATACATGACATGTTGCTTAATCTTAAAATAGGTAACTCAATCAATTCTTTTTTCACATTTAATTGATTATGCTAGACAATCAATTCTTTTTTCACATTTAATTCAAACACGTCTCGTCCCTAATGTTAAGGGACACTGGCAAAATGCATACGTGACATGTTGCTTAATCTCAAAATAGGTAACTCAATCAGCTCGTTAAATTACTTACGACATAAACCAGTTTTAGGCTAAAAAATGTTTCATAACTTTGCAGATTAAGAAAAAATATCTCGTGACTATAAAGTAAGAGACCAAAACAATCTAATATTAATGTAATATATATTTAATTATTTATTTAAATTAATAAGTAATATATATATATATATGACACTCAGAAGGTGTCAGGTAAATAACACCGCACATAATTTTTTGTAATAAACAAATTTCGCCGATTCGACCGATCAATTAAAAGTTTATATGACGTAGATTAACTATGCAAAAATTCATATAATTTAAAAATTTGTAAGTATGTAATCTAACAAAGAAATGTACTTATATTTTAAATAATATATTAAACATTTAAGCAAAATATTACGATAACATTCAAGAACAATTTTTACTCATGGGCAAATTTATGTTACTAACTCCAGAGCTGAATCAAATAAAATATTAAAGATGTTGAATCTAGATGACGATGATAATCCAACTTCTACTATCAAAAATGTAGTTTTTAAAGAGATTTTTAGGTAATTCATCGTTAATTTTTGAGTTATGCTGGTTTTATAATTATTACTTATTATTTATATTTATTTAAGAATTTACGGATTTATGTTTTTTTTTTACAAAAAAAACTATTATTATTGCTTCTATATATTAACAAATTTGTTCTTTTTCACTCTCGCAGCAAATGACTTATTGAAGACAAGTTTAAGTTAGTTATAATTTTTTTAATATAGTGTTTTTTTTTTTGTTATTTTTTAACAAATAACTTCTACTAATATTTCGGCTAATATTTCAAAAATCAGCAGGATTGGAGAACAAACAAAATTTCTCACATAGAGCCTTTTATGAATTACCATTTATGTAAATTATTATACTCCCTTCATCCTTAAATAGACCCTTTATAAAAAATACACGAAAATTAAGGAGTATGATTAAACTCATTAATTATGTCTAAAATTTTGTATTAGCTTCCAAAAATACTCCTTTTATTTTATTGAAACTCATAACTCCTCTCTCCACCTAATTAATAATTCTAACTTTTTTTGGTATTATTGAATGTTAAGGGTATTTGGGTAAAAATTACATTCAATTTGGCACAAAATTTGTAAGAGGTCATATAAAAAGGGACAAAAAATTTTTCTTGTAGAGGGTCTTACATTTAGGGACGAAGGGAGTATGTTTTTATACCCGTGCGTTGCACAGGTCTTCCATACTAGTTGTTATACATAATTAGGG
The DNA here is from genome assembly GCA_037177725.1 of Cyamopsis tetragonoloba. NCBI lineage: Eukaryota > Viridiplantae > Streptophyta > Magnoliopsida > Fabales > Fabaceae > Cyamopsis > Cyamopsis tetragonoloba. Next base: position 85,746,135 of record CM074119.1, read on the forward strand.
GTGGATTTTGGGTTGGATCAATCCGATAACCCGACCAATCCAAACACTATTTTGACCCACCCCAAACTACTCCGAACCAATAATGTATCTAACTCAATGAAACCGATGTGGTTTGGTTCGGTTCTCAGATTCGCATTTCGGAACCCAATCCAATCCGAACCAAACCGATCAAAATTAGAAACTATGTCGTTTTGATATATTGATATATGTTTAATATATATAATATTAAAATGCAAAATTGAAACTTAATAATAAATATACCAAAACCTAAAAGTAAAGGTCCAAAACTTAATTTCAAGTTTTGAGAACCATTGTTGATTTGTATGATTTTAATTTTGTCATATATGATGCCATTATGACTTTTATGTTATTTATAATTATTTTTTGTTTATTTTGTTATTTTTGTATAGGTAAATCACCAAAAAATACTCTAAATGACAAGTGATTTCATAAGCTATAAGTAATATAAATTTTTAAAAATTTATAAATAATTTCAAAATTTTAATTTCTTATTTAGCAACCCGAGACTCAACCCAACCCAAACCGAACTTGGTCGGATTGGTTTGGTTCGGATCGAAAGATTTTTTTTTACAAAACTGAATCAACCCAACCCAATGAAAATTGATTGGTTCGGGTTTTAAAATCGCTCAAAACCGAACCAAACCAACCCGAATCCACCCCTATACATAATGCATGCCTTCTTTAGTATCGAAATTGTTCTTCTATTTACCAAAAAAACATGGTTCTTGATAGACAGGAATACAGAATGTGTAAAGGATGACATTGTTAATGAAACACGTATGAAAGCAAAATCAACAAACAGATCGACACCAAATAATTCCAACTTAAAATAAAAGAGTCTCAAAATGGAGAAAAACAAAAAAAACAAACTTAGCTAAATACCATATATAAATAATCTTACCATTAAGATAGAACTACATTACACAAGTGAATTAGGACGCTTGATTTGAGCTGCTGGCATAGTCGCAGAAGGTGATATGGGCTTCACGCTCTTGCGTCATTTTGTTAAAGTTCTCGGCTATGTATTTCATAACTTGTGGGGATTTTTTATCTAGGTTAAAATTTTTAATTTCATCTTGAATTTCTCATCGAGGACGATCGGTGGCCCAAGGGAAATGGGCTAAGATATCCTCATTTTTTCTCGACGCTTTGTTTTTTTTGAGTGGATGATATTGAAAGATAGGATTTGTTTTCAAGTGACCGCAAAATTAAAATAGAGGGTAACAGCTTAAGATTTTTAGGATGAGATAGATCAGATAAAATAAAAAGAGTAAAGAGTTTATTCTTTGTCTTTTTCTATTCATTTTATCGGTTTTTCTTATTTGCCCGCCTATTCCTTAGGCTAGAATTCTTCATCTGAAAAAGAGAGCTTGAACGTGAGTGTAAAGGCAAATGAAGTCACTTATGCTATAGGAACAAGTTTTCACTAACAATAAACATGATCTATCAATAACAACATCTCCTTTAATTTGTCTCTAGAAATAAAACATTGTATCACTATTTTTGTCCAGTCTTCTGTAACAGCTTTGCTTAAGTTTTTACTAACCTAGAAATCACATTGTTGTAAAGAAATCTACATGTGTGATTTAGTTAGGTTGAGACCGATGAGATGAAATAGAAAGAGCAAGGAGTTTCTCTCCTCCTCCGTTCTTTAATTTATCTTTGTCTTTTTCAAATGATAAAATATATATATAGCAGCCAGTTAAATAGAAAATTAGGAGAAATCAATCACCAAAATTGCGAGTTGTGCTGTATGTCTTGCCAGTTGTGCTGTAAGAATAAGGTATTTGAATCTCACAATATATATGGGCGTTCTTATAAAAACTACTCCTTTAAAATAAGTAACTAATTATTCTAGCTCTCCGTTGTACGGTAGTTGTACTAGTACTATCAGAAGGATCCTAATAAATCTATCTCCTTTTATTTATATATATATATATATATATTCACTTTAATTCAATTTAATGAAAAATAAAATAAAGCACCTCACTTGTTGTTTATGTCTAAAATAAATCACTATAATAACTTAAAAAAACAAATAACACTTCCTATCTACATGAGTTTCATCAAGGGTCTTCCATGAATATAATAGTTGTTACGAGATAAACATGGTAACAACTCCATCATGTCTAAGTTGTAACAACCACACTATTGCTCTTCTTGTATAGAAATCTACATGTGTGATAATATTGCTTTTTATTGGACACTCTTTGTTTCTTCAAGGCTCAGACCATTGAAGTGTAACTCACTCTTATAGCAGGGACGGATATAAGTAAATGGTCATACACAACACAAATAAAAAAAATCATAAGCCTCCTACCCCTTTACTATGTTCACACATTTTTCATGATGCAACAATCAAAAGTGCATGCTCGCTAATAATTCATAAAAGTATAATTTATAATAGTAAGAGTAAAGAGATTTCCCTCATCCTCCATTCTCTATAAGAGATATTGGGGTTTCACAGGCTAATTAGCACAAAAAGACAGCCAAATTTAATGATGATTATAGTGGAATTCAAAATTAAAATAAGTAATTGTTATACATAATGCATGTCTTTTGTTCAGGCTTTTTGTTGCCCGCAATATTTAAAATTATGCGAATTTTTGGCCAATCCAAACTTTGGTGCAAATATTTTTGTGACATCTTTCACATTCAACCTCTCCCTCTATTCAAGGGTATGGACAATTGGTGGCCCAAGTGAAATGGGCTAAGTCTAAGGTCTTAGTGTTAGGGTGAGACCGATCATATGAAATAGTAAGAGTAAGAATTTCCTCCTCCAATCACTTCCTTAGAATTATATTCTCCGTAATAGTACTAGTACATATTATACTTCAAGGGTGAATTTCATTAACAGAGAATGCGAATTGATAATTTGCAGGGAGCCTGAAAATTGTATTTGACGATTTGATAAGGATATACAAATAAAAAGGAACGTCCATCTCAAATACAAAACAGAATTGAAAAACATATACCAAAATCAAAATGCTAAATTAGTTTATTTCTAACTATAAAAGTGATATAAATTGCAGAAGAGATAAATTATAAGATAAGCAAACAGGTGAGGGTGGTGAGGGTGAGAGTGGTGAGGGTGAGAGTAGGATGATTCAGCCGTGAGTTCACTTTGCAGCAGTTCGATTTGCAAAAAATTTTCAATTGAAAAATTATGCACCAACCTAATGATTTACCTAACCATAAGAATAGCCAATTAATTTCTTCTATGTGCTTCAAGCTCTTTTCTTCAAGCTGCATTTTTATCAATGAACCTCGTTTTCTTTTCTTTTGATCTAGGGTCAGATGTCCGAGCAACAACTTGTTCGTTCGGTCTCAATCTCATCATCTGTCCTCTTTCTTTCCTCTGTTCTTGTATTCCTCTCTAGCATCAAAATCAGTAAGTAATCAATTTTTCCGATAAGTACGAAACTTGTTCTCTGGTCTCGTCTTGCACTTTCCTTTATATATATATATATATATATATATATATATATATATATATATATATATTAGTATTTTTTATTTTTAATTAGACAGGTTATTGTTAGTTTAAAATATTTGTTGTTATTTTTAAATTATTTTAAAAAAATTGATTAATAAAATTAAAATTTAAATATTTAAATATTATTAAAATATTTAAATAAAAGTGATAATAGACTAAGAAGAGTGATAATAACCTCACTATTTTTTAAGATAAATGTCAATTTTATTCCGCAGTTTATTTTTAGATTTCACTAAAATAATTGCTAGAAAATTTAAAATAATATTAAATTAGTCCTTAAAAATTTTAAAAATGTTATTAAATTAGTCATTTATAATATACATAATAAATTTTTGAGAAACTAATTTAATAAATACCCCTTGTACTCCCTTTTTAAAAAATCTGATATGATCAAATTAATGATAAAATAATTTTTTAAATATCAAATTATTTTTTTTAAAAAAAAGGTCACATAACCATTAGTCTACTACCATTAGTTAAAATAAAAAAAAACTCGGTTAAACAAAATAGAATTCAGTCAATCTTCTCTTTTCACGAGAGTGAAGAGTGATGTCAGGTAGCACTTACCACTTTGTACTTATAACCCGAGTAGAGTACAGTGGAATTGAAATCAAGCGATCTCCATCAAACAAAATAGAATTCAGTCAATCTCCGTTTGGCCCGGCTTATTTTTGGCTTATAAGCTATTCGTAAAAGCTGAAAATAAGAGCTTTAAAAAAAAAGCTAAAAGTTGTTTGATAGTTTCACTATTTGATATTTTATAGGCTACTTATGAGTAAAAAACTATTTGTTTGATAAAATATTTGGGTCAATTTTTTTAAGTTATTTATCATTAACGGTCACATATCTTTGATATAAGAAAATAAATTATCAATATAATTATTTTTAAAAAGAAAGTTACAATAAAAAATAAATTTTTTTGATAAAACTCAATATTTTTTTTAAAAAAACACAATATAAATTTATCAAAATAATTATTTAACATTAATTTTTTTTGAAATATGTAAACTTTTTAAATAACAATTAAATTCATAAATATTTAAAGTGAAATAAATAATCGATAAATGAAAAGAAAACTTTTTGAAGGTTTTAGTAAATTGCTATTTTTATAAGGAGAGAAGGAAAATATATTGAAGATTTCAAGTGTTAATTAGAATATTTGAGTATTAATTACGATGGACCCACAAAATAAGCCAACTTTTTGTCGAAAAGCTCATATTTCTAGCTTCTGGCTTAAAAGCCAGCTTTTTGCATTTTGTACATAAAACAAAAGTCAGCTTAAATTTAAGAGGTTTGTCACAAATCCTGTTTGGCCCAGCTTTTACTTATAAGAGAAAGAGAAGCCAAAAAAAAGTTAGGCCAAACACTACCTTAGTATATTAAGTTAAATGCGTATACATATATAATTAAATTAATATATTATTTAATTAAATTATTTTGTATTAATTTAAATATATATTTTATAAAATTATTTTGTACTAATTCACTTTTATATTTATATATAGATAAATAGTTGGTGTATATCAACGTAGTATTTGACCTAGTTTTTTTTGGCTTCTCTTCCTCTTATAAGTAAAAGTTAGGCTAAACAGTATTTATGGTAAAGCTCTTAAATTTAAGCTGACTTTTTTCTTGTGTACAAAATACAAAAAGCTGGCTTTTAAGTCATAAACTAGAAATATGAGTTTTTCAGAAAAAAACTGACTTATTTGTGGGCCCAGTGTAATTAATACCTGAATATTATAATTAACACCTGAAATCTTCAATATCTTTTCCTTCTCTCTTTGCTAAAACCTTTAAAAAAGTCTTCTTCTCATTTATGAATTATTCATTCACTTCAATATTTATGAGTTTTATCGTTAATTAAAAATTTTCATATTCAAGAATATTTAATGTTATATTATTATTTTAATAAATTTATATTGCGTTTATTTTTTTAAAAAATAAAAATATTGAATTTTATCGAAGAATTTTTTTATTGCAGCTTTTTTTTTAACAAATAAAGAAATGTAACAATTAATGATAAGTAACTTAAAAAGGTTGGCACAAAATACTTTTATCAAACAAACAGTTTTTTACTCATAAGTAGCTTATAACGTACAAAATAATCAAATTGTCAAACAGATTTCAGCTTTTTATTTAAAGCTCTTATTTCTAACTTTTACCTAAAAGCGGCTTATAAGTCAAAAATAAAACGGGTCAAACAAAGCCCAAATCATCATTGTTCATTAAAATTCATGCTGCAATAATTATTGTAGTATTATTTAGCATATTTCTTATCATATTATTATTATTTTTTTTATTATATACTCAAATTAACTTGCTTCACTCATATAATTTAGTTAATGAGTACGTAAAAATATATATATATATATATATGGGTATGAGATTCGATCTTCAGTTATATTACTTTTTTATAAAAAAAATAGCTTGAGATAATTAATACTATTGTCTCACACATAAGGCCTGATCTAAAAAATTTGGGACTTCAAGCAATACTTAAGCCAGAATTTTGTATGTACCTCATTTTTTTAAAATTTTTTTTCATATATTTACTTCAAAAAGTACAGTTGAGAGAGAGATATATAACGAGTGTTTATTTCATCTTTTATGTTAAATAATTTTATAATGTTAGTATTTTATAGAAAAAAAGATCTATCAATTTTACCTAGTATTGTGCACTCTTAAAAATTTATATTGCGTTTATTTTTTAAAAAAATAAAAATATTGATTTTATCAAAGAATTTTTTTATTGCAGCTTTTTTTTTAACAAATAAAGAAATGTAACAATTAATGATAAGTAACTTAAAAGGGTTGGCACAAAATACTTTTATCAAACAAACAGTTTTTTACTCATAAGTAGCTTATAACGTACAAAATAATCAAATTGTCAAACAGATTTCAGCTTTTTATTTAAAACTCTTATTTCTAACTTTTACCTAAAAGCGGCTTATAAGTCAAAAATAAAACGGGTCAAACAAAGCCCAAATCATCATTGTTCATTAAAATTTATGCTGCAATAATTATTGTAGTATTATTTAGCATATTTCTTATCATATTATTATTCATTTTTTTTATTATATACTCAAATTAACTTGCTTCACTCATAAATTTAGTTAATGAGTACGTAAATATATATATATATATGGGTATGAGATTCGATCTTCAGTTATATTACTTTTTTATAAAAAAAATAGCTTGAGATAATTAATACTATTGTCTCACACATAAGGCCTGATCTAAAAAATTTGGGACTTCAAGCAATACTTAAGCCAGAATTTTGTATGTACCTCATTTTTTTAAAATTTTTTTTCATATATTTACTTCAAAAAGTACAGTTGAGAGAGAGATATATAACGAGTGTTTATTTCATCTTCTATGTTAAATAATTTTATAATGTTAGTATTTTATAGAAAAAAAGATCTATCAATTTTACCTAGTACTGTGCACTCTTAAAAGTATATATAAAAAAGGTTTAATTATGTTTTTGGTCCCTACAAAATAGGGGTCCTTTGATTTTGGTAATTGTAAAATTATTTTTTTGGTTTTAGTCAATACTTTGAAAAAATTGTTGTTTTTAGTCCTGAAACAAAAAAAAGAATTTTGTGCAAAACATGTCTTTATTTAATTGTTTATTTAATTATTAAATTTTATATTAAAATATAAAAAAAAAACTTTTTTAAAAAATAAAAAATTCCTCTTCTTTTTCCTAACTCCACACCCACTTCTACTTTTCTTCCCTCCACTTGCCGCTGCCACCACTTGCCGCAGCTGCCGCCACCTCCTCCTCCTTCTTCCTTCTTCTTCTTACTACTTCTTCCTCCTCCTCCTCCTTCTTCTTTTTCCTCCTCCTCCTCTTTCTTCATTTTTCTTCTTCTTCCTCCTCTTTCTTCTTCTTCTTAGCCTCCACCTCCGTCGCTGCTGCTGTCCCACCTCCAGTTCTTCCTCCTTCTCATTCTTCTTCAGATTTGGTTTTGTTCTGTAGGCTTAAATCCTCTTTCATCTTTTCCAATGTTTTCTGGACTGTGGATTGCGATCCTAGGGATGGAGGGTGGTTTTTGGTTTGTGTGGGGGGGGGGGGGTTGAAGATGGTGGTGGTTGGTAGTGGTAGGCAGGTGGTTCCTGGTTTTGGGGCTGAAGATGGTGGTTGGCGAATTGTTTCTAGTTTTGGGTTTGAATATGATGGTTGTCGATGGTGGTTGATGGGTAGTTTATGTTTTTTGGGGTTGAAGATGACGGTGGTTGCTGGTGGTTGGTGAGTGTTGGTGTTGTGGTGTTGTTGTTGGTGGTGGTGAGGAAATGACCTTTTTTTAAAAAATATTTATTATTTAATTTGTTTAATTTAATAATTAATTTTTAATTAATTATTAATAGGATTTGTTTGGTACAAAATTCATTTTTAGGCTTGAGGGACTAAAAACAACAATTTTTTTAAAGTGTTGAACTAAAACCAAAAAAATAATTTTATAGGAACCAAAACCAAATAAATCATATTTTATAGGAATCAAAAACATAATTAAGCCTATTAAAAAAATTACTCAAACTAATCTTCATATATACATTCTTAGTTATATCAAATTCATTAATCATTGCAAACATTACATGCTAGGATGGTAAAATAAACTACATTCATAGCTTGCACTCGTGTTCATGGGAAAATTTTACTATAATATGTATAACAGTATTTAAATAATGATAAATATTTTTTTAAAAAAAATATTATAAAATTTCTCTTAATTTTTATCACTCACCATATATTATGGGTTTATTATGTACTTTTTATCTCCATCACTTTTTTATTGAATAAAATATTTATTACATAAATACTGAAAATTACTCTTATTCTGGTATTCACTTCATGCCCATATAATTAATAAAGATATATATATATATATAGTATTTTAGGTAATTTGTTTCCTCAATTTCTAAAAACAATATTTAATATTTGATTAAAAAAAATGTTGATAAATTTATTTAACTGAATGCCTTAAAATATAGTAGTTTCTTATTTAATTTTGAATTTCCTACAAAATACATAACATTTGAGTGTTAATTATATTATTAAGACAATTTTATTTTATTTTAATATTATTTTAGTAATTATGACTTTAAATCTAAATTAAATATTAAGAATGTTACTTAAAATATTTTTTCATATTTTTAATATTTTGTAATTTCAATAAAATAATTGATACAACTGCGAGATCTTAAAAGAAAGGTCTTGTTAAACAATTCCTTAAGGACACTTGTTAAGAAAGTTTATTATAAATGCATAATATTCCGTGTCTTAGAAGTAAAAAAATTATAACTTTCAACACTCTTTTATTATATTTAGTTACTTAAAAAGTGCTTTAAAGATATTGTGTAGTATTTTTTTTAAAAAAAATAAGAGTTTCTTAATGTAAAAAAGCCACAAGTGCTACATGTTTTTCCATAAAGAAATTGATGTTTTAATCTCAAACTATTTTCACTCATTTATTTTAATAATTTATGTATACTGAGATCTCTTATTTCCTTAAAGAGTAGTGATTAGTATACCAAGTGGGCTAAGTGTTGTTGGAGCGGAAGTGTACTATATTATTAGGAAACTGAGAGGGTGGGAGGGATTGAAACCACCCAATTTTAAAAATTCCACTATCCATTTATGTATAAGAATTATAAATTTATACATTAAAAAATGGGTGTCATTCCCAATATGGATAGTGCTAATCCCTTCCACCAACAGAGAGTTGCACTACACAAGTTGTTTTTTTTAATAGGAAAGTAATACAACTAACTATCGAACCCTGAACTCACATATGTATGTTCTCATGCGCTCACCAATTTAACTACATGACTAGGACACAGAAGTTGGGTTTGACACTATCACATCATTTTTTTTATAAAATTGTCCTTTTCGGACACAAACGTCCGAATTTTAACTTGATAGCAACATCATCCCCACTACCCGAATTCCTGATGTTTCTTTTATGAATTTTCAAAAACTTGTCTTTAAAAAATTAAACGTCACACACTATCTAACTTTTGGATTCAAGTGTCTAAAACTTTTTTAAATGCTACTCCCTCCGTTACAAAATATAAGCAAAAAATACTTACCGCACACTCCTTAAGAAAATTAGTTAAGTTTATTAAATTTTGTTGAAATGAAATAAAAAGTATGTTTGTTTCCTAATTTTAAATCTCTCTCTTAGTGTTGGTTTCAACTTTTAACCACCAGGAATTTAACACTACTATGGAGAAGTAGAAAGTCACTTATCTCTTCTAGCCAAATTAATGAATTATAGGGAATAAGAAGTGAAATAAATAAGAGTATTTTAGGTATAATTTAATTTAATATGGTCAAAACAGTTATATTTACTTATAAAAAATAATATAGAATTTTTTAAAAATTTCCTTATATTTCATAATGGAGGGAGTACCATCCAAAATTGGATGAATAACAACATCTCTTTTATACCATTGAAATAATGACATTGTGTGGTGTCAATTTCAACGTAATTTTTAGACTTAGCACCTCAATGTAATTTTTTTACTGTGTCGTTGGATTGTCTTTTGTTTTTTGTATTAATGGTGTTTTTTTTGGAATAGTTTTAATGATTCATATATTCCAAGAGATAAGAGCATAAGGCTATGGTATGGTTACACCATTGTGTGGGCTTGAGCTCAAAGTCTCAACTCATCGGCACTAAATGAGCTAGGATGAATTGAGATTACCCAATTTTAAAAATTTTATCATTTTATATATAAAAATCATAAATTTTAAATCTATATATTAAAAAGGATGGTGTCACTCCTAATAGAGGTGATGCTAATCCCTTTCACACTATAAGATACTAAAACTTGGACAACAGAAAAACCAAAATCACGCGAATGGTGTCACATAAGTATTACTTCATCATTAAAAAAATAAAAGAATCTAGTTCAAAATATCTAAGTATATGGCGCAGAGATTCGCACCATTCAATTTAGGAAAGACAATTCATTTCTAGACATTAGCATTTTGAATTATCTTTTTAGATGTTGCTATCCATAAAAACAAGAATAATTTATTTTTTATTTTTAATATTTTATTTATTATGAACGCTACTTTTCAAAAATAAATGAGATAGGAGAAAACCTAACACCCCTAAGTACATTGCAGACTTGAGTACCACAGAGCCCTATCTTTCCCCCTTTTCTTTGCCACGCTACATTTGAACAAAAATTGGTGAATATATTATTCAGTTGATAAAAAAAATTGACCCCTTAAAAAAAATCTGCTCAATTTTCTTCTTCTTCTGTAGGGCTTGGCCCATTGACTTTCTTTTAGCACTCTCATTTTTTCAAGTTTGGCTGATAAATCTGGTAAAAAAAAAAAATGTCTGGCTGATAAATTCAAAGAGTTCTGATTTTTTGACTCTTAATTTTTTCACACACAACTTACATTCTTAATACTTTATTGATTTTTTCCTTCTTTTTTTTTTTTAATTTAAATTGAGATTATATTATTATATTATAAGTGTGAGAATGATGTAAAATTTTAGGGTATTAAAAAAACATTTTTCAAATCTAAATGGTTGAAAATCTCCCCAATACACAAAAATTAGAAAACAAACGTAAGCATACTGCGGGACAACTCCACCAATTCTCAAACCAGTACAGAAAATCAAAAACGTCAATTTTAACCAAAGCCAAGAGTGAAATATAGTCCTCTTCAAAATAGTTTCAAGTCCAAAGCTAGCCTCTAAATTATAATTCAATTCCGATTTGTGGGCAATCCTAAGTTGACTAATTTTTGGCTAACCTAATATAATATTAATTTATGTCTCTCTTTTAATTTTGATTTTTTTAATTAAAAAAGCAAAATACTATTATTTAAATCAAATTGGCCATTATTGATTGGCTGAAAAACATTTTTGATTATAATTGTATATCTATTCTCTTCCCTAAAATTTATTCAACCTCACAAGTTACACCAAACTTTGCAGCTTGATCCGCAGCTAATTAAAATTGAGCAAATGCACAAGATAATGATTATTACTAACTACTGTGCTATAATAAAACACATGAAATTAATTAAAGCAACATGTTTATTAATATAATATAAATACATCTATCATTTCATACATATTTTTCCTTCAAGATGCAACTAGATGATCTACTAGAACTAACAGAAACAGAACATGCTAATTAAGCAGGGAGAGGCAAAGGCACCCAAACAAGATTATCAGGAGGGAAGAAATGACAGACAGGGGAGGTTCCAGGCTGAACCTTGAGGACGCGGAATGACACGTGATCTGGGTCCCACTTGGAGGTGTCCACGTGGCAAATAGCCGCTGCTTGAACTATCCCACCGTTCTCACCTTCCACCAACACCTCATACAGATTCGTGTCTCTCTTTTGACTGTGGCAGTAAAAAACCGCGTAAGGGTAAGGCATTGGGTGACACCCAATCACGTTCGGAACGGAAATCACTTTCACTTCCATTACCGTGTAGTTCTGTAACGGTAACGGAGCCGCTGAATTTGTTAGGCGGTTAGTCGTTAACACCTTGAAATTCGCGTTGGAACCAAAAAGGTAACGCGCGAAATCCAGGAGAGACTCTAGGGAAGTGGCGCAGAATTTTGTTTCTCCTTCCATCGCTTCCATCTCGCATTGTTCCAGTGTGTATTTCATGGCCTTGGCTTGAGGTGACTGTTTTGGGATCGAGAAGAATTTCAGAAGGGATGGTAAGTGCTCTGATGAAAAGGGGATTTTCTTTGCTTCTTCTCTGGAGATAAATTTTGGTGATGTTGAGGAATCTTTCTTCGAAAAATAGATTGGCATTGTTTTCCCAACTTTTAAATCGGTTGGAGTGAAAAACACATTCAGTTCAGGATCCATGTGATTGTCATCCAATTCCTTTTCGCTCTTCTTTTTGTGTTCATCGCTCTCGTCCTCCTCCTCCTCATCTTCTTCTTCTTTTACATGCTTTTTGTGATCGTCATCTTTATGGAATTGCTTCTTATTGATTTCTTCAACAGAGCCTTCAATTTGCATAATATTACCGAGAACAAGACCCTCTGTTGCAAGTTCTTGCAAATCATAAGATAATTCCTTAGGTTGAACATCTCTTCCAGTTCCAGATGTTGTTGTAACTATCTTTCTAGCACCACTGTCATTTACAATCTGCAAGATCGGTGAGGCAGAGGACAAAGAAAAAAAAAAAAAGTTGAAAAATCAGTTAAGGATCTTGAATTGTTGATTGTTGAACAAATAATGTCATGAAAGAAACCCAAATCTTTTGAAACAAAGTAAAGTTTTGCATAAGGAAAATATGACTATACGGTAATTTTTTCAAGAAGCAGTTAAGGAGGAACAAAGTTGCAAGATCTGCAGGACGGTTACATCATGGAGATGAAAAGAAAAAAATTAAGTCAACTAAAGATATGTTTTGATTGTATTGAATTGCGTAGAGCTAACAAAACTTACTGAAAAGACAATTAAGGTGCATAGGATTAAGCTCCAAGAAGCAGAGCCAGGTCTCATTTCTTTGATTCTCTTTAAGTTTCTGATATTTTTGTTTTTGAAGGGAAACTAGAAAGCTGAAAGTCAGAGGTCAGAATATTTTCTTTTGCTGTTTCCTGTCAATATATTTGCATGTTTGGAGGAGGTTTATTTCAACTCTCTTAACTTTTTATTCTTCTGAATGTAATCTTATACTAAAATTTTAAAAAGGTAATATTTTATTTATAACAAATTAATTAATTAAATGTTTTTTTAAAAAAGTATACTAACCAAATGTTAAAAAAAAAAAGGAAAATCATTTGTTTATTAATTTCCAACAAAATTTAATTATAATTTTTTTTATTTCAATAAAATTCAATTTTATAAATATAAAATCAAATTTAAATCTCACCCAAATACTTTTGTTTGGGTCAATACTTACCCAAATTCTTAAATTAATGAAAATCTTTTCGGGCTTTCATTATGACAGTGAAATCTGTTTTTCAAACTGACTACAACTCCTACCCTAATAATATGGTATGGTAGGGGGTATATTAATTTTTTTTCATAAAAAAATATATTAATTTTTTTTCTAGTTTTTCTCAATTTCGCTTTCCATATGCTCTTCTCTCTCACACACACAAAATATATATATATATATATGAGATGATCTTTGCTCAAAACTATATATGTATCTAAGATAACATCTCCCTCCTCCAAGTTGACCTAAAAAAAATCTTACTTCAGGAATCAAAAAAAGAAATTAACAACTTTTTTTTTATTCTTTAATTTCCTTCTATCAACATACAAGATAGAAGACTAGTGTATTTAAAGTATTTAGATTTATGTTTTCAAAGGTTTAGTAGTAGCATGTGAGCACTTAGTTGTATGACAGCCATATTTAATTTGGCTGATTTTTGTCATTAATTGATTACAATTATACTATCCTTTACTCAAAAAAACAAGTGTATGTTATGTATGTCACGGCCCCTCCTAATTAGACATCTCATTAAACTTAATTGCATTGGCAAATGGGAAATGACTATGGTGAAATAAAATGATATGATTACGTACACAAGTTAGACTTTGTCTACTTTCCTGCTTTGCTTTGCATTTGAATATAAAATTAGATAAATAGTTATATATATAATAAATATTTTCTCTCATCTCTCAATTATAGTCTACCGGCAATTTCATTCGCATACAATAAGATGATTTAGTAGTTAGAAAATAAAATATTGAGTAAAAGTTTTTAGTTCGAACTCTTTAACTTAGTTAACTTATATTTCAAAGTTTTGGCACATTTGTATTGATCGCGGCAAATTGTTCATTTATAAATCATACATTTGTATTAATTTTTTTTATGCAAATATTTGTTTAAAGAAAGGAATTATCTATTAAGTATATAATGCGGAAGTTTTATAGTTAGTGGAGATGGCACTATGATCGAAGAGGAAGAGGTGGCATAGTAGTGGTAGTGCAGTAGTGCGTAGCAGATAGATAGAGTAATGCAGTTTGGTGTTATGAAATTGAAATGTCTAATGTACTAATGGTGCAGTAGTAGACAGACACTTTACTTTTGTTAAAGTTAGTGTGCATGCGTTGAATAAAGATCTCGTTTCTAACCACCAATCAAAGTGCCTTCCCTCCATTTTCTGATTCTTCCCACATACACACCACACGTGTGAAGTAAGTTAGTATATGGTTCGTTTCATAAAGCCATTTTGACATTAATTGTGATATCAAAACCACCACGTGCCAGGGCCATTTCCAACAGCGACTTCAATGTTGCTAATTTACTACTCCCTTAATAGCTTTAACTTTAACTTTGCGGAAAAGCACTTAATAGCTTCCTTCATACAGCAGTTCATACTCCCTTTACCAAAATACTATTATGGAACAAAAGTAAGTGCACCTGCCTAGATTTTAATTTTATTTTCTCACATATATAGGAGTAATTGATTAATATATAAAAATAAACTTTATTGCAACTAAATGAAATTATCCATTTTAATGATCTGTTAAGCTTCAAAACAGGGAGTAATTACTTGCATCGAGAGATACATTTAATGTAAACAAAAAATATTGTGTCTTATACTGGTTCTTTTTTTTAATATGCAAATTTGAAGTTGACTTTCAAAAAAGACAACTGAGCATTTTGCGATTTTTTATTTTTTTATTTTTCTAGAATCAATTCTGACTTCTGAGCCTGTGTCTTATACTGGTTGTCTCACATGGTTAACAAATATACTAGTAATAAAATATATAGGCCCACTGATTTGATTACCTCATATTCCGGCTGCTTCTACTCCATCCTTATGAATTTTTGCTAATTTATAATCCTCCAAAAACTTTAACAACCGATTCCTCAACATATTTACTGAATAAAAATAAAACTATAGTTTTAAATATTTTTTTATTATTAGATGATGTTTTATATTAATTAATTCAACTAATTAAAGGAAAGTCTAATTAATCTACTTAGTCCGTACCCAAAAAAAATCTATTTTTTAAAATTATCTAGACCATACAATCATATACCGAAAGTCATAATTGAAAGTTTTTTAATAGAGTTTAAATCAAGCGAATTATTGAGTTTTTCAAAAAGTCAGATAACTTTATTAAAAAATTTTAAAAATTTTGAATTATAATCGTTTATATATAATTGTATGGTATAAGAAAAACCCCCCTCTCTCTATATATATATAAATGAGATGACTCATATAAAAAATATGATTCTATATGAAAGTTAGAGAAGTGAATCTGAGCTCTTAAATTTTATCATAAATAGTTAAGATTAAATATGAATTCTTTTTAAAACATTTAATCTTGACCATTCAAATAACAAAAGAAAAGTGTTCAAAAGATATAAAATACTATAAATCAACATCTTTTTTTAATGATTCATGATGATATTTTGAAGTCAAACCTAGCATTTATTAATTGAAAACGTGAATTTATTTTTTAATTTTACATAAAAAAATATTAAATAATATATATCATTAGAATTCCTTGTTAAGTCTTCTAAAAACTTTTAGTATGACCGTTACAAACATTAAAAAATCAAAGGTGTTGGATCAATATCACGGTAAAGAAAAATGTGGTCTAAATGACAATATATTTAGTGTTTGTTTAGGTATAAATTAAAAAAAATTAAAAGTATTTATATTGATAGTAATTTTGAATTTCAATATGAATTCTATGAAAATAAGAAAGTTTTGTTTTCTCTAAATTATAATAATACTATAAACAAACCGATCAAATCTTTAATTTATTGAAATAATTAGTCACTTGAAACCATCTGAAGTAACTAGTCCACAGATGTTTACTTGTGATAGCTATCAACTCACGATAACTAACAACCTGCATCTTGTTTGAGTGAGCATATGCACCAGGATATAAATTTGAGTTTTAAATTTTAATTTGATCCAACATGAAACCCTAAAACTAACTATTTCACTATATAAATATCCTAGAGTTATTCTAATCTAATAATAATAATATAAATTAATAATTTTCTTAACCTCCACATCTAAGATACATATTAGCTTGGTTATTGAAGTAGTTCTGATGGTATACTCATCTTGAAAACAGTTCACATCAAAAAGCAAAGTTGATTTGAACTTGTAAGATTATTTTTCTATCTAATTTTTTTCACGTGTATGGTGGTAGGCAGGTAGCAATATAGTTGACCTGTGACTTAGGATCAACCTCTCTCATTATTTATAAATAAATCAATAGGCATACTTATTGTGCCCATACGTCAGCATGATGATCATCTTAACCCTACATGTGCACAACCACAACACATGTTACATGTAGCGTTTGGTACAATATAGATTAGTGTGAGGTTTATGATTTTTTTTTATTAAATTTCTGGGCTCATGGTTATGATTTTTCATTTGAGAGAAAAAAAAAAAGCTCAATAGCCTTATTTCTTTTTATGTGTCGTTTTAAGAATTCAAACGAACATTTATTTATAGTTATTTTTTAATATATTATTTTTATTTATTACTTTGTATATTAACATAAAGTGAAAATTAATAATTTTCAAGTTTCAATAAAAGTATAATAAACAATTAGTATTATCAAATTATTAAAAATATTATTTTTTATATTTGTTATATTTTTTAAAAAAATTTGTATAAATACTATATTATTTGTGAAGGTAGTGTGATATGTTGTGATTCTGGCTAATAAACTATCCTACATTAAGTTGTCGTTTTGAATAGTGGTCAAAAGTGTTTCTATTACGTGTCATTGCGTCTACAGTGGGAATCCAATTTTTGGGTTGCTTATCGCCTATCCTTGCCATCACCGGATTCAAATCTATTGTGTTTGTATTACGTCTTCAATTATTATTAGGCTATTGTTTATTTTTTTAATGACATGATAACTTGAATAAAGAAATAATTAGAGACATTAAATTTGAATCTGCCACCACCTACTCTTTCCCTTTCCCTTTCCCTTTCCTTCTTGAAATTTCATTAATTATTATTAGTATATTTTTTTCAACTGTTATGATATGATATAAGCATAAGCATAATATATATATATATATATGTGTGTGTGTGTGTGTGGTTATGGTGGATTGAGTAATAGGTTTGGCCAAAAGAAATAGTCAGAGGCTGACAACTCTAACATGATGAAATCCATGATTGCTGTCTTCCTACTCTTGTCTCTTCTCCTGGTAATTAACCATTCTCAATCTGCTCTGCTCTCTCCAAATTAACTTTACTTGTTGTTTCAACAATAACTGTATTTTGTGTTTTTAATTGTTTTTGTGAATAGGGTGGCGAATTGAGCTGTGGAAGAAAAGATGTGGGAGGATATTGGAAGAATGTAATGAAGGGTGAAGGTATGCCAAAAGCAATAAGAGACCTTGTAACTTGTGATGATGGTGCAGGGAAGGAACGTTTTAGTAAGGACTTTGATATCAAGCCTAATGTCATATTATATCACACTCATCTTGCCGCCGCCATGAAACACAAACACAAACACAAACAGAACAAAAATTAAAGTAATATAATTGATTGAATAAATTAGCTATATATCGTCAAAATCAAAACTATAGTAGTCTTAATTGATGGGAGATGTATGTATCCACTTATCTATTCAGTGTGAACCGCAGGCAGATCATGTATAGCAGAGTCTCGTATTTAATTTTGCAGGAAATTAAGCTAAACTACTGATGTTTCCGATGGAACTTATCTTTAATGAAAACTCGACCCTACCTTCCTTAAGTTACAGATACATAATTACATTTATATATGTTTAATTTAATCTAATCTTTGTGGTGGTTCTTCTGTTACTGTGGATATATCAGTTCTTAATTGAGCTACTTTCCCTGCCCAATTTTTTGTAAAAAAAAAACCAGAATTATATTATTGGTGCTCTAGCCATAAGTATGGTTTGTTTGGGGGAACAACCATTATCAACAGAGTAATGCCGCACCCTCCTAAAAATTTTCATACTTATTCTCTTATGACCATATATGATATAAAATTAAATGTACTTTCATTTTTGAAATCATAATGAGTAAGTATGATGATTTGTTGAAATATAAAGTAGAATTACTTTTTTTTTCCACTACACCAATGATTTTTTTTTCTCCTGGGTCAAAGTATTAATAATTTGTATTAGTTCTGAATATATGTAAATAATAATTACAAGATTAATTTCTTATTATTTTGTGATAATAGTATATAGAGGAATCCAATTGCTATGGGTTTGAATTTTGAGTTTAAGTTTAGGCCCGTTTGTTTGTTTTTTGTTTGGGCCAAATTCAAGTAGTTGATTAAGGGCACACTTGATAGCATTAAAGGCAGATACTTTTTTCACCGTAATGTTTTGTTTGGGATGGAAGGAAAAAGGAAGGAAAGAAGTGGAGAGGAAAGAAAATGGAAGGAGGGAAAATGGAGGGAAAGAAAAAATTTAAATTATTGTTTCTATAAATCAATTTTTCATTTTATTTTCCTTCTATTTTCATTTCAACCAAATAAATAAAAATACCTTGTTTTCTGTGTTTTCTTTCTTTTCATTTTTCTTTCAACCAAACAATACATAAATGTTTCTCAAGGCATCAAAATTTTTTTTTTTTACTTTTTAAGAATTATCTCTTGTTTAAATTCTGAGAATTTGTGAATTATATATTTTAAGAATTTGAGAAGATTTACCAACATTGATAATTCAGATTCTCGAAATCCTCTGGCTCACATATTATTTTTGAGAATCGGTAAATTAACCAACACTTGTGTTTGCTTGAATTCTAAGGATCCGAGCAAGAGATATTTTTGAAAAAAACATATATAATGCCCTAAAAAAAGTGTGTGATAATAAAAGTAGTTGTCTAGATTTAATTTGTATCGTAATGGTTACTTGTACCTTTTTTTACGTACACCATTTAATTTTTAGAAATTAGTTTTTTTAAAATAATATTTATGATTTTCAAAAGTCAGATTTTGAAAATTATTTATGGATAAGAAATCACTTCTGAAAATTAATTAATAAAAGTTAGATAGTGTAGATAGAAAAAGGGTTGCAAAAAGTAACCACCGATTTTGTGATATAGTTACTTGAGACTGAGTTACTTCTATAATAAGTAGTACTGCTGACTGTTCTGATAGGGCCTCCCTTTGGTCCTTGTATCTCTGGGACGTTGGGATTAGCAACACCCCATTTTAGAACGACATCATCCTTTTTGAATAATAGTGTCTGGAATTCATAAAATAATAAAAATAAAAAGCGAACCACTCTTATTTTTTCAGAAAGTGACGTCTGAAAATGGATGATGCATTTTCCAAATTAGATGATGTCAATCCCTACGCCTGTATCTCCGGGGCATTCGTCCCTAGGGCGCCAAGCCAATTTGTATGGCGCCACCCCTTGTTTATTATTTGAACGCAAAATTATAATACTAACTTTTATACTTTATATGAAAAAATTGATCTAAAAATTTTCTAGATCACTTATTTTGAAAATAAATTAGAACGCATTTTTGAACCAATTTTTATGTATTTTAAAATATTTTTTTCTTTTCTTTTCTGGAATGACACATTCGAACAATTTTTAGAAAAACTGATTCGAAAAATGTAAAGGTTAATTATGTGATTTTGTATTAAAAAATTAAAAGGAGCGGCACCACACCAAATTGATGTGGTGTGTTTAACAACGGCTTGGTGTGTTACACATTAGTATTTTATAATATTGGATTTATAAGTAATTTTAGAAATATATGCAATGGTTTTAACTCAATTGAAATATTATAGAATAGGATATGTATTTTCATTCCCCTCAATTTAATGAGAACGAATCAGAGAAGAAATGTTTTAGTCCTTATTTATTTTAAAAGGTTGCTCTTCTTTTGAGTTAGAGAAATTTCAAACAAATTCAGTTATTTTCTTGAAAAAGGATTGCCTTTCCATTGTGTCTGATGAGGATTATTTTCTTTCCTTGCTGGTTTTTGTGTTCTTTTCAACTAATCCTTTGTCTCCATTAGTCAACGATAGTGAAAGGTCTTATAAATGAAAAGAAAGGAGAAGATAAAAGAAAGAGGAATGGAATGGTTAAGAATAATAATTATTTGTTAACTATTGTTAGAGTCAGCATATTCCATTAACATCAAATGATACTAAAAATGAGTTTAATGGAATGGATTACAATTTGAATTTATACAAAAAATTAAGGTGGAGTGTAATACCTTAAAACCACAATGGCGATCTTTGCATTTTACTCAATTAATAATGCCTTTTTTTTTTGTCAACAAATTAATAATACTTGAAAAAAAAAAGTGATTTATTATAAATTATTTGTAGTTAATTTTGAATCTCTTGTTAATTTATTTGAATAAAATTCTTAATCAAATTTATAAATAAAGCTCCTCCTTCTTCTTCTTCCTTGACAATTTGACTGTTTTACAGTTGAAGAAGAGAAGAACCAAGAGGTTATGAAGCAGAGACTCTTACATAACAGTAACACAACACAGACTTGAAAGAAATGTCACATTATTTAGCTCTGCATACATAGAGGTAGAGTATAGCAGCATTGTACTACAAGTGAAGTTGTCACATGGTTGAAGAACCATGTGTTTGCAATTTGGGGAGCCAAATAAGATTATCCGAAGGGAAGAAATGGCAAACAGAAGAGGTTCCCGGAGTAACCCCAAGCACCTGAAATGAAGCATGAGTAGGTGCCCATTGAGATGTATCCAAGTGACAAACAACCATTGCTTCCACCTTATCTCCATTGTCACCAACAAGAGAAACCCTATATACCCTATTCTCACTTTCTTGGCTATGACAATAGAAAACAGCATAAGGGTAAGGCATAGTGTGACAAGCCACCATCTTTGGAGCTGGGATTTCCATAAGGGTATCTGAGATAGTGTAGTTCTGGAAATTCACACTTGACTTTCTTTGGTGCAAAGTAGCAAACACTTGGAGGTCACAATTTGACCCAATAATAGTTTTTGCAAAATCAAGCATGGATTCTAGAGAGGTAGCACAGAACTTGACCTCTCCTTTGATGGGTTTGCTCTCACATTCCCTTAGGGTGTTTTCCATGGCTATGGCTTGGGGAGAATCTTCAGAGAAAGAGAAGAATTTGAGAAGGAGTGGTAGTTGGTTGGATGAGAATGGAAGTGACTCTGCTTCTTCTCTTGGCCACAGTTTTGGGGAGCTTGCTGGGTCTCTCTTGGGAAAATGAATGGGCATTCTTTTCCCAACCTTTAAATCTTTCAAAGTGAAGAACACCATTATTGAAGGGTCTATATGGTTCATGTGAGTCATCATATAAGCATGTGAATTATTCACTTGGTTGAGACCAGAATCTGTTCCCAATAACATCTTCTCTGTTTCTGCCAGATCCCTTGTTTGAACTCCATAGGAACACTGCAAGAGTTTGCATTAAGAGAAAGAAATAATGTTATGTTTATATACTGTTTCTGCCTGAAATCTTAATAAAAAGAAACCAAGAAAGAACCAGAACTCTTAACAAAAATTAAACATTTAATATACCAGGATTACTAATAGGAAGAGGATCCAAGGCATGAAATTTAGGCTCATAATGTACATATTGAATCCTATCCTACTTTATCTGAGCATGAACCATTGGTTCAAAATTATGGAAATCAAGCTGATAGTTATCGATCTATTCTAATGTTTAATCTAACAAGTCATATTCAAACTGATTCGATGCTCGTCATTGTCATTTCTGAATGCCGAAAAAGGAACAATAATATTTTTTAAATAATAATAATAAAAAAGGCACTATAAAAAGTATAATTAATAAGCATTCATTATTTTATACTCTAGATAGCATGATATAAAGACTTAACTCGCGGAAAACGTGGGGTGGCGGGAATGAATCAATCATGGATACTAATCAATTTAGAGAGGGGAACAGATTCAACTATATCTAGTGGTTATGAATTATAAGAAACTTTATTATAAGTATAATGAAATTAAAAATTTCACCGCAGATTTACCTAATCGTTATTTAAATGGCTCAACGTATGCCATTATCGGATTTGCTGAATTGTGCCAAGTAAAGGGAAAATCACAAGATTTTGTTGTCCGCAGAAAAAGTTCTGTCATAGAGTGCAGAATCAATGCTTATCATGCCCAAGTTTAACAGTTCCGATATACTGAATTAATAACCAGATGGACTGAAATTTTCTAATACTAAAAGTACTATATCTTAGCAAAAAAGATTTTGGTATTATCTCAAAAAAGGTATGATATTAGAAAGCTCTAGAATGTTTAACACTAAAAAGTTGATCCCTCTTCCACCTTATGTGTGGGTCAAAGGAAGTAGAACAACATTAATTCCTTAAACCCCTTTTAGAAAAATATTTTTCTTACATCTATCTTACATTTTTATTAAAATAATAATATCTAAATTAAAATTTTAAAAAAATGAAATTAAAAAAAAGAGTCGTATAATCATTAAAATATTAAGGTGTATAAGAGAAAATAATATCAGAAAATCGAGATTCTCCCTTTTAACACTAAAAATTTCATGTGCTAAGAAATAAGAAAAAAAAACAAAACACACACACACAAAATACTTCCTCCGATTTTATTTATAAGGTTCTAAAAAGATAATTGTCATCATTAAAAAAAAAATTCCATCCAATCCTAATTATAAGACCGTTTTATGATATTATTAGTGGTTTTTAATATAAGACCTTTTATAAATTTCTAAGAGCAATCATTATTAATTTTTATGTCTACTCGTTATAATTAATGAGTTTTTTAAAGTGATAGTGAAATACAATTAATGCAATTAAGAAAGAGAATAAGGATATCTTGAGAAAATTGTGTAAATATTTTAAAAATCAATGCATCAATTATTCTTTTTACATACTACCTCCGGACTCATATATAAGCAAAAATTAACTAACTTATGCATATTAAAAAAATTAGTTAGTTGCATTATTAGTGGTCCTTAATATTTATTGTATGTTGCATAGTAGTCTCATTAAAGTTTTGATTTTCTTAATAAGATTTTTTTAACATGTGCAATATTTCATTAGTTAAGAAACCAAAGAAGGAAAGGTAACATAATACTCCCTCCGTTTTTTTTTATCCATCTTCATTTTGAAAAAAAAAATATTTTTTTTATCTATCTCTTTAAGAATTCAATGAAACATTTATAACTACTTTTTCTAATATACCATTTTTAATTATTACTTTGTATATTAACATGAAGTAGAGAATTAATGATTTTCAAGTTCCAATAAGGATATAGTAGACAATTATCTCATAATTTTTATAATAACATGAACATTAATTAGTTTTTTAATAAGTGTGAATTAACGAGTAAAGCAGCAAATAAGTCCCCAACTTTACAATGAAAGTTCATATGTGTCCTTAATTTTCGCGGGAGTTCATTTAGGTCCCTGACTTTATCCAACGTTGTTCAATTAGGTCTCTGACGTTAACCACCATTTTAACACCGTTAACAGAAATTCAACATGGCACTTAAAGTGGTATTTAAAGTTCAAATTGGTCCATGTGTTTGAATTAAAAGTTCAAACATGTCCCTATGTTTATTAATAAAAGCTCAAATCAATCTCTGTGTTATGTATCAAAAGTTTAAATATGTCCCTATGTTTATTATTAAAAGTTCAAATCAGTTCTTATGTTATTTCTGTTAACGGTGTTAAAATGGTGGTTAACGTTAGGGATCTAGATGAACAACGTTGGACAAAGTCAAGACCTAAGTGAACTCTCATAAAAATTAGAAAGTCTCCAATAATTTTGTTAAAAAATCAATATTTATAATAACAAATTAATTAGTTTAGAAATTAGAAAAACCCTAAAATAAACTGGAGTCCCCAATAATTTGAAATTCTAATAAGTTAGTATATATGATATTTTTGGATTATTAATAATTCTTTTAAAAAGTAATGATAATTATTTTTTTGGGTTACAAGGAGTGAGCCCTACCTGGCTTTTCTAGAAAAGGATTTGTGCACTTGGCTACAACTTATCCAGAAGGGGCTAAGATAATTATTTTGTTATCATGCATCACCGTGCCGTGATCTTGTTGGTACACATTTGCTCCACTTGGATTCAATCATTTCTCCTACAATTATTATTTTTTGTTAACAAAATGTTAAGATTAGATATGGTGTCACATTCTAAAGATGAAAATATTTTCGGACTCAAATACCTCTTACAGAGACATTAATATTTATCTTATCAAAAGACATTAAGGGTTTTAACATACAACCTATCAAATACAAAATCTTAGCGGGCTCTACTGGTCTTTAATTTAAGTTACAATATATATATATATATATATATATATATATATATATATATATATTATTATGGAAAGTTTTCATTTAAAGTAATATTTGACAAACGTATTTAAATTGAACAGAATGTGACATTAAGTATTGTTATATGTTTGACATATTAATCGAGAAGAAGAGAATAGGATACTAAGACATATAAACATAACACTTTTAGTTTCACTCAAAAGGGCGAAACAAAAGAAAACAGAACATAACATATAGAAAATAATTATTATTATTTTCAATTAGTCATTTTTTATTGACAAAAAAATATATGTTTAAATTCCTTAACTTTTATATTATTTTTTATTTAACTAAAAAATATTTTAAAAATATTTTCTTTTTAAAAATTTATATAATAAAAATATATTCAACGTAAATTATATTTAATAATTACTTTTAAAGTATATTTTAATGATTATATTTCTTTTAAGCATTTTTTGTTCTATGGTGAACAAACATCATACATCATACACATTCTATTTTGTTCCATCATATACTATTATCTTCCACTCAGTTGTGTTCATCTACCAAACTCTATGTACCTAATAGAAGTAATAGCCAATAAGGCTTGAGTGTACGTCAAAATAAGAAAAATAGATAATTACACTAATTTTTTATAAAGTTTGTACTTATTACATTTATTTTTCATAGTTTTTAAATTACAATTATCTCTTTTTAAGGAATAAATATAATAAAATTTTAAACTTTAGGTGCTTAGAAGTTTGTGGAATTTTAGAAACAAAAAAGAAGTATAATAAACACATGCATGCGAAAATACCGGTGCTATCATCACTAAAAAAAAAGATGATGGGGTTCAAATATGGAGAGAGACTTTTATCACTTCATTTTTATCTATATATTGTTACTTCTTTTTAAATTTTTTAATTGAAAATATTCTTTTTAACTAATAGACTCAACATAATAAACGATAAATACTGTTAAAATAATCTACTTAAAATGACAATAGATAAAAATAAAATGACAATAAATACTTTCTATATATAAATTTGTATAATAAATTTGTAACCTATAAACTTTCAATCTAATAATTAGATTATTTACCAAAACAATCTAATAATTAGATTAGCAAAGTTTCACATACATATAGAATTATAAAATTGAATAAATTATCTCACAGTTCTCATTCTTGTATTTTATTGTTTTTTGTGTACTTATTCTCGTAATAAATAAATTCCCAATACTATATTATATGTGGCCTATATGATCGGCTTTATCTTGATTCATGAATCATTATCAATATCATTATTGGTATGTGACCAAAAAATATCAATATTGTTTGTTACATGAATGGCCCACTTGGATATTATAGGATCTTGTATTATTTTTAATAACATTTTGGTTATTTCGTAATTATATTAAACTTAGCTTATAATTTTTCTGATACTAAACGAGACAATATGCCAAAACAAAACAATAAATCCAACTACTAATACGGAATTACGGATATTAGTGTAACTATATTAGTACGATTTAAGAGAAAAATAATGTATAACTCAAACCTTAAATAGAGCATTAGTTAGTATGATAAACTTATTTACACTTAAAAAGATTAATATTCTATTTTAATAAAAAAATAGTAAAATAATTGACTATCCAACTAATCCAACTAATCAGTTATCTAGATCCTGTAATATTTCAAGGAGGGCCAGAGAACATGTGGGATTTCAAATGTAGAGTATGGGAGTGAGCTTTTAATTAAAAAAGAAAGAAAGAAAGAATTTACTACTTTATAAACATAACATTTATCGTTACAAGTCATGTAGTTACTTAGTGAGTATATGAGACATATCGATGTGAGTACAAACGTAGTTTGATTCTTAATTATATAACTTTTCTATTGTGAACAATAAAAAAAATTAATATTTAACGAATATTTATTTTTCTGAATAATTTTTTTTTTTAACATACAGATGATACATAAAGTAGGAAATAGTAGATTTAAGCTAAGCGTTCCGTGAGATTCACATTTAGAGTATGTTTGACGTAATAAACACAAAGCTTTTAATTTTGAATAATTATACCAATTTTTTCTTAAATTTATATTTATTATATTTACCTCATCCTAATTTTTAAAATTATACAAATTATTGTAGAGTTTGAAATTCTATTATACTTACCTTATCAAGACATTATATTTTGCTCTCTAAAATTAGAAATTTATTACATTACTTACCTCTTTTGTAAGGGTAAGTGTAATTTTAAGAATTAAGAGGGGCTAAATTATTGTGTTTTAGAGAGACTTATGACGAAAAATGTTTTTGCTAGTGCTGAGGAAAAAAATTGGTGAGCCCCTTCCTGGGATGATAAGTTTTGTTGGCAATCAGCCTATGACGATGAATGTGATCAAGGTTCTCTCTTAGATTTGGTTTAGAGCTAATTAAGGCAAATTATCTTCTTCTTCATTTTTCGGATTGCTCTATGAATCCCCTAATGCTGATCAACTTCAAGTTCCTAACATTAATTAGTGCCTTCACTTTTATTTCTATATGGAATATGGATTAGACTACTCCTTATAATTTTATAATTAATTATTTTGTATTCACTTATAAAAAAACATTACAACCTAACACAATTTCCAATACCTCAACTCAAATATTATGCTAGTTTAATAAAAAAAAAATTATTATTATCTCCGTCTGATATTATTTGTCATTTAAGATTTTAACATATAGTTTAAAAAATGCAATTAATTTATTTGTTTTCATGCAAATATTTATTTAACTTTCTATCATACCCTTTGTCGCTCTTGTTAATTAATAATTAGTGAGTCACATATCTCATTGTATTTATTAAAAACTCAACTACTCAAAGGGTATATTTGATAAAACTGCTTTATTGGAATTATGAAGTGACATGTAAAATGTGACAGATTTTTATTTTTTTTTTAACAACAAATAATATGGGAGGGAGGAAATATTAGATCTGTGCATAATAGTAGTAATATCATTGCTTATATAGTGTTACAAATTCCAGTAATTCACTAAAATACACAACCACAAATTGAAACAGACAAACAACGTGGATTTCATGGGCTTCATTTAATTTTGCAATCAGTACTTTATACACTTTACATGAAATAGACACACAAATTACAATATGCTTTGTATCGCAGAGATGTTGAGTATCTAGCTATAAATAGGTAAAGATTACAGAGATTAATTATCATCCATACAAATCCAAAGTCATCAAAGAATTGAAAGTGTGCTTTCATTTTCGTTTGATTCTGAAAATGATGAGATCAGCTCTTGCTCTGCTTCCTTTTCTCATCCTTTTCTTGGTATGAGTTTCTTTTTCAATTGTTTCAATTACTGCTGCTTAATTAGTTCTCTAATATATATATAATAACCATTGGGGTACCTTCATCGTTCAATTTAGGATTTTTCAGTCAATTGTTATAAAAGTATGACTCAATTAAATTGGGTTGACAAACATACTCGACCTATTTCACTTTTTGGTTAATGTAAAAAAAAAAAAAAAAAAGAGCCATGAGATAATATCAAAAGTGATTGCTGACTTGCGGTGAAAATAAGTCATAAATTCGTTAGGGGCCTCAATATAACTTATATCAACATAGTGCCAGATTTATTTATTAAACTGGTCACACTAAGGCTTTCAAAGCTAATTAATGAATTAATATTAAAATACTCTCCTACTTTCTATTTTATAATTTAGTATAGTCTCTCGCGAAATCAGTCATTTTAGTCTTTTACTTTTATTATTATTGGTCATTTTAGTCCCCGATTTTCCCTACATCATTCATTTTAGTCCCTGACTTTTAGGGACTAGAATGAATGATCATAAAATTCAGGGATTAAAGTGATCTGTATAATATAAAGTCAGGGACTAAAGTGATTTATCCGCACAAAGTCAAAGATTAAAGTGAATTATTCTCGCAAAGTTAAGGACCGAAACCATACATCACTCCTTAATTAATTAACTAAATAGGCAAAATTTATTGTGATTGAAAAGCTCTTTTAGTCTAATAACAAGACCTGTCTATTAAAATAATAATAATATTTTATATGTTATTATTAGTTTGAAATTTTGATGTTACGTTATATTTATGATTATATATTTATTTTGTTTAAAGTTTTAATTCATTATTATTATTATATATGTTTGTACACCTTAACTTATTTAAGAGTATGTTATTTAAAGATTTTATTTAAAATAAACTTTCAAACAACTTTTTACTGGATTTTTAAAAAGATCAAACTTAATCATAAGAATAGTTTATGATAAAGTACAGATGCGTGTTCAAGTTATCGATTTAAAAAGCAGGTCAGGCCAGCCAGACTCAAATCACACAAAATCTAATTAGATTTAAGCTATTTTCACTCATACGATTGGCTTTACAATTTTTAAAATATTCATAATAATTATCTTAAGATAAATATATAAATATATATATATATATATAATTTATATATAATTAAGTTATCTTTGCAATGGTAGAGTGACAACAAGTATTTTGAAAAAAGAAAGTTTTAACCAAAAATGTGAAAATCGGATATTGAAGTTCAATTTTCGTCAAAATTAAATAATTTATTACTCAAATTACTAAAAGTTGTGGTAAAAATTGTAATCTATTTTTTATTTATGATTAGTAACATCAACCACAAATAATAATTATAGACTACAGTTTAAATTTGTTAAATTGGAGGAAAATTGGACCTTAAAACTTAATTTTCACATTTTGAATTTTAGAGGAACCAAGATCGCTTAATTGAAACTACAAACCAAACTTGTACCATAAATGTCCTAGTCATGTAATTTAGTTAGTGAGTGTATAGGGACATGCATGTGTGAATACATAGTTTGATCTCCGGTTGTACAACTTTCCTATAAAAGAAAATTGTACAATAAACAATCTATAAAAACTAAAAAATATAATAATTAAACCTAGAAATAACTTGTTAAGGTGACACTTTTGAACCGGAAGGAGTAATAAATGTTTATAATGACTTATAGAAAGTTTATAAAGATAAACTATGACATTTCTTATAAGTTTCCTTTTAGTTTATATAAATAAATTTTATTGAGAAATTTATCAAATTAACATCTTTTAAATTTATTTTGTTGATATATTTATGGTTTTTACTTGGGAGTTTAGTCAATAAACTCTCATGTGATAAGTAATAATAGTAAAAGTGATTAAGTAAGCATTTGATCTAAATATGACCTACTTAATATGAATTTTCAATTAATTTGATAATTTATGTATAAAATTTTTATAAGTTTAATTTTTCGTCTAGTTTAGTAAAAATATTGAATATTAGTAAACAGGGACCTATTTAAAAAGATGGTAAAGAATGAAGTTTTATTAATTAAAAGATCAAATTGTAAGATCCCTATCAAAAAATTGAACAAATTAAACTATATATATATATATATATATATATATATATATATTTAAGATCTTTCTGAATAATTAATATATTTTTAGCTCTATTAATTGACACTCCGATTTTTTCTTGTCTTCGATTTCTTTTCATTTTTGTTTGTGTGGAGAAGTTTGTTTCAATGGTGGAATCAAGAACAGATCCAGGCGAGTATTGGAAGATGGTCATGAAAGATCAGGATATGCCAAAACATATTCAGGGCCTTCTCAAGATCGAGAAGCAACCTATTAGAGGTTCCAAGCATGACTGTGAAGAACCTCTTGTGAAAACCACACAAGTCACAATAGAAAAGAAGGTTTTTGAAGAAGATTTTGAACCAAGGCCTAATATTTCAGCTTACGATGACAATGACAATGACAATGACGTTGATTTTGAAAAGAAGAAAGATCGTGTGAAAGATTTTGAACCAAGACCCGATGTTTCAGCTTATGATGACAATGATGTTGATGTAGAGAAAAAGAAGAAAGTCGTAAAAGATTTTGAACCAAGACCAAACGTTTCGGCTTATGGTGACAATAACATTGATGTTGAGAAAAATAAAAAAAACGTTGAAGATTTCGAACCAAGACCCAATGTTTCAGCTTATGGTGACAATGACGTTGATGTCGAGAAAAATAAGAAAGCTGTTGAAGATTTTGAACCAAGACCCAATGTTTCAGCTTATGGTGACAATGACGTTAATGTTGAGAAAAAGAAGAAAACAATGAAAGATTTTGAACCAAGACCTAATATTTCAGCTTATGGTGAAGACACTATTAAGAAACAAAAGAATTCAGTTAAAGATTTTGAACCTAGACCGAACATTTCAGCTTACGGCAACGATGAGGTTGATGCGAAGGAAAAGAAGAGTTTCAGAGAGGATTTTGAACCTAGGCCAAATGTCTCTGCTTATGAGGAATAAATGAAACTATAATCCAGCTTCGAGCAATATAATAATGTAACTTAGTTATAATAAAGTTGTGTGTGCAATGCGAGTGAAGGGTATGGTATGATGTACTAGTATTATGCTTTATGAAGAATTGATGCAATTTCAGTGTGCAAATCGGGTCAACAAACAAAACAATCACTCCAGCTTAATTGGGTGCAATTTAATTTGTTACCAGGACTAATTTGCAAATTTGCAACCTTAAAACGACATTCGTGTTTTTATCTTCACTTTTAATTACTAATTTAAATAATATTATTACGGTGATGTGCACCAGTAGTGCTCTTGGATATTATTCTTTATGCACCGTAATTGACTCCTATATTATGAAAATGTTTCCTACAAGCATATGACATTTTTTAAATATTCTAAAGTTTATGCTCAACTGCACTTTTTATCGTATCGTAATACGTGTGGTTTCAGTGTTTATTATTTTATTTTTTTTACGAAAAAAAGAATTATTTTTTGAATTTCTATCAACATTCTTAAAAAACTATCTATTTATCAATTATATCGAACTTTATTAATTTAATAAAAAGTATGTATATTACAAAAGTGGAATTCACAATTTTTTTTTTTATTTCTATTGTTCCAAAATACCATCCATTCATTTATTTATTTTTTTAAAAAAAACCATTTAGCGGTTGTTTGGGACAGTCGAAACAACCATTTAGAGGAGAGAACCCATTTATTAATTTTATTTGGTTTTCAGTTTTGCCTCAACTCACTTTTAACTTGGATGTAAGTATGTAACTGTGTCACATTATTTGATTTTTCCTGTAGTTGTCTTAACTCAATTTTAATTAGCTTTCAACCTCCATTTATTGAACCGACCATAAAGTTATTTTTTCATTTGCTAAATGTATTTTTTTCCTTTTTTAGTTAATAAAAGTACTTTAAATCTCTTATCTAAACAATATTTAGTTCGTCAAATTAATTTTTAGTTAAAAGTATTCGAATATAAATTTCGTTGAATAAACTAACTTTTAACTCAACTTACTTTATCAAACTTACTTTCAACCGAATTATGTTTTGAAAAAATAAATCAAACACACACCATAGAAGTTTTCATTTAATAATTTGATCCCTTTCATGATCATCCGTTGGAAGTGGGAAAATACATTTCAAAGGAAAAATGTTGGAATCTTATATCCTAATTTTTTTAAGGTCTCTTTTCATATGTCTATTATCGAAAGTATTGATTAATTCCTTTCTTGAATTTGAGCTCTTACAAAGAAGTAGTTGTTACAAAATATTGCTCCACCCCATTAGCAGGGTATTATTAACCTCCACATATACATGTGATTAAAAAATAAGGTAAATTACTTACTTACTATCTCATCCATTATTTTTCAAGAAAATAAAAAGAAGAAAAAGAAACCCACCTATCCCATGCGTGTCTGGTTTCATTTTCAAATGACAAAATAGGACTGGCCCGCCAAAATAGGCGAGTTGGGCTAGGAGTTTTAGCCTGGTGGCTAATCTGGCCCGCTCCACCTAACAAAAAACCTTAGGTCCATATTAAAGATAATTAAAAATCAAAACTTTTTTAAAAATCAAAATATTTTGTATGGTGCAAAAAGCAAAAATTAAGAAAAAAAAGACAAATCCATATTTTTATTTGTTTTTAATTAGTATGGCAGGCTGGCATGCCAGCTCGCAACCCGACTAATTTATAAAGTAGTGGGTCGAGCTAGCAAAGTGAGTCCGTGAAGCCTTGGCAGTCCGACCTTTTTTTGGTGGGCTAAGTGGGCCGTGAGCTATAGGGCTAAGCTAGCCCGTTTTGTCACCCCTAATTTTCATCTGCGAGAAAAAGGCCAATACTTCTTAATTAAAAAATCTTTGACTGGACTCGTCTTAACTAATTCTGGAATCCAAAATGTAGTTTTCAACTACATACTGGTGAAATCACAACCTGAAAGCAAACACGAGAAATATAGGATATTGCTGATAATTATTGGTCACCACAAAGACAATTCATGCTATGTGTTGTGGACCGATTTCAGTGAGATATTTTTGTCATGTAATCCATGTCGGACACGGCATGGAGATATGATCACGGTACCATCTCTGTTGAATACTGAGATGCACGATGATATCACGACATTTATTAGAGTTGGACTGGATTCATGAACAAGCACCACAAGACCTAAAATATAACCGACAAATCCTAATAACTTCATTGTATATACATGCGCATAACGACGGATGCACATACATATGATTGGGGGCAATTTCCCCCACTGCTACTCTCATTTCTATACATACTGTATATTACGAAGTATAAAATTGCCCCCACCATTCAATCTATTTTTATTTATTGCCTCCAAACTCAAATATTATAACAAAGGTTTAATTACTTTAATTATTGTAAATTATTTTTTTAGTTGTTATTTATTTAATTATTTTTTGTTTTTATTGAAATGGTATATTGAATTTATTTAGGAAAATAAGATAAAAGTGAGAGCAATGGAGATAGAATTTTGAATGGTTGTGACACCGGCGTGACCAAAATAAAATGAAATAATATAGGAAGTTGAGAAGGATTTGTTAAGGTGGTTAGCAGATATAACAACCGATGATACAATATTAGGAAGTAGTGACAGAGAAGGAAAAAGCATATAGCTTAGCTATAGCTATAGCTAGTTAAAAATAGGAATGTGGAAGTGGAAATTCCGCTGCTTCGTAGGAAGTAGTGAGCTGGAATTTGGAAAACACGATTTCTCCGTTTTCCCTCTATTACCTTACCACATGCATCTTCTCTTTCCTTTCACAATCCTCCCTTTTCCTCTCACTCTCTGTCTCTATGGTAATTCATTCATTCACTTGTTGTGCAGCGAGCAGGCATTGCATTGTTACGTTGATCACCGGGATCATTCTTTGAGGGAGCAGGAAACGTTTCTCTGCTAGGTCTTTAAGAAACACTACTTTTATTGGGGAAAGATCGAACATATTCATTCAAATGGCTTCAGATTCTGATGTCGGTTCTTCAGCTCCTCCTCCTCCACCCGATTCATCTTCATCAGATTTCCAGTCGCCACCTCCACCCTCCGAAAATGATTCTTCGTCGTCATCGCCACCATCGCCTTCATCTCCTCCACCTCCTTCATCGCCACCTCCGTCATCACCATCACCGCCACCGCCATCAGACTCTCAGAAATCCCCTCCCCCGCCATCTGACTCTAATTCTACCCCATCTCCACATCCACCACCTCCTAACAATCAACCGCAATCGCCACCACCGCCGGGCCAAGGGTTTTCTCCACCTCCGCCACCACAGAATCGGTTGGCTCCACCCAGCAGGTCATCAGGTTTAGGTGAATCGGATACAACCGATGGGGACAACGGAGGAAGCCAATCGAGTAATGGTAGCTTGGCAGCTATAATAGGAGTTGGAGCAGCAGCTGGGGTATTGCTGCTTGTGATTTTGCTTGTCGTCGTTGCGTGTTTCAGAAGGAAGAAGAGATCACAACCCATACAATACTTCTCTAATCACCCAGGCGGTAAGTAACTACTACTAATAAATAGTAATTCATAATTTAACAAGATTAATATTTTTATTTTTTAAATAGTTTTTTAAAAAAGTGTTTAATCACTTCTTTTAAAAATAAATACTTTTAGTCTCTCAATTTTTTTAAACATACTTATTTTATTCATTAATTTTGATTTGAAAAAGAGAGATTAAACACAAGTGAATTTGGGGATTAAAATTGATGTATTTAGAAAAATGAAGGACTAAAAGTATGCATTTTGAAAATAAATAACTGAAAATGAAATTTTAGGGAAAGATGTGTGATTAAAATCCACTTTAAGTAAATAGTTAATAGATTTATTAATGTATTCCCATTTATATTTTAACAAGAATACATTAGCAAATTACTATATTTTGATGAAAATAAAATTACTATAATTTAAAGATTTTAAAGTACTCTCAATTTGTGTCTATTGTTAAGGTTCTTATTTTATAAATGAATGCAAGTACGTTTATATCGATCTAATGATGTTAATGTGTTTCAACTTATTTTAAATTGAGTGAGTTAAATATAATTAATATGCGTTTGATGTGTTTGATAGGTACGGGAGAGGATAAGTATTATAAACGTCCAATGGTAGCTCCAAATCAGTATGGCTACAACAACGGCGATCACGTTATGAATATTCCTCCTCCCTCTGGTGCAGGCTGGGGAGGCCACACTCCTCCACCTCCACCTCCACAAAGGATGAGTAGTGACTTAAGCACCTCAAGTTTCTCTGGGCCTCATGGGCCTGTATTGCCACCCCCACACCCTTCTGTGGCACTTGGATTCAACCAGAGTTCCTTCACGTATGACGAGCTTTCTGTTGCCACCATTGGGTTTGCCCAAACTAACCTTCTAGGCCAAGGTGGCTTTGGATATGTGCACAAAGGTGTTCTGCCCAATGGTAAGGAAATTGCTGTCAAAAGCCTCAAATCCACTGGTGGACAAGGTGACAGAGAGTTCCAAGCTGAGGTTGATATCATTAGTCGTGTCCATCATCGTCATCTTGTCTCTCTTGTTGGTTATTGCATTTCCAACAACCAAAAGCTCCTCGTTTATGAATTTGTTCCTAACAAGACCCTCGAATACCACCTTCACGGTAAGCATACTATACACAAAACACATAACTTACATGAACTTCTATGTACAAAGTTGATGTTGTTCTGCAATTAGAATTTAAGTTTTATCTTGGTAACATATGTCAATCTTTAGCAATTATATAAGATAAAACTACATCCAATTAAGTTGTGTCCATATACAAATTACAAAAATTTTGCAGGAAAGGGTCGACCTGTCATGGATTGGGGAACTAGGCTTAAAATTGCAATTGGATCTGCCAAAGGACTTGCTTACTTACATGAAGATTGTAAGTGATCTGGTTAATTATCGCCTATGAATAATCAATGCACATTTACGTCTTTTTATCTTATTGATCAAGGAAAATGTAACTCTAATGGCATATGTTTCAAACATTTAATTAGGTCACCCTCGTATCATTCACCGAGATATAAAGGGTGCAAACATTCTGCTTGAGAACAACTTTGAAGCCAAAGTACGTATATCAAAATAACTTCACTAGCTAAAATCTTTCAATTAGAAAATTGTGGCTCCTAGATTCTTATTGGTAATTAGCAATTCTATCCATTCAGGTGGCAGATTTTGGATTGGCAAAGTTTAGTCAAGACACTAACACCCATGTTTCTACTCGCGTGATGGGAACATTTGGGTAAGAATTGAAGCTGATAAAAAAAATCTGCTAGCATAGTTTATGTTTGTTACAAGCAGTGCAACATTGAGTCTAATCACATGTGTCTCATTTCAGGTATTTGGCTCCTGAATATGCATCAAGTGGTAAGCTGACTGACAAATCTGATGTCTTCTCATTTGGTGTTATGCTTTTGGAGTTCATAACAGGACGGCCACCCGTGAATAAAACCGGTGATTATAAAGAGGACAGTTTGGTTGACTGGGTATATATACTACTCCAAATTTAATCACTAAAGTAAACTTAAACATTCTTTTGATTAGAAATGTTTGATTTGCTTGTTATTTATGTATGAACAGGCTAGACCACTTTGTATGAAGGCAACGGAAGATAGAACATTTGATGGACTAGTTGATCCACGTTTAGAGGACAATTATGACAAGCAACAAATGACTCGTATGGTTGCTTGTGCTGCTGCTAGCGTTAGGCACTCTGCAAGAAGGCGCCCAAAAATGAGCCAGGTGTGTGTTTGTGTTTATATATAACTTTGCTCAATTATATTGTGATGATTTGAATGTCATCTTAAATTTAATAAATTTTAATTTAAACATAATGATATATTAAACAGATTGTACGAGTACTAGAGGGTGATGTCTCAACGGATGTCCTGAATCACGAGGGAGTGAAACCAGGGCAAAGTGCAATGTACAGTAGTGAAAGCGGTGAATATGATGCTAGTTCCTATGGTGCTGACATGATAAGGTTTAGGAAATTGGCATTGGGGAGCGGAACTGGAAGTAGTGAATATGGTGGAACCAATACAAGTGACTATGGTCTTAATCCTTCAATCTCAAGTAGTGATCAATCTTCTGCAGAATATGGAATCAAGACAAGAAGTGAAATGCACACTCCTTGAGAAATTGAGACCTAACTAAAAAATTAACTGCTAATCTAGTCAAACACTTAATTCAGGCATGGGTTGTTGTTGCTAGCTAGTTAGTTATTAATTAACTAGCTATTAGGCACAACAATGCCAATGGGAAAGAGAGTATTTGTCAATTCTTTTATGATTTTTTTTATTTTGTAAGATTGTTGATTAGGATATAAGCCTCATTATATTGATTGAGAATTGTGGAGAAAGTAAGTGTGTGTTTGGATTATCTGTGATTAATTGTGAAAATAAGCTGTAAAGAATAATTGATTGTTTGAGACATAATCGATTTTTGTTTGCAATATTTGCTGTCAGAATCGATTTTTAACATAATTTTAATATGCAAAAAGCGATTTTATAACCTTTTGAAATAATGTCCAATTTTTAGTTGAAAGACAAAAAAAACTTTTTCGTTTATTAGAAGAATAATAAAAAACTTTTTTAAGTATAAAATATAAAAAATCTAATATACACATGCTCTAAGGAATTTTAAAGCATGTATTGTAAGTTTGAAACACTAAATTGCCATTGTCAAGGAAGTTTCTACAAATGTTTGGGGATTTGGACGTGTGTACTGTTATGTATAATACAAGAGGGTAAGGCTAGAGGCCAATATATATACTCTTGTGTCCATTACTTGAATTTTTTTTATTTTTATTTTTTTGCGGAACTCGGCTTCCCTACTTATCCTTCTTTGTTGATTTTTTTGTGTGTTAAGCACATGTGTTTTGGATTAGTTTATTTTTGTCACATGTGTCACGGAGAGCTTTTAAAAAATAAATAATTATTTTGTTAAAAAAGAATGTTTCTAAACATACTCTTACTCTACTAGAAATAGATGATTTAAATTGTTTGACTATGCAATATATATAGGTTTTGTTTTTTGGTATTTTTTTACCTTTTTAATAGGAGAAAAGTTTAATCTCCTATGTAGACTAACTTATCCTCTCATAATCATATAGTTCTTTCTTTAAAATTTAAATCATGATTGTCTTTTTGGGTCATACTCTATTTCTAACACTACGTCAATATCACCCTTATTAGTGTTTGATATAAAAGGGTTGAATTAAAATGTAATTAAATGGACTAATTGCAACTAATCATTAGAAAATCAGCACAATAAAGAAGAAGAGTCCATTGATAATTTATTTTGTTGAAGTTAGTTGAAAGAAAAAAAATATTGAATTGGAGTGCGTCGCTCGCCAAAATGGATGCAAGAGAAAAAGAGGAAGATTTGTGTATCCATTGATATTTAGAAGTTTAATGTTTTTTTTTCACGTTTAAAAGATAAAAAAAATGAAAAATAAATGCAAGATAAAAGTTAGTACATTGAGGGTCCGTTTGGTGATCAGGATAAGGAGCTCAGGATAGGATAACCTTTCATATCCTATTACTATCTGTAGTTTGATGAGGTAATATGATAACCTTATCATGTTAGCATATCATATCATATCATACTCTCTAGTACAAAAGGTTATCTCGAAGGGGAGTTGGATTAGAGGCCAACGGGATAGGATAAGGATCTTTATTTCTTACTTTACCCTTGCTTATAATACATATTCTTAAATTAACATTTATTTTTATAATAAAAATTAAAATAATTAATAAAAATAAAAATAAATAATAATAATAGTAATAATAATAAAATAAATAATAATGAAAAATAATAATAATAGTAATAAAATAAATAATAAATAATAAAAATAATAAGTAATAATAATAAATCATGTTAATAGTAATTATAATAATAATATTAATTTTAAAAAGAAATAATAATAATAATAGTAATGTAGTAGTATCTATTTTGATATCTTATAGATACACCAAATAATGGATATGATAAGAGTTTATCAAGGCTTATTCAACTTTTATCATATCCTGCCTTATCCTATCCTTTTCACCAAACAAGCCTTGAATTTCTAAGAGTCGGTATATTACCGACCAAATTTACTTCCCAACCAAATTCAAACTCTTCTACTTGTCTCTCTTTTTGTTTGTTTGTTTTTTTTCAAATTCTATTTGATCCTCTTAAAATAAATGATATGACCAACAAAGTTTGATACAGTTGATATATGGTTGGGTACTTTAAATATTCTGATAAGAGTTCAAATTTTGTGATAATATTTACGAAAGATATTAGTTTTCGACGATTGGCCTGAAATATAATTTTAATGTATAAAAAAGAATAAATAAAGCGGGTTAAACTTTTTCATCTATATTGATTATATTAAAATATAGAGTGCTATGTATCAATATTATGAATCAAATTTAAAATTTAAATTAAATAGGATCTAATTTTAGGGAGTGTTTTTTGTGTTTGTTCCAAAGGTATTATTCTATCAACAAGTCGAAGACTAATAATTTCTTTGAGGTGGAGATTATGGAAGTGTGTTTTGTCTCTACCAACAAAACATTTTCTATACATATGGTTATGATTCGAAACTCTATCAACATAGATTAAGGACCCAACTATCTACAAATTATGCCAGACTATGTTGATTTAAAAAGTGTTTATTATCACTTATATGTGTTTATTTTAGGGTTGGTCTATTAACCCAAACATTCGGAGTCAAATAAAATTTTAAAAATTTGGGTTGATTTGAATTATTAGTTTCATTTGAGTTCAATTTGCAAAACTTGAACACAATTTGTTAGTGTATTAGGTTGGAAAATTTCAAACTCTAACAAATTCAACCCAAGTCCAACAATACGTCAACTATTCTTTTTTAAAACTTTTTATTAGATAAAATTGATATTCTTTCAAAAAATTAATAATATTTATAAGGTGGAGTTATGACCAATCTATTTTGTTTATTGCAACTCTTTCTTAATTATTTTAATAATATTTATGTTTGTGAATTTTAATTTTATTAGTTAAAAATTATATCTTACATTAAAAAATATTTAAAATAGAGTGACAATACACAAAATAGAATAAAAATAACATCATCGATATTTATATCATAATAAAGAAACCTCGATCATTAATCATTATTCATTATTATAAAATAAATAAAGTTATTATTCAATTATGAGAAATTCATCTAATGAAATTATAAATGTTATTATGTAATATATTAAATCATATTCTATAATTCTAATGAATATTATAAAACACTAGCAAATAATATTATAGATAGTTAAAATTTAACATTTTCTTATTTTTAAAATGTTTTTGCTAATTTTAAATTTTGGAAGATTTTCTTTCTCTCTTTTTTTTTTTTTTGTTGTTGGAAGATTTTGATTTTAAAAGTAAATTAAGTCGAGTACATAACCAAACCCAACTCAAATTATCTCCTTAGGTTCAGTTTGAATTTTGTTTCAAAATTATGAAATCTAAACTAGCCTACCAATTTACACTTATGTGTTCGTAAATAAAATCTCTCCAACCAAATTTACCGCTAGAGCCATCAGTTAAAATGTGACTCACCACGAGTTGAAATTTTTTTTAACTCATACGAATTGACTCACACGAGTTGCAAGCTAAAATTCTTTCAACCCAACCCAACCCATCACGGGTTGTGGGTTAAACGGGTTGGCTCACTAAAAATAATTTTTATTGAAAGAAAATCATAAAATAAAAATTTTAAGCAAAAAAATATAATTTTTATTTTAAAAAATCTAACAAAAACTCTAAATTAAAGATATAATACAAAATAAAAAAAACAATTCAAAAAAAATTTTAAATACCAAAATTAAATTTTGCTAATTTTTAACTTATTATAATATGAAAAAATGAAAAAAAAAAACCATTTTAACCCGCAAGCTAACCCACGAGCCAACCGGCATCAATGGATTGGGTTAAGTAAGTTATAATTTAAAGCGAATTGAATTTTTTTCAACTCAACCCAGCTCTAATCCGTGGTGAGCTAAGTTGGCTCACGAGTTAGAACCATATTGGCGGCTTTACTTGCCACTAGTTTATTTTTATTCTTGCTTAAATAAATATAGTTTAAAACATATATTTTTTTTTATAGACCAATAAAGTTAATAAACACAGAAAGTTTTAAAAGATAATTTTACAGTAAATAGTAACAGTAATGCACTCTTCCTAAATTATAGTTAGAAAACTAGCTTTTGACCCGTGCGTTCGCACGGGTTTTCATCGTTACGCATTTGTGAGGTTGTGCCAATATTTTATAATTTTATAATGAATATATAATAAAACATATAAATGAGTTTGATCATATTTTAACCAAATAACATTCAAAAACTAATGACTCGAATTAGTCTCATTTAAGGATAGAGAAACCCGTGGTTATACCAAAAATTTTTTTAACAAATCACAAAAAACAAAGTAAAAAAATTAAAAAATAGAGAAAAAAATTAAAAAAAAATAGTGAAATAAACTTGAAATAAAGGGAAGTAGAGAGAAAAAAAAGAAAAAAAAAGTTTAATAATTAAATTTAATTTTATTAATGAAATTTTAAATTTTTCAAATCTAAAAAAAATTCAAAATACAAAAAGTCTCTAACTGTAACCATTTGGTTGTTTATTTCACTCGATCTTCGTCCTGAATGCAAAAGCACTCGCGCGTTTAAAGAGCATTTTCCTTCGTATTGTCCTGCACTGATTGGTTTATAAACCTGTGAGGTGCATTCGCAGAGGCACCTAGACAGAGATCTCAGAGATTCCCCTTCACCTACTCTACTACGGTGATGGCTCAGCCACTCGTGAAAAAGGACGATGACCGCGACGACGAAGGTGCACTTCTTTCCTGATTCGATCCGCTTTCTATCCTATTCGCGCTCAGCATTTTTGTTTCTCTCGATTGCCGCTTCTGGATCATTCTGTTCCGCTTACAGATCCGTGTTTCATTTCCATTTCCAATTCCGAATGCAGTAGTAGGGTTCGCCCTGTTAGATCATCATCCTTGGATTGAATTTTGTGTTGTTCTTCAACTCTAGCTTCCCTCCTTGCCCCTCGTTTGATCTGGTTTTGATTCCTTATCCTTTGTGCAAAATCGAATTGATCTTGCATGATAACTCGCAATGCAGATCGTTGAACAAGTTTCGGTGATGAGTTAATAGTGTAGATCTTTTTAGCTCATTGTCACATTTTTACTTTTTTTCTTGAGTGCCGATTCAGAGTGCTGTATTGTGACGAGTCCTAATTGTTATGACGACATAATTGCAAACAAATTGTAAATGCCACTAACTGTGATTTGGTTGTTTAACAGCCGAGTATTCCCCCTTCTTGGGAATTGAAAAGGGGGCTGTTCTTCAGGAGGCTAGGGTTTTTAATGACCCACAACTAGATGCTAGGAGATGTTCTCAGGTTTTTATCACGAACTAAAGGATTTGTACGTTTTCATGTTGTTCCTCTAAGTTATTCAGTAGTTGAATTTTGATGATGTGTATGTTTTGCTGTGGTTTTTTTCCAGGTTATTACAAAACTCCTATATCTACTGAATCAGGGAGAGACGTTTACAAAGGTCTAGATAGATATCCATCACCATTCTTATTCATGGATTGACTTTGTGGAATTATGTTAGAGCCACAATTAATCCTTTTTTGGGTCATTTTGCTTTTGCTAGATCGAAGCCACAGAAGTTTTCTTTGCTGTGACTAAACTTTTCCAGTCTAGAGATATGGGATTAAGGAGAATGGTCTACCTGATGATAAAGGAGATCTCCCCCTCTGCAGATGAGGTTCTTATGTGAATTTTCTTGCTTGTTAGATTCAGAGTATGGACTGTGATCTGTGTATTACTAAGATTTTGAATTTTTTAAATTTCTTTAATCTTTTAAATAGGTTATTATCGTCACAAGCTCTCTCATGAAGGACATGAATAGCAAAATTGATATGTATAGGGCAAATGCCATTCGGGTGCTTTGTCGTATTACAGATGGAACTCTACTTGCCCAAATTGAACGGTATTTGAAACAAGCAATTGTAGATAAGAATCCAGTTGTTGCAAGTGCTGCCCTAATTAGTGGCATTCATCTACTCCAGGCAATATTAATTTATATTTATAGTTCTATATCCACATGTTCATGTATGTTGTTTGCTGATTTTATGTCCTCCTCTACAGACAAATCCTGAAATTGTAAAAAGATGGAGCAATGAGGTTCAAGAAGCTGTTCAATCAAGAGCAGCTCTTGTACAGTTTCATGCACTGGCTTTGCTACATCAGGTATGCTGCAAGATTAGTTTGGTTTTGTACAGGTT
Source organism: Cyamopsis tetragonoloba (assembly GCA_037177725.1). Taxonomy (NCBI): domain Eukaryota; kingdom Viridiplantae; phylum Streptophyta; class Magnoliopsida; order Fabales; family Fabaceae; genus Cyamopsis; species Cyamopsis tetragonoloba. The sequence goes on from CM074119.1 coordinate 85,789,595, forward strand.
TTCTGGTATACTGGTCTCACTTGCTGGCTTGTATTTTTCTACTGCTAGTGAACTTTCTTGAATGATCACCACATGGCTTTTCACAGCTAAGCATCATGAATGATGAATATTCAGCTAGAACTAGTCTTCATTCTTTTGTATGACAACTTTTATCAATTATATATATTTCTGTTAGATGTGATAGACTTCTGTATCAGCTCGTTTAGGTGCTGAATTTGACTAATAAGTAAAAAAAACAAGAAAGAGAATTTCTTGAAATTCACCTGCAAAAGTTAATATTTGTTTGTTTGTTTTTTCATCATTGTTAATGTGTTATGGTATCATACTGTTTTCTACACCTAAAACTTTTAGCATACTCATAATTAAACATGTATCTTCAACTTCAGCAGCTATTTACGAGTTGTTGTTTCTTATAGTACCATGAAAAGTTTTCAAGGTATAGTATCTGTAAGCATTTTTGTTTTACCGTTGAAATTGTCCAACTTTGCATGCTTTCAGCATTTTACTGAACTTCATTTTGATTTTGATTTCTCAGAAGCATACTTTCCTTATCATACAAATTACAAATATAATTCTAGAGAGTTATGATATATGGTGATTTTAAACCATTGCAGATACGTCAGAATGATCGGTTAGCTGTTAGCAAACTGGTTACCAGTTTAACGAGGGGAACTGTTCGCTCACCTTTAGCCCAGTGCCTTTTGATCCGTTACACAAGTCAGGTGTGTTTTCCATTGAAGTGCACTTTGTTGCTTGGCTGATATTTATTTGCTAAATCTTTGTCTTCCATCATATCTGTAGGTTATTCGTGAGTCAGGCAATAATACACAGTCAGGGGACCGCCCCTTCTACGATTATCTTGAAAGTTGCCTACGTCACAAGTCAGAGATGGTGATTTTTGAAGCTGCTAGGGCAATTACAGAACTCAATGGTGTAACAAGCCGCGAATTAACTCCAGCAATTACTGTTCTTCAGTTATTTTTAAGTTCTTCTAAGCCAGTCTTGAGATTTGCTGCTGTCCGTACCTTGAACAAGGTAACTTTATTTTACCTCTTATACTTTCGTAGAATTTGAGAAAAGGATATTGGACATGCCTCCCAAGCCTTCCTTCTTGTCAATTGATTATTTTGCTTTTTGCCTACTATGATTTTTGGGAGTTGATAGAAAATCATGAATTTCAGTGTTCCTAATATTCTCATAATGTTTGACATCGTCAAACTTGAGCTTTATTATTTTAATTGTTGATTGTGGCTTTGAAACTTTGTAGGTGGCAATGTCACATCCAATGGCAGTCACTAACTGCAACATTGATATGGAAAGTTTAATCTCTGACCAGAACAGAAGCATTGCAACACTTGCTATTACTACACTTTTGAAAACAGGGAATGAGTCAAGTGTGGATCGTCTTATGAAGCAGATCACAAATTTCATGTCAGATATTGCTGATGAGTTCAAAATTGTTGTTGTTGAAGCGATAAGATCGTTGTGCCTGAAGTTCCCTTTGAAGTATCGATCTCTGTATGTGTGCCTTACTATAGTTATCCCCTCCTCTTTTGTTATGTCTGACGTTTTTTTTTCCTTTCTAGAGAATGGTCTTAATTTCAGGTTTGTATTCTCCTATTGTTTTCAGGATGAACTTCCTGAGTAACATTCTTAGGGAAGAAGGTGGTTTTGACTACAAGAAGGCAATTGTAGATTCAATTGTGATTCTCATTAGAGACATTCCTGATGCAAAGGAAGCGGGGTTGCTTCATCTTTGTGAGTTCATTGAAGATTGTGAGTTCACTTATTTGTCCACACAGGTATCACCGTATTACTTTTAATTTATCCTTATTTTTTAGTGTTTTTCTTCCCTGCAATTTTACATTCTGCTGTTCACCATTTTGCTCCCCTATTACCGTAGATACTGCACTTCCTGGGAATTGAAGGGCCAAAAACATCTGACCCCAGCAAATATATTCGATACATTTATAACAGAGTACATCTTGAGAATGCAACTGTTAGGGCCAGTGCTGTGAGCACACTGGCAAAGTTTGGTGCTTCAGTTGATGCATTAAAGGTGTTAATTGCCTTTGTTTATGATTTTGTTGATAGTGATTTTCTCTTAAATTTTGATAATATATTTGGCGGATATTTGGTGCGAACTTAATTTAAAATCTTATACTTTACTCTTTCAGCCCCGCATATATGTTCTGCTGAGGCGATGTCTTTTTGACAGTGATGATGAGGTGAGTTTCTGTTTTGTTTTCTGCGGCAATTGGCAATTCTATAATCATGTGGTTTATGAGGCATTAGTTCTGTGAGGTTTTTTATGTTTTATTTAGTATATATGTATGCATTTTTGTCTTAAAGAAAATATGTATGTTAACTATTTTAAATTTCAAAGTTATGATAACACCCACTGTTACACTTGGCTCGAATATCAACACTAGTTATAATGATAAATTGACAACTGTCAATTGTTAGTTGGAACGATGGACAGTGTATATAAAGAACAGGAGGGAAACAATAGAGGGGAGATTTCAGACTAAGCATGTTTCTGTAATAAAATGTTCATCCGATATCTGGCCCAGTTTTATTGGTTGGTATAGAGCTCCCTCATCCCAGGAGCATTTCATGGTTCAGATGAAAGCTCTAGTTGAACAGTGAAAAGAAGTTGGCAAGAATTGAGACAACAGGGAGAAGAAGCGGAGTGCTGATTATTGATGAATGTTAGCATCCGAAGAACTGAATTTATGGTGCAAGAAATCTTGTTCAAGATTGATGAAATGACTCAGACCCCTCAATGGTGTGTTGCATTAAAAGCCTTGACTTGAAGAGCAAAAATGTGATCGGAGTGAATCATGTCGATGGGGGTGACAAAGATGGAGGAAGGTCAAAGTGCATTGAGAAGTATTTCCAATTGAGAGAGGTACAAGAGTAAGATCGTAGGACAGTGGTCAGATGGCAATGGAAGGACAAACTTTATCATGACTTCTGTACTGTGGAAGTTTCTTGGCCACTATGCCTCTATTTATAAATGCAGTTAGTAAGCATTCACAAATATAAAGAATTAAAATAGTGTGAAAGTGAGAGTTCCTTTTTATCATTTTTGGCCTATGGTTCTGCATCACATTTATCAAGACTGTTTCTGAAATATAGATTTTTTCCTATTGATGATCCAGTTTTATCAACTCCTCCCTCCCCGGCCTCCAATGTTCTTAAATACTAGATGTTGGTAAAATTGTTAATTGCTTTGATTGATGTTGATATTTTTTATTTCTATGCAGGTTCGTGACAGAGCAACTCTTTACCTGAACACACTTGGAGGTGATGATCCAGCTGTGGAGACTGATAAAGATGTAAAGAACTTCCTGTTTGGGCCTTTTGATGTCCCACTCGTTAACCTCGAGACTAGTTTGAAAAATTATGTAAGTCCTCAGCATTTTTCTTGCTTGCCATTAGTACATTTTCTCATTTGTTTAATTCGAGTGCAGGAGCCTTCAGAGGAGCCTTTTGACATTAACTCTGTGCCAAAGGAGGTCAAGTCCCAGCCACTTGCGGAGAAGAAAGCCCCTGGTAAAAAACCAACTGGTTTGGGTGCCCCTCCAAGTGGTCCTCCATCAGCCGCAGATGCATATGAGAGGACACTTTTGTCCATTCCAGAGTTTGCAAACTTTGGGAAGCTTTTTAAGGTTCTTTCACTTGAGTCTTCTATTATTTTATATTTTATGTCTTTCTTTTTTTATCTAATGCAGCATTTTGTTTAATGTTATGTATCTTACCAGTCCTCAGCACCTGTGGAGCTCACTGAAGCTGAGACAGAATATGCAGTTAATGTCGTAAAACACATTTTTGATGGGCATGTTGTGTTCCTGTACAACTGCACAAACACTATACCAGAGCAATTATTGGAAGATGTAATGTCTGATATCAATGCTTCGAATTTTATAAAATAATCCAACTCCAGATCCTGTTTGTAATATTTTCCCTTTTCTAGGTTATGGTAATTGTGGATACTTCAGAAGCCGATGAATTCTCAGAGGTGTTCTCCAAGCCTCTTAGGTCTCTTCCTTATGATTCACCTGAACAAACTTTTGTGGCATTTGCAAAGCCCGTGGGAGTGCCAACAGTTGGAAAATTTTCTAATACTCTGAAATTCATTGTAAAAGAGGTACTTATCCTCTTTATTTTGGTGAAGTGTTCTGATTTTTTTAGTAACCCAGACCCACTATGCATCATGATCACTTGTATTCAAGTATGAAGTTTTTTTTTTTTTTTGTCGATTTAGGGAATTTATGGGAAATAACCTAAGTATTTTTGTACAAACCTTTTGTTTGCATAAATTGGATCTTCTTCAGGTTGACCCGACCACCGGTGAGGCTGATGATGATGGTGTTGAAGATGAATACCAGCTGGAGGATCTGGAGGTTGTTGCAGCAGATTATGTGTTAAAAGTAGCAGTATCTAATTTCAAGAATGCATGGGAAAGCTTGGGCACTGATTGTGAACGAGTTGATGAGTACGGTCTTGGTCCTAGGGAGAGCTTGGCTGAAGCAGTAAATACTGTCATCAACCTTCTTGGTTTGCAGCCTTGTGAGGTAAGTCAATGATTCAATTTCTGCTTTGATAACAGTTTTCGGAGTCAATTTTATTTAACTTTTGTGTGCCCTCGGGTGTGCTTGCGCATAGTTTTGAACTTATGAGCTTCAGTTAACAACCAAAAGCCATTACCATTGATCTATTTCTGTTCTCTCTGCCTAGTTTTATTAAATTGATTATGAGAAAAGCAGGGTGATCATTCAAGTTTAATTGTAAATGCTACTTTACTTCAATTTAGTTTTTCTGGTTATTGATGTTACTACGATATCAACATTGTATTGCAGATACTAGTTAGTGGAGCATGAACCGAAAGTTGGCACTCCCATAAAAAGTTTTAGGTTTAACATTAATAGAAGATGTGAAATTGTAAATAACAGTTGGTGGATATAAAGACTTAAATGCTTGTACTAAGTGTAATTTCTTTGAAGGGTTTTTAGCTGAACTTAATGTCATTGCCAAACTCTAATAGCAAGAAAGCCCATGCGTTCATGTAAAATGCTATTTGGGAAGCTTGCTTTTCGATGGACACGAATGCACACACATGGATATGTGCAGAGAATCTAAATTAGAAGAGTTTTTTTAGGTGCTTTTGTTGTTAGAGACTTTCTACTCCGTGACATGCAAAGATGGGTTTAACATAGATGCAAATAGGATTGGTGATTGCATCTATTTCCTATAAATGTGGCCGAGTGATAGTATTAAAGTCTTATAAAATAACCAATTGTATTTGCATCTATATTTTGTAATTAACCAAAAAAAAAAAAAATCTTACTAAATGAATGAATGTAAAACTTTTGTATGCACCGAGAACTGAAATTAGAACTTAGAAGAGGTTCTTAGGTGCTTCAATTACTCCATACCACGAGGGTGGTTTCATGTGTAAGATGATGTTGAATCTTTACATCATCTTGGCACTTGGCTTGTAGACTTGCCATGGAGTAAGATATTTCTACCATGAGCACATATGAAATTCTCAAATGGAAAGAGTATAGTATCTTTTATTAGTGTTTTCTATCACTTGTATGGTATCTTCTGTGAAGGTGATATCTTTCTAATAATTTATCTTTGTTGACTGTATGCAGGGTACCGAGGTTGTTCCACCCAATTCGAGATCGCATACATGTTTATTGTCGGGTGTATTCATAGGGAATGTTAAGGTTCTAGTGCGGTTGTCTTTTGGACTTGATGGTCCAAAGGATGTTGCTATGAAACTGGCTGTGAGATCTGAGGATGAAACTGTCAGTGACGCTATTCATGAGATCGTGGCAAGCGGCTAAGTCCATTGAGTCAAGAAATGTTGACTCAATTTGGCCTTCTTTTTGTTGAGATTGAAGCTAAGCAGGCATATCGATATACATGTGTAAAGAATTACAAACTGTACGCTTGGGCGTAATACGCAATTTGTTTGTCCTTCACTACTAACTGCATCATTCTTGTTAGACTAGCGACGATACTAGTATATCATCGGACCTGTTGGAGTTCACTTCCTCGTAATTATACATCATTTTTCCTTGTAGTGAAATGTAAGATGAATTTTGAGATTCGCCTTGATCAATGCTTGTGTACTCAATGAATTGGATATTTGTTGAACACCAAATGTTTAGTGCAAAAGACACTTGTCTTGAGTTTCTCGAAATTTGCACTTTATAGGAAAGCATTTGGAAATCCAATAGTATGGAATACTTTATTATTTTAATAAATAGTAGACACTAATTTATATTTTACATGTAAAAGGATCAAAATGTAATTTTCTTCCTGCAAAATATTAAAACAAAAAATAATGCCAGATATAAGGATTGAATTTATAATTTAACCTACAACTAATGGTCCGCCGCACGTTTTTATTAAAATGATGTGTAAATTTTAAAGTCTCAGTCGTAATGATTAATGTACAATCACTATTGTAATCCATGTTCAACATGTATAGTTAAACATGAAGGAATATAATTAAATTACATGATTTTGTCGATTTTATTGTTAATTTGTGTTGGGAACATTTTTCATATTAAATAGAAGTCAACGAATACGTAATTAAATTATTATATAATTTAATTAATTTTAATATTATGGTTGTGTTTGGAATATTTTCTATATTAAATTATTAATAGTTTTAAATTAAGTCAAAATATGTGGATTAAATTATTATATAATAATTAATTAAACTATGTAATAATTTAATCACATATATTGTATATGTTATGTTTTACCTTGTGGGGTTTGTTTTGAATTATGCAAATACATTCCCAAGAATATTGGCAGCTAATTAAGATTCCTATGTTTGGTATTAATACATAAAATAATTATTTGCGATCAAATTTGATTCTTAGAAAAATAAATTCTTATGTTTCAATGGGTTTTTATTCGGTGTAAAAGTTTAAGAATATTTTATTATCAATGAGTAAGTTGGGTGAAATTTCAAAAATATCAGTTATCCATCTTAACTTTGCAATCTTCGTCTATTTCTCCATCACTATAGCAGTAACTTAGCAATTTCTTTTTAATTGTTAGATTCACAATGAATCTGCTCTTCACATATCACACCACTAAAAGAAACTATGTAACTATGACTTCAATGCTATTCATGTTTCCATCGTTTTTTTTTATTAGGATAATAAATAAGTAATTCATAGATTAAATTTTTTATTAGAAATTATAGCATTTATTGCTACAAATATATTTTATTTTGATTTTTTTAAATAAAAAATTATTTTTTTGTTGTTTATTCATTGCTCCAAAGATCATTAGTAAAATCCTTTTAATTACTCAAAACGTATTTATATGAGATTAATTAAGTCAAGTGGGTGAATTTAATAAGACCCAACTCAAGTCAATTAGTATTACTATTAGAAACAAAAAAAGAAAAGTCAAATTACCCTATCAAGAGATGTGTTTATAAAATGTGTTTTGCGCTTTTCAATCTCTGAATGAAGTTTACCATAATGGGAGGTATAACTCCGTTATTGTTTTGTCATAGATGATGGAAGAAAAAAAAGTTTTATAAAAGATAATAAATGAATTTCCGATGCCGGGAATCGAACCCCGGTCTCCTGGGTGAAAGCCAAATATCCTAACCGCTGGATGATAACGGATCAATGATCAGGACTAGCTTTATGTGGTTAATGAATAAATAACAGAATGAGCCCAGATGAAACAACTTTAAAAGTTAAAAATTCCATTGCCGGGAATCGAACCCGGGTCTCCTGGGTGAAAGCCAGGTATCCTAACCGCTGGACGACAATGGAATAGCAGGCTATTTGCTCTCAATTAATTTAATAATGCCTCTCCATCATCCGAATTTTGGTTCCACAAGATAATGGGTAGGATTTGCACTTTTATTTTATATTTCATGCAGATGGTTTAAATGAGGAGAAAAGAAGACAGCTGTGTTTTTGTGTTTAATTTAAGAGATTATGCAAAACACATAAACTAAATTTTAGTCATTTTTATTATTTTAAGTTTTTTCTATATAAATCTCAAACAATAGGAAATAAAAACAAAGTAATAGTTTATATTGTAATTATTGATAAAAACATTAAATTACTTATCTATTTACCTATGTTTTTAAAAATTATTCTCGTATATACTTGCACATGTAACAAAGCTTAATATCTATTCTCATATCATTTAACTACTAAGATTTGTAAATAAGTAATATATATATTTTGATAGGGTAAATAAGTAATATATTAACTTTAACTATTTATATTTTATGAAATTGAATAAACATACAAAATTTATTTTACCTCTTCAGTAGAATCAATATCTCAAAGAAATGTGGGTAAATAATGAATTTTCTAAAGAAGAAACTACATCAAAAGAATAAGATTTAAAAAAATGGGAAATAAGATTTCAATTTTCTGTTAAAAAAGTAACAATAATATTTTTTCAAAAAAACATCACTAGTGTACTGTGCCATCATGAAGTTGATAAAATGTTAAGGTACCTATACTTGCAGCTCTTTTTCTCTTTCTTCTTGCTTCATGAACTCTAATCTTAGTGTAATGAAATTTTAGATTGATCAAAGAACAAGACGTTTATTGAGTATACAACTTCATAGTTTTGCTCATTATTATCTCCTTTGAAATAAAAGCAAACATGTGTTGATGAGAAATTTAAAACAGGAATTTAAGCAAAAAAACATAATACAGAAATTTAAACAAATCTAACAGTGAGGAATTTAAGCAAAAAAACAAAACAGTAAAAGTGAAACATAATACAGGAAGAGTGGGTGCTTTGACAACATAAGAGACAATTAAAGAAGAACGAGAGGGAGAGTTACTTAGATGGTTAGAGATTTAAGGTTAAAAATAAGAGAAATGTTAGGATTTTAATTAAATAGGGATTAAAATGAATGATTTGGGAGGAAAATTCAAATCTCAAAATGAGGGACTAAAGGAATGATATTTCTCTCTATTAAAATGACGTCGTTTTAATCTTACATGGATGTTTAACTGTCACTTAATGGTCACATAAGTATTTAATGGGCCACGTCATCACGCCGTTAGTGAGAGTTAACGGGAGAAACTAAAGTGAATGACGGCATACAAAGTAAATGACTAAGAGTGTGTTTGGCCAACTAGATTATAGCTTATTTAGGAGCTTATAGTTTGTAGCTTATAGCTTATGGGTAAGTGGAGGTGTTTGGTGACAACAAGCATATAACTTTTATAAGCTATAAGCTAGCTTTTATAAGCTAGCATATGAAAAGCTACTTCAAGTAACTTATAGCTTATGAAAAGTAACTTTTAATAATTCTTTCCTATTTTACCCTATAGTCATTTTATTACACGTTTACTCTATCAAATAATTTATTACATGTAATTATTACTTGTCATTTTGAGTCATTTAACAAATATAAGCTACCTAATAAGCTAATTTTACCAAACACCTCCACTCAATTATAAGTCACAAGTCATAAGTTATAAGTAAGCTATAAGTCATGAGCTATAAGTTAGTTTTACCAAACAAAACCTAAATCAATCATTTTTTAAAATGAAAGATAAATTGCAATGTAACTATAAAGTCAAGGACTAAAAAGATAAATTACTCTCGTTTAAATTGATTCATTAAAATCTCCAGAGCATTTGATATTAAAAGGTTCATGTAACTTTTATGGATATCATAAATAATAAATGATAACATTTGGAATTATAGTCCTAAAAAGAGTATAATCTTGACTCTTGAGAAATGGTAGGAAGTAGGATCACGAAAGAATTAGAGGAAACAGAATTATATATTGTTGATGGTCACATTAAAGTAACTGAATATTGTTCATAAACCAGAATTGGCATGCCTTTACAATTAAAGCTGTATAAGATTAGAATGCTGTAAATATAAATATGACAGACCCTTATTCATCATGTGAATTCTAAATTCTAATGCACTTGTCTTGTATCCACAAAATTTATCAACTGACGTCAAGCTGAACCCTCTGTTTTTTCAGGCACTCCCACCACCAGGGTAAACGCAAGCATTGTAACCTACGAAGAAAAAGAAGAAACGGAAAATCGTGTTAGAATATCATTTACATTGCCTACATGCTTCTATTTCCAATTGCAACTCTCATGACTAGTTTTTCATCGTGCATTAAGCCTAAGTGACAGGTAATATAATTATTCATGGATTAATTTTTTTTATTACTCGGCAAGTATTTTAATATCTTCGGGGGAGAAAAAGAGTGTCCAGAAACTAGAAAACTTACTTGGATTTTGAGATGTGAGCATTGCTGATTGAGAGAAATCACAGTTCCATTGATTTCTGCCAAAGGTTTGATAGTAGAGATTCATGGCAAAGGCAGCATGGGATGCTATTGTGTTAGGATCAAAACAAGCACCTCCCGGTTGAATGGGCCCGCAGTCTATACCTTGGCTACATGCGTAGTCAAGATTTGCCTGCAACTGAGCATCAGATACACCATCCGCTTTTGGAACACACCATTCACCTGCAGTACTTGGTGCTGGAGCTGTTGGACTAGTTGATGGAGTCTGTGGACACACAAATAATAACACTACATTTTAGTTACAAATTAACAATCATTCAAAATCTTCCTTAAAGAGTAGTAGCAGTTTTGAACCAAAAATCTTCACCTGCTGGCTAGACTTGGCTAAGCCTACATCATATGACATGCTAAGATCAGTTTTGAACAGCCCGAAGGCACGTTCAGATGCCGGACCGGGTTTCAAATCCTCGTCATAGAGTGCAAAAATGTAAGTGTCCACTGATTTCCCAGGCATTAGAGGGGTACCAACTAATGATTTAAGATGAGAAATGAGGTTCCCATTATAGGCCTTAGCATTTTCAATACTTGGTCCTACTTCGTTGCTGTCCCCACGAGATGGCCATCCTGTCTCAGCAACCACAATCTCTATGTCCTGGAAGCCCATGGCACTCAAAGCAGAACGTACTGCATCAACCTGTTCAACATCCAAAAAGAAAATACCACCACTAACTATTATTGAAGGGCTTCTTCCATTTGGATTCAATTAGCAGCATAATTTAGTGTTCATACCAAAATTTCAACTATGAGGAATTTAGGAAGTTGTAGACTAGAGTTTGGGTAACTAGAATTACCAAACATGCCAAAGTCTTTTAGGGGAATTGGCTATTCTGTTGTGAGAATGTGGTTACTCTACAAGACATTGAAAACTTATCTCTTTATTCCATGAGATAAAAAAAAGACAAAGGATTTACCAACAACCATACTCACTGATTGTGGCCCATTTTTTTTTATTTTTTATTTATGATTACGCCACAAGCACCAACAATATAATTATTGAAAATTTGGAAGGACTTGTTTTGTGACCACATTGCCAGGCTGTCTCCAATCAAAGTCTCATTATTTCACGGTAGAAAAAGAAAAGAAAATGAAAGAAAGGATATTTGGTTTGCAGCAGGCTCTTACGCAATTAATTGTTTGTCTGTCACGAAAATAAAGATAAGAATACTAACTCTTATTTTAAGTTATGACACCAGCAGGTTGGATCAGCCCAGAATTCTACACAAATCCACTACTAGTCTACTATATATCCGAGTCTAACCCCAAAAACAAAAACCTTCTAACTCTAAACTCAAATGAAACATAATGCAATACAAGATTAGCAATCCTTGATTAAAAGGTTGAAATATCACAATTACAGTATTATATATATTAATTAATTATCAGATTCGTATCTAATGGCGACTACTGTGTAGACACGTGGATGGAATGTGGGAAACAGAGGAAGATTAACCGCGTCATATATTTTCATTAAAAAAATTACTACAAATAAATAAAGAACGGAAAAAGGAAAACAGACGGACCTGAGCATCAAACATGTTCGTGTAAAGCTTCCCATTCCCCGAGTCGACTCGCCCCGAGTTGGGCTGGAAGAGGCAGAATGCCAGCGTTTCGGGTCTCGGATCGCTCTGGTAAGCGAAGAACGGGTACGGGTTGATCGCAAACGGAGATTTGTTATCCTTCAGAAATGCCAGCAACTGCTTCAGGGTGTTTTGTAGCCCCGGGTTGAACAACCCCGACGACGGTGGATCCGACTGAGTCAACACGGCCATCGAGTGCACCGTCGAGACCTTGATTTTACCGCCGAGTGAGGCCGAGCTGAGGGCACTTTGGACATTTCGAACTGCCTGGACAAGCTGCAAAATCAGTCCCTGGTCGCCGGAGGTCAACACTTCATTGCCGACGGTGATCAGAGTGATGTTACTGGCTGGGTAGTAGGGCAACACGTTCGCATTGATCCACTGAGTTGCTGCGTTGGGATCGGAGGCTAAACTAGGAATGTCGCCGTTGGCTGCGCCGATGACGATTCCGATGCCAGAATTGGCCAGAGCTTTGATGATATCAGGATCGGCGCCGTAGAGACGGACTTTCCCAATGGTGGTAGATTGGAGGAGGTTGGCCGTGGCCACTGGTGGGGGAAGGTTATCGGCAACCTGACCGAAGTTGACGCCGACGAAAGACTGTGACTCTGACAGAACACAAGAAAGACGTTAAAGAAACAGTGATTGTTGCACTTTCCCAAGAAAATTTCGAAGAAAGTAACACTGCTTTTCAAAATGAAAAAAGGTAACGGTAGTAGAAGAGGAAACCTGCAAAGAAGAAAACGCTGACGAACAGAGAAAGGCATAGAAGGACTGAGAAAGCGGCCATAACTTCCTTCAAGAAGAGCTTAGTGTAGTCTGTAGTGTAGCGAGTAATTCGAACTCGGAACGGAAACAAATGAGATGCTGTCTTAATCTTATACTAAAGGCTGATTAAATTGAATGTGACAACCAAAACCAACAACATATATCAATTAAAAAAAATTAAATTAAATACCTCATTTTTATTTTAACCCTTATAAAAAAAATTGGACAAATTAATTATTTAGTCTTTATATTTTTCTATCATTTGGTTGTTAAGTTTATATACATAAAAAAATATTCTTTTTTAGTTCAAATATGTGTATGTCATTTTCAGATTGATCCTTATAGTTGATTTTAATATTAACGGTGTTAATTCTTTTATATGTGATTAACGGAACATTCGTGAATCAATTAATAATAGACACGTGAACTGATATAAAAATTAATTAATCCATATACAGATACTTATTTTTTATTTTAATCTTTGTTGAACAAGTACTAATTTTTCATTTTAATCCTTTTATATATATATATATATATATATATATTTGTTTTTCGTTTCTGTTCATATACTTAATTTTTGTTTAAGTCCTTATAATTATTTTTTTCGTTTTAATAATGACTAACGGTAAGATAACGGAAAGACTAAAAGCACTAATAAAGACATGTATAAAGACTAAATTTTTTTATGTATAAAGACTAAAACGAAAATAAAGAACATATATAAAGACTAAATTATCAATTTAACCAAAAATGTTTCTTTAATCTCTTTTTTATTTTTATTTTATTAGTTATTATTATTTTTTGTTAGTCTCTGTCTCCGCAGTCGTCACAGTCACCGTCATTAGTGGTTTCTTTGACCACTACCACTTACGTTTGGATGTGTCTCACTGAGACAGACTTATCGCCAAAATTTGACCTTTCGTCATCGCATGCCACTTCTTCCTCGTAACACTCACCTAGTGCCGCAACTGTTTCTAACGTGAGTAAGCGCGTGATGACAGTTCTTTGACAGTCCTTTTGTCTAATTTTGTGTAATGACCGTGACCGTGGTACATGTGATGGTAGAGTTACGAAATTCAATGATAGAGATTAAAACAAAAACAAAAAATATGTATTGAAAATAAAATGAATATTTTATTTATATAAGAATTAAAATAAAAATAAAGTATAACTATAGAGATTAAAAATTTAATTAAACGAAATAAAATTAAAATAAGACAAGACAGAAAAGGATGGGAAGCTGAACGAGCAGAATTGTAACGGTGGAATCTAAAGCCCCACACACTCTCGCCGTGTTTATGGTCTGGTTTGGATCGATTTTCAGGGGTTATTATCCGAACCAATCAATTTATTTTGGTTCAGTTTAGTTTGGTTCGGTTGGTTTTCATGAGGTAATCCGAATCAAATTAATCTGATTAAATTCGGTTTGGATTTGTTTGGTTTTCGGTTTTAATATTTTTTTTACAGATTATAATTACAAGTAAATAAGTAATGTCATCAATAATAATTAACGTAGGCAAATAGCTAAATCATGCAAACAAAACGCTAAAATTAAAATAGTAACATCTAATTGATTAATTGTTTGACAATAATTTTTCTAAATCCCAAACAAATAAAAAATTAGGATTCTTTCACTTAATGTTAAAGATTATTAAGTAATTTTAATATTAATATTATATAAATATAATAATATATTCGGTTTGGTTTGATTTGATTTTTTAGTAGAACCGAGAACCAAACCAATAAAAAAAATTCAATTTTTTCATTTTTTCGATTTTTAGTTATTTCAGTTATCGATTTTTTGGTCTGGTTTAATCGGTTTAGGACAATTTGGTTCGATTTTGAACACTCCTATACACTTTTCCATTTCAACTTTTTTTTTTAAACACTGGCGTAAGGATAACGTATAAACAACTTATAAATAGAATATTTTTATCAAAATTTATAATAAAGATCCATTAGTGTCATTAAATCTTATAATAATTTTTAATAAAAATTTTAGTTATGAATTACTTAGAGTAATGGTTAACAAAAATCCATTAAAAAAATACATATTCTGTTAGAATATTTTCTCTCTGCATTACAGTTAAAACTTAAAACATGTGATATTTGCCCAAATTAAAAATATGACAAGTGATCGTCATAGATAATAAATACAAGTAAGAAATATAAGAATGAAGAAAAAAAACAACGCTGGTATAAGAGAAAAATAGTCTTAAAAATAATTATTATTGTTTATATTGCACTGGACTACTGGTATTGTGGTCCTACATTCTGAGAGTTTAAAGTTACTAGTATAGGAGTTGTCCTCGTCAATTTGGTGAGTTTCGTGGATTTTACGTAGGATTGACACATTCAATATTCACTATTCAGTTAGTCATTACTATAATTTTACACACTATTTTGAAGCGTAGAGGCTAAAAGAAAAAAAGAGATAAAACAAAAGACATGTGATATTGATATATAAAAAAAAAAGAGATGTAAAGAAAAATTAAATATAAATAAGATGAAAGAAAATATAAATGCATAAAAATAATTATTAATATCGATTAGTATTAATATTAATATTCATAAAGCTCGCTACCTGATTCAAAATGTCTGCCCCAACCCTAAAGCATCCAGCTTTTCTGTGGAGAGAAATTTGTTATTCATTTCATCCTTGAACAACTAATTTTTGCATTTACAAATAATTACAATATTTTTTTTTATTATAAGTGAAAAATGTATTTCCTAATAATAAGCTAAACACTTTTACCATAGATAACCAATCCTATCAAAACATCACAACACCAACGTAAGCAACAACCAAGACAATATATTTGTTGAAAGTCAAGTGTGAAAAGTCAAGTGTGAAGTGTGAAGTGTGAAGTGAAGTCCCACATTAGATGGTTAAGAGCTAAGTGAATGGTTTATAAGTAGAAAGACCATTGAACCTAATGCCTTAAGGTTTTGGGTTGCATTGTGGTGTCCTTCACTTATACCTCCCTCTCACCTACACTCCAACTCTGGTATCAGAGCCAAGTCGATTTAGAAACCGAGACGAGTACATGCTTTCCAACGGTGAAGTGATGGTGTCCCGCAAAGAGAATGACGGTGACAACATTAGCCCTGGCGAGAGGCTGGTGGCGCCCACGTGTGAAACCCATAAAATGATTGTTGAGTAAACGATCAACCCACGTTTGGAAGAGTTAAACCATAGGAGGTGGAAGGAGCGCAAGAGATGCGGCTCAGTGTGACCATGGGTACTCGTGGGTGAAGAAAAAAAGTCTTCCGCTGGAGAGGGTGTCATTCCAATGATAAAAGAGGATTCACACTTGAGGGGGAGTGTTGAAAGTCAACTGTGAAGTGTGAAGTGAAATCCCACATTAGATGGTTAAGAGCTAAGTGAAGGGTTTATAAGTAGAAAGACCCTTAAACCTAATGCCTTAAGGTTTTGGGTTACATTGTGGTATTTTTCACTTATACCTCCCTCTCACCTACACTCCAACTATATTGGGGTACTTGCACCAACTAAAGAACATATCCGCTGCTACACCCTTGGCATAATTTCTAAATCACTCTCATGAACTTCTTTTGATAGCCTCAAAAACAAATTCCACATCAAAAGCCAAATTTTGGAAAATTACTTTATTTCTAACTAACAAGAGTTTTCATATTATTGCTAACCAAATTGAAATATTAAGTTGTGATTTGCTCTGAGCAGGAATATATCTTTTAAAAAACATTAAATGTGATAGACAAGAATTAGGTAATATTACCTGAAACCTAACCAATCATATATATTTTTTCATTTACAGGGAGTACATGACTAAACAATTAAAGAAGAGGTGCTTACGGTCTTAGTGAAATTAAAACAATTGGAAGAAATAATATTTTTATTCTGAAGATTATTATATTCTTTATGGCCGGGAAGCCTTTTTAAAATTAATTACCAAACCAAAACTAGAACTTTTAAAGAAGCAAAAAGTTTTCAAAGTATTGAGAATAAGAATAGTTCGTTTCCTGAGAACCTTTGGTCACCAACCGGCCGCAACTGAAAAAATAATTTGTATGCAGATTTAGAAGAATGTCCGAATATTGTATCATCTTTCAGCTCCAAGAATCTTCGCTATCCTGCAAACTCAGAGAAGAAATTATCAATTTTTTCAAGTTATTAAGCTGCTCTTCCTCCAACTAAATAGCCTCATTGACTCATTCCCCACCTAAACAATAGCATGCAGAAATATTATCTCATGTGGGTCAACAGTGATTGAGTACAATATATGATAGGTCTCCTTCAAACATCTACTCTCAAACATATTACTACTGATTGTAGGAAATTATCCGTCCTGTTTATTCATTGATCAGAAGATATATACAAATTAATAACAAATTATTTACAGATTATATCTATCACACCCCCGCAGTCAAAGCGGGAGGCTTGCAAACGCTGAGACTGTCTCGAAAATCATCAAAGAGGACACACGGAAGACCTTTGGTGAAGATATCAGCGATTTGGTAGCGAGATGGAACATAAATAACACGAACTTCGCCACGAGCAACTTTCTCACGCACAAAATGAATATCCATTTCAATATGTTTGGTGCGTTGATGCTGTACAGGATTTTCGGATAGATATATTGCACTTACATTGTCACAATAAACTAGTGTAGCCTTGCGAATTGGACAATTAAGTTCAAGAAGGAGATTGCGAATCCAACAGGATTCAGAAACAACATTAGCAACTCCTCTGTATTCGGCTTCAGCACTAGAATGAGATAAGGTAGGCTGCCGTTTGGATGACCAGGAAATTAAATTGTCACCTAAGAAAACACAATATCCGGAAGTAGATCGTCGGGTATCCGGACAACCACCCCAATCGGCATCTGTGTAGGAGAGAAGATTGCCAATGGTGGACTTAGATAACTGCAAACCAAAATCAACAGTACCTTGAATGTAGCGTAAAACACGTTTGAGAGCATTCATGTGATTGCTTTGGGATCATGCATGTGAAGACATATTTGTTGCACCGCATAAGAAATATCAGGCCTTGTAAAAGTAAGATACTGCAGTGCGCCAGCAAGACGTCGATACTTAGTTGGATCCTCGTATGGGCTGTCAGTAGATGCACCAAGTTTGGGTTTTGTATCAACCGGTGTGGAACAAGGTTTACAATGAAGCATCCCTGCTCTTTCAAGAATGTCCTCTGCATACTTTTTCTGCGAAAGAAACATACCGTTTGTATTTCGAGTAACTGCAATCCCCAAAAAATAACTCAGAGGGCCAAGATCCTTCATAGAAAACTCTGCACTTAAAAATGACATAATTGACTTGCGAAGAGAGTCAGAGGAAGCTATGAGAATAATATCATCAACATACAACAGAATATATGCAGTGTCAGATTCCTTATGAAATATGAATAAAGAGTGATCAGATTTACTATGACGAAAACCAATCGTGGCCACATGATGTGCGGAGCGCTGGTACCAAGCACTAGGGGCTTGCTTCAGGCCATAAAGTGATTTCTTTAACAAACAAACATAATCAGGATGAGAGGAATCTTTAAAACCCATAGGTTGATGCATATAAACCGTTTCATTTAGATGACCATGTAAAAAAGCATTTTTGACATCCAACTGGTGAATAGGCCAGGACTTTGACAAAGCAATGCTCAAAACGGTGCAAATGGTCGCCGGTTTTACTACCGGACTAAAAGTTTCTTCACAATCAACTCCTTTCTGTTGGGACCTGCCATCACCTACAAGACGGGCTTTATGCCTCTCAAAAGAACCATCAGAGTTACGTTTGTGACGAAAAATCCACATAGACCGAATGATATTCACATTAGGAGGGCGAGGTACCAACTCCCATGTCTTATTTTTAATAAGAGCATTATATTCATCAGTCATGGCATTTATCCAATTTGAGTCATGAAGAGCACCTATCGGAGTTTTAGGTAAAGGGGAAATAGAGGGAGTGGTGGAAGTACTCAAATTATGAACATATTTTGGGTTTGGTTTAACAATGCCTTGTTGACTACGAGTAGTCATATGGTGAAGTCGAGGATTAGGTAATGGGGTTGGATGGGTAGGGGATAGAGAAGAAGAAGGAGGAGTTGGTGAGGCTAAGCTTTGAGTGGTGGTAGGCGAGACACGCGGGGAGAGGAAGACAAAAGGTAAGGAAGTAAGTGTGAAGAGGTGTTGTCACTTAAAGGATCATACACACTGGGAGATGGTTCATGTATTTTTGAGAAAGGAAACTGTCTCATCAAAGATTACAAGACGAGAAAGAATTATTTTTCCACTCGAAAGATCATAGCACTTGTAACCCCTATGATTGGATGGGTAGCCGAGAAACACACACGGGGTGGACCGGGCTTGCAATTTATGGATTGTAGTGGCTGGAAATAAAGGATAGCAAAGACAGCCAAAGACACGAAGATGAGAATAGATTGGATTTTTTCGATAGAGGACTTGCGTTGGTGAATGATGCCCGAGAACCTTAGTGGGAAGAATGTTTAAAAGATAAGTGGCCATTTGAAGCGCATGATGCCAAAAAGACGGTGGCATAGATGAGTGTGCTAATAAAGTCCGCACAATATTGTTAATAGATTTAATGTGCCTTTCAGCCTTGCCGTTTTGAGGAGAGGTGTAAGGACATGAGAAGCGAAATTGCATGCCATTTTGTTGACATAATTTTTGAAATTGACCATTAGCAAATTCGGTGCCATTATCACATTGAAATTGTTTGATATCTCTTTCAAATTGTGTTTTAATAAACGTGTGGAACGATTGAAAAATAGAAAAGACTTGTGATTTTTTAGAAATAGGAAACGTCCACAAGAATTTGCTAAAATCATCAAGAAATAACACTTTATTTACAGATTATATCTATCACTGATTTACTACTATTGTTGACATAGATATTTTGGTTACTGAATTGAATGATAGTATTGATTGATCCAAAACGGTGCTTGAAGTTGAAAGTTGAAAATAACGCTTTGGTGGGCAAAAGTTTCTTATTATAAAATTTTTTAATAAATGTCTTACAAACACCTGTTAAAAATAAATAAATCAAAATATTCTATCCAAAATAAGTTTTTCTATTATTTCAAAAACTGTAGAATTATTTATGCAAATTTTTGTAATTAAATTAAAGAATTAATTAAAAAATATTTATTACCTTTTAACAAAGCATCTCAAGGACACTTGTTAACAAGAACATTTTGTTATTAATTACTATCTATGGGTTGGAATGTGCAAGTTACTGCTTTCATATTCTAAATCAACAAAGTTCTTTGATAATCAGTTTGTTACTAGCATATCGATATTAATCCACAATTTTCGGGAATACTTTTAAAAGAAGAAACAAATTGTAACTTCTTATTCTAGGCTTTTGCGCAAAAGTGTTGCAAAATCTTAAACATTCTAGCCCATAGATTTTTAACTTTTACTTGTAGTGGTATGACAAAGGCATGTATGATCCATATTTCCCATTTCTGTCAACATGGGTGAGGGAATGATCGCATACGACCCAGAATCCTCACAACCAAACATTGAAGTACAAACGAGAAATTCGCTGAATAAAGATCAGCAGTATTGCAGAAATGCAGAATGATAAAATGTATATATCGTGAGAGCTAGGTACATATTTACAAGGCTCATCATAACGTAATACGATACAACAAATTAAAATATGTAAAAGCCCTATAGAAAGGTAGCTACCCTGTATATATGCAGTATGCACAATGGCTTTCGACTTTCTCATAAGTCATAACAAATTGAAAATCATTGGACCAAATAATTTAGTGTGAGTTTAGGTTTACGCCAAATAAGGTTAAACATGGATCCAAATCCTAGAAGCAGTTCATAGTTGTGTTGAAAAGGGTCCAGTTTTAGTCCATCAAAATACGAAACCAAACACACACTTAATCTCTTGGGTTGCCATGAGCAGTACAACGGACAATCATCTCCAGCCTGATTTATCTACAGGCTCCACATGCCTTGTTGGATATGAAATCTTACTGGAAACAGCTGCTTGGGAAGGAACAGGATCTTTGTCTCGAGTTGTTCGAAGTTCCTATTCAATGAGGAAAGCAAGTCATTTAAGTTAAATATACAAGAATTTACTAATCATCCTCCCAATTCCCAAATATGCGGTGCAGATAATATTTTCAAATTTTCATAATAATAATGATAAAACATCTCAACCATTGACACAATGACCGATGTAGTCGTTGTGCATGGCACATACTTTATCTACTGAGCACAGAAATGTATTCCAGGACCACAAAAATGAGGTTATATTTGTCCTTCTTTTTTCTGTGGTGTGGTGGAGAGTCAGCATCAAATATGACATTGAGTAACTTAGATTAGGATGTGTCATTTAGTTTCAAAACAGCTTAACTCTGCATTACATATACCTGATTGTACTAAAAGATAGGGAGCATTGGGCTTACAGAACGAAAGGGAAAATCATCTGCCTCAAGCATATGAACAATTTGACCCATCTTTGGTCGCTTACAGACATCCAAATCTATGCAGCGAAGACAAATCAGTAAAGCTCGCTTCAAAGATCTTGGAGGGGGCTGGATCTCAATTAGAGGATCAACTAGCTCATCACCTCGACGACTCGCAACCATTCCCTTAAACCAATCAACTAAGTTCATCTGAAGCACATCAAACAAAAGACAGCTATAAGACTTAATG
The DNA here is from genome assembly GCA_037177725.1 of Cyamopsis tetragonoloba. NCBI lineage: Eukaryota > Viridiplantae > Streptophyta > Magnoliopsida > Fabales > Fabaceae > Cyamopsis > Cyamopsis tetragonoloba. Next base: position 85,810,987 of record CM074119.1, read on the forward strand.
AAATTTCATTGGAATACAGTAAAGAAAATCTAGAGAAACCTGGAATCACCTCTCCAGGTGGTCTAGAATAATCAATGGGACTTCTTCCCGTAATTAGCTCCATAAGTAGAATCCCAAAACTATACACATCACTGCCCTCATTAAGCATACCCGTGCTTGCATACTCAGGTGAAACATATCTGCACAAATTTTGTGGTAAGAAATAAAATAGAGATGAACTTTATCCACCTCCATACAACAGAAGATTATAAATAACTCGGAGGCTTGTAAAGAACTGACCCAAATGTCCCCATTACACGTGTTGTCACATAGCTTTTCTCAGACCCTAAGAGTTTGGCAAGTCCAAAGTCTGATACTTTGGCATTCCACTTTTTGTCCAAAAGAATGTTGCTGGATTTTACGTCTCGGTGGACAACTTTGGGTTCTAAGCCTTCGTGCAAGTAGGCTAACCTGTTTCATAATGTGGAAATAATAATGGATACTCTCGATGAAAGAATATTTAAGACAATATAAATTTCATGATAATGGAGCACTGTACAAGTTGTCATAAAAATACTGATTTTCCACTTACTATAAAAAAAATAGTCAATATCTCAGACGATAAGCAGTTTAATACATTTGAAGGTAAGTGGGGTGATACTAAGATTTATGTTCAATAAAATAAAATGAAACAGGAAACTCAACAAACTTACCCTTTTGCAGTTCCAACCGCAATCTTCATTCGTATATCCCATGTCAAGGGACTAACCGGCCCAACATCACCATGCAGCCATTGCTCCAAAGTTCCATTGTCAACGTATTCATAAACAAGCATCCTGGATAGTCAACATAAGCACCATAGACTACATTACAGATTTAGAGGAAGTTTTTCATTTGAAAGACTTAAATTCAAAGAATTACTATCGTGTAAACATTATATTTTACCTTTTAGTTCCTTCTGCACAATATCCAACTAACCCCACCAAATTCTTATGCCTCACTTTTCCAATGGCTTCAACCTCCACCTTAAACTCTTTCTCTGCTTGTCCCCTTAGATTCAATACAATAAGGCAAATGAGTTTTTAGAAATGCTGATTTATTTCAATTTCAGGAAAGAGGAACTAGATATAGTATTGCATAGGATAGCAAAGTTTCGGTGGTAAAATTTGCCTTAGCACATTTTATTGTTAGTATGGGGGAATTCTTGCAATAACTCTTAATTTATTGTGAAGAATTCAAATGTTTTGCAAAAGACATGTTCAATTTTTCAAGTGGATCATCAATAGTAAGAAATTGTTTTTCATGCTGCCGGCTGCGCTTTTTGTTAGTGGTAATGTGAAGCTAGTTATTAATATTCACAGTCACTGGCATTCATTTAGAAAATCTAAAACACGTGGAATGTTCTTAGTTTGTTTAAACTAAAGTTTTCTGGAGATTAAGATATTAAAATTAAGATAATATAATATGCCTAGTAAAGATAAAGTTGAGAAACAGAAATCATGAAAAATAACGAAAAGTAAAAGCAGATAAAAATAAAAGTAACATTACCCAAGCCAGCCAAAAAAAAAGACCAAAGAAAAACACAAAGTGGCCATTTATTATTATTTATTCTTAATTCTTAGTAGTCCTGCAAACAAATATTAATAGCTAACAACTCACAAGTATTCTGCCAAAACTTGAGATGAATACAAATAAGCACATTTTGTCGGTGAATCGATTTTCTATACGTATACTGATGAGATTAGTCGTTAGAGTCGTATTCCATAATTATAGAAATTAGAATGAGTTTGTTTCTCCACATTAACGAATGATTCACTAAACTGCATAAACATAATGATCAGAGTTTGAAATGGAAATTGGGGTAAGCTGTGAACATACTTGTTGTTGAGAAGATTCTTGACGGCCACCACGGAACCGTCCTGCAGAGTTCCTCTGTACACAATCCCATATCCTCCTTCTCCGATCACATTCTCTTCTGCAAACCCATCGGTGGCAATTTCGAGCTCCTTGAGGCTATACCAGCGGCCCCAGCCTATGTTGGGAGACTCCGCCGACGCACTCTCACTCTGTTCGATCTCCGGGTCGTGCTTCTTCGGATCATCGTTAACACGTTCGATTTTGAGGTCCATAAGATCCGTGGCATTAACCTCGACGATCTCCTTGGAGACAAGAGGGATAGTGCTGGAGCTCTGCTTCACTAGCATTTTGGTGTTGTCAGAGTTTCGGCTGCGAAGAATGCAGAGGACAACAAGAATGACGATAGAGAGCAGGATTAGAAGGAAAATGAGGATCAAGACGTAGAGTTTGAGACCGAGAAAGGGAGTTGGCATGGTTAGGTCCGGCAGAGCACTGCCGGAGGAGTTGGCGGAGGGTGGCATTGGAGTGAGTCGGAGTCTGAGATTGAGATGAGAATTATGGATTCTCGGGAGACAGGGAAAGCGAAATTGAGGGCGTTAGCGTTTGATTGGAGAGAAAATCGCAATAATGAAATGGTGGTTGCTAGAGGAAGCATTCAAAAGAAGAAAAAGAAAAGAAAAGAAAAGAAGTGAAAAGAAGAATATTGAGAAAAGAGAGGTTTCAACTTTCTCTCTTTTTCTTCTTTCATCAACGGATACAAAAGCGAAAGGAGTGTGTTTTGAGTTGTTATCCTTTTGGGAGGGAATTGGACTTTATTTACTAAAATGCCACTCTCAGTCGCTGAGTGCCCATGGATGTTAATGTAGAGTACAGTACTACTATTTTCTATCGATAAATCAAATCAAATTAATGTTATGATCATCGCTTATGAATTAAATGAAACAACATTTAAATCATATCACTTTTCGTTGCAGGGTAGTAGAAGAATAATGTCTACTTAAAAGAGTAATGCTAGATATTTGCGTCTAATATCTTATCGTTGTTTATTGCAAGTAAACCACGTATCTGTATAAAAACATGGTTTCGTATGTTATAGGTTTGAGTTGCTATTACTCTGTCTCTGTGATAAGATAAAAAATAAAAAAAAATATCTGATGTACTTTTACTATTAATTTTTCTTTTTAATAAAAAAATTTAGTTAAGGAACAGGTTTATTCCATTTAAAATTAGGATATATATCAACTTCAGGAAGGATTTATAGTGAATTTGATAGATCGCCTATCAATGTGAACTAAATTCAACAAAATGGGACTCGAACCTATGACTTGTAGTCATAGACCTAAGCACACACTTTCTAAGTTAACCCTTGTTGGTTTTTACTATTATTTTTTTGTATAACAATGAGTTTTCTACCTTTAAAATAAGACTAATATGGTTCACGTTGCGTGACTGGTATTAACCCCTGAAAATTTGAAATAGATGAAATTACGAGACTTTCAGTTGCAGATCGTTCCTTCTATAAACTTAGCGGGATTTTATACTGCTAAGTCAACCCTTGAGATTGGCTTTTACTATTAATTGATATTTCACCTTAATTATATTTTCTTGTATATTAAAATACATTTAATTTTTAAATTATATTTAAGTATAAAATGTATTAATAAATTAAGGTTAGAATTATTGATAAACTTAAAAACTTTTCCTCTTACATCATTCATTCAAACTTAAAATTTTTAAGATAGGAAGTTGTTGATTAAAAAAATTATTTAGTAGTTATTTTCATAAAGATTCTATTAATTAGTGAAGTAGAGGAAAGTGGTGGAAGTTGAAACATAGGAATCTATTGTGATTTGGTGATGCATTGCATTGGGTAGCACTTGGCTGTATATATATGTGTATTGTCAATTTGACGAGATGGATCGGGATTCTACGGAAACTTGATTATCAAACGTAACTCACCACCAAACGATTTGTTTGAATATGCGATATATTCTGTTTTAATTTATTGCTTGCAATTAGTTTCACCAACTAATCTATCTATCAACTCACAGTTCTAATATATAGCATCGATCCAGATTAGTAGGACTTCTAAAGAGAGATATTTTCAAGATCGTGTTGGGCGCGGCTCCAAAATATTAATGGGCACTTCTGAAGAACGTGAAATATACAGGCTGCTGCTAGCTACCGCTACCTACCTGCTGTTGCAGTATTTTTAATGTTTTCAGATAAATTGCACTCCCACTTTAACCCTATTTTCAAAATGCTTCAAATCGTAACAAGACTGTCCAACGAATATATATTACACATTTTGTTTATATATCAACCTTTAAAACTTAAATTAACAAATTCAAAATAAATTTATTTAAAATTTTTATGATATTCAAAATATAACATAACATTTGTGTAAAAAAATATAACATAACATTATATTTTTTAATAAAAATTTTACTTTTCTTTCTTTATTTTAAATTTTTAATGCTGATATTAACAAAACCCTACATGATATAATGATTAAATCAGGATTCAGGATTCTAGTTATTTTTCTCCCACCAATCATTTTTCTTTCTCACTCAAATAGGATAAAAAGAAACACTTTTTTTTTATTCCCTTCCGGAGGTGATGGCAAAATCATCAACCTTATAATCTCATCTCTAGGTTTGTCGCACACACCTTTCTTCGTCTGAAACTATTGATAATATATAGTGGTTTAAATATTGTTGGGTGTTGTTAAACTATATTTTTAGGATATTTATTCAAATTATTAGAATTTTAAAAAATAATTATAGGTGCATATTATTTCATTTCTTGAAAATATTATATTTTTTAATTATTTTTTATTATATTTAATTCCATAAAAATATTCTAAAAAAACTAGTTAGTAACTCATTAATAAATTATTTTTCTCTTAATCCTTTCTTCTTCGATTTTAAAAAATTTAATTAATAATAAAGTGACTTATAGTTAGGGATGACAATGGGCAAAGTCTGGGTAGGGTACTTAAGTACCCGTCCTCATACCCGTGTTTTAAAAAAATCCCTGTACCCAACCCTATCTCCGCGTGGGTATTAATTTTAATGCTCGTTCCCATACTCTCTGGGTACCTATATACCCGGACCCAATACCCACGGTTTAACTAAATAAAATACATTTTTCTTCTATTTTTTCTATACACTACTAAAACAAGAGTTATTTTAAATATTTACATTTGGTTAATATTAAAATTTAAATATCTAAAAAACAAAAAATATTTTTTAAGAATTGGAAATATATAAATTAATCAACAAGCTATCTAAAATTTTATTAATAATCATTTATCTAATTTCAAATTCAATACATAAAGGCATAAGATAATTAGCTATAAAACATGATATAGTTTAAAATCTAAAGTTACGAAGTAAATAGTTATGAAACATAATATAATTTTAAATCTAACATAATAATACTCACGTAAGTAATATGTGAAGCTCTCCAGGATTTTTCTAAGAAAAATATATATTACTATAATTTAGTTTTAGGTTATGAAGTTGAAATTATCGAATGAAAGAATGAAGTTAGATAGGATTGATGAGCAATTTAGTAACATAGTTAATTTAAAAAAATGACAATAAAGTGAAAGGATAATAGGATTATAAAAACATCTAAGGACAATATAATTGAGATTTAAAAAAAGAAATAAAGAAACACAATAGTTATTACCATAATCATAAATAATAATAATTTTTATATAATACTTAAGTATACGGGTATAGGGTGGGATGGGTACTAAGGTACCCGTACCTGCACCCATCTCACTAAAAAGTGTGGGTAATTAGCCGGACCCGGACCCTTCCCCATTTTACTAGATAAATACCTTCCCCACAATGAGTAATTTATATGGATACCTTATGTGTCTGGGTCAGATTATCATCCATATAGTATATAATATGACTGGGAGGGAGTATCTTCTTCAAATTCTACTTAGCTAGATAACTAGCTTACTAGCCTTCTACAATTTTTGAAAACAAGGATAATTTTTTGGTTAAAAAAAAAAAAAGATATGCAAATAGTCAACGTAAAATGTTATAAAGCCCATGTGTACTTTACAACTATTTATTTGGTCCGGGGAAATTTCTTTATTATTTTTTGAGAAAATTTCAGAATAGCCTCTTACGGTAAGTGTATGGATACTATTCAATCCGGTTCAAGTTCACCCGCACACATTTTTTGGAAAAAAAAACCTTTGTTTTTATGTTTCTAAAAAAATAGAAGAAAAAGAAAAAGAATAATGATTTATATTTCTAAATATCCTCCTAAATATCTTCCTAATTCCTTTTAAAGTATGTATTGAAGGAGAAAATTAAATGTCTTTATCTTAAAACTATAAAATACATTTCTCACTTAGTAATTAAGAGGATATTTAGAAGGATGTTTTAGGAGGATATAGCATTGCTCAAAGAAAAAATAGCTAGTTACCGCACACGACTTAAATATTAAATCAATGTAACATCATAGGGTTATTATTTCCATAAGGGTGTTAAAACTTAAAAGAATATCACATATTATAAATAATGTAATAAATATATTATTAATATTCATCGTGGTATTCCAACAAGGTCCCATGGTCTAGTGGTCAGGACATTGGACTCTGAATCCAGTAATCCGAGTTCAAATCTCGGTGAGACCTTTTTTCATAACCTTTTATTTTCAGAAGTTTTGTTTCAAATTGTGATTATAATAACTTGGCCGAGATAATTTTTTGGCATCAACGGATCAACTGCAATGTTTTAATTTAAAATTTAGCCCGCATAATTTCTTTCAATCAACTTAATTTTTTTAAATGTTCAATTCCTTTCTTTTTTTTTTTTTATATTGAACAGAGCACTACGATCCACAAATGTTCGATTCTTAATGTGAAAATAATTTATACTTTAGTCTAGCATTTATCACTCACAGAAACATAACAGTTCCAAAATTATGAGTATGGGTTGAGTTTATTTACTTAAAGTTTGACTTTCTTTGTAATCTCAACCCTTAAAGGGTATCTGTGTACCCAATTTGTGACCGTGTACACTTGACAATGAGGCACCTTTGAATAAAAAGAAACAAAACTATTCCTTTTTTAAGTTTGTCGGAAACAAAATAGTTGAAACAAATCTAGACCGCTTAGTTACTATACTATATGCATACTAAAATGATTGAAAAAAGTTATTGTCGCTACTCTGAATTCCAAAACAATATAAGTCAAAACAATCATTTTAACATGTTTTCTTTTTCACTCTTTGAATCCCTTTTGTTCGGAATAAAAACAAATAAGATCAGAAAAAATAAATCTAAGACATCAAAATTTACACTCCATTAAAGGACTCAAGAGAAAGGGTTAAGAAAAAAATCAATTATGGGTGAAAAAAATGGGGCTTGCTTCTAAGCAAAACAAGCAGTGAAAGAAGTATCCACATCTACCATAGCACCTGGCCTTCTCGCTCTCTATGTCTATCTATCCAGTCCACCAGTTTTTTTGTGTCCAAAACCACCGGAAAAAGAAATACAATCACCCCCTTCAAAAGGTTTCATGGGTTCGCCATTTTTCTGCTGAAACGTACAACGAACACTTTCCAATTACAGATACCCAAGAAATGCTCAAACCAATAAGAGCACAAGAGTATTAGTGAACAAGATAAAAAGGAGTAGCACATTATCAATCATTACCAAAATAAATTCAAACCTAAAGTTTCTATTCCTACCCCAACCTTTCTACATCATGTGAGCCAAATGGCTCTAGGAATATCTCCTTCGCCCCCTCCATTGTGAAAGCTACCCTGTGACTGTGAACCAGAAGTTCTTGAAAGCTTTAAACTAGTACTTCCTTCTAATTTTGTACCAGAGGTTGCCGGAATTATTGTCACATCAGATGAACTCTGATGCCAACTGCCAAACAAGGCAGCATTCCAAGAGCCTCTAAAAGAGGTTGTTCGAAGCCGTGCAGAATTGGAAGTTTCTTCCCTTACAACTTTTAAAGGGTTTTCCATAGCCTTGAGAGCACATATCTCATTGGGGGTCTTCTTAAAGGCTTGGGATTTAGGCAAGACCTAGCAACAATGGCTATAGCCCATACTTCCTCTAAGAAATCTTCATCGACAACGAAAGATGGATCAACAATTTTTGTAATAAGTTCCTTGTCATACATACTAATGCAAGGTAGAATCTGATCAAACCATTCTTTTACTTCACCATCATTGCATGCACTAATTCCTAGCTTACTGGTTACTAGCTCTAGTAACACTTTCCCAAAGCAATAAACGTCATAGGTGCAAACTGATGTTGATGAACCTGTCAAAACAATAAACTAAAAAGAATTATATTGTTTCTCGGCCTAGCTCAACATCTATGTCTCCGCCTCCATGCATAACTCAAGTCAGAAAAGATAAAAATACACTTAGACCTGTGAGGCATAACTTTCATGAGATTCATTAAATAAATAGTTAGTAGGTACTTACTGAGGCAATCGCAGAAACCGGGCGATTTTGCTTTGATGAACATCGCCTTCTTGGGCGCAAGCTTCACTTAGACTCCCTAGCTAATCTAACTTCATATTTATCATCTAGAAGTATACTGCTCGCTTGAATATCTCTACAATAATTAGAAGATAAACTTGTCAAATGTCACTACTAGGATACTATTTAGGTTGAACGTTTGTAAACATAAACTTGTATCGTAAACTCGTTTAGCATACGTTTATAAACCAGGAACTTCTCATGCAGGGTAAACATAGGTCAATCAATTAAAGGTAATACAGTCACACTTCTAAATAGTGTCAATCATATATAAGTGGACAGTCATGCTCAATAATAACGACAAATTCTAGTTACAAGCAAAAATTATACTTAAGTCACCTAACGAATAAAGAAACAAACGCCAAAAACTTTACAGTTAATAACATGAAAGGTACAGAAACAATCACCGATTTTTAAACAGTAAGCTTGGCCATATATGTAAAAATTCAAACTGCTGCTATGAGCATCAATAATCATACGTATTGATATGAACAAGACCAGTCAGAAGCTTTGATCCCTTTAGAAAGACGCAACTAGGAATGTAAGAATAAAGCTTACGAAATCAGGTAAGGTATCATGACTCACAAAAAAACCACTTATTAAAGCAAACAAGAAATGAAAGAAAACACAAAAAACAAGCAAGAACATCTGGAAATACCTGTGAACAATGGGTGGAATACAATCATGATGCAGATATGACAGTGCCTCTGCTGCTCCAGTAGCAATTTTTAACCTGGTTATGCAGTCCAATGACTGCAAAGTACCATCTTCAAAACTTGCGTTCTTGAAGAATAAGCAATGAGACAAGTCCCTGTTTCGCATATGTTTATAACTTTTTATACCCTTTAATTGTGATGGGTTATCACAATGTTTAATATATTATATAATTTTTTAAAAAACTAATAAAATTAACTAAATTTAATTATTTTATTGATATATGTAATAGAATTTTTCTAACTTGTGCAATATTGCACAAGTTAAGAAACCATAAGTAAAAATAAAACACAACATTAATTGCTTGTCAAACTCAATTATATTAACTTTTTAATTTTTCCAATAACTTTTTTCTACTTATAGTTTCTTAACATATGCAATATTGCACAATTTAAAAAATTCTTACGTAATATAGTTAAAAAAGTATTTAATAAATAATGGAGCGAGTAATTAATTAGTTCATTTTGAAACAATTCTTCACACACCCTGGCGGAGTTGCTTACCAAACAAACAAATGAGTTTTTTTAATAAGTGCAATATTGCACAGGTTAAGAAATTAAAGATAAAAAAAAAGTAAATTACTAATTGTATATTAAATATAGTCTTATTAAATTCTTGTTTTCTTCAAGAAAAACTTTTCTACTTATTAACCTGTGCAATGTTGTACGGATTAAAAAAATCCCACTCAAATATACCAATCTAGGTTTTGTCCAACAATGATACGAATCCATAGTTGACTTCTTAACCCCGTTTGGACAACCCTGCAACCTTATTCTCGATCAGTAATACAGTAGTTCCATTATATTTTATAAACTTTCTGGTACTTTTTATAAACGATAAATAGTGATTTTTTTTATCTTAATTATAAGAGATTTATACTTTTTTAAGTATATTAATTGCTGTAAAATGATAAAGTTATTTTGTTATTCTTAAAATATTATTATTCTTAATTTATTATGAGTAACTTATTTATTTTTTTATGTAAGTGAATGTACTAATTACATGAATAATTTAAAAATAAAACTCAAATTCACTATTTTATTAATTGATTAAAATATCATTAAATATTTTTTATTGGTTCGTGTGAAATTAGTCACATATTTCTTATAAAAAAGACCCGAAAGAGTACATCATATATAATGTAATACTACTCCGTTATCAAATATAATCAAAATTTTGGACAATTATATGTTTTTAAATATAAGCAAATCTAACTACCTCAACTTGTGTTTAATGAAAAATTATCTAAAATACTCTCTACTCAATTCATTCTCTCATTTATTACAACAATTTTAAAGTGTAGAGAGATTAATTTAATTAAGGGTACTTAAGAAAAACTAACTATTTTTTATACATTTTCAAAAACATTTTATGAGACTAATTAATTTTTTTAAGGGATGTGAGGTAGTTTTTTTTTTTTATTCAATAACGGATGGAGTAGAGGTTAAGCATCCGATATGTAAAAAAATACTTTAGTGAGTAGTGAGAAAAATAAATATTTAGTGATTTTGATATTTATGATGAGAAATGTTATATTTTTTTATTAAATTATCATACAAATTTTTTTATCCATTTAATTTTGTTGATTATCATATATCTTTCATTAAGTATTTACATTTTGAAATGATAAATGACAATTGTCTAATATTAGATGAGTAGGTGAATTTATTAGAGAATTAAATAAGAGGATTTAACATTTTTCAATTAGAATCCAATAAATATTTTGTTTTAAAGACAAATATTATTTTTAATTTCTTAATTGACTCGTGTAACATATAAGATAAATGAATTTTATATTTAGGTTGTGTGTTGACTCCCTTTTTTTTTTTACTTCTCTTCCTTTTGTATGTAAAAGTTAGGCTAAAGAGTATTTTAATTTGTGATAAACCTCTTAAATTATAATTGTTTTTATTTTGCGTACAAAATGCAAAAAATTGGCTTTTAAGCCATGAGTTAGAAATAGGATCTTTAAAAAAGTTGACTTATTTTGTGAGCGCATCGTAATTAACACTTGAAATATTGAATATATTTTCATTCTCTCTTTGTAAAAATAGCAATTCGCTAAAATTTTTAAAAGTCTTCTTTTCATTTATGAATTATCCATTTCACTTCAACATTTATGAATTTTATAATTACTTAAAATTTTATATATTCTATAATTTTTAATATTAAATTACTATTGAGTGAGTCTATTGCCCTCTAAATATTATTAAAAAGGAAGCACTAGACATATTTAAAGTGACAATTGCACCTCTCATTATTATTTTGATAAATTTACATTGTGTTTAGGTTAGTTTTATATACACTTACACTATTTTTGTTTGCAAATTACCCATACCTCCTTTATATATTATTTTTATACGTAAATCATTCTTAGTTTTATATAGGGACATACACTCAATGGTCAATACCCTCCTCAAAATAAAATAAAATAAAACTTAAAGAGAAATATATATTCCTTCCATTTCAAATGATAGTCGTTTAAGGTTACTTTACGAAGATTAAAAAATAAAATAAATGTTATATAATGAGTAAAACAATTTTACTATTATATCCCTATTAATGATTGAAACATTAATTACATCATATTATTTCTAGTTGAGCTTTAATTATTATACAAAGATAAAATAGAAAAAAACATTTAATAATGCATTAAAAATATAAAGTGACAATCATTTTTTAAAAAATTCATTTCTCTAAAACGATGTTCATTATGAAACGGAGAGTTTTTACTAAAACATAAAGAGTCATAATGAAATATTCACTAACTCCAAGATTTATCGCTGTAATTAACTCATAAATATGTTGTGCCTAGAATTGGATATACGGATTGGGGCCTGCAGGTCGATCCGCGGGTTGGCGGGTTATGCGAGTTTGGGCTACCAAAATTCTAGACCGTTTATCATGCGGGCTTAAGCGGACCGGCTTATTTATCCACGGGCTAAACGGGCCAAATCCACGGGTCCCACGGGTTATGCTGGTACCTACATGGGTGTGTATATAGGCTTTTTTTGACTCACAATTTCATCATTTTCACTTGGGTTTTAAAAAAAAAATCAAACATGTGAGTATGTTACCCAATCCACCAAGCATTTTGGACAAATCAAACATGTGAGTATGTGACCCAACCCACCAAATTACATTTAAAAGGAAAAAAATTGTCTTTTTTTTTTTAAAAAAAAACCCAAAAAATTGGATTAAAACAACAAAAAAGTTTATGCAGGGACCGTGGGTAGCCTGCAGATTTGCGGGGCGGACGCGGGCCATATTTTTATCATTCCATTTAACATGCGAGCTTATGGAGGTTGGTCTGTTTATCCGCGAATCGGGGCGGGGTAGGCCGCCTGCACGCAATACTAATTGTGCCCACTATTAAAAAATTGTAGATAGTATGTCACAAGATGTACATAATATTTTGATTCCCTAAAAATAAAGTTATTAGTACAGTTGAATTTTGAGTTTTTCTATCCTGTAAAATTTTACATAAATTAAGGATATCTAAAATAGTAAAATAATGGAGTATTTATTGTAATGGAACATAAATATAATTAAGTATTTATCTTTTTTAACAAAAAGTTATTATTATTAAATAATTAACTTATACAAAATTGCACTGGATAGATAAATTCTTGAATTTTAATTTGTGTAGTGTTGCTCGTTACTTAGAGTTTTTTATAACGAGCAATGAATGTCAACTTAACAGTAGCATTAAATTAGCGGTTGAATTATGCATTGTTATATTGTACTAGCATTCATTCCATCGAATCCTATTTATAAGATATTTTTAACAGAGTTATATACAAAAAAAAAAAATAGTTGAATATAGTTAATTTTATTGATTTCCTTAAAAAGTGTATGATATATTATTTTTGTCCTTCATTGAATAATATGTTAGCCAATTACAATTAAGAAGTAGAAATAGTCAATATATTTAATTGGGATAAAAAAGAAAAGAAACACTAAATACATTATGAAAACTATAAAATGTCAAGGAAAATGAAGATCTTCTAAATGGTGCCTTATAAAAAAGACCAAAGTAAAATTTGAAAAAGAGAAAAAAATTGGTGAGTAATAAGCATTTGTTTCGGGATTTCGAAAATTAAAAGCTGTATTTGGTTAAAATGTGTTATATTTATAAATGCATTTTAAAATATAGATTAACAAAAAAAGAATGCTAAATAAGATGAGAAGCACATGAAAATTGCATTCTCAAAAAAAAAAAAAAACCTTCGCGATAATATTATTTCAAAACTTGTAACTCGAAAAACAAATTTCTTTTTGGTGAATATATATAAATATATAAATACAGAAATATTTTACTCCATTCGTTCTGAAATATTAATAACTTTAGTAAAAAAAATTGTTTCAAAATATTTGTCATATTTATATTACTAATACTATATTTATTAACTTTTTTCACTTTTATTATTTTTATAGCCAATAGCTATTGAGTAAACATCAAAGTCAATGACTAATTTAGTTTAACTATGCACTTTTTGTAAAAAATTCTATAGAAATTACTAATTGTTTTTCTTAATCTATGTTAAATTCTCTAAAATGACTAATATTTCAGAACTAATAGAGTATTCTTAAATTTACAATCCCAATAATGTATTTAAATGCTCTTTAAATAAATATAGTAGTCTGCCACAATTTATTCAAACAGATAATTAATGAAATGGTAAAAAAAAGTAAATCAAAGAGATAATATACATTTTTTAAATTAATATATTAATTATTTTATTACATATTTTTTTAATAAGTGTAAGTGGCAAATAAAAAATATATACCTTAAATGAATGTTTAACTTATAGTAAAACAATAAAGTTATCATTCTCAACAAAACGGTTTTTTATTTCTTAACAAGTGCTCTGAACATTTTTTGACTATAAAAATAAACTCTTTAATTTTTTAAATTTCTCTTAAAGTATATTTCAAACTACATTTCCTATTATAAAAATAACTGACTCAAAATAAAAAAATGTCTTAAATCAACAATCACTCAAGGCAATGCACATAAAAAAACATAAAAGGCATAAAATTAGAGATGAGGATAGTTTATTTAGTTATTAAAATTGTGGGAGATATTGCTATTTTAATTTTGGGGAATGGAGCATTATGGTTACTCTTCCTCCCAATAAGTGCACTTCCCTAGATTTAAACATGTGTCTTCATTCTTACGGGGAACCAAATTACTTATCATTTGTCCAACACTTGATTGGTAGATGAAGATAGTTTTAAGGTGGGATAATCTTTTTTTTTTTCAGAGATCATGTTGCCATTTTATAAAAAAATAGAAAGTATGAAGAATTTTTAGAAATAGTAGATTTTTTAGAAATATCTCATCCTATTTAAAAATATTTCATATTTTTTATTTTTGATAAAGTGATCATATGATGTTTAATTTTTTTTTCCACCTTAAAATCACCCTAATTGCGATTGAGAAGATATCCAGCAGTTTTTTTAGAGAACGAACCGTTTGTATGAATTTATTCTTTTAAAAGTATATTTACATGAGTTTAAACTATTGAGATGAATAGGAAAATGAAATAGTTATAAATTATAATTTAGTGATTGAATTTTGTTTAATACGTAGTTTCGTATAAAATTTTTTGAAGTGTATAATTTAAGTATGTATACATTAGAAAGTACATTTTAATACAAAATCAAACATAGCAATGATTTAGGTTCATAAAACAAAGTTTAAAGAACTTAATTATAATTAACCCATTTTTTTTTAATATTCATTAGGACATTAAAGTTCAAACTTAAAATATAAAAAGAAGAGAAAATGAAAAAAGTTTATTTCTTTTAGTTTTAGAAATCATTTTTTCCCTAAACAAAAAATTATATCATTAAGTTATCTATTTATTTATTGTTATCTAAACGATTAACCATGAACCAAAAAAACGATTAACCAAACAGGGGAAAGCATATCCAGAATCCAAACCGCTCCAAGCTTAACCCTGGTTGAAATCACGCGTCGCACAGTAGCGAGACCTAACGGAAGTTAACCTAACCCTAGTTAAGTAAGTTCCAGCTATATAACAATGTAGTAGAGTTAGCGTTTGTCTTCGTGCTCTATCTTCAAGGTGGATTATCGCTAATCCTCCTTCTCTTCTCTCTCTATTCAGTATTTTGTCTCTTGTTTCTCGTATTCCATGGCTTCTGCAGAAATTGAGTACCGATGCTTCGTTGGTGGGCTTGCCTGGGCCACCGATAACGATGCTCTCGAGAAAGCCTTCTCTCCCTATGGCGAGATCGTCGAATCGAAGGTCCGTTTGTCGCAGGGATCGGATCTGACACGATTCGGATTTGGATTTTCTCGATCCCATCTGATCTGTGCTCTCTGATCTGTTTTGCGTTACTTGATCTATGATACTTGTGTTACTATAATGATTCTTTTATTACTCACACCAATCGGTACGTTCATCTTCATCTTTGATTCAAAGGCGAAGATCGATCGGTTTTTTGTTTTTTCCTTTGGATTTCCTGACTTTTATACGTATCCGAGTCCGATCTGATGCGATTGATTGTTTTTCATGTTCAGGTCATCAATGATCGGGAGACTGGAAGGTCAAGGGGGTTTGGATTTGTCACCTTCGCCACTGAGCAGGCCATGAGGGATGCTATTGAAGGGATGAACGGCCAAAACCTCGACGGGCGTAATATTACTGTTAACGAGGCGCAGTCCCGTGGAGGAGGAGGCGGTGGCGGCAGCGGCGGCTACGGTAGCCGTGGTGGCAGTGGGGGATATAGCCGTGGTGGTGGAGGATACGGAGGGGGTGGACGTCGTGAAGGTGGCGGCGGTGGCTATAACCGCAACGGTGGTGGCGGCTACGGCGGCGGCGGCGGATATGGAGGAGGTGGTTATGGTGGTGGGAGAGACCGTGGCTATGGAGATGGTGGGTCCCGCTACTCAAGAGGAGGGGGTGCTTCGGACGGAAACTGGAGGAATTAATGTTACGTTGATTTAGGGTTTAGTGGGTGAAAGTGGAGCCTGTGATGTACTATCTTTTAGGTTTATTTTAGGTTTTGTTATATCCTTTGTGGTTTGAGTATCTGTTATGGTTTCGTGTTCCTCTTGTCCTGTGGTTCCTCTTTTTTGACCTCGGAAATTGTGTACTGATTGTTTATAAGCAATCCATCAAAGAATATTTAGGATGGTATGGATTTATGTCTTTTATTTGTCAATTCAACAGGCTAATCTGTTTGCAAATCAAGTGAAATGAACAAGAAAATCTAGTGAAATGAACAAGAAAGTGTTTAATACCCACTCAACAGTGCTCATTTTAAACCGAAAGTCCATTTTAATTCGTTTTTAATCTAGCTTTTGCCGGGGGCTTTTAAGGTGGGCATGGGACTAAATTCTCCTCCACCATGGAGAAACCTAATTTTGACCCCTATAACCAATTTTTTTTGTAATTTGGAATTTCACCACTATATTTTATCAAATCAATTCATAATTGTAGCCCCTTTAATTAGTGTTATTATGATTTTTTTTTTTTTTGGCAAAATTACTATTTTGGTCTAGGTTGGTTCATTTTGGTCCTTTCCGTTAGTATTTTATTAACGGCTTTTAAAAATGATACGTGTCACAATTTGGTTGGTCCATTAATAAAATAATAATAATAATATATATTTTTAATAAAATAATAATTTTTAATAAAAATTAATTAAAAAAAACCATCTTCTTCCCCACCACCACACCATCTCAACATCCTCCTTTCCTAACTCCATCCTCTTCCCCCACCATCCGAAAGAGATGAACCTGAAAGATTTGATAAGGAGAAGAAGAGGAAGAAGAAGGGGTCACCGACGGCGGGTAGATTGGTCACCGGAGGTGGAAAGGGTTGCCGGAGGTGGGGTGAAGTTTGAGGGAGAGGGGTTAAGAAAGAAGATAATGATACTTTTTATTAATTTTTTAAATAAAAATTGAAATTAATTAAAAATATAATATTATTATTATTAATTTATTAACTAACCACTTATATTGCGACACGAGTCTTTTTTAAAAGATTTTTAAGCTTTAACAGTTAATGTCTAACGGACCAGTAACGGAAAGGGTAAACATGAAACAAGAGTTTAAGGACGAAAATGAATAAAAAAAAGTATGAGGACGAAGTTGAATCAAACCCTATAGTTTGAGGACGTAAACAGTAATTTTGCCTTTTTTTTTTTGAAAATCTGATTTGGGGATTGTTCATCACCAAGAACATAAAAGCCATTCGATTAGGATTTTCTTGACACCATTCATTCTCGTTCTTTCTTATTTTTTTGAGAGGTCCTAGCCCATATCATTTAGTTCTTCATCCCTGTAACTTTGCCAACAATTTTCTACAACACGTTTGAGTTCACCGTACTATTCCTTCTGTACCGCTCTTGTTGGCCGCCACCATCGCTCGCCATTCTAGTCATTGTCGTACCACAATTCACGATTTTCTCCAGATCTGCACTCAAACGGTTTGTTTGGTTAAGTTTTGGTGAAAGAGTTTGCGAGAAGTTGCCGGCGGAGTAGAAGGTTGGTGGAAGCAAAAAGAAGAACGGTGGTGGAAGTGAAAAGAAGAACAGTGATGGAAGCGAGAAGTGAAGAAAATCTGCAGAATACACACAATTCTACATTTCTGATGAATGTTGCTACCAAGTTCATCAGCTACAAGTTCACAAGATCCTAAATTTTGTATTACTACTCTGTTTTCCCTTTGTCTTGAGTATTTGTTTTTCTTCCGTTTTTTTTTTTCCTTTTTGTGATTTACCGGAAACTGGTGAAGAAGCCAAAGTCTTGGGTGCTTGATCTGTTTGTGTAATATATAGCCTATAATGTTTGTCCCCAATTCCTTGCAACCTTTTGGCCTTCTTCACAGATTTTTTCTTTTTGTTTTCACTAAAAATGCAGTTTTGCATGATTATTTGGGATTCACAGATTTATTTGTTATAGATTTGCTTGATGCAGATTTGCCTCATGATGGTGGTCAAATTGAACAAATTTTTATTTTTGTTAAGGAAAAAAATCCTTCTTCTCCTTTTCAAGGAACGATTTGGATTTTTCGGAAATTATTGGGTTGGGGAACATAAAATGTAGATCTAAAAGGACATTAGGATAATTTTGCAAAAATTCTTTAGTTCAGGTTGCAAGTCAGTAATCCTATCCGTTAAATTATAAAAATATATATCTAATGACTATTATTTCCTTCCCTACCGTTGGGAAAGTGTTCACTTTCTCATCTTAAACTTTTCCAGCTTTTGCCAGATAATGTGAAAAAAAAATGAGATAAAAGAAAAGAAGATTTTTTTTTATATTGTTATAATTTATTTTTTAGTTTTTGTTAAATCAAATAAAAAGAGTTGGATATTCGTCTGTATTTTCCTTACCGGTGCGTTATAGCCAATTTATTGTTTTGTGCAAATGGAAATAGTGACGACTGACTAGAATGGTTTTTTAACTTGGCTATCGGGTTATCCTCTCTGCGATTGAAGAAATAAATTATGATTTTGATTTGTGTGAAAAATCTTAAGGATTTATACACATGAACTCAACCAATAACATTTCAACATTTTATTGATGAATTAAACACTGGTGGTTACGGGGTTAGAGATAACCAATGAATCATCCGTGGTAACACATGCAAGGGCATGCTATGTTTTGTATAGGATATTTTTGTATGACGTATCTGTGTAGTTTCGGGCTTAAACATAAGATGGATTAGAATAGTTCATTTAAAATTTTAAATACCAAAATTGTCAAAAATGCAAATTAAGGGAACCAAAACTACAATTAAATTTTTTTTCTCATCATCATATAAGCGTACAATTATAAGCAACTTTTATAGAATCATATGTTATTAATTATGAGTAAATTTAACTATTTTTATTATATTTAATAAAAATATTTAAATTATCTCTAATAATTAATTTATTTGCTATTTGTAATAAATACATTTCTCTTTCTAATAAATTTGAAAAGGGGTAATATAAAAAAATAAATTATTTTTTATTTAATACTAATAGTATTAAATAAGATTATCTAACATTAGTGATAAGTATAAAATTAGAGTCATGGTAATAACATTTTTCAACAAGTTTTTATTTTTGGACCAATTTTTCCAACAACTAATAAGCATAAAACAGAAATTTAAAATCGCCTACTAATTTTTTTGTTAGCCCGTAATGCCGGCCTGCTGATGCGTGTTTGGTCAGGGTAGGGGAGATGGGCCACAGAAGTCAAACATGAGATTAACTGAATTATATGTGTAATATTAGGTTCATAAGAACACATACGCGGTTGTGGTGAGCACGGAGTATATAACTCAAAACTGGTACTTTGGGAACAACAAGGCGATGTTGATACCAAAGTAGAAGCTAGTTCATGATCATGCAATTGAATTTGAAGCTAAGGGACTTTATATATATTCGTCAATTCCCACGCACCCTTTACTCTCAGGTCTCAAAATTAAAGCTAACTACATAAATACGACAATGAGAGGCAGTCATATCAAGGTGGGGGGGGGGGGGGGGGGGTCCACACCCTACACTCACATCTCTTTCTTTCTTAACCCTCCTCACTTCACTTCCTCCCACACCTACACTACACTCACCTTATGATCAGAGGTTGGTGGTGTTGGGGCATGGCATGACTGTTTCACGTTTCAATTAAACAAACAAACATGTTGCTAAACTAACTTGAAACCAAGGAACACGTTTCAACTATGTTCAATGCCTGATTTCTTTGCCTGTTGATAGGGACAGTGATAGCTAGACCACAGAATGATGAATACAATAGCTCTAAATATGGGGTGGACAAGAAGGGGGAATGGGCAGACATTTCCACTGTCTTCAATTAATTAGAATGCTCTTTTGTCTCTTTAGTAACACCCCCCCCCCCCCCCAAGTTGTCAAATGTTTAGAATAGAACTGACAAATCACATAAGCTCCAAAAGGAAAATATATAAACATTGTTCATTTGAGTTCTTTCAATTGCTTAGACTTGGAGATGAGTGTGAAAACTGCTGATTCAACGTGAAAGTACGTACTTTCTCTAGAATCTATGTCCAAAGTCCAAACAAATCATAATTATATTGATGGTAGAACTTTGATTGAGCCACTACCCTGCATGCATAGGTTCCAGTGATAGTAGATCATTGTCATAAGAATACATCTAAGTTTGAGTGATTTGAAGTTTTGAACTGATATGATAATTGATAACTAGCAGGAAATCTTGAAGAAAAGTGAAAACTGTTGATTGAGTGATGAAGGATATGGTCTAAAGAATGAAGTTGTTGATATAGCTTTACAAATTATGAAGAGACATAAATGTTCGGGCACAGGTTCATGTCTTGATCTTGAATAGGATTAGTTGAATTGTAGGTTGCATCAAGGGTTAATTAGGGACAAGTTGGAGCAACAAGTGCCCTCAGCAAGTATTTCACTTTCAAAGCATAATATAACGGTGACATTGGTGGACCTGTCTCATTCAAACCCAAGATTTTGTTGATTCTATTGTTCCTATGAGGATAGAGATATATGATCTTGGATTTTGCTTTCAATTGGACCCAAATTCAGCTTTATTGTTACAATTTCTCTGCTCTCTATCCTTTCGCTCACATGGGTGACCCCTTCAGAAATTCCAATTTCTAACTCTTATGGACGAGAATGCAATATCTACAAAGATTCACTTGCCTTTCCTAGCAGTAGCACCATCAAATGTTATTATTTTATATTACTAAAATTCTAAAACCATATATCAACCACGTTAGTGTCTCATTCTCCATTGGAAAATTCTAAATTTTTTCTACCCTAGTCTCGTTCCGGATCAGGTTTTAGAGAGGCACCGCCACCATTTGGCCCACTATATGACATTCTTAATATACATTTCTAATTTAATATTTATTGTACAATACTTTAAGGAAAAAAAGAACAACAACCATGCTCATTGCTGAAATGTCAGGAAAATGATTTCTTATATTAAGTATAATAAATAATAAATATGAAATTGTGGACCATGTTGTTTGTCATTTTATTTTAGCCCAATATAATAAAATAAAGAAATCACTACTGTGGAGTAGTAGAGGTGGGTATACAAACGCACCGCCTGGCCCTGCATAGATTTTCAAGGTTAAATAGACCATAACATACTTTAGGTTTGCATCTACGCTGCATGTACTTCATTTTTGTAATCTTTTACTTTTTTCTCTGAAAAATGATTTTTTATAAATGTAATTACATTAATAAAAAAATAAAAAAATGTATTAATTTTATAAATAGAAAGTAAATATATAAATGTAATTTTTTTCTCCATTTTTATTTCGTGACAATGCAGTACACGATACTAATATATGAATATTCCCTTGAGAAATAAAGTTTGGAGTTGAGTAAATTCTGCATGAACTTTGGAGTTGAGTAAATTCCGCAGGGACGAATTTTCAAATTTCATATGATTATACATCATACGGATTCTTATATTCCATATGGGTGTGGTGCGTTTTGGTGTCCCATACAGAATCTTAAATTACGTAAGATAGGTAATTTTTTTTTTAAAAAATAACCATATGTGATGCGACTAAGAATCATGTATGATGCAAAAAGTAGTAACTTAGATGTTTTATATTGGAGAATGGTGTCCAACCGTCCTTGACAAAATTTAACCAGTTTAAAGTTTTATTTTGGGCTTGACCAAGATTTTTTTTATTATTTTGGGCCCTTTTTTGTGTCTTTTTCTCTTTTCCATTTGTGGCTTTCTATTCCCCAGACGAAAAATTAAATAAAATAACAATATTACTTTTTCCGTTTCATATTGTAAAACTCTTTTGAGACATTTACAGTGTTTCATTTTGGACATCTATCGTTTTTATAATATAAAACTCTTTACAAGTTCTCATATGGTTTCATAAAGGCAATCAATTTTCTCCTAAAGCAAACTAAGAGATACAATATACTATTATTAGTCATGGTGATTGGTAATTGAATAAAAAATCAAAGTTTTCAGAAAGCTGTAAAAATGGGCAGCCAAACAATTTTTACATTCCAGAAAACAATATTCCCAAACAATCAATATACATACCAGGACAAAAACTTCCAAAACAAAGTAAAATGCTCATGAATCTCTGAACTGGTAAGTGAGTCATCACCAAACAAACCACAGCATATGATGCTCTTCTTTAGTTCAAATGAACTAGAATCAATCATCACACTAAGTATATAGTTTGATACTTAATAAAACAAAGCAAAGCTGATATACAAAACCTAACATTTTACAACATAATTCCGCTAGACGATCGACACATCTCCAGCATCTGCAATCAAAGAAATGAACCTCCTTCAAAATTCTGAAATTTCAGCTGTAAGGAAATGCCGAAAATGATGACTAAGTCAACCAAGGCATACCTTTTCCAGGAACAATCACAACAGGTGCTGCTTTACAATGGTGAAAGCAGTACTCACCAACACTTCCTTGTAGCACACTGAATTGAATAAAAATAGTAGCCCACTTTTGCATCAGATTAATGGATAATTCAGACTGCAGAATTTAGAGAAAGACATGGTCTCACAGAAAAGAGAGAAACTAGGGGGTAATGGAGGGGCATACCTTTGAATAAGGCTTCTGCCTCTGGTCCCCATAACCACAGCTGCAGGTTTGATCCTTTCTGCTTCCTTGCAGATTACTTTTCCTGGTTCGCCTTCCACGATCCGAGCTACTGTTTTCACCTGTTTTATATCATAGATTGACAGAAAACAGATAAATAATGGGTTATCATCAATAGAGATTGATCAGAAAACTAAATTCAGAAGAAATGGCATTCACTATATCCGACTAAGAAAGCACCTGAGCTGCAAGAGATTATTAGTACATGCTAAGGACTACAATTTAAATAAAATGAAAATCTAGGAAGCAACGATTAAAGGTCACAGTCTCAATTCAGAGCATCAGGGCTGAACCAATTAGGAAAGGGGAATATGGAATTTCTTAGAAAATGTATGATTT
Source organism: Cyamopsis tetragonoloba (assembly GCA_037177725.1). Lineage (NCBI taxonomy): Eukaryota > Viridiplantae > Streptophyta > Magnoliopsida > Fabales > Fabaceae > Cyamopsis > Cyamopsis tetragonoloba. The sequence goes on from CM074119.1 coordinate 85,834,045, forward strand.
GACACTGCTTTCCTTGTCCCAATTTATAAGTTTTGGGCAAGAAAGGGAGCTAGAGATATTTGGCACAAGGCATTTAGGAGTCAGGTTAATATCAGCATATACTTTTTGAATAGAAACTCATCCTCGTTAAGTTGCTACATCATAATTTGAACTACAATAAACAAGTGAGTACCCAACCAGAATTAAGGTTTTTTTTTTTTTTAAAAACAAAAAACCTCACAATTTGAATCCACATTATTGTACTTTCCAAGTGCAGGCTACATATATGAATATATGATACAATGATATATGATGGATGACTCTTTCGAAAGTAGTTTCATATTGAAGTATATTGCAGATGATGACATAACTTAGTTTCTGTTGTATGTCTATGACTACCTTCGTTTTATTGAGTGTGAAAAAGGCTTTAAAAAAAGAAGATTCTAACCATGGTGACTTGAAAAGCCTCAACTGCTAATTTCTCCATGAGCCCCTGGGTTATGTCGTAAACAATTTGGTTCTTCACATCTGCATAATAAATAAATAAATAAATAAAATATAGAAGAAAAATAAACAAAATTGTGGAAAATAAATAAAATTGAAAAAGAGAAGTTTAGGGGAATGAATGAGTAAGAGTAAGGAACCAGAAACGGCGTGAAGGAGATGGACGGTATCAGCGAGTCGGATGAGGTGGACTAGAGCCCAATCGAAGGCATGTTTGCTGTTGGGAGCATGATCGATGGCTATGAGGATGTCCCTTCCTCGTCTCCTTTCACCGGTTTCCCTCTCGAGTTCCGGTTCTGGCACCACCGGTATCAGAGACGGAAGCCTCACTTCTCTGTAGTTGTACTCTTCATCTTCCATAACTGTCTCCATTGATACGATCAAACTCTCCTTTTCTCTAATTCTTCTCAACTAAAATTGGTGAATTGGATTATGTTTGTTTTTAATTGGAGCTTCCACTTTTTTTCTTTTGTTTTTCCATGGCCGCCCTATAAAGAGTCGTGTCCAAATGGAAAACCTGTTCTCCACAGTCATTCAACCTTTCTTGATTTGTTCTTAAGGAGGGAGGAGTATTATTTTGCACACTTTCTTTCTTTCCCCTTAATTAATAATCAAAAAGGTATTATTCCCATGATATTTTACCTAATTAGTATATTAGACTTCCTTCTAGAAACAACACCATGTATTTTTTGCCTTTTCTTCAAAATTCAATATATAACCCATGCTTAGTTGACTAGTCATCACAATACAACGTGTGGGATTGCTAAAATATTGTTAAGTATATTACAAGTCTGTTGTTCATATTTGAAATGAATGAATACATGCTTTTGTTAAAATGATGTGTTTTTTTTTTCTTGAAGGCGCAATAAATCATACCAATAACTGAAATTATTATTACTGTTATTATTATTGCTATTACTATAGTGATGATATGTATAAGCAGAGGCTTATCTTGCAATGAGTGGTAAGTGGTAAATAGAGTAATTGACTTTTAAGTACGCTAATGAGTAATGTGGTAGGCGTGCGTGTAAGTCAGAGTTTATAACATGATATGACTAAACGGTACGTCTGTCATTAGAATATTTTCTCTTGAATTAATATCAAACTAATCTGTGTAGGTGATTGCATGAGATGAATTCGGAAGAATGGAAAAAAGATATAGTATAATGAAAATTATTTAATATTATTGAAATATTATCAAAATAATTTAATTATAATTAATTAATCCATAACGTATTTTAATTGATGAATATTGAATTCAGCATCAATGCATTTTAATGAAAAAATCCAGATTGGTGCAGGTGTCGCGTTGATCGTTACGTCAACCAAATAAAATGAATTGAGACTGTTTATGTGTTGAAATACATTTGTTGTGAGGTTATAAAAGGACAATTAAGCAATGGAAGGTAGTGGAGCGAGTTCTGAGGAGTGAGTACCTATCAATCATCAATCATTCAATTCAACTGTGGGTAGTAGTGGAAAGGAAGAAGAATGGCAGAAGGGAAGAGCAAGATTCTGTTCATCGGAGGCACCGGTTACATCGGAAAGTTCATCGTCGAGGCCAGCGTTAATGCTGCCCATCCAACCTACCTTCTCGTTAGGGACTCCACTCTTTCTAACCCTGCCAAATCTTCCATCATCAACAAATTCAAGGATCTCTCTGTTAATTTTGTTCATGTGCTTTTCCTCAACCATAATTTTGTCTTTTTTTAAAAAAAAATAAAAAATTGGATATTGATATATAGTGTAATTGAACGGGAAAAAAAAATCATCTTACTGTGTGCAGGGAGATCTGTACGATCACCAAAGTTTGGTGAACGCAATCAAGCAGGTCGATGTCGTAATCTCTACCGTGGGGCACTTGCAGCTCGGTGATCAAGATAAGATCATTTCTGCCATTAAAGAAGCAGGAAATGTTAAGGTACACTTGGAGTTTAAAATTTTCCAGGGTAAACCACTCGTTAAGATCAACAGTTCATATTTTCTGATATTTTAAAAATGAATTTATAACCAGTTCAGTTCGGGTTAGGTGAAATTTTACATAATGATTTGCACAACAGCCATGTGAATAATAAATAATCTAACTCCGGATTGCACGAGAAAAAAACTTGTAATAAAAAGGTTGTTCAATTCTGTATAATTCATTTAAATTGACAACGCAACGTCAGCAGATCTGTCATGCGCAGTGTGGGTGCTTATGTATGTGACTGTTTGCCCACTTTGTGTTTTGCTTTCGGCAAATTTGTGCGTTCTTCAGAAATTTCTGATGTTGTTTCATGTTTCATAACCATGAAGCCGTTTTTTAGTGAAAAGCATTGGTCACATATTTTGGATCCAAAACCCAAGTTTCCTAACTTAGTTTGTGCATTGCATTAGAAGACATGATAAAGCTTATCTGTTACATTTGATAATTGATGATTTCATGAAATTGTTATATAATGAGTAAAACTACCATGGCTGTTTCATTACGCATCTGGATTATGACAGTAAGTATATAACATTAGAGCTAACCTGAGGACTAATTTCTTTCACAGAGGTTCTTTCCTTCTGAGTTTGGAAATGATGTCGACCGGTCTCATGCAGTTGAACCAGCAAAAACCGCATTTGCCACAAAAGCCAAAATTCGCCGAGCCACTGAGGCTGAAGGAATTCCCCACACATATGTGTCAAGCAACTTCTTTGCTGGCTACTTCCTACCCAATTTGTCTCAGCCTGGAGCTACTGCTCCCCCGGGAGACAAAGTTGTTATCCTAGGAGATGGAAACCCCAAAGGTAATAACCCTAGAGGCCTGGACACAGCTTTGTATCAAGATTAAAAATTTACAGGTCACTATTGTCCTATTAACTTTTGCTTCATTAACAGCTGTAATTAACAAGGAAGAAGATATTGCCGCTTATACCATCAAAGCTGTTGATGATCCAAGAACCTTGAACAAAATTCTCTACATTAGACCACCAGCTAATACCTTGTCTTTTAATGAGCTTGTATCTCTCTGGGAGAAGAAAATTGGTAAAACTCTTGAAAGAATCTATGTCCCAGAGGAAGAACTCCTCAAGCAAATTCAAGGTTAGTAACTAAGTAATCATTGTTCAGGATATGTGCTGGATTAAACACTGCTAACGTATTTCCTTTTCTTCCAGAGTCCTCACCGCCATTAAATGTGATCCAGTCGATCGGTCACTCCGTCTATGTAAAGGGAGATCAAACAAACTTTGAAATTGAGCCATCATTTGGAGTAGAAGCTTCAGCGCTCTATCCAGATGTGAAGTACACCACTGTGGATGAATACCTTAATCAGTTTGTCTGAGATGCAACCCCAGTTGACGTGTCTTCATAGTAGAAATTTTAATTTTCTAAATAAAGAGAATCATGTAGTAGCACTGACTTGCTGGGCTGTACTCCCCTTCAAGGAACTATATATGAAGAAACCTATGCTACGCTATGTTGAAATCATCAATCTCAATTCTATTTTCCAACTTACTTATCTGAACAAATATCCATGGAATTGCTCACTAGCTTAAACAAAATGCATTTCGACAGCCATTTTGCCTTTACTTTATCTTTGATGACAATTTGACATAGATGACTTCTAAAACCTATTGTTACAAGCCGCTTAACAAATAACTAATTGGTATATATAAGGCACATCATTGCTAAGAAGAATGAACAGTGTCTAAATAGCTTCAAAGCAAATTGGCTTTCAATTGAATAACAAGGTTTGTAGTACATTATGAGACAAATTACACGGAAAGAAAACCTGTTCAATCTCAGACTATACCATAAACTAATCGTCTGAGCAGGGCAGGCCAAAAAAGAAAGTGATGGATAAAATTTGCTTAGTATTGTGGTAGGAGGCACCACACCAAGCAGGGAAAGATTACAACATAACAAAATCACAATGCAAGAAGAGATTTACAAAGAAAATCTAAAACTCAATACCAATTTGTATCAACTATGGAGTAAATTTCCAATATTAGTGCACCTTCAATCTTCATGTAATAAAACCAGTAAACACTAAAGATCCTCTGTAACCGCTGCATACTGACTTCCACCATACTCTGAGTATAAATTCCTTCAAAAAAGGAGGAAAAGTTAAGTACCATGAGTGTTTACAAAACCTAACTTTGCCCTTCAACTAGCAGATACTGTTCCTTTAATCATGACAAGGGCCAAGTTTCAGTCTGATCGAGAGCCACTGCTACCTGCAGAAGATCTCTTACCGCCATACTTCTGTAAAATATAAAATGAAATCAACCATTATTACATTTCAGGCAGAGAGGTTATAAAATAAGGCAAATCTTTCTTCTGCTGAATCTAAGGTAAAAATGCAAAAGCAATTTAAGCACAAGAAACTGAACCTGCTTTCCAAAGCTGAAGGGGACATATTTGTACTTGATCATGTGTGCAATCTGGCGCCTCATTGTAAGGACAAAGAGAACAAACCAGTAACAGAGTAGTATTGGCCAAAAGACAGGAACATCAAATACAGAGAAGAATGTCATGAGAAACGCGATGCAGCAAGCCTTGGTGAAAGAATACCTGCAAGCATAATAGTAAAGTTAGAAAATTGAGGAGGCAAACATGAAGCAGTGGAGTTAAGAAGCGCAAAATTACCAGAACTTGAACTCAGGTAGTCGGCGAACGAAGGGTTTGAACTCATCGGAGCCTTTGGTTGGGAGCAAAGGGGCACTGTTAGGTTCGAGCTCAGGATCAACCAAAGGGGAGAGAAATCCAATCAAGAGATTGAGGAGATAGATTCCGAGGCCGTAAGAGACAATGTAAAATCCCTGAACATAGAAAGTACGCAAAACGTAGATGGAAGCAATAACCAAAGTTCCAGTCCATCTGTAGACAGTGTGAGGAGTAGATTTATCAAGATAATATTGAAACAGCTTGGAGAATTGTTGCCAGTATTGGTTGACAGGTGCAGCGGATGAGGCACTACCGCCCTCCATTAAAATGAATCACTACCTGAATGAAGAGAAAATTTAGGGTTCGAAGGAATCCAACTTTTGCTTTGAAAATTGGAAATACAAGTAGAAAAGCAAAAGAATGAAGTAATAGATCTGGAAATTGGTGGCGGCGGATCGGGAATTGAGGGGATAGAGAAGGGAAGTAGGAAGGAAGATTGTGGAGAAAGGAAGAAAAGGAGCTGACCTGCAAACAGAGTTGAACCTGAACCGAAAAGAAAACCTCGCGGATCTTCAAAGTTGAGTTGCGTATGTGTAGTTGTGTTGCTTCACCCTCAACAGTCTGAGTTAACAGCTCGTAATTACTTGCCATGTATACCCTTCCAATGGTAATCATCAACTACCTTATCATGCTTACACAGCTGGATAAATTTGTATTTTCCCCTTCTTTATTTAAAATCAAAATCTTACTAGTGGAACGCGATAAAATTTCTTATCTCTTATTTAATAAATCTCCAGCTCAAAATTTTCAATGGAACTAATTTATCTTAAGTATGCTGTTTCATTTTTTTATTCTGTTTAAGTATATCTGTCAAACGTTATCTTAATTTGGTCTCAGACATCTCATCTCACCCTATGTTATATTTTGGTAAAAAAAAACATTTTTAGATTAAATTTCAATAGTTATAAAATCATTTAATTACAACTTATGAAAATATATTAAATTTCTCATAGTCCATTCTACCAAACATTTTTTCTTGTTAGAATTTTGTTTTGAAATAATTTAAGTTTATTCTCGGTATTTTAAAATTTTGGTTTTGCTTCTCGTATTTTTATTTCGAAAAAGATTTGGTTCTTGATGTTATCTTATCATAAAAATAGAGACTAATTCCTTAACGAAATAAAACTGTGATATTCAAGACTAATATTTTAAACCAATATAAAAACTAAAATTTTAGTTTAAATTTCTATACTTTGTATTCATTTAAATTTCTATACTTTGTATTCATGTAAGTTGTAAGTTTTAATTCATATATTTTAATTTAAAATATACATCTATTATGGTATTAATGAGAAAGATTAAAATTTATGGTGGATAAAATATTAGGACTAAAACAACAAAAATTAAAGTATAAAAATTAAAGCCTAGATGAGTGTAAGGTATTTAGAAAAAAATGGATTAGGGATAGGCTGTTCTTGTTCTTATTAATGATTTTTTTTTCCGGAGACCAAATACCTGATCTTGTTTTTTATTTTTGGTTCTTGATAATAAACACTTGTTCTTGTATCCAAAATTTTCTATGGATGCTCTACTTCTGTGTCTCGGAATTGATAATTGACTAGATATTGTTTGTGATCAAGCGCCACAAGATTCAAAAATGTCTGTGAAGATATACACTGCTTAAGACTTCAATAGAAAACTCACCATTTTCATTTTCACTTGTCAAGAACTTGTTAGATTCTTTTTACTCTCACCATTTTCACAAGTTGACTTCAAAGAGTATATTTAATAACAAGATGGTCTTTGATTTGGAGCCCACTGACAACTTCATATATCAAAGAAAGTGGTTATTTTGTCCATTAACTTTCCATTAAGTAAATGCTTTGGCGCATATATACCTTAATCAACTCTTACGAATCATAGTTCCATTTTTAACTTGACATCCACTCTGCTCCAAGGCAAATTCAAAAAACCCACCTCCATCAATCCTAGAATTCACACACGGCGGTGCAAACTGCAGAATTATATCCCTCATTCTTACAAAACCCGTAACTTGTTCACTATCATTCACCAGAAAGCTGAAACTGCTATTACTCTCTATCATATGCTCCATTATTTGCTTCACCGTATCATCCTTCTTGTTTGTAACCGCTGACTCCATTCTGCCTGTGAACCTGTTTTTCAGGCGAAGACTTCTTCCTGCTGCTGCCTGAATATCCTCGCGGTCGTGTTCATCAAAGTCTGTGTGAATGAATTCTTCAACGGTTAAAATCCTGTTATTGCACAAAAACAGGCATTGCTTAGTTACACTGATATTGTTAATTCAATTTAAGACTAAGGACAGATCAAAATGACATGTTATAAAGTTAAGTTACCTTGAATTTTTAAGGAGGTCATCATTCTTTACAAGATGATAAACGTCAATGTTCCTCACATTACCAAGGAGCTTCTTAGTTTGTTGATCTACAACTGCAACTGCACAAGTTTGGTTCTGCCAAAGCAACTTCAAAGCATCCACAACAGTTTGGCTCCCATATACATAACTAACTTGTTCTTCATCTTCTAATCTGTGGAAGGACAAGAGGGTAAAAAAAAAACATACAAGGTGCCAATCCATTAGTACAAAATAGCAAATATGGTTATAATGTATGTAATTTAAAGAATATGATAGTTAATCCAAGGGGTTGATCAAGTAAAGCATGCAAGGTCTCGCATGTTAACAGGTTACAGGTTTGAAGCCTCGTTTGTTTTCTTAGAGTCTTAGGCTTTCTCTCACTTTGGATTCGGCAACATTCCCTCAACCTAAGATTTGTGTACAAAAGAAGAAGAAGAATGTATGAGTTGAATACCGGAAATCTGTCAAGTTCTTGTCTGCTATATTGTCAAACCATTCCAGTTGACTTGATTGAAGGAGCAGTTGGACTAAAGCATTCTAGAACAAAGGCAAACATATTTGATATTAGTATATTACTCATCATGAATATATGAACTTTCTAGAGCTGTGCTTAACTAGTAAGGAGATATGAGATACCTGTGTAATAAAACCTATGAGACCCTGATGCTGTATGACTGGCAAAACATTAAGCCGATGCTTAGAAAGAAGAAGCAGTGCATGCAGAATGGTGTCATCCAAATGTACTGGGAAAAATGGTTCCCAGATGAATGACTTGGCTAATTCCCCAACCTAGTAAGATTGGAGTGCAACTGAAAATTAAGAATTTGTTCACTGAACAGGTTTCTGAGCATACATACTTAGCTTATAATGAGTGCAAAAGTTGTTCGTTCCTACAAGGTATATATATATAGAAAGATAAGAGGGGAAACCTTGGTTTGGCCAATCTGAGGAACGTGGTCTAGCATGGAGAAAAAGCCATCGTTCTCTACATCCTTCACATGGTTTTCCATGGAATTTTTCCTCATCTTTTCATATTCCTAGAAAATATTACTCGCTTAGTGAGAATGTATGTTGTGCCGTCTGCCATATATATACATATAGAACTTTGAAGGTTTGAGATGGTAGGTAGGTTGGCATTTGAATTTGCGTACCTCAAGACACCAAAGAACGATGCTTGGAAACTCAATGAAACCAATATACTGATCTGAAAATGTAACGCTATCCGTTGCTGCATTGGGATCTAAGACATCAACGATGGCTGCACCGAAGATGTCCTTTTGGTACAACATATGAACTGCATCTCTTACACTGTCTCCAGCTTTCAATTCCAAAACTAACAATACAAGAATCATATAATAAACAAGGTATTATGCATTGTGAAACAAAATTGTCAACAACTATAAAAGTACCAACCAAGGGAATCTTTGATGCTAGATATTGAACTAATGGGTATGCGATCTAAATATTGTTGGAGTGCAGAACTAGAATCATTCAGCACATGTTGATGATTATCGTTGAGGCTCGAAGTGAGGTTCTTTTCCTTCTTCTCCGAGACGTTTAACACTCCTGCTATTCTCCTAGATTGCATTGTCTGATCTTCGTTTATTCATTTCATCTCTAATTCACTTAATTCCATTCATTTAATTTAATTTAGCTTAACTTAACTCTCTCCTCTCTCATGCACCGCCAACTTAGGCCTTTGACTCGTCTTAAATAAACATGTTCTATTCTACGTGTCAATCTCTTTGTAGCCAGTTAACCTGACCTTGCCACGTGGCATTCCGATAGAAAGATACTATTCATTTCTGCTAATCACCTTTTTTTTTTCATCACACATCACACATACTGGTTAAATCTATAGACTGCGCATGGGTTTCAAGTTGATGCTGTGTTCCTTGGATTATGAAGTGCTCAGATTCCTTATCATATCTTTGGTAAGATTTGAGAGATGTGCTTGAACAGATGATAACAGCATATTGTACTATTTTCTGTTTGGTGTATCAGTTTAGAGGAACAGAATAAAACATTAAAATTAATGAATGAGACAGATTGCTATTAAAAAAGGTGGAACGGAAGAAAACAAAACATAACAACACACAGAAGAACTATTATTATTTTCATAGAGTCATTTTTTATTAACAAAATAATATATATTTAAATTTCTTAAACTTTATATTATTTTTTTCCAAAAAAAATTTAATTTTTTTTAACAAAATTTATATAATAAAAATATATTCAACATAATTTATGTTTAATAATTTTTTAAAAAATACATTGAATAATTGTATTTATGGAGAAAAGTTTGTATTTAATAATTTATTTTTTCATAAAATATTAATAAAAAATTAATATATTTTAAAATTATTATTTAGTTATACTTATAATTTTAAAAAAATAAATTTAAAAAAATATACTTTTTATTTTTTCTTTAATTTTATACTTTCTATTAAGTAAAGTAAAATTTTATATGTATTTATAAAAAATATTTTTATATTTTAATCTGCACTAAATACAAAAATAATACATATGGTTGTGTTCTGTTCCATAATCACCAAATATAGTACACGATTCTGTTCTATTCCATTATGTTCTGTACCGTTACCAAACGCTACCTTAATGATAAATAAAAATAAGTATTTAAAAAGTGTCCTTTACATGAGGATAATAAAATAAAGCAACTTTAAAGCTCAAGGTCTACCTTCAATTTATTGACTTTTTGTGCGCATCTTGATATTAATGTTTTATTCATTCAATCTATTTTTACATGCAGAGAGGGAGCTTCTTCTATTTTACATAATAAATAAATAGCAAATCACGTGTTGCTTTCTCTGTTGAAAATAGCACTGCATCAGCTAACACCTTTCTTTCCCCAGAAGATTTGGTAGTGTTTCTTCCTCCAGTGCCTTTAGGCAACCAGCCAATGAAATTAAGCACAGAACATTTTATATGACAGTGCCATCTTCTATTGTTGCCTTCTCCATTATGATGGTGATCCCTGATCGAATGTAAAACCCATCTTCTGGCCTATCTGCTTCTTCAACACCCTACACAGAAAACATTCGAGTTGGTGAGACTTATAAAAAGGTGTTTGTTACAGAATGATAAAACTGGCTTACATCTTTGTTCATGATGATAACATCTTTCCCGATCTTTGCATTCTTGTCAATAATACAGTTCCTTCAACAAATATAACAAATTATGTAAGAATTTCATGATTATTAGCATTCATACATAGAAATGCTAATTCTTTATCATCATGATACTAATTCAATATCTGTTTTTACTGTTAACTTTTTAGACCCACAAAATGAATTGGATAATCTAGTGTCCACTGAATGTGAAATGGAAATACCTTATTTTGGTATTCCTTCCTATCCCAATCGGAACCTTCCCCTCTGCAAGCAGAGAAGCAATTTCGGATTCAGTTTGGTAATAGTCTGCTCCCATCATCACGGTGTCCTGCAAAAGGTGATTCTAGTTAGAAGGAATACAAGATTAAATGGAGCGTTCTAGAGTCAAGGGTCTAAAATCTGAAGAAGTATACTTGGAGCTCAACGCCATAATCTAATCGTGAACGTTCGCCCACAATGGAGTGTTGGACAGTACATTCTCGTAGGAAACATCCATGGGAGATAATGGCATCCACAATCTGCAAAAGCAACTCAAACAGAATAAGTAAAGGCACCTCACGAGTCATGCTGTTACAACATATTATGAAATAGATCATCATACCCGGCATTTGTCAATCTTTGTTGGTGGTAGGAATCCTGGAGATGTGAAAATGGGTGTCTTGGGATCATAAAATTCAAACTTTGGACTCTGCAAGAGAGTAGCACAAAGCAGACGTTCAGTACAAAACAATTTCACATTTCTTGGTGGCTTCCATTCTCAACCAGCCTATGCTACTGAATACTGGATGCAAAACAAGGACTACTTGTGTATCTTTATTATTGTGGCTTGTGAATTATGCATGGTGCCTAAATCACAGAATGGGAAAATTGTAAAATTAGAAGAAGAAAAAAATGTCAATGGTAAATATCTTGAACCCACTTCTTCAGTAAGAGCCAGGTTAGCATCGTAAAAGGATTTAATTGTTCCAATGTCTTCCCAATAGTCTCTGAAAAAATACGACTGCAAAAAATAAATAAAAAATTGTATTGTTAACACTGTCATAGGTGTGATTAGCTTGTCATAAACAACTCCTTCTAAAATGGATAACAAAATTTCATAGAAGATATCATTGTTAGAATTTTTCTTACTTGGACGTCATGTTCCCTCACAGCTGCAGGAATGATTTCAGATCCGAAGTCATTGGATGTAGGATATCTCCACTTTAGAAGCTTGAGTAAAACATCTTTCCTGAATACATAAACCCCCATAGATGCAATATATGGTGACTTTATTGCGTCTTGGGGCGACAACCCGAGACGAGAGGTATCTACTTGCTGCAGAGAATAACACAGAAACATATGACTATATTGAGCATTGACAAACATACTGTGAGCATATGATTATGGAGGTAAAAGTCAGCAGAGAAGTAAAATAACTATGGCAAGAAGAAAAAGATGACACGTTGGGATTTAATTGGTGTGGAAGTTTGCAAATCTATTCTACATAATCCATATCTGCATTTTTTTTTGACATGTTCAACATATCAAATATACAATGCTGTCCTGTGAAGTATTACAAGTTATACTGGATTCAAAGATGAACCGCACAGAAAATGCTATAGTCCTAACTCCTAAGATCTTCACTCTTAGACGGCGAAGGAAAGAGTGCTAAAATTGAGGACGGTTTCTTTAATTATTGTTTTTCTTTCTGGTAAGTAGTGAACAACCTAATACAATTATCAGATAAACAGAAAGGAAAAAGGTGCAACATTTGATTAGCCTGAGAGTGTGAAGTACCATTGCTTTCAGATCAGCACCCTTTGGTTTTTCTGAAAATTGGATAATGCGACCTCTATCATCTACCTTGACTAATCCATAATCTGAAGCGCGGCTGAAATGCAGGCAATTGAAGTTGTAAATTTTTTTGTTTTCACAAAGTTAGTTGCTTCTATACACTCACTCTTGAGTGAAATTAACTATAATGTTACTATTATCTAGGCAGAACAATGAATAATGATAACAAATAACAAACAACAAGGAGAAACACATCTAACAGAAGTTAACACACCTGTCACCCACAGCCGCACATGAAATTGTAATGTCAGCATTTCTATCAACGTGACTCTGTTTATTAGTCAAAGATGAATCAGAAAACTGAAAAAAATTGAAACCAAAGAAAATATTTATATCCCATTCTATAAGACAACTATCACAATGTATACCTGCAAAAGGTCCATGTAATCCATTCGGTATAAATGATCCCCAGCCAAGATCAATACATTATCTACGTTTATGTTCTTAGCATCCTGCAACAATGAAATACTTATTGACAAGCTCAAACTGTGATAATCAATAAAAAAGTATAGCACATACAAAAAAATTGCATGCTCACCTCAAATACCCATGTGAATTGCCTGACAGCATCTGCAGTTCCTTGGAACCAATTCTTTCCGGCCTCTCCGGGTGTCTGAGTAGCAGCAAGAACCTCGACAAATCCATCCCCAAAGTTGATGCCATTTCCAAAATAGGTGCGGGAGATGTGCCGGTTGAGGGATGCAGAGTTGAACTGGGTCAGCACAAATATTTTGTTAATGCCACTGTTGATGCAGTTGCTCATTGGGATGTCTATTAACCTGTAGCATCCACCAACTGGGACCTGAAAATTCATTGCACACCACAAAATCATAACATAGAACAAACTAACTCCAAAATGTTATGAGTTATGACTGTGACAACTATGATTCAGTGAATGTTTAGTGAATCAAAATAAACATAAATCTGTTTCAATAAGAGTAGATTTCGAGTTTTGGATCCACTTAACATGAAACTAAACACACACACGCACACACTCACCGCAGGTGTCGCAGCTCGTTTAGTGAGAGGAAACAGTTCTGCACCAGGTCCTCCTCCCAATATTATGGAAATTACATTTTTTGGATCAGCCCTTCGTCTCAGGAATGAAGGCATTTGTAAGGTCTGAAGTTGAAAACAACATATTACAAGTAAAACTACTGATTTTCACAATCATATGTTCTACAAATCACAACTTCACAAGTTAAAACCATAACTCTTTTTTTTTTTTTTCCTTTCTAATTTCAGAATTGAAATGTTGGGAAGTAAAAGATCGACCTAAGAATGAAATTGAGCTTACCAGGGTTTCCTTGGCATCATTTGTAAGAATGGCAGATATATGACCGGGTTTGACCCTCTTCTGTGTCCTAGAACCTTTGGCCAACTGATTCCCGAGAGAGGCACTGTTATTGAAGCTCCCTTTGATTCTTTCACCAAGAAAGGCATTCTCTTGACGAAAAAAGTAACCTTTTTCTGAGTTTGCTAAGTGGGTATTGGCTTTCAAGGTCACACAAGCAGACGCCATTGCCGTGACCTTGCTCTAAGCAACACAGAGGAAGGTGAAGGTGAAGAAGATGAGAAGGCCAAATATTACTACTAATTAGTGAATATGAAACAAAAATGGGAATCCAGAGAAGAAATCAGAGTGATTAACAGGAAATTAATAGAGCAAGCAATGCGATCGAGAGGTATTAAAAAGTAGGGGGTTGCCTTTATTGGCTTGTGAGCTTAGACCCCTCACGAGAAAGGTCGTTAAAATGTAGTGTGTTTTTGGTAAATATCAATATCAATTTTGGTCCAAAAACTATATGTAGTGTGTTACACAAACACAATCGCATAATATAATATTATAATATAAAATATAAAAAAAATGTTGGTTTGGCACTCCTAGCTCTCTTAGTCCAAATTTGTAGGTGTCTGTTGCATATGCGAAAGCAATTAAAGAACAAAGGCATGTCATTTTCTGTTACTGGTCGTGCATGAAATCAATGAAAAAAATACTAGTACTACTAATAATTTAGATGTTTTGACAGAAAATTGATGTGAATTTCAACGGTTGTTATTTGCTTGAATATATTATAGCAAGGAGAAATCAAATTACTCATTCCTATGTAGTCTGACATTTGATCGCAGGCCTTGGATGTATATGGAAGCCACTTGACATGTTGCAAAAGTTGTTAATATTGATTAAGCTCTGTTTGATTGAGAATGGTAGCTCAATAAAACCAGTATCTCGATTAAAGATGGAGGCAATCAAAGTATAGCTATGTGGCCCCAAAAACAAATAATTTTCAGAAAAAGAAGATAATCATATTTATTTTGCTGTCAAATATTCCAATTCATTCAAAATGTCCAAAGATACCAGCCTTGTGTTTTTTTTTTTTATTTTAGTAGAATAAAAAGTAAAAATTTATACAAATTGAAATTTACTTGACAATTAAGATTATTAATACATTAAAATTGAGACTATCTAATAAAAATAATTAATTTTAACTTTAATTAAAAATAATTTTGATCGAAATAAAATTTTAAACAAATGGACCAGAAAAAAGCATCCCAATTTCAAAAGCCTAGTCGTTTTGTCTGATTGGATTTATACTGTTTTTCTTTCACATTGAAACAAGTATAATTCTTCAAAATTAATTAAAGAGGGAGTTGGTCACTATACAAAACCATGCAATTACAATTAATCATTATAAAACAGAACTAATATTTATAGATTTAATTGTAATTTATTTCTTGTAATTAACTTTATGTGTGGTTACATGAGGTTGGTGCAATGGCTGAAAAATAAAACTTTAAGTGACACTTCTCTGATTCGAACCTTTATGAATGTACTTTAACCTATTAATAAAAAGCTTTATGTGTTGTTTACTAGGTTAATTTAAAAAATTAACAGTTTTCTCATATTCTTTTTAACGTGTTTATTATTACAAAATCGTTATTAATTTAAATAAAAAATATAACTAGTTTTAATGGTAAGCTACTCGCTTTAAAAATCACAAGAACAAACACATATTTTTAAAATAACGATAATGTACCATATAGATAAGTAAAATACAAAGAAAAACAAGTTATAATTCACTGATATTTATATAATTATAAGAATTTTTTCTGATTTTGAAATCTAATTAATTTTGTATTTATTTCCATGGAAGTAGCAAAAGAGGTAGAGCAGGCAGGCCATACAAAGCAGTTAGGAGTGGAGGGTGGTGGGGTCCACCTACCAAATTGTTAGTAGTAGTATTGTGAGTGGACCCCACCAATACCATTCATCAGTATATCTGTATGTGGCTCTTCATCTCTTGCGGTCCACGCCATACAATTCATTCCCCATTCACTCCGCAACACCCATTGAAGTAATTATTATTAATTCATTCATACTAATCATACTAATATTGACCGACTCGGATCATGTGCTATTTTGATTAAGAATGTGTTTGATAGAAGGAGCTCTTAACTTATTTAGAAGTATATAATTTATATTTATTTAATTTATTATATGTTTATTCTATCAAATAATTTATTATATGTAATTATTATTTATCTTTTTAAGTTATTTAACAAATATAAGCTACTTAAGGTGCGTTTGATACATGAACAGGACAGTATAAGTAATACAACACATTACAACTTTTATGAGGCACAACACAACTTTTTTGTGTTGTGTATCGTTTAGTACTCAATGCACATAACAAGAAGCACAACATAAATTTTACAATAATATCCTTCATGTTATATATTATTAATTTTTCTTACGTTATATACATATATATATATAGCTAAAGTGCATCCACATGGGTTCGAACCAAGGACCTACTACTCACAGCAAGTCCTATCAATCATCCGATCAACAGGTAAGTGGGGAAAGTGGGGAGGTAGTTATAGTACTGAGTAAAGATAAAAGGTTAAGGGTTATGCTAAACTTGTTAAAGTGCAATAAATACACCTTTGTAAATGATTAGAATTACTATAAATAACATTCATTAAGTAGTTTTCAAGTTTCGAAACATTAAAGTCTACTATTTTCAATAAAATATTACTATTTTTATAATCTTTATCTAGTGCCCTTAGGGCACTGTTTATCATTTTCCAAAGGTTAATTATGTCTTTTCTTAACTTGTGCATAGAACAAGAAACTTGTCCCTTAGTTTAGTGGGGTACAATAAATTGGCTTTTTGTACTGTCACTCAAATTTTGTGCGGTCTCTTGGCAACTTTTTGAATCAAACACATAACAAAGAGTTTTGTCCTGCGCTGTACCGTAAAAATTAGCAAATCAAATGGACCCTTAATAAACTAATTTTACTAAATATCTATACTCAATTATAAGTCACAAGTCATAAGTTATAAGCTACAGACTATAAACTATAAGTCATAAGCTATAAGTTAATATTACCAAACAAAGCCTAATACACGAGAGAATTTTCACTCACTAATACAAACCAAATTACTAAAACATTATTCAACCAATAAAAAAAAACTAAGAAGAAAAGCACTATATTTTTTAGTGCATGTTTAATTTTAATTGAGCAAGATCAGCACAGTTAGCGAAAATATATTGTAAATGTGTAATATAAAATTTAAATTTTAGTATCGTTAATTTATTTTTAAATTATAAAATTTTAATTGACTAAATATAACTTATATTTTAGAGTTAATTATCAATTTGGTCCTCCAAAGATTATGATGTCCCCAATTTTGCCTTCCAAAAAATTTTGCCACTAAATTAGTCCTTCAAAGATTACATTGTCACCAATTTGATCCTAAAAAACTTTGTCACCAAATTAGTCCTTCAAAGATAAATGTCTACCAAATTAGTCCTCCATCATGGACCAATTTGATATATTTAAATCTTTGAAGGACTAATTTGGTATACTTACACATCTTTGGAGGACTAATTTGGTGACAAAGTTCTTAGGTGGACCAAATTGATAACAAAGATGATCTTTAAAGGACTAATTTGGTGACAAAATTCTTAAGGAGACTAAATTGGTGACAAGATAATTTTTAGAAGACCAAATTAATAGTTAACTCTATATTTTAACAATATATTAATGATTATAATTCTGTTTTAATACAAATGTCAACCATATTTAAAAGACAAAATAATTTAAAGCACAATCTCAAGCTAAAATAATTTTACTTTGATCCAATTATAAATCAATTATACTTTTAGTGTGTGTTTAGTCTAGTATTGATAGAATTGATTTTGGATCAATGTGATTTTATAGAATTGATTTTGTGTAAAATTAATTTTAAAGTAACGTGATTTATGTTTGGAGATTTTTTTTTTCAAAAGTAAGTTTAGAGTAAAAATACAGTGTAAATTTTTTAACCAATGTGAAAGCAAGTCTCACTTTGCTTCAGCCAAAATTAATTTTAACTTTTTCTCAAGGCAAAAATAAACAGTTAATTTAACAATCAAAATCAATTTTAGCTCTTCAAAATCAACTCTGGTCCAACTAACGTTTTTTCAAACATGCACTTAATAGTCATGTATGAAAACCAAGTTGGACCACCAAACCAACGCCCACATTAATTCGTATAGTATTCGATTCCTATTTTTTTTCATTCTTCTCTATCTTTTTTATGAGAGGTTTGTTGAATGAGCAATATTAAATTTTTTTACTAAATTTATTTATTAATTGTTTTTTAATTTTTTTATCCACTTAATTTTAATAATAAGTGTCATCTATCTCTCAAAAAGTAAATGTTTAGTAAAAAGTATGAAATATTTGTCAAAATTAAGTGGGTAGTAGGATTTGAAAAAAAAAATTAATAAGAAGACTTATTTATTTATTTTTTTTGAATTGATACATGTGCTCTTAAACTATGATATGAAGATCAACGTGTAACTCGTTGATGAGAAGAAGCATGGGCAGATTTAGATTCCAATATTAGGGTTTACAACTTAACTAAAAACAATAAAAATAAAGGAAAAATTAATTTAAGTTAAATTTTAATTATATTAAGTAATATAATAATTTTAAAATTATTAAATTAAGAATTAAATATAAAATTTGAGAAATTATAAAAATATTAAAACATAAGATACAAAATATTGAAAAAATTATAAATGAGAATTGATATTGCCACACCTATATTGATATTGTCACTCTCATTTAAAAATTTTTATTCAATTTTGCTTTGTTTTTTTACAAAGAAAAAGAGAAAAAAGGAGTGACAATATCAATTATTGGAGTGACAATATCATTCCCCAATGTTATTTATATACTTTTTAAATTGAGGAAAAACGGTAGTGTGAGCTGCACTTTTAACTCAACATAAATCCATCATGTATGACCAAATTGATGATAAGAAGATAAGAATTAGAGTGAGAGAGAGGTGTTAGGATTGACTCAATTTCAATTGAAAACGAAACTTATTTTGAATATTAACGTTTGTAATAGTGTTTTTAGACGATATCGTTCGTAAAAATAAGATGATTTTTTTTAAAATTTTTACTATTTTACGGATAATATTATTCAAAAATATTAGTCTAAACGTTAATATTCAAAATATAATAATTGTGTTTTCAAATGAAATGATGTTAATGTCAATACACCCATCATAGATGCAACATGCATGGATCGTGTGTTTATTTATTTACCCATTATTCAGAGTGAGTAATAATGAGGAATGGGCTTGAGATCTTGTAAGGAAAGAAACAAGTGCATGGTGTTATTCATGCTCCATCAATATTTGACTCCTACGGTGTATATCTGATGCATATTATTAATATTATTATTACTATTATTAATAATGTCCCACTCCCACTCCTAGTAGTAGGGACTTGGGTGAGCGGTGACTGTCAACATACACCGTTCGTTTGTCCAAAAAAAATTAAAAAATCTGATGAGAGTGACGTTTTGTAACGATTAAGTAAGGACACTGTAGTGTCTCCAGTACGTACGCTTCATCTCCACCGTTAATTACTCCATCACACCACCAGCTATGAATTATGATTAATATTATTAATACTAGCGTTTTATCACTTTGTATTGTATAGCAATCGAATGTTGAGTTGTATTATTGTTTTATGAAAAAAAAAAATCGAATGTTGCTTTGCTCCTACCGTCAACTAATTTATTTCCCGTTAAAATAATCCTCCTATATAGAAACACGAACTAGTAGCTAATTCTATCAGAAAAGAAAAGAAAACCTAATATCATACTCCATGAGTGAGATATTGAGATTACCGTCATGAAAGAGAAACACTTTACAAAGCGACAAAATTCACGTGCCATGCTATGCTTGCAATTTATTTACACAAATACAAATACACTCCTCTTTTTTTTTTTTTTTCTTTTTTTCTTTTTTTCTTTCCTTTCCTTTCTTGTATATGTCCATATCACCGAAAAATACAAACACAGTAGTTGCCATCACCCATCACTCAGATTTGTAAATTGTAATATGATTCGTAATTTCATGTGAAAAATGTTAATAATATACTTTTTCACATTATTTTCAATTTTTTTTAATTTAAAACTGATATAAATTCTATTAAACGAGGTCAATTCGCTTCTTTAAGTAGTCAAATTCATTTTCAAATAATTTTTTATATGGATTTTTAACTTAATTTGATTCACAAAACTAGTAAAAAGAATATAAAATAGAATTTATATTCTTAAGACTTATAGTTTATATTTTTTGGTAACAAGACTTATAGTTTATATTACTTTAACATTAGGTTTTTATACTTTTCTGTTATTTTCTTTTCTATTTAGCAAAAACGAGAAAGGTTACGAAAATTTCTACAATTCTACCTTAACTTTGCTATTTGTTTTTTTGGTCAGCAAAGCAAGAAATACTATTATTGGATGATAAAATAAATTGAAAGGCCTAAACAGCGATTTCATTTTAAAAAATAAAAAATATAAGAAAAAAGCAAAACAGCGAGCTGAGAGCTATAGGTCCAACCCAATTTTTTGCGAGTTGATACGATCCAAGGTCGTAAAGCCCAAATATATTGGTGCTGGAATTTGAAAGGCCCAACCCTATATTTTTGCGATGGTGGGAGGGATTAGCATCATCCTTTTTGGGAGTGACACCATCTTTTTTCATATATAGATTTATGATTTTTATATATAAAAGGATGATGGAATTTTTGAAATTGGGTGGTCTCGATCTCTGCCACCTTTTGCGATGCTCATATTTTGAGATTTCATAACTTGTCCTCAAAATATGGAGGACACATATCATATCAAAGCATCAATAATAACAGATCTCATATTCATGTGTTTTTCGTCCAAAAAAAATGTTTAAAAATTGGTGGATTTTAAAGTAGTGCACTATATACCAATAAGAAAATATGAACTACATGCGATTTTAAATTAAATATATCATTCTGTACACTTTTTGTTTATTCATATTTGTTATTTTTTAAGTTTTTTTAACTCATTATAAGTGGATTTTAACATTTACCAATTTTAAAGTGGTGTATCATACACAAGTCATTAAATTATTTAATTGATTATAACCCGTTTAAAGGAAAAAAAATCAAAGAGATATGCATACATACAAAATACATAATTTATTATTATATTAAATATTTTCGGTTGAGTTCTGAATATATTTTTTTATGTGGTGTATCATACACCACTTGAAATGTGTGGTATATGGTTGAAGGAAACTTAAAAATTTGAAACATGACTTCACAGTTTTTTCTTCCTTGAACAAAGAAAGGAACACTTTTTGTATCTTGAAAGAAGTAGAACCAGTTATGTGTAACAACTAAAAACAATGCATTTAGCTAGTAAGCAAGAACAATTCAATCATCACCAAAATGATTCTCATTATGATCTTTTGGTCTCCTCTTGCAGCCGATACTCGTTTTCATTAATATCAAATTTGCTTAAAATAATTTTGTACAATGCATGTATTCCATTGCAATGAGAAAAAGATCACGTGACCAATAATATAATCAACCTCACACCTTTCATGTCTCCTAACCAATTTGGGTTAAGCAATTTCACGTATTAATAAATGGTTACATTTACAACTAATAAAATGCAGAAATGCAAACACAAATTGCTACATTAATCAATATTGAAGATTCTCTTTTTTTCTCTGTCCTGTTCTAGACAGACAAGTTCATAAACTGATACTGCTATATATGAATTTGAAATAGCTCCTCCTTCAAACAATGGCTTCCATGATGCTGCATGATTCACCCGGCTTCAAATTTTATATTAGTAACTAGCAAAGATGCTGTTTTCGATAATCTAATTCATGTGATTGTGTGTTAAAAATTTAAGGGTTCAGAAGGCTAGTTGCAAGGGAAGCATTGCCAGACCAACACATATGAGCAAAAATATTCTTCTTGTCTCCCTTATGATACAACATCATGCTCAATATGAAGACCAAGTTGAGATCCAAATCAATATAATATGATATAATAATAACAATTAAATTATTAAAATAAAACTTGTTGTCTCCACAATTTGTTTGCCTATATATATGGTGAAGATGCCAACCACTAGAGCTAAGAGTTCAGAACTAAAACAAAGTATAAACCTTTCTAGCCTTTGATTTTCTGATCACAAGAGAAAATGACAAAGATTTCTCAGCATGTTCGCAGCAACAGCTTTCCCTCTGCACCTCACCCAATGGTATCACAATATGAGGAACATATTCAA
Organism: Cyamopsis tetragonoloba; assembly: GCA_037177725.1. Classification (NCBI taxonomy): domain Eukaryota; kingdom Viridiplantae; phylum Streptophyta; class Magnoliopsida; order Fabales; family Fabaceae; genus Cyamopsis; species Cyamopsis tetragonoloba. Next base: position 85,856,157 of record CM074119.1, read on the forward strand.
AGATTAAAGGACTCAGAAGAAGCCACCTCTTCTTCATCCTCCATAAGCCACAAACTTAATGACTTGTTGGATTTGCATGACTTCACAGATAAGATGCTTCAATTGCAAACCCAACAACAAGCCTTAGCACAAGAGTGCAGTGACAGATGCATTGATGACCTTCTAGACGGGTCTCTGAGGCTCTTGGATATCTGCACTACTGCTAAAGATTGCTTAATGACTTCAAAAGAAAGCATGCATGAACTTCAATCAGTCATCCGAAGAAAGAGAGGTGATGAAACTGGATTCACAGTTGAGGCTGGAAAATACTTGGCTTTAAGGAAGAACTTGAAGAAGGGAATCAGAAAGGCCCTGAGAAATTTGAAAGCAACAAAAAATGACTTTGATGGCACCTTATCCATGTTGAAAGAAGCAGAAGAAGTCACAGTGTGCTCATTGGAATCTTTGTTGTTGTTTATCTGTGACATAGATGGACAATTAAATTCAAAGCAGAGCAAATGGTGGGCAATCTCAAAGCTGATAAAGCCTAAAAGAGTAGCTTGTGAGTCTCATGAATCAGACTCAAATGAATTTGGAAAAGTGGATGCAGCTTTGCAGTCTCGCAAGCCTTCAATATCTATTGAAGATCTTCAAAACGAAATGGAAAATTTGGAGATGTGCATTCAAGATCTTGAAATTGGAGTTGACAACCTGTCAAGAAAACTTATTAGGAATAGAGTCTCCCTTCTCAACATCTTCAACCACTAATCATACAAATACAACATCTATCTATCTATATGATTCTTGTGAACTCAGTTTTGATCCCATGATTAGTGTCTCCCAATTGTACATGAATGTAATTAAATCTTATTTTCTTGCAAAATAATAAAATTATACCTGAATTGATGATCAAATTATACTCCTTTATTGATCTTCTCTCTTTTTCCCTACTCCTTGAATTTAATCTTTCAATTTCTCTTTACTCTTTGAAATTCACCTCTACAAGATTTCACCCCCTTCGAAATATTCTTTGAAAAGAAAATCCTGTAAGTCAAGCAGTGAACCCACATGTGATTCAAAGTCAATTGGAAGAATCTTTATTCTAGCTGTCTTGCTTAATTAAAACTGCGGTTTGATTATTGATGTTTAAATTAAAATTTGCATTGCACATGCTCACAATTTTAATAAGCCGTGTCTTTTCTTAATATACACTTTTTTTTTTATATTCTTAATATACACTTATTATTAATTAATTTTCTTTCAATTTGGCAGGACAGCTCAACAGAGAAAACAAATGATACATCATTGTAATTCAATTACAACTAAGATAATCCATTTATTGATTCATTCGAATATGATCATCTACCAGCACCATTGGCATTAATAATGATTAAAAATATATACTCCATTGGTTACAAAATACCCGTCGTTTACAAAATACTTCCATTTAATATGATTCGTATTTTTTTATCAGCCAAATATATACCCCTCACTATATTTAAATTTAACTCTTATATTTTTTTACTGGGGATTGAACCCCTTCCCTCAAACTGCAAGAACTTCTCTTTCTGTCATTTGAACTACTAACTCTTAGTTATTTAATAAGATTCATTCGAATATTGATTCATTAATAATCCATTTTTTAAGTGAAAACGTTATAACCAAGCTAAAGATATTACAACTTACAATTTCCTAATCAAATTATACTAACTTTAACCCCTTAAATTTACGAAAATCTATCAATTTCGACGAGCAGTTTTTAACTGGTACAAAATTTTACTCTGTCGTTCCCGCGTCCAGTGTCCAACTGTCCACCTTCTTCCGCAAAAACCTAGATCTCACTCCTCTCAGCCTTCAAGCTCACTTTCTTCTTCGGATTTCCATTTTCAGCGTCAGATTATACTAGGTAATACTTTTCACACCCTAACTTACCATTTGTCGTTATTTTTTCAATAATTTCTTCCATTTAATGCCTCTTCAACTGTTGGTCTTTCCACGAATCAGTTCATTTTCACCTTAATCGGTTTTCTAATCTGGTTTTCAAGCTTTGCTTCATCTTAATCATAACATTCTTTTTTCGGCAAAATCGAACAAATATGGGTTGCCAAAATTTACAATATACAAATTTTCCAAAAAAGCACGAATGAGTTCTTCAAATTTTTTCATTAAATTGATATAAAACCATGTGCTCAGGAGGATATTGCAAGTGAAAATTGAGTAAGAGTTTCTGTTTATTATCACCAGACATTTATAGTTATGATTTTCATGTACAACTGTATTTATATATATCACTACAAAAATGTGATCCCCTGAACTATTCAACTAGTGGTTGAGGGTGTTAAGAAGGGAAACTCTGATTTTAATCAGACGCCTAAATAGAAAGTCAAGCCCTTCTTCAAGGTCTTGAATGCACAACTCCATTTTCTCCAACTGCTGTTGCAATTTGTTCACGTCTTCAATTTTGCTAGACTTGGTAAACACTAAGGATTGAAGTGCTATGTCCACTTGGGCAAATTCACTCTCATCTGCCACAAGTGAGCAAGCTACTCTTTTGGGCTGAATCATCTTTGAAATCGAAAGCCAGCTGTTTGATTTTGATAATGTGGTCCCTGAGATAAATTGCAACAGTGTCTGAAATGTTGATACTATAGTCACTTCCACATCTTGCAATAAGCTCATTAAAGCTACTGTTTGATGATCTTTATTTGTGGATGGGATGTTGCAATTTTTGGTAGTACCCTTCATATTTGCCAAGGCTTTGGAGATAGCCTTTTTCACTACCTTCCTTGATGTCAAGAATTTCTTAACCTCTGCCATGAGTTCCATTTCACCTCCCCTTCTCCTTCTTATGATAGACTGAAGTTCCCTTGTGTATTCTTTTGTGTGCATTAAAGCATCTTTGGCTGAAGTGCACGCATCTAAGAGCCTCAGGGATCCATCCAAAAGGTCTTCCATCCAATTTTCTTGACGCTCGTGGAGAAGAGTGTCTTGTGTGAGAGGAAGCTGAACCAATTTCTCAATGCACTCTATCAAATCTTGCAAGCCTCCTATCTTGTAGCTGAGCAATGATGATGAAGAGGTGGAGGTTTCATTGGAATTAGCTCTTAAGCTATCCAAGTGTTCATTGCATTTTTGAATGAGGGGGTGCGGCCTAGAGGGCAAGCTGTTTGAGCCACCTTTCAATTGGGATTTTGTGTTCAAAGGAGAGGTTTCCATTTTCCCTAATAGAAGAGGAAGCCTTGATTAATTTTGAATGTGGAATTGAGTCTATGGATCTGTCTTGCTTCCATTGGCATCTTCTCAATATATATTATGGGTATTGGAGACACACAGAATTTCGTCTTAAACGAGTATCAAGGAGGGCTAACTAATTGAGATTTGGATCTAGACATAATCACATAAGTTTAAAGAAGTGTCTCCCCCAAAGAAACTCTACAACTCATACTTTGTCTCTTCTTGCATGATTATGATATTCTCAATGCAAACGCTTCACCAAAAATAATACTAATGTAAACCCATATACACGTGTGGACTGCTGCAATGCTTTTAAAAAAACTGGAATACTGCTTGGCATGCCTCTCTTCGAGGAACAAGAATCTTATCTCTCGTTCTCATTTGGCTTTTCACAAACTATATTAATATTAGTATTGATATTATTATAAAGCTAAATCCTTGATCTGCTCATAGCCTCATAAACCTCGGCTATTTTTTTTTTATTTGCAGGGGTTTAGTGATATATTTTTTTAATCATTATTAATGGTTGATGGTCATGCTTGAATTGAATGAACCTTATGGATCATGCATAATCAAGTTAAATGAAAAAAATGGATTAACTTAGTTGTAATTCAATTATAATCATTATTTCAAAAAAAAAAAAAAACAATTATAATCATGTATTATTTGTCTACATTGCTATGCTGTCTTACCATATTAAAAGAAAAGTAACAATGATCTGTATATTAAGTTAAAATACTAATTAGCTTGTCCTCATAACAGAAACACACATCTTTTTTTTCCCCATTGTCCATAGCTTATACAAACTGAGGACATGTGCAATGCAGTCATTTAAATTTCAATTTAAACACCAACCTAATGGAACTTTTAAGCCAGACAGCTAGGATAAGCTTAAAATTGACTTTTAAATCACATGTGGATACAATGCTTGATTTACACAGATTTCTTTTCAAATAATATTTCTAAGGGGTGAAATGTTGAAGAGGTGAATTTCAAAGAGTAAAGAGAAATCGAAGGATGAAATTTAAAGGGTGGGAAAAAGACTAGAAGAGAGAAGATAGAAAAAGTACAATTTGATCCTCAATAATAATTTCATTATTTTGCAGGAAAAAAAATTAGTAAGTACATTCATGTACAGTTGGGAGACACTGCTCATTGGGTCAAAATTGAGTTCACAAGACTCATAGAGATGTTGTTCTATGATTAGTGATTCAAGATGTTGAGAAGCGAAACTCTGTTCCTAATTAGTTTTCTTGAGAGTTTCTGAACTCCTATTTCAAGATCCTGAATGCACATCTCCAAATTCTCCATGTGGCTTTGAAAATCCTCAATAGATATTGAAGGATTGTGAAAAAGGAGAGACTCCAAAGCTGCATCCACCTTTCCAAATTCGTTAGTATCTGATTCATGAGACCCACAAGCCACTCTTTTAGGCTTCATCAGCTTTGAGATTGCTGACCATCTGCTATTCTTTGATTGATCCTTCTGGTCACAGATGAACAACAACAATGATTCCAACAAGCACACTGTGACTTCTTCTGCTTCTTTCAACATGGACAAGGTGCCATCAAAGTCACCTTTTATTGCTTTCAAATTTTTCAAGGCCTTTCTAATTTCCTTCTTCAAGTTCTTCCTTGAAGCCAAGTACTTTTTAACCTCAATTGTGAATCTAGTTTCATCAGATCTTTTTCTCCGGACAACTGACTGAAGGTCATGCATGCTTTCCTTTGATTCCATTAAGCAATCTTTAGCTGTAGTACAGATATCCAAGAGCCTCAGAGACCCTTCTAGTAGGTCATCTATGCATTTGTCATTGCACTCTTGTGCTAAGGCTTGTTGTTGGATTGGCAATTGAAGCAATGTATCACTGCAGTCATGCAAATCCAACAAGCCGCTTAGTTTGTGGCTTATGGAAGATGAAGAAGAGGTGGCTTCTTCTGAGTCCTTCAATCTTTGAATATGCTCCTCATATTGTGATATGATTGGGTGAGGTGCAGAGGGAAAGCTGTTGCTGCGAACATGCTGAGAAATCTTTGTGTTTCTTTCGGTGACTGCCATTTTCTCTATTCAGAAACTATAGATGGCTAGGAATAGGAGATGAAAATTCAACTTGTTTTGAATCTGAACTCAGGGTTCTTGTGGTTGATATCTGCTGAATATATAGAAAATGAGCGGAGGAGACAAGGAGAATATTTTTATTTCCAAATGTCTCTAGTTTGCAAGCAACTACTTTACCTTATTTCTGATCTTGCGATCCAAGTTCTTCCACAGCTGTGTTTGCTCAATGCCTCCCACGAACCATGCTTCCCAACTCATCTTTCAATTTTTTAACATGGGAATCATATGAATTCGAGATCTGCCATTGATGGGATACCTTTGCTTTTTCTTCTCCATCTTTTCAGGCCCAAGATAAGAAATCTCAAAATGTGAACTCCAAGGGGGGAAAGTTATTGGAGTGAGCATTGGAAGTGGATCTCTTGTCTGCTGGAGGAGCAACAGTTCTATTTATAAATAGTACAATTAAAGATTGGTCATGTATGGATGGCGATGTTTATGCATTGTTCCCAGGTATACCAAATAATTTGACGATTTTTTATGTGATTGCATGTGTTAGACCTTGTTGTATTTGAGAGAAGTACTTAGTCATCATGTATCTGTTACTTATAATTTCTTATCCAATTTAATAATTGTAAATGCTAGTCTATGAATCATGCACACGTGAAGCCATTTTTTTTTTTCCTTTTGAATTGGAGTAAGGAAAAATGATAACATTTACAAACTGGTTTTAAACCTTCTGGGTTGATAGGTATGACTGTATGAGGCAATACATCATATGGATGGAGGGCACTTATTACATGATTAAACAGTGTGTCCAATCCATATAGGGCACTTGAATCGTTAGTACTCATTCGTGAGCCAGTAACGGAGATTATATAATTATAACTAAGATTATCATTAAAATGAAGAAAATGAAAGTTTGCAATAATTAATTTTAGTCATGATACTTGATAGTTAAAATTAAGAACAAATTAAAAGTAATTAAATATTGAAGTAGAACTATGAACAAATAACTCATGAATAAATGGCTGAGTGGGGTTTCACAAAGAGGGTGGAGCTGTGTGAGATTGTGGATGATACGGTGGGTTTTGTGAAGATAAGTTTGTTTACAGGTACAGTTTGCTATTTTTGTTATGAAAAAACAATACTACTAACTGCTTGAAGACAATCAAATAAATTTGTTGAAGCTAAGCGTAATCTAGAAGGCTACTTTAATAGAAATTAGTTTGCATTTCTCATTCTTTATTTTTCATCTTAATATCCACCACCCTTAATCTTTGTCTCTATCTTTATTTGTAATGAGTGATATTGATATGAGTTGTGGTTGCAGAGGCCGCCCAAAGATGTTGACATGGTTGATTTGGATTTGGCTCTTCCTTGATGCGTTAGTGGGGTACGCATTGTTTTATTTCATCTTTGAAAATGTATTACATAGCTACTAGTTTTAAGTTGCATTCGGTTATGTTATATTTATTTCAATTACTAATAATTATCCATATGTAACTTACTATGATGGATTCACTCGAAGAATTAATGAAGGACTATAATAACTTTGTCAGAATAAAAATAGAAGCCAAACTAAAGTTGAAAAGACAAAAAAAATAAAATCAACCATAATCATATACTTGTAATTGTTATGTACAAAAGATATTGTCATGTAATTGATCTAAAAGTCATGAAATGATCAATGTGCTCAAGAGGATGTTGCAACTGAAATTTGAGAAATTTTCTGTTTATTATCACCAGATATTTACAGTTATGGTTTTCATGTACAACAGAACAAGTCTATCTATATATCACTACAAAAATTTTATCCTCAAAACTATTCAACTAGTGGTTAAGGATGTTAAGAAGGGAAACTCTGATTTTAATCAGGCGCCTAAATAGAAAGTCAAGCCCTTCTTCAAGATCTTGAATGCAAGACTCCATTTTCTCCAAGTGGATTCGCAATTTGTTCACATATTCTACTTTGCTAGACTTGTTAAAAGCAAAGGATTGAAGTGCTATGTCCACTTGGGCAAATTCGCTCTCGTCTGCCACTAGTGAGCAAGCTACTCTTTTGGGCTGAATCATCTTGGAAATCGAAATCCAGCTGTTTGGTTTTGATTGTGTGGTCCCTGAGATGAATTGCAGCAGTGCCTGAAATGTTGATAATGTCGCCACTTCCACATCTTGCAATAAACTCTTCAAAGCTACAGTTTGATGGTCTTTGTTTGAAGATGAGATGTTGCAATTTTTGGAAGTAACCTTCAAATTTGCCAAGGCTTTGGATGTAGCCTTTTTCACTACCTTCCTTGATGTCAAGAATTTTTTAACCTCACCCATGAGTTCCTCTTCACCTCCCCTTCTCCTTCTTATGATGGACTGAAGTTCCCTTGTGCATTCTTTTGTGTGCAATAAAGCATCTTTGGCTGTAGTGCACACATCTAAAAGCCTTAAGGATCCATCCAAAAGGTCATCCACCCAATTTTCTTGAGGCTCGTGGAGAAGGGCGTCTTGTGTGAGGGGAAGCTGAACCAATTTCTCAACACACTCAATCAAATCTTGCAAGCCTCCTATCTTGTGGCTAAGAAATGATGATGAAGAGGATGAGGTTTCATTGGAATTAGCCCTTAAACTGTCTAAGTGTTCATTGCATTGTATGATGAGGGGGTGAGGTCTAGAGGGCAAGCTGTTTGATTGACCTTGCAATTGGCATGTTTGGTTCAAAGAAGAGGCTGCCATTTCCCTCTGGAGAAGAGAAGAGAAGAGGAAGCCTTGAATTTGAATGTGGAAATTGAGTCTATGGTTCCACCTTCTGGCATCTTCTCAATATATATTATGAGCGTTGGAGACAAAAAGAATCTCATTTAATACGAATATCAAGAAGGCTAACTAATCCAGATTTGGATCTAGACATAATTTCATAGATGTAGAAGAGTGTCTCCCCCAAAGGAACTCTCCAACTCATACTATTTGTCTCATTTTGCATGAATATGATTATGATACTTTCAATGAAATGCTTCACAAAAAAACGTGCTAAAACCTTAATGTAAACTCGTATATATATATATATATATATATATATATATATAGATATATATATATATATAGATATATATATACACATTCACATATACATTCACATATACATACACATATACATATATATATATATATATATATAATATATATATATATATATGGGTTAGCATCCATTGACACAAACTAGACTTACACCAATTCTTACACTTCCTTATAACATTCCGTCGAAGTTGCTTTTCACAAAATCCACCGTTAGATTGAAACTAATCATCTTATAGATCACGTCTATCAAATTTCACACCAATCCGAAATCGTTTAGTACTCCATCAACGTACTAAAAAATTAACGTATAACGTAAAATGTAGTTTTCAAATATATTAAAATAACAAAAGTTTTGATGGAATGTTATAAAGAGATGTAAGAATTGGTGTAAGTCTAGTTGGTATCAATAGATCCTAACCCTTTATATATATCTCATAAACATGGGTTGTTTTTCTTTAATGGGTGTGTCGTTGTTTGCAAGACTATATAAAGTTGCAATACACGTGTACTTGATCAATTTTTTAAGAAATCTTGCTCAATTATTATAAAGTTTTTTTTAACATATTTTTTAATACAAAAACTAAATTTCTTGTAAAAGGTTTAAACAAATAAAATGATAACTTTTTAGTTAACTTTGACGGCAATTCATAACTTTGTGAAAACAGACGATATAGTTTTGTTTATAGGGAGGGGGTTTAATGATATATTTTTAATCATTATTAATGTTTTTGGTAGATGGTCATATTTGAATGAAGTTTATGATTATGCATCATCTTGTCAAATGAAAAAAACATTGGATTATCTTAGCTGCAATTGAATTATAATCATGTATTGTTTGTTTCCACTGCTGTGCTGTCTTTTCCATAATGAAGGAAAATTAATTATGAACTGTATATTAACATAAGATACTGATTAGGTGGTCCTCATAACAGGAGCACAAGCACTTTTTTTTTTCCATTTTCCATAGCCTATACAAATAAAGAACATGTGCAATACAGATATTTAAATTTAAATTTAATCATCAACTTAATGGAACTTTTAAGCAAAACAGCTAGGATAAAGATTCTTCCAATTGACTTTGAATCACATGTGGGTTCAGTGCTTGATTTACAGGATTTTCTTTTCAAAGAATATTTCAAAGGGGGTGAAATCTTGTAGAGGTGAATTTCAAAGAGTAAAGAGAAATTGAAAGATTAAATTCAAGGAGTAGGGGAAAAGAAAGAAGATGAATAATGGAGTATAATTTGATCATCAATTCACGTATAATTTCATTATTTTGCAAGAAAATAAGATTTAATTACATTCATGTACAATTAGGAGACACTAATCACGGGATCAAAATTGAGTTCACAAGAATCATATAGATAGATAGATCTTGTATTTGTATAATTAGTGGTTGAAGATGTTGAGAAGGGAGACTCTATTCCTAATAAGTTTTCTTGACAGGTTGTCAACTCCAATTTCAAGATCTTGAATGCACATCTCCAAATTTTCCATTTCGTTTTGAAGATCTTCAATAGATATTGAAGGCTTGCGAGACTGCAAAGCTGCATCCACTTTTCCAAATTCATTTGAGTCTGATTCATGAGACTCACAAGCTACTCTTTTAGGCTTTATCAGCTTTGAGATTGCCCACCATTTGCTCTGCTTTGAATTTGATTGTCCATCTATGTCACAGATAAACAACAACAAAGATTCCAATGAGCACACTGTGACTTCTTCTGCTTCTTTCAACATGGATAAGGTGCCATCAAAGTCATTTTTTGTTGCTTTCAAATTTCTCAGGGCCTTTCTGATTCCCTTCTTCAAGTTCTTCCTTAAAGCCAAGTATTTTCCAGCCTCAACTGTGAATCCAGTTTCATCACCTCTCTTTCTTCGGATGACTGATTGAAGTTCATGCATGCTTTCTTTTGAAGTCATTAAGCAATCTTTAGCAGTAGTGCAGATATCCAAGAGCCTCAGAGACCCGTCTAGAAGGTCATCAATGCATCTGTCACTGCACTCTTGTGCTAAGGCTTGTTGTTGGGTTTGCAATTGAAGCATCTTATCTGTGAAGTCATGCAAATCCAACAAGTCATTAAGTTTGTGGCTTATGGAGGATGAAGAAGAGGTGGCTTCTTCTGAGTCCTTTAATCTTTGAATATGTTCCTCATATTGTGATACCATTGGGTGAGGTGCAGAGGGAAAGCTGTTGCTGCGAACATGCTGAGAAATCTTTGTCATTTTCTCTTGTGATCAGAAAATCAAAGGCTAGAAAGGTTTATACTTTGTTTTAGTTCTGAACTCTTAGCTCTAGTGGTTGGCATCTTCACCATATATATAGGCAAACAAATTGTGGAGACAACAAGTTTTATTTTAATAATTTAATTGTTATTATTATATCATATCATATTGATTTGGATCTCAACTTGGTCTTCATATTGAGCATGATGTTGTATCATAAGGGAGACAAGAAGAATATTTTTGCTCATATGTGTTGGTCTGGCAATGCTTCCCTTGCAACTAGCCTTCTGAACCCTTAAATTTTTAACACACAATCACATGAATTAGATTATCGAAAACATCATCTTTGCTAGTTACTAATATAAAATTTGAAGCCGGGTGAATCATGCAGTATCATGGAAGCCATTGTCTGGAGGAGGAGCTGTTTCAAAGTATCAGTTTATGAACTTGACTGCCTAGAACAGGACAGAGAAGAAAAGAGAATCTTCAATTTGTGATATCAATATATTCATGTAATATTTATTAATATAGCAATTTGTGTTGCCATTTTGCATTTTGTTAGGAGACATGAAGGGTGTTAGGGTGATATATTATTTTCCATTTTTTTTTTTTCATAGCAAAGGAGTGCATGTACACATGATCAAAATGAGAATCATTTCGGTTAAGATTGAATTGTTCGTGTTTACAAGCTAAATGCATTGTTTTTAGTTGTTACACATAATTGGTTGTGCATGATAGCAGCTATTTTGCAGTCTCTGCATAAACAAAAGTAATAAAGAACCATATTAGTATAAGATACTGACTTGATTTGGCCTCATTACAGGAGGACAGCAATCACGTTGTTCATTGTATTTAGCACGTATGATAAGAGAGATAACAATTGTTTAGTTTAGCACAAGTTTTGGAATTAAATTTTATAGCGTTTATTAACAGTGCTTGTAATGCTTACAAGCTACAACTAAGCTATGGATTCAAGTTGGCTTTGAATCCCGTGTGGCCATAATACGATCGATATGTAGAGGCTTGTAAGTATTATTTTTATTATTATATTTTACTCCTTTCCTCCATGTTTTTAACAATACCTTATTCAAGACTAACTGATCTTTGATTCAGATCTTAGAAATGTTTAATATATAGTGCAAAGTCTTGTGCTCAGGAAACACTGTAACTCAAGACACTTTGTTTCTTCAACTCACCCCTTTAGATATAAGTGCTGCACGCGTGGACGAATAATCATAAACATTATTAGTTTAGTTTATCATAGAAAAGGTTTTTCACAATTATATTTTTGAAGCTTGGGTAATGGAGCTGTGTATTTGGATTAAAATACCGGTTATCCCATTGGCTTGCCCTCGTTAGAGAAGACATTAAGCACGTTCTTAGCATATTCAATTTGAACCAGTTTACTCGTAATGAATGGGATTCCTTTTCACTTCAATTATTGAATCCCATGTGAGCCAATGCTTGATTGATGTATTGCCAAGTCATTGTTGCAAAATTGAACAATATATGTAGACATCAAAGTTTCATGTCAATCAAAGAAAATTATTAAACTATTCTGCTGTTTCAATGAAAATTGAACCAATTTACTCTCTGTTTCATTTTTTCTTTCTTTTGGGGTGGGGTGCCGTCATTCCAGACACTTTGCAGGAAGGAAAAAAAAAAAAAAGCTTCAACAAAAGAAAAAATGGAGAAAAACAAATGAAGGGTTAGACTAGAAAATATGGCATATGATAAAAAAGTATATACTTTGGTTTAATCACGTATATGTATGTACAAGTATGAGACGGTCATATAGCAAGGATTAAAAACATAATTTGGTGACTGGTTGTTTAAAATGTTCAAAAGAGAAACTCTGTTTCTAATTACTTGTCTTGAGAGGCGTTCAACTCCAACTTGTATATCTTCAATGCATATCTCTAAATTTTGCATCTGGCTTTGAAAATTCTCCATAGATGATGAAGCCTTTGAACTTGAACTAATGAGGAACTGTAACACTGAGTCAACCTTGTTGAATTCATTTGTGTCTGATTCTTCATGATCATAAGATATTCTTTTAGGCTTCACAAGCTTGGAGATTGCTGACCACTTGCTCTGCTTTAACTGTCCTTTTGAGCCACCGATAAACACCAATAGAGATTCCAATGAGCTCACAGTGACAGCTTCTACTTCTTTCAAGATATAAAAAGTGTCCCTTTCTTTGTTCAAGGAAGAAAAAACTGTGAATTCATTTTTTATCGCTTTCAAGTTTGCTAAGGCCTTTGCAATTGCCTTCATTATCTTCTTCCTATATGCCAAGTAATTTCCACCCTCAACTGTAAATCCAGTTTTAGCATCTCTTCTCCTTTGAATAACTGACTGAACCGCGTGCATGCTATCCTTTGATTGTAGAAGACAATCTTTAACTGTGGTACAAATGTCTAATAGCCTCAGAGAGCCATTAAGAATTCATCAACCTGTTTGTTACTGCATTCTTTTTGAGTGATTGTCAGTTGGAGAAGCTTATCGGTGCTGTCATGCAAATCCTGCAAGACATTGAGTCTATGACATAATGAAGACGATGATGAAAGAGAAGAAGTGGCTTCAGAATCCTTTAATCTGAGCAAATGCTCCTCGACTTGTGATACAATGGGGTGTGGTGCTGAGGGTAAGCTGTTTCTGCGGCTATGGAGAGCCATTTTCTCTTATCAGAAAGTAAATGACTTGGATTAGGATATGGAAATACAGTGTTTGTTCTGAACTTAGAATCCTAGCAGTTGATATCTGGTGGTCAATAAATAGCAAATGAATAGAGGAGACAAGAAGAATATTTTTATTTTCAAATGTCTCAAACTTTGCATGCAACTGCTGTATATTAATTCTGGTCTTGCCATCCTATTTCTTCCACAGCTATGTTTGCTCAATGCTTCCAACAAACCAAGCTTCACAACTCATCTTTCAATTTTTTAACATGGGGGATCACATTGAGATCTGCCATTGATGATATACCTTTGATACATCTCCCCCATCTTTTCAGGCCCAAAATATGTAATCTCAAAATATGAAATCCATCTCAGTTTGAGGGGACAGATGATTGAAGTGAGCATTGGAAGTGGATCTTTTGTCTGCAGGAGGAAAAGCAGTTCTGTTTATAAATAATACCATTAAAGGGAACAGGTTTAAGTGTATATGGCTAGAGAATGGAAGAGGGTATCTTTTCATCTTCAGACATCAAAGATTGGTTACAACTGGTTGGCGATGTTTATGCAATGTTCCCAGGTCATACCAATTCATTTGATTTTTTTTTATGTGAACGCATGTGTTTGACACTTTGGTATTTGAAAGAAATAAGTAGTTATCCTGTATCTGTTCTCATATAATTTCTTATCCAGTTTAATTATTATATATATATATATATTAGTATATGAATCATACACACGTGAAACCATTTTTGTTTAATTGGTGTAAGAAAAAATAGTAACAATATTGAATTCTTGTTTTCAACTCTTCTGAATTGTTAGATTAGATATGAGGCTACACAGTAGATGGAGGGGAAACTTGAATAACAACAGTTCACAGTATCTTCATCAAGGGGAAACTCTTAAGGGAGCAGAGGCAAGGATGCAAATTCACCCCATCTGAAAAAATAAACAAGCTATGTAAATAGGATTTTTCTATCATATAGATCAAATCCATAGGCTGAAAATAAAATAAAAAAATGAAGTGTTTAAAAGAGTAAACATTAAATGGATTCTGTTTTTAATATAATAAATGTTTTCTTTTCTTTTCTCATGATTTTTTTTGACTTCTTAACCTATGCATATGATTTATATGATAGAAAAATGAATATAAATATTCTCATTAAAGATTAACGATGAAACAATATAAAGCAGAAAAAAATTGAAAATCTGAGCAGTACTCCAGTTTGTTTTATTTAATGCAAATACGAAAAGGCAATATAGAAGCAATCTTTTTTCACTCTATCTTTATCAGAATATCCAGCATGGAAAAATGATGAAACTTCAAAATCAGCTTTGTATTCATAACAACTCCATGTCACATTGTCATGTGTCATAAACTCTGAAAGAGAGCAAATGTGTAATATATTAATAAGATATTAAGTGATATATTAATCATATCATATCATTTCATCAACACAGGAAGTACACTATCTACAATTATATCCGAGATAATAGCATCTATGCAATTACAAAAATTTGATGCCTCAAGAGTCAAGAGTACTCTTCAACTAGTGATTAAGGATGTTGAGCAGGGCAACTCTGATTTTAATCAAACGCCTAAACAGCGACTCAAGTCCTTCTTCAAGGTCTTGCATGCATGAAGCCAATTTCTCTAACTTGTTTTGCAAATCATTAATGTCGTTAGACTTGGCAGCCATGTTAAATGCAAACAACTGCAATGCAGCATCCACTTTTGCAAACTCATTCTCTTCTGTTCCTTGTGCTAATCCTGCCCTTTTGTTCTGCATCAGCTTTGAAACCAAAGCCCAGCTGCTTCGTTTTGATTGTGATGACCCGGAAAAGAAATTCAGCAATGACTCAAATATGGAAAAAGTGACCATTTCAGCATCTCTTAACATGTTAACCAATGTCATGGTTTGATACTCTTTGTTTGTGATTGAAAGATTGGTTTTGTTTGAATTTCCCTTCAAATTTTCCAAGGCTTTGGATATGGCTTTTCTCACCACCTTCCTTGAGGTCAAGAATCTTTTAACCTCTAGTGTGAGTTCCACTTCTCCTCCTCTTCTTCTTCTTCTTATAATCGACTGCAGTTCGCGGGTGCACTCCTTTGTGTGCAGTAAGGCATCTTTTGTTGCTGTACATGCATCAAGGAGCCTTAGAGATCCATCCAAGAGATCATCCACCCATTTCTCTTGGCGTTCGTGGACTAGTGCTTCTTGTGTTTGAGGGAGTTGAACCAATTTCTCAACACAATCATGCAAATCTTGAAGGCCACTTAGTTTTTGCCTTAGCAATGAAGAAGAGGAACTTGCATCACATGCCCCTAATTTTGCCAAGTGTTCATTGCATTGTAGGATGATAGGGTGTGGCTTAGATGGCAAACTGTTCGAACGAGCATGGTTATGGAATTTGGAGTTCAATGAAGAAGATGCCATTTTTCCTCAACAAGAGAAGAGGAGGATTTGTTTAATGTTGAATATGTGCAGTTGAATTTCCAAGTTGCTATCTTTTCTTGGCAATTGCTCAATATATATATGGCTATAGGAGACACTAGGATTCTTATATTAAAAAATGAAATCATTTGCTAACCGATCTACATTGATCCAAATATTATCAGAGATATGTTAGTGCTATGTCCCCCAAGCCTAATCTTTACAACTCATACTCCTTTTCTTTATTAGTTCCTTATTTCTTTTCTCATCATTCTACTATTTCATTTGGATTTTGGCCCATACTTTTATTTGGTACACTGCATCTTTATTATAAGTTCGCACGAGGGTCATTGACATTTCTTTGTTAGTTTCTACTGATACAATTATATTTTTGTCTTTTGTGATGAATGAATTATTTCATCCTAATATGAAAGCTCCAGATATTGTGGCATCCATCTATCTCTTGGAAACCAGCTTGAGTTCGTACTGATGAATATACGGTCATTCTGTCATTTTCTACCAACACTTTTGCAGCGGTTGACTTGAGTACTATTTTTTGGCCTTATAGGTATGTTTTGTTTACGTTGGGATGAGTCAAATGTGGACGTAGAAAGTGAAAGTTATTCTTAATTGTCTCGAACTGAAAATGGATCACATTTAACTTATCTTAACGTAAAACCAAACACACAATTGTGTTGAAATAGATTCATATTTACCACATCTCAACGTGAAACCAAACACTCTTAATAGCTAATATGCAAGTTCCTTGTCTTCTATTTACTGAATTCAATGACCACTCTTGGTTTCCTTAGCTGTTGTTAGTTTCACAAAAAAAATATATCTGCATAAATAAGGGGTGGTGAAAGATGAAAGTGATGGATTTTATATATGAAGAAGAAGATAGGCCCCAAGGGAGGATCTAGTTGAAGTGTTGAAGATTATGGGGCGGGGTAGAAGGTGCTGAAATAAAATGTTAGTATAAATGAGATGTATATTTGTGACGGTGTTAAGGGTATTATAGAGGTTGATTTGCTGTATAGATAACAATAATATAGAAAGATATTGATTTGGTTGTCATCATATTCATATTCATATTCATACATTATAATGTGAAGACAAGTCCATGAGGGTCGTTCATTGCATTATTCTTGTGAAATTTGAGCCCCCATAACTGATAATTGAGTGCAATCCTTCAACCACCAAGTCCACCAACCATTCAATGCTTGATCTAAACACTCGGTATAATTTAATTCATGTGCTTAGAAACACCATGATTTGAATTAGACCATAACAGTTAGATCCAGATAAGACAGATAACTAGGATTATTTACCAAGTTAAAAACCCTTTATTGCTGCTGTAGCTTTGGTGTGTTGTTCACTGTCAACTCTTCTGTTTTTTGTCCTACTTAATTATTTGCAGCTGGACTTGAAATAACGTCATAGGAAAAAAGTGAGATATGGCAGATATAGATACTTGGGACCAACAACATAGAGGAAAAGGAAGAATAAATACAAGAGCCAGAATTTAAATCTCAGTTAGTGTACGAAATTTCTTAGTTACATTCTTTTATAAGCAAGTGAAGTGACTCTCGTGTCTACAAAAGTTTATTTGTATGAGTTTTTAAAGAAAATGTTATAGGAGTAAATAAACTTAATAGATACTGATGTTGTGAACTGTTTTTACATAAAAATATATAATTATAAAGAAATAAAAAAATTAACTGACACCTTTTTAAATAAGTATTCCTTTCTCAATTTCTCTAAAAGCTTCTGGAGAAATGGTTACAAATATCAAGAACGTATAATCGAGTACTAGCCATTTTCCTTTGAAGATGGTCAATTCCTGCCTCTATAACATGAATGCATAATTCCAAAATGATGAAAAATCTTAAAAGGATTCAATTCAATACTGCAAAACTCTGTGAGGGTGGTATGTTACAGAGGAGAGAGACTGCAATACTGTGTGCACCTTCTCAAATGCATTTGTGTTTGATTGATCATAGTCACTGCATACTCTTTAAGGCTAAATCAACTTGGAGAAATTTGAACACCTACTGTCCTTAGATTAAAAGATACACTAAATTATACTTTTGATTGTTTCACTTACATTATAAAAAAATTTCAGTTTGGTTATTTATGATTCCTTTGATTCATTTTGATCCCTAAGTTGTATTTTTTGAATTAATTTGGTTTGATCTCTTATTTTGATTTTGATTCTCTCTAATCCCTTATTTTTGGACCAATTAATGACGCAAAACGCTGTTATTTTAATCTCTTTTATGACTCAGTTAAACAAAGTTAACAAAAAGAATCAAATTGACTCAAAAAATACAATATAAAGAATTAAAGTGAATCAAAATAAATATATAGAATTAGACTATAAAAAATCAAAGTGAATCAAAATAAATATATAGAATCAAACTGAAACTTTATTATATCACAAAGACTAAAAATATAATTAGCCTAAAAAGATAAAAATAAACCCTTTGTATCAGGGTGATAACTTGAGGCTTCAGCTTATTTTCAAGGTTCAAATCATAGACATGAAGTCGAAATCTTTGTTTGGGGAAGTTAAAATGTTGGCTTCTTCAAATTCTTCAACTGCTCGTCTTGCTCTTACTACAACAACACATTATGTTTGATCGTAACCCATAAAAAAAGGGTTATGCTAAAGAAAACCCTTTGCTAAGGTGTAATAAATACACTTTTTTAAATGATTGAAATTACTATAAATAACATTCATTAAATAGTTTTCAAAATTCAAAATATTAAAGTCTACTATTTTCAATAAGGTATTATTATTTTTATAATTTTATCTACTCCCTCTGTTCTGAAATATTAATCACTTTAGTCATACAAAATTTGTTCCAAAATATTTGTCACTTTTATATTACTAATGCAATATTTATTAACTATTTTCACTTTTATTATTTTTATATCAATAGTTATTAAGTAAACCTCAAAGTTAATGATTAATTTGGTTTATCTATATACTTTTTTGTTAGATTCTATAAAAATTAATTATTCTTCTTAATCCATGATCCATGTGAAATCCTCTAAGATGAGGAATATTTCAAAACGGAGGGAGTAGTGCCCTTAGGGCACTATTTAACATTTCCCATAAAAAAAAAGTTTCATCTAGATCATTCACCACCTCTCCAGCAACAAATTCTCTTCCACCAAAACTTGAGCTGCTCATCACAATCTTTCCTTCCCGATCCATGAGTCAGGTTAACAGGACAAGTTCCCAGCTGAAAAGGATCTAAACTCATACCAAAGTATCAGACCTTCATACTTTTCTCTCTGTCTTTCATATTATATTAAGAATTGCTTGCAGGTTACACAGTATATTCTTACGTTAACTCATGTTGCTTCTATATTTATTTCTTATATATACAACAATGTGAATAGAATCCTTAATTTGCAAATGTCTATAACAAATACACTTAAACAAATTACAGTTACAAATTATATTGAAATATACTACGCTTTATAACATAGATATCTCAATCTCTATTAGCAAATGAAAATTCTTGGCAAAGTAATTTTTATCACCATCGATATTTCAGAACTGTTTTACGAAAATTGTCATCTGTCAAGACTATACGCTTAATCGGATAAAATAATTAAAAGATCCAAAAATGTCAATCAAGGCTAACTTCCAAGGAGAGACCCATCATATTGAAAATAAGTCACAGAATATCATGCTCAAAAAATACGCAAAAACACTTCAAATATATTGCCAAAGAAACAAAATGGAAATAAACCAAGGATCAACAACAGTCAAACTGATGCAATCTAGCATAAGGTGTATTTTAAACTGAAACAAAATTACTTCACTGGTTCCATCAATACTACATAAACTACGACAAGTTCTACATCTAGGTGTTTGTAGCTCTAGTGTAAATTTGTTGACTTGCATGGGCAGATACCATCCTGATTGATCCTCTGGCCATCAACTCTCTTATAGCCTTCCTTGCAAGTGATCCATTAATCTGTGATGGGGTGCATGCAAAATGATAAGAATCTTGCTACATTGCTCATCAATTGATAAGAAAAACAGAAAATTTTGGTAAATAGTTCTTCAATCTCGATTACATGTGCAAATGTTTCTTATTTATCAGACACAATCAAAGTGAAGACACTGCTGCAAAAAGGATGTAACAATTTACAAAAGACTTAATCTAGACTGTAACCTTAGAATAGCATGGCATGTAAAGCCAGGACATTAAATATGAACATGTCTCAATTGCAAAATGAGAAAACAAAACATGTACTATACTATTAGAATATATATATATATATATATATATATATATATATATATAGCAAAATTAAAGAACTTGCGTCTAAGAGCATACACTTTGGACTAAAAGCAAAGTGAATGTAAAATATCTAAATTCACAATCATATATATAGGCATAGATAAACCTAATAAGTAATAACAAGACCACAAAATAGTAAAATAGTGCTAGTTTCTTTTTCCCTCAATTTTCTTTGGCTTTCTCAATGCTCATTGTACAAATAACAGCAGAAAAAAAAGTTGAAATCTCATGTTTTACAACTTACTATTTGGCAATTACTGGTAGAAGGGAAAAACGGTAGATATCAAACGGAAAAGAATTTCATAAAGACCATCACAATATCATGAAAGACCAACAAAAAGTTTACATGTAACAATCTTCCAAGGTCTTCGAAAACATGTAGCAACAGAGCATGTAGAGTAGAGACAGACATAAACTGGAAATGCTTCTCATAATGAATCCCGGGATTAAAGCTTGTAAGATGACCAGATAACTCAAAAATTAATGTAGTGTCAAATATGTAACTACTGAATTTGGACCTCTTCCAATAAGCCTATTCTACCTAGAGAATCCTAATTAAAAACATAGTACCAAACATTTCATCTATACAATTCCAACCAGTTTCAAGTAACAGTTATTAAGACTCTGGACTACTTTTCACGTCAAATTCTCATCATTTCCAAATTAATTTAAACAACCATGCATCAAAACAAAACATGTCGTCAATACTCAATAACAACAATCCTCTTAAATAAAGAAGGGAGGCTATAGAAGAGGTACCCTCAAACGATCAGAGAGAATGGAAGGAGTAATGAGCTTGTATTTGGGGGCCTCGGAGAGGAGCTTGTCATAGGTAGCCTGATCGAATAGCACCATGTTATTCACCTTCTCCTTTTGCTTTCCCTTGCTCCACTTCTGTTAAATCACAAATTTGATATTACATAAAAAACCCATCCATCTATCATATCTAGTGTAGCTACTCCAATTGGCAACATGAAAATTGGTTGAGAAAAGATGAAAAGTTTAACAAGAAGCAAGAACCTTCTTCTTCTGCTTGCCACCGCCAGATTTGGCGGGCTTCGATGAAGGTGGAGGAGCCTTGTCCTTCTTTGGAGCCTGAAATTAAACATGAAACAGAAAATTAGGAAAATAGTAAGAGAAATAGAATCATAGAAATTTGCAGATAAACGTACCATGAATGAATTAGGATCGGAGAGAGCGAGCGCTCACAGATCAGACGACAGCAGCGGCAGCGGATTGATAGTGTGAATGTGAGGCGCTTGCAGCTAGGGTTTTGTTCTGTATCGTACGAGTGATAAATATAAGGTTTTAACCAGATATGGGCTTTTTTGCCAATTGGGCTTTTTTTTTTCTAAATTGACAATGATTCCCCTTCCGAACAATTCAGTGGATTGCTGTTATTGGCACCACCCTTTTTTAAAATGATAACAGACAATTCAAATTATACCACTTTCATCTCATATTTTCGGAATTTTTACCTTCAGAAAATTAGTTACTGTAAACTTCTGTAATCTAATTTTATAGAAGTTTCTAGATATTAAAATGTTATCATGTTCAATAATATTACCATTGAAAAACATGCTCAATAACGTTGAATCTGGATAATTCAGGAACCGTATCCATTAGAATTACTGTCACGTTAATTATCCTGCTATGTAAAGTTACACAAGATAGCTTCGTCAAGTTGCTTAAAGTTATTATTTGTGTTCTCCAAAAAAGGTTATTATTTGCAAATTTCAGTATCTCTCTATCTTATGTAATTGTAAACAAATTTCATGTAACTAAGTTAAGTTGGTAAATGCATAGGGGCGTGTATGAATATGGGGTTTGATCCTCTATTATATTACTTTTTTAGAAAAAAAAACAAACCTTAGGTATAACAAAATCTATTAAATGAATCTCGTAATTGAATGTTTCCAAAAAAAAAAAATCTCGTAGTTGAAATAACAATGATAATTTTTAAATAAGTATATTGAAAGAAGAAAAGTGATTGATTTATTGAAAGCAGTGGTTTAATGAATAGAAAAGCGTATGGACATAAAAAAATTAGTGAAGAAAATAAATTGCCACTCACAAAGAAAAAGGAGTTATGAGAAGAAAAGGTATAAGTCTTTGGTCAAGGAATGAGTCATTTGAGAGAGTGTGTTATCATTTATTTATTATAATTTTTGAATGAGTTACTCAGATTTATTGAGTGATAAAAAAAGAGTTTATGTCTCAATCATATAGTTCAATTGGTAAACACATAAAGATATGCATGTGTAAATATCCGGGTTCAATCTCCAGTCAATATATTTTCTTATAAAAAAATATATAAAGATAGTTTATATATATTCGTGTAGAAAACTTGTTATTGATGTCCATGTTAATATAATGAAAGTTTTTGTTAAAATGGTTCTACAGACATAAGTAAGAGATATCAAATTACATTAAATTTTATGTGTGCTTTGAATGTGTTTTGTTTGTGTAAGTGTGTGTGTGTCAATATTAATTGTGATTTCTAATATTGGATCCACAAATTTATATTAAAAATCATCCTTATATATTGAAATATTTTGTGGGAAGAATGTCCATGGAATAGGCCAAATAGGCACGTCGCATATGAAGCAAAAAGTTGCATAGAGTCCTCCATAATCCATATATTATTAATGGTGCAGTGGGTCAATTGAGGACAAATTAAAAGCTAAGAGGAGTGAGGGACCATTGAGAAAGTTGGAACTCAACCCTACTTTTGACTTGTTTTTTGTGCTTCAAATATTATATTATAATTAAGAAAATGAAAGCAGAGGCAGCATTTTCTTACTCAGTAAGCAAAGCAATGGAGATGGAGTTGCATATCTTTGAGACATATTAGTGCTTTCTATATTACCAACTCCCATGCTCTCCAATCAGTTACTACCACCTATTTACGTATCATCATTTTTGTTTTCCCTTAATAATCACAAACTTCTAATATTCAGTTTGGATAGGATTTTGGGAGAGGTTAAAATGCATTCTTGTGAAAGTCAAAATTTTTAGATTCTCATATAAATATTTTAAAGTCTGTGTCATAATACATTTTAGATGCTGCAAAATTATATCCAAACAAGCTAAATGATTTTTTCTAAACAAAAATTTAGAATAAAAAAATGGTATTCTAATTCAAGGTAGTAAAAACTCTTGGATTCAAAAAATGTTTATATAAACATTTAGTTTAAACATGCAATTTATTAGATACATGTGACTTTATCATACTTCACTTAACTAACTATTTTTTAAGTTTTAAGTTAACTTCTCAAGAGACTTTTTTCTTTAACTTTATTATTATGGATAATAAACCAATTTTCATTATAAAATACCATATCCTTACTTATTTTGAAGCCTCCATTTTATTAATAATAAGCAGTGGCTTATCTGGTGCAACGTAGGCCATAATAATAAATATTCTTAAGTTTATATCAAACATTAAAATAATTATCATGAATATTTCAGTTTGAAAAAGAAAATGATTAAGTTATGGCATGTTATTTATGACACGGTATTATTCATAAAAGAGAATTGAAATGGATCTCGTCAAAAAGGAAAAGAAAAATGTTAACAGATTCTTTTATTTTCATAATTGTTGTTATCAAATCTCAATTCAGAGGCACATGTTGTATCTACATATTAACTTGAAACATGACTTTTTCAAATGAGAAAAGTAACATAACTGTTTGGTTTGGTTTAGTAGTCAGTATTTGTACTTGGTATGTATACTAATAGTATATAGTATTACTAAGCTATGTGATATGTAATAATGGGAGTGAAAAAAAGACAGAATAGTACAAATCTAGTTTGGTGCACATATTTTTTTCTAAAATCAAAAGGAAGGCGTTCATTGGAATCGAAACGGAAAAACGAAAGTAGAAAATGAAATATCGAGAAAAAAAAAAAAAGTTAAAGGAATGGATTCGGGTTTCCTTTATTTTAATAATAATTATATTCTCCATCCTCCTTTTATTATTATTTTTTCTATTACTGTGTTATATAAATTTTTGCAATAATGATTAAGTGTGTGTTTGATTTATGCGGAATAATTGATTTTGAATGAACGTAATTTTATATAATTGATTTAGATTTAGTAGGTTGGTCAGATGGTCTACTTTGAATAACAGCTCCTCAGTTTGAATTCACGTAGATACATTTTTGTCAATAAAAAAATATATAAAATTGATTTTGTATAAAAAAAATTAAAGTAATTTAATATATATTTGAAATATTTTTACTTAAAAACAAGCTTGGAATAAAAATACATGTAAAATTTTAAAACTTAACGTAAAAGCATGTTTGGAAAAATGTTGGGATGGAAGGAAATTAATTTTAAAGAGTTAAAATCAATTTTGGTTGATAAATTGATTGTTTGGTTATGTGTTGAAAAAAGTTAAAATTGATTTTGAGTTGCCAAAATCAATTATCAATTTTAGCTGAAGCAAGGTGAAATTTGCTTTTATGTTGAGTCAAAAAATTTGCATTCTATTTTTACTCTAAACTTACTTTTAAGAAAAAAAATCCGCAAATATAAATCATCTTACTTTAATATCAATTTTTTACAAAATCAATTATATAAAATCACGTCGATCTAAAATCAATTATATCAACAACAAACTAAACACGCCCTTACCTTACTTCTGTCAAAATCGATTTTGGCAACCAAAAATCAATTTTGGCTTTTCCTTGACTTAAAACAGACAAACACCTAATGATATGTTTGTTTTAAATTTAGCTTTGATCAAAATCACTTACTTTTGTGCATCAATAATCTCAACCATTAATTTTTGTATTGATTCTTATATTTTTTACTTTTTATTCTACTAAAATCTAAACCAAACTAACCCTAACTACCTGACCAAAATCAAATTGAGTGCTTTAAAATCAATTTTTTACACCTCTAATATTATATCAAACATGCATTGACTAATCATTATTATTCACTTATATCCCTTATTATTAGTTAAACTAAAAATTTAATAATAAATTATACAAGTAAAGTAAATAATAATAGTAAGATAATCCTTTTTTATTTTTTTAACATGACTCATTTAAAATATAACATTTTTTTTTCTTAAAAGATTGTTTTACCATGTTGTATCATTTATCTCTCATCTGGATCTATCACCATGGTAAACAAACCCTTCTTTTTGTATAACTTTTTCTTTAGAACTAGCTCTATGTGAAGCTCATTATTCAATTTACGAAATAGATACACTTTTTTTTTTTTAAATAAACTTTGGATTGGGTTCTATAAATTAGAGGAAGAGTTCACCCAATCTTAAAAAAGGCCAGAGAGAATACAAAAGAAACAGAGGCACTCTGTTCTGACTTCTCAGACTCCAAGTTCGAGCAAAGCCAACATAACACAAGATTCTTCTCTCTACTCTGTTTCCATGCTTCCAATCCTAGATTCTGCTGCAGTATCTGCAGTTTCTTCATTCTCTGCTTTCACATGTGCGATTTTTCATGCTGCTGCTCGTCACAAGTTTGAGTGAGAAAGAAAGACTCAAACACCCATCAAATTGTTTGTTGCGCCATTTCCCTTAAACGCATCGATACAAATGGTGTCAGTCAATTCCCACAAGCTGAAACCAGAGAAACCCAACAAGAACCAGAAATATCATCGGCAGCTTCGAAAGATTGCCAAGTTGCTGCGATACGCAGAGATGTGCGTTGTTTTGGTGTTGATTTCGAGGCTTTCCATCCAACTTCCAACGGCTGTGAAGAGCACGAGCGAGTATTTACGCGCCTTTGTTAGCCCCCGCCTTGTTTTCCTCATCGGAAACCTCATCATCATCGTACTGTTCGCTCAGTTTGGTCAATTCGCTGCAACAAATGCTCAACAGCCTGATCTCTATCACGAGTTCCTCCGCAATAGCTTCATGAATCACAAAATTCAATCAGATAAAGACAACCTAAGCATAAAGGGTCAGAGAATCCATGGATACCCAGTAAAACAGAACATGGAAAAACAGAGCACTGAAAAACAGAGCATGGAAAAACAGAGCACAGAAACAGGGGATGGAACTAAGAAGGCAGAGGAACTCCTGAATCACAAAATTCACGCAGATGAGAACAAGATAGGAATGAAGGGTAAGAGAATAATAGATGGATGCCTGATCAACTGCTCAGAAAAACAAAGTAGGGAAAAACAGAGCACCGAAAAACAGAGCACAAAAACAGGAGATATAATAAAAAGGGCAGAGAAGCATAGCACAAAGACAAAAATTGGTTTGGAGATAAAGGATTATCGAAGGTGTAAATCAGATATTGTGAGGAAGATGGAGAGTGAGAATCGGAATGGTGAAGGTGAGCGTGTGTTGAAAAGGTGCGAGACTGAGAACAAGGAGAGGAGTTCATACCCAGAGGATGGAATGAGCAACGACGAGTTTCGTAGAGCTGTAGAAGCTTTCATTGCTCGGCAACAGAGGAACCGAACACAAGAACTCTGTTACATTACAACTTAGACTTAGACTTAGAATTTTCACAACACTTTTTGTGTGATATCATTGTAATATCAGTCAAAACTCAAACTCTGTAAATTGCTTGTTCAACACTATCAGTGGGGTGTAATTGCTTCCCTTTTACTTAATAAACCAAAAAAAGAAGAAGCATGTGATGTATATCATCATCATCATCATCATGTAAGTAAAGTAAAGGTTTTGAATTAACGTCTTAATCTACCTACTCCGACTATGTCCTATACTTTTTTTCATATTCGAGCAATTATAATTTTAAAAAGTCACTGTTGGATATTTATTCATATATTGCATAACACCTATGTTAACTCCTTTAAATTTTAAATCAAATTAGGAACTAATAGACTAGAACCAATTATCTTTCATCGTGAAAGTATTTTGATTTTTTCCCTACACAAGAAAAAAAAAATGACAAAAAAATTGAATGATCAACTTTGTTAAGAGTTACACTTTATGAATTGAAAGATAAATTTAAAATTTTTACACAATAAAACTATTTAACATTTTAATACAAGTACATGGTGAAAATCAATGTTAAATAATATTAATTTTTTAAAAAATATTTAAAAAACTAACAAAAAAATAAATAATTAAAACATAATAATACTCCTTCCGTCACATATTAAGTGTCATTTAAGGTTGTTACACACCGTTTAAGAAATATTCTTAATTTTCTTGTTTTTACACAAATAATTGTCTAACTTCCTATTATATCCTAATCACTCTTATTCATTAATGAATCACATCTCTCAAAACATTTATTTATGATTCAACTACTCAAGATATATTTGATAAAACATAATTAATACTTCATTAAAACTATAAAATAACAAATAAAATAAGACAATTTTTTTTTTAAAAAATGACACGGAGTAAAAGCATATATTTGTTGTTATGGTAGTATAACTAAACTTGGAATGGTAGTACCGAGAGTGTCCCATCTGAAAAATGAAAACATAATAATAAAAGCATATCAAAACCCATTAAGTCATAATCATAGTATGTATGATTGGTGCAAACTCAGCACCGCCACTAAATATTGTCTGCCACTGGCTATATTTTTTCTAATTTTGCTTTTAATTATACAAATGACAAGTGTGGCACTGAGTTCGGGGATAAATAAGGCCAAGGAAAAAAACTCAAACTAATTTTACTCTTTGTTTTGCATTGAAGAATCCCGAAAAATTTATGTTCATGGTATTTTTTTTAAAAAAAAATACTTCTCCCATTTCATATTATAAGATTTTGTTTAGACCATTATAGTTTTTAAAAAAATATCAATTAATATCTTGAGTTTTAAAATGTTAATATAATTTCTTATGTTTGTCTTTATCTAAAGTAGATACATTTAATTATTACATTTGTTTAAATCTTTGAAATAAAAAATTTTGGTCATTTATAAATGGCAAACAAAAAAAAAATCTAATTAATGATCCTAAAAATTTGTAAAGGATCTTATAAAATGAAACACTCACATGGTCTAAAAAAGGTTATATTGTGAAATGGAGAGACTAATTTTTTAGTATATTTTTACACAAATTAAATACTAAAAATATTTTTAAAAAATAAATTAATCACTTTAATCTACATCAAAAATAAAATAAAATTTTAAATTTATCATTATTAATATTGTTAATAATAATGGTATTATGTGTATATAAATATATAAATAGATTTTTTACCAAAAAAATAATATAAATAAGTATAAATAGGTAGAATTATGGTGTTGAGGTGAGTTTGGGGACCTAAAACCCGATTTCGCCCCGCGAAAAGTTGGGGAGGAAAAAACACAAACCCACAAAAAACTCGATCAATTTGGAGATTTTTCATCAACATCAGGATTGAGATACTCACAAATCCAGTTTTTATTGCTACGTTTACAAGTACTCCTAATTTTTAAGAGTTAGCAAAAAGTAAAGAATTCTTTTTTAAAAAAAATTGTGGTATTTAAACCTGTTTCTTTATACCATTTCTACAAATAAAAACATTTTTAAAGAAAGTAAGAATTTTTTTATTTCTTTTAGATTTATATTAAGATCCACCATTACTATCGGTGAAAGTATTTATGGATTTTCTAACACATATCCAAAGAGACACTCAATGATACATGTACTACACTTGAATTATAATTTTTTTCGTACATGCACTTTAATTATAATTTAATTTCTAAGAAGAGTTCTCTATTTATTAATTTTTTAAACCGGTACTCACTTCCTCTTAACTCAGGCTTGTAGGATTTTTTTTTGGGGAGGGGAAAGAGGGGGTGTCATGATCCTAGGGTCCCCAATTTTCACACACACATCCTCTCTATTCATTCATCCTATTTTTTTTTGGTGAATATATCTTTTGGATAAACCTCATTCAAAAATTAACAAATATTTTCAGCTCAGTTTCATTTGAAATTTATTTTGAATCAACTTTATCCATATAAATAGAACATTTCTACAAATTAAATGTTTTTTTAGATGACCTTCATCCGAAAGGTAAAGAGGTTTGTAAAAATTGGGCGTCAACCCAGCAAGCCCTAAGAAAATGAAAGGAAAGAAGAGGGATCAGCACATAAAAATACCCACTTCGGCCCAGCAGAATAAAACTAGCCACAGGCCCACGACACAAAAAAATTTAAAAATCTGAATGGGTTGTCCAATAGAAAAACTCAAAAGGAAAAAATTGTTAAGACTCCATCAGGTTGTGTATTTACTATTAGGATTTAAATTTGGTGTCCCCAAATCATATTTTTAATTATGTTCTACAAATAGAATATCGCCACGTCATTAAAAAATTTTATTAGGAAATTAAACATTAAAATTAAAGGAAATATTTTTAATAACGTGACAATATTTTATTCGTGAGACATGATTAAGAATATAATTTGAGAACACTAAATTTGAATCCTAACTATTAAGTACACAAGGTACAGCTCAAAATTATGTTGCACTAAAAATATTTTTATTGATTATAATTTTGAATCCCAACGTAAATATAATGGGAGTAGAAAATTTTTACTTCCTCCAAAAAAAAAATTGCACGTGTAAAACAAACTAGCAATATATATGTTTTGTTGATAAAATATTAAGAGAATGTTGTAAGAATCAAAGATGATCTTTGAAACTTCGCCGCGCCGCTATTCATCAACACAACATTAACTTATACTATATAAGAGGAACGTATATGCCTCAAATCAAATGCTAATAAACTTAATTGTTCTGATTCAAAGTGCATGCGTTATTCATATATAGATAGATTATAGTGTTTGACTGGTCAGCACGCAATGGCAACTGATCAAATCCTTCACATGAATGGAGGTGTACAACATACAAGCTATGCCAACAACTCCACATTTCAAGTATATACTCACTCTGATCTATCTATATCTTCATATATATCTTTTTTTTTAAAATTAATTACATATACACGATGGCTAATTGATTGAGATTTTCCCTTGATGACATACATGCAGAGAAAGGTGATGATGTTCATCACAAAACATATACTTGAAGATAGCATAAGGAGGTTGTATTATTGCTGCGATACTAGTTTTCCAATTAAGTGTCTGAAAGTGGCAGATTGGGTTGCTCATGTGGTCCAAATGCGCTATTAGTAGCATCTAACATCATGAATATTGTTGATGAATTGTGTCAAACCTTGAATCATGAAACACCCATGTTTCAGTTTTTCCTCAATGATCTATATGGAAACGATTTTAATACCATTTTTAAGTCACTCCCTGAATTTCATGAAAGAGTACAAGATGAGAAGGGCAACCATTTTGGTTCATGTTTCTTTAATGCAACACCTGGCTCATTTTATGGAAGGTTGTTTCCTAACAATTCCATTCACTTCTTCCATTCATCTTATAGTCTTCATTGGCTTTCCAAGGTATCATTATTTCCTCAACTTGCTTATATTAAGCCTTCAATTTTTTTGTTGTCCATGTAAAATACATGGTTTTTACAAAAAAAATTGTTTGTTTCTCCAGTCAATAGATATGGTTTTTTTTTTTTTAATTCATTTTCTGCATAAAAATAGAATCAGAATAGAAAAAAAATTAAGAATGTTAGGGACACAATTAAAGATTTACAAGTACTAAGCTAAAAAGTCATCTAGGAAAACCAGATTTCAATCCCTCACAAACTAAAGTCAAAAAGACTTTGTATTTTTTTTCATTAATTTTGACATTTTGACAACAGACTCCAGATGAGTTAACAGGCGTTACGGAAGTGCTAAACAAAGGGGCGATTTATCTAACAAAGAAAAGTCCTGCAGCAGTTCACAAAGCTTACTTTTCACAATTTCAAATTGACTTTCAATTATTTTTGAGGTCACGTTCCATTGAACTTCTTCCCTTTGGTGCTATGCTCCTTACTCTCATTGCCAGAGATGAAAACAATGAATTATTAAATGCTTGGGTGCTAATTGGCATGGCACTTCATGAAATGCCCAACAGGTACCTACAATACCAATTTCTAGCTTTACACTTGATAATTGATTGATGACTAGCAAAATAAAATAATGTGTTTTTTTGCTACAGAAATTGATAGAGGAGACAAAACTGGACTCATTTAACATACCATCCTATTGTCCTACGGCTGAAGAGATTAGAGAAGTGATTAAGGAAGAAGGATCTTTTGAAATTCAAAGGTTGGAGACAATCAGAACGGAGTGGGTTAAAAACATTAATGGGAGTGATGAACAAGATTCTTTTATGGATGAAGATGCAAGAGCAGAGGCAGTAGCAAACAACATAAGAGCAGTTGCAGAACCTATTTTGAAGACAGAGTTTGGGGAAGAAATCATGGATGAATTATTCCGAAGGTTTAAAAATAAGGTTGTCCAACTTCATGGAGTTGAGAAATTGGAGCTCACTAATCTAGTCCTGCACATTACCAAAATCACTACTAACTGAATTTATGAAAGAATCATCTCCATTTTATTTTATCAGTTAATGTTTCAGTATCAACACTAAACAGTAAATCGTGTATAATCCGAGTGAGCAGTTAAATTTTAATCCGTTTGATTATTGTCGTGCCCTTGACATCCAAAAATAAAAAATAAAACAGCCCTTTTCATGCATGAGCATCATAAGTATTCTTTTTAGTTTGAATAAATTTATGAATGAATATACAGACAACAAACCAATTAGTGTATTGACATAGTAGCGTGGTATATGTACTAACGAGAGACATGTTCAAATCCTGAAAATGATACAAGTTGGGAGAACTGAGGGATTATTTTTCTACTACAGTAATAGTATAATAGTATGACAGGATACTCGGGAATTTTCTTTTTTTTTAGAAAAAAAAAAAAAACATACAAACAACAAGATCAAAATATAAAAAATGTTCTTAATCAGTATTCATTTTTTGATAATGAACACGACCTGAGTAGCAAGCTGTAACATTTCTTTTTCCAACAGCCCTGCAACCTTGTTTCTAAATCTGAGGAACAATTCATCAATTATTCCTTGGCCAAACTGAGCCTTGAGAAAAGGTTCAGTGGTTGCTCTTACGTATTTGGCTACGAAAGTGGCTCTGCTACCTGTATCTGAAACTGAAACAGAGTCCTTGAATCCCTCATCCCAGGCTGAATACAAAGTTTCCAACTTTTGAAGAGTGAAAGAACCTTCTGCCTCAATCAATTCTTTAACTTCCTCAGCCGTAGCACCATATCTTGGCATATTAACGGAATCCAACTTTGCCTCTTCAACCAAACCCTGCAGTATGTTACACACAGCGCAAATACTTATGATTCTCAACTGGTATTCGAACTGTGCAGACCATGATATTAATTCCCAAGCAAGAAGACAGACATTATTTACCTGAGAAACCATGTCATTGAGTGCCAAACCAATTAATCCCCAAGGAGTCATTTGAGAATTTTTATCTCTTCCAGTGAAAGTTAGGACCATGCCACCACCACGCACAAGTTCCTCTGCACGTGATTTCAGAAATAGAGAGAAATCTTGTTGAAACTGCTCAAGGTATGCTTGGTACACTCCACGCGGGCTTGTGTTTGTTATGTAAATGTTTCCCTTGTTCACCAATCCTGATCCCTTAGCCAGCCCCTTTGGTTCCTGTTGCCAAATTAATACAAGAACAAGAAAGCTGTTGAGAAGATGATTGAATTGTTTTGTGATTTTTTTCAATTATTATCAGAGTTATCAGAGTTATATATATGAGTTTACCTGAGAGAGCCAATGTACACTGGTGGAGGAATGAAAAAAGTGGATGGAATTAGTGGGAAAGAGTCTCCCATAAAAGTTCCCAGGAGTTGCATTAACAAAACACGAACTAAATCTGTCTCCCTTCTCTTCTCGTAGCTTTTCATAGAATTGAGGTAGAGACTCAAAGATGTTATTGAAGTCGTTTCGAAATTGATCGTTGAGGAAAATTTGGAAAGTGGGTGTCTCACGATCAAAGCTACGAGTTATGTTATCAACAATATCAATAATATCAGAAGCGAACTGTAACGCATTTGGTCCAGAGGAGCAACCTAAATCAGCCACTTTCAAACAACTTGGAACAGAGTTGCGAAACAGGATCGTTATACTCTCTTCCAACATAGGTTTCACTTTGGACATCAACTTGCTCTGCATCACGAAACCAAATTAATTAAAACCAAAATAAAATAGAAGCCTCTATTGTGAGATTAAAGAGAGAGAGAGAGAGAGAGAGAAAAAGTACTTGAAATAAGGAGTTGTTTGCGTAGCTAGTTTCTCCAACACCACCATTAGCGATAAGAAATTGCTCTGTTGCCATTGTTCACATCTCAGATGATCGAATGAAAGGGTATTAATAAAATAAAGAGGAGATGTGGAGTTGAGAAGAAGCCAATTGCAAATTGATTTCGTTCATTGAAAGTGGGCTCTCTCAAAACCATCTAGAAGACCAGAGTAAGTAACTACAGCTCTTGTGAGAAAGACAAATACATTGTTTAGAAGAAATAAGTTTGTAAAGTTATCCTTTTCCAAGAGATGAGATTCATTCATTACCAACAATGAGAGATTCTATTCAATTTCTTCACTCTTTAACTCTTTAGTAAGGAAGCCAACAAGCTAAAATTACTAACAACACCTCAGTCCTTTAAAAGCAAAAATATAGAGAGAAAACAAAGAGCAGTCAGTTTCCCCTACCAAAACAGTGAAAAGAAAATTTCTTCTTTCTAAATCTAAATCTGACAACAACAACAAAAAAAAGTCCCACTAATAAAGATCACCAAATTGGCAACCACATTCGATGATAACAACTACAGGTACAGTGAAAATTTGAACGTAAAAGAAACCGCCTATCATAAACTTTAGTTTCTTTTCCCTCAAAAGTATATAGAGCGTTTACATTGAAAAAAATATATGAAATTAACCTAAATCACTTTAGAGTTTAGAGCCATAACATGTGGATCTAAAGGATTCCCACTAGTAACATCTACGGCAATTGAAATGTCGTTCTTGATTCTCCAATGAGTTCTTCCTTATTTGTTGTCCACAGATTTAACAGCATCTTCGTATAGTTAGTTGTACCTGATACAAAGAAAACACAAGGCATCAATATTGAAAAACGGCATATAAAACAACAGATACAAATAAATGAAAATAAATTAACTTGGTATCTGTTTAAATTGTCGGCAGAGCAGAAATATTAAAAATATATTGAGGATGTTTGTAAAACCCAACAAAAATATCAAGGTATAACACATTTGTGGTCAAATTCTAATAAAAAATTTTGAAAGCTAGTTCTTACTAAATTGATTTTTTAGTAAAAATATGCTCAAAATAAATCCAAATAAAAAATATGGTACTAAGCCAACACTATTTAAATCAAAAGTTTCTTTTTTCTCTTCCCGCTTCATTTGAATTATAAAGACTTGCAAGACTTAATAATGTTTGATTCTAAAGTAGCTCAAGACAGAATTTCTAAAATCTAAACAGTCCTGAACCTTTCATTCAGTTCATCATGATACAACCCCTAAAGTGACAAGTTAATAAAAAAATTAAGAGCTATCTTGCACAGCACTTCAGCATATGTGATCACCGTGGTTCTATGGCTCATGGACCATAAGAAAGCACTAAAACACATTCTACAGATCTCCTTTATATAAATAGTAGCGCCAAAAGAGAGTTCTACACGTAAAACTAACTTGCATACTTGCTTCTTTTCAAAAACCATAAACAACCTGAAGAAGGGATTGAGAAGCCTCGGATTTTAAACAGCCATCTTCATCTCAATCTTCTGGTGAGGATCATAGCCTATGAGCTTGAAATCAGCAGCCACAAACGAATCTATATCTTTCTTTTCTGGATTTATTTTCAAAGTCTGCATTGAAGTACATTAAGCTAGTCAAGAAGGAATAGTCAACAGACATACCCAAATTAAAAGGAGTGCTAAAAGGAAATTTAAAAAAAAAAAAAATAGCAGCCAAGTAAAATAAAGCATATAATTTCCTTAAACATCACATACTGGAAAAGGTTTTGGCAGGTTCTGAAGCTGCTCCTGCAAAGGCCTCACGTGATTGCAGTAAACATGTGCATCCCCAATAACATGGACAAAATCACCAGGAATAAGTTCTGACAAGAAAAAGATATAATTTAATTATGCAAGGATTGGTTAAATTATTTTTCTCGGCTCTATTTTCTACAGTGATATCATCAATCAGATAAACTTCTGAAGCCCGAACTGCATACGCACAATCTTCAATCGTGAAGTGACACAAAAACAATGTATACATACTTCTAATTTCTAATCAGCTACATATTTAATTCTATAGCAAATGTATCAATAATTTGCATACCACAAACGTGAGCAATCATGCATGTCAGGAGGGCATAAGATGCAATATTAAACGGCACGCCAAGGCCCATGTCAGCAGATCGCTGATACATTTGACATGATAACTCCCCATTTGCTACATAGAACTGCAGAAGTTAAAAAAATTAAATAAAATAAGCTTAAATCTGGCGGGCAGTCAACTTTTCCAAAGAACCCAAATAAGGCTGCAAACCTGTGCAAACATGTGGCAGGGTGGAAGTGCCATCAATTTAAGATCAGCTGGATTCCATGCAGAGAGAATGATTCGTCGATCATCAGGATTATGCTTTATCTTGTTGATAACATCTAAAAGCTGATCAAACCCTTCTCCGGTGTAGTCTTTATGCATGTCAGTATATCTATAACATGAAAAATGAGGAATAAGGAGTTGAGTAATCTCATATAACAGTATATTGACCTACTGAGAAAAAGGTGTTATCCACCTACATGGCACCAAAGTGCCTCCACTGAAATCCATAAACAGGCCCCAAGTCACCCTCCTCCCTCTCCATCAAACCAACTCTGTAATGATAAATCTGAAGCAGTCAGTAACTGCAAGAAGAGTAGTGTAAAATAGTAAAAATTTAAAACAGTATAAAGAAACGGATGCATTGCCTATCGAGGTATTCCCTGGATGCATTGCCATCCCATATATGAATGCCTTTTTCCTGCAGCACCTGTTTAATAAGTTCATAGTAAGTACATCAACTATACCAACAGAGGATTCCTTAAGATCTAAAAAATTAAACACCATGAGCAAGCGAAATATATCGTGACTGAAATTTTAGTCCATTCTGCATAGACTAACAAGAACTCAATCACGTCGTACATTTTGGACCGATAAAGTGATAATTACAAAACATAATAACTGGGAACATGAGTTGGTTTGGGAGCTCGATTCTTGAAGCTTCCATGAGTCTACGTCTATTCAAACACAAGCTCAAATGATATAAAGTACGCAATCCCATCCTCCCCGGTATTTTGTTCTATGTCAGCTAGTTTGTTATCCAAGAATAGGTGTGGAACCAAGGATTCATGCATGTGGAAAAGAATGGCAGAAGATATCATTACCTTGGCATTTGTTGAGCCACTGATAAACCAAAGTAGCTCTTCAACAACGCCTCGCCAAAATACTTTCTACATATCAAATGAAGAAAATCATGTCAAAATCTCCATCAAAATACACAAAGTAGTGAACATACAAATTCATTACATCAAAACCACAAGAAAAAAAGAAATGCATCATGCAAATGACAAGTTATTTTGCATAGTAGATTAAACACATATCTTAAACCATAATCTCAACTACATGCCTTAGTTGTTAGAAGAGGAAAGCTCCGGCGCAGATTGAACCTCATCTGCGAAAATGTAGAGATGAAGTCAGCATATGAGTTACAGCAACCCCTAGTAAACCAATCAAACTGTTACCTGGCAACCAAATTTTGACAAAGTACCAGTCCCTGTCCTATCATCCTTCCTTGTACCTTCAGAAATTACTTCTTGAACCAACCTAAGATACATATACTCCTCATGTCTCTCCAAAATCATATTTGGAAGAAAAGAAAAATTCTCAATCTCATATTTCATGGAATCTGAATTATTATTCTGACTCATGGACTCTGCTGCAGAACTCCTTACACGCACATAAGTGGTGAAAGAATAGCAGATGTCGTTTTCCACCTTAGGATAGGATGAGTACCATGGCTGAAATTTACTGGAATCAACTGGAGGCATAAAAGTATCACACTCAATGCTTGAATGAATTTCTGTTAAGTGGATCGCTTCACATCCAGGTGCATTGAGAGCCTCTCTGTACATGGAAATTATCAACTATAACAGAGAAATAACTTCACAAGAAAGGAAAGGGGAGGGGCAGACTGCAGAGGAAGGGCAAAAAAAGGATATACCTAAATATTTGACCGCCTCCTATGACAAACACTTTTTCAATTGACAGACAGTAAGGAGAAGCAGCTAAGAGTTCCAATGCAGAAGAAATACTTCCACATATAACAACATTCTCTGCTGTAGCAATATCAAAGCTACCTGAGCGAGTCAAGACAACATTAAGGCGACCAGAGAGAGGTCTATATTGAAGAGGGATACTCTCCCACGTTTTCCTTCCCATTACAATGGCATTTTTCTTCCCAGGATCGGATGTTGTCATAGTGATCTCCTTAAAAAATTTGAGATCAGTAGGTAATCTCCAGGGAAGTTTTCCATCCTTACCAATGCCCATATCTTGAGTGGCAGCCACAACCACTTGGTAAGTCCTCAGTGGACTGGGTTGTGGATTATTACTGCCATTGCTGTCTCCGTTAGAGCTTGCCAAAGAATTACCGGCCATAATCGAACTCACAAGCCGATTGAAACTTAGAGATGTAGTCTGAAAACAGGGACTGCACAACCAATTCTGCTGGAAGTGCAGTGGAATCTGGAACCCAAAAAGATAGTAAATCAAAACTAATAGCTTATTTTTTTTAATAATAAATGGAACCCGTTATGCACAAAACATTACGAGAAGAAATGGATACAGCACACTGTCAGCAATGAGCAGAAAAGGAACAATAATATTTTGTAACTTAGATGGTTAGACCTACACTAGCTTCAAAGATGACTACTAGGGAGAGGGGCAATGCCCCCATATTTTGTTATGACGCTATGCTCGGGCTTCACAACAAAATCAAAGCTTCCTCTCCCCCTTTCAGATGAAAATAAAAATTAAAGATTCTCAATAATTTAAAGAATCCATAAATTCGGAACCCACCAAAGCAGTAATAAGAAATAACAAATTTCCCAAAATCAGTTTAGCACTTGACCCACTTAAACTGAATGGAACACACACATAGTACATTACTACCGTACAAGAAATACAATCGTTTCTTAAAGGAAGATAGAGAAATTGCAAAGCAGAGAAAATGTCTGAAAAATAGAAAACAATGAAAGCCCCAGGCCCCAAGTGGTGGCTAATTAAGCATCTAAAACCACGAACTCCACAAACAAGGCAGGCAATATAGAATCAGATTAAGTAGCAAAAGATGAAAAGGGAAAATGTGAAGAAGGAACTGACCGATCGAAACCTGTAGAGCGCAATTTTGGAAGTGCTATGGCCTGAAAAGTGAAAAGGGATGAGCAAATTTCCTCGAACTTTGTCAACAGGAGAACAATATCAAAATCGGAACAAGAAGAACAATAATTTAATTATGATGTAATAAAAAAAGAAGAAGAGGTCATGGGAATTTCAGCAGGAAACAAAAAAAGTGAAACAAGCTGCTGAGGCTGAGATTGAGAAGTGAAGAGCAAGTGAGTGAGTGAGTGAGTGAGTGAATGTAATTGTAAATATGGGGAAAACCGCTTTCAGTGCTACTGCTGTGGATTTTCCTTTTCCCCTGTTTTCCCGGAAAATAAGAAAATGACAACAGTTGGATTTAACCTTTTTTTTTTAGTTAAGGCATGTGATTGAATGATTGTTGATGTATGAGGTTACACTGAACCGTAAGAAAATAAATTGCAAAGAGGTCCAAAAGACACCTTATTAATTATACTCCAGTATTTCTTAAACAAGCTCTCTCCTACTTTATATTTTTTAAAAGTTTTTAAATTTAAATTTTTATTTAAAATAAATAAATTTTGATTTTAAATTTATTAGCAAATTTTTGAGATTTTAAATTAACTAAAATATATTTGTGGTCTCTCTAAATATTAAAATTATTCTATTTAATCCTTCTAAAATAAAATACTCATTTCACTTTGAGTCCTTATATATAGATTTGTACTGTATATATGTTAAGAGTACCCTTTGTACTCTATTTAATTTCATATTTGTTTGCTTTATCAAAAGAACTTGGAGTCCTCGTCAAAAATTTGTTTGGTCCCTTCTACTATTAACATTATCTATTTATAAATAAAGAGTAATTTTTTTAGAGTTTATTTTTTATTTATTCAATGAGATTTATTAGTTAATCAATTCTAATAATATATCTATCACAATTAAAATATTAAAAATTTTAAATTTATTTTCTTATCTACTTAATTATTACGGGTTATGATTTAGTCTTTATGATTTAGAGTTAGAGTCTATGAGTGTGTGTTTGAATTTAAGTTTAGTTGGTTAAACTTACTTTAAATTAGGTTAAAGCACTTTTATTTTTGTTTGTTTTTCAATTTAATCTAGTTGACAAAATTTAGTTAGACCACAAAAATATTTTGAAGTCGCGTCTACTCGTCTAGGCTGCAGAAGTATTTTTATTCTCTTATCTAAATAACATTTATTTTGTCAAACTTATTTTCAACTAAAAGTATTCAAACATAAATTACGTTGAACTAAATTAGCTTTTAATTCAATTTATTTTTATCAAACTTACTTTCAACTAATCTAAGTTTTACTAATAAATCATCAAACACACCGTATAACGTGAGATTCATGATTTGGTGTTTAGGGGTTATAGTTTAGGCTATAAGCTAGGGTTTAATTAGTGAATTTTAATAATACATTTTTTAAATTTTTTTTGTGAGACACATACCTCCACACTACACTACTTCTAAATCTCTCTATCAAAGATTGAACTCTTCTCCTCAAACTTCAAGAGTTCTCTTGGTACCATTTTGAACTATAAGCTCTTGACAAATACATTTGAGCTATAATCCCTCCCCGTCTTACTTTTTTTTTTTTTTTTTTCTGTTTGCCATTGTCTTCTTGCCGCAAAACCCAGCTGAGTTGATAAGGATGTCGTTTATTATTTATTATTTAATTATTTACTAGCAGGAAGGAGGAGAAAATGAATCCAACAACAAGAAAGATATAACAAAAGCTAAACTATGATAGCTACTATCTACTATATATAGAATATAGAAATGTCAAAAATCAGAAAACTGAAGAAATGTCCTCCGATCCTTTCCTTTGCTGCATGCAAGTGCCGAATGACAAGCATGGAGAACTCGCCGGAGCACAGGATTTGAAACGCGGAGGATCTGAACTCTAAAGCGACATGGGTGAAGAAGAAGGCTGAGAGAGAAAAAGGGAGAAAAAGTGAACAGAAAGAAGGAAGCATTTCAGGCCATGTGTAGTGTAGTGTAGATGACAAGACAATGTTTGTGTTTTGTAGTATTTCTTTTCACACTTCTGCTTTCGTTAATGTCTTCTCTTTTATTTTTATTTTAATTTAATGCTTCACATCCTTGGAAATAGTGGACCACCATATTCTGATTAAGTCAACTCATAACCCAATGCCACTCTCACTCTCCTCAATCATACCAACTCAATTCAATTTATTTTTATTTTTATTGAATTTCCTAAGACTTTCTTTAAATAAAATTGAGGGAGGGGCAATGTTATATTTAAGCAATCTATTATTACCATGCTCTAATAAGTGTCTTAATATGCAGAGACCAGAGAGTAACATAATAAAATTGAAAGTTGGATGAGCTGGATGAAGGAATCATATGAATATATATTTGCAACGGAGTGGCTTGCATTTCGCTAACAAAAACAATATCGAGTCATCTCACGAAGAAAAGACCCTTTCAATAGCAAAAATCACTAAAATAAATAAATAAAAAAAGAAGCAAACACTAAAAATGTCTAGTAGTTGTACCAACCTGGCTTACCACCGTTTTAATTTGGGTTTCCTATGATCCCAACTTATCCTCATTTTATTGGGATCATATCAAATATTTGCACTTTTTCTCTTGGTTTTTGCAACCCCTACATTCCTGTCTAAAGGTACATCTCCTCATAACATTCCTTCATCTACGAATTGGTTAAGTATTTAATTTAAGGTTCTGACAGACAGACATTGTTATTCATGGCTATAAGGTGTAGGTGCAGGTGAATGCTCAATTGATGGTGCTTGATTTTGTTCTGCCTTAGGGCTCATTTGATTGTGGCAGCTTAATTACAAGATTCAATTCATCATCATGTGCGACATTATATCCCAACCTCCTCTTGATCAACCCATGAAACTTTGTAAGTTATGTCTATTAACTTATTGAATTTCATATATCACAATTTGCATACATTTTGAAACATGGTTGCGTCTGTATGATTATGAATTGGCTACAATATGAAAATGGTACACCATAACATATATATTGGCATGCTTTTCAATTTATGGTGATGAAAAAAATAAATACAAAGAGGAAACTCACACCAATCAATTAATCTGATTCACAGGTAATGAAATTGAATATGGTGAGGATGAAAGGAAGCCAAAGAAGCTCGGGTCGCTAAGGAGGGCGGCAATCAGCGCGTCAACTAGGTTCAAGCATTCCTTTGCCAAGAAGGGGAGAAGAAACAGCAAGGTTCTGTCAGTTTCAATTGAGGATGAACTTGATGCTGAAGAGTTGCAGGCTGTTGATGCTTTTCGCCAATCACTTATCCTCGATGAACTCTTGCCCTCTAAACACGATGATCATCACATGATGCTAAGGTAATCCTTGTCTTGTCACACAATTTCTTGTTCATTCATTTATTCGTTCATACTTAAATATATTTTCATTCCTTTAAAATATGTGAGTTTATTTTACCCGAACCAA
This sequence comes from Cyamopsis tetragonoloba, assembly GCA_037177725.1. Lineage (NCBI taxonomy): Eukaryota > Viridiplantae > Streptophyta > Magnoliopsida > Fabales > Fabaceae > Cyamopsis > Cyamopsis tetragonoloba. The sequence goes on from CM074119.1 coordinate 85,897,975, forward strand.
AAACACATTTAATTCTTCATTTATTCAGTTTAGTTGTACCATGAGTAGCTTTGTTGAATGCCTTAATTTCAAAGTTCTAATTACCCCACAATTTTACTTAAATGATCCAGATTCTTGAGAGCAAGGAAGTTTGACATTGAGAAAACAAAACAAATGTGGGCAGATATGCTCAAGTGGAGGGAGGAATTTGGTGCAGACACTATCATGGAGGTATTCCTGTGGGGAAAAAAGAAAAATCAATCACTCACTCTTCATTTAATTTTATATCTTGTGTATAACTTTTATGTATCTATCTATCTAATGATAAATTATTGTATTTTTGTGGTTAAGGATTTTGAATTCAAGGAAATAGATGAAGTTCTAAAATACTACCCACAAGGGCATCATGGAGTTGATAAGGATGGAAGACCAGTTTACATAGAAAAGTTGGGTCAGGTTGATTCAAACAAGCTCATGCAAGTGACAACAATGGAACGTTATCTCAAATATCACGTCAGAGAATTTGAGAGAACTTTTGATGTTAAGTTCCCAGCGTGTTCTATCGCAGCAAACAAGCACATTGACCAAAGCACTACTATTTTGGATGTTCAAGGAGTGGTCTGTATAAAATTCTACACCTATTTTTAACTTATTTTATACCTCTGCCCAAACAAAAACCAACAACAGGAAAATACTATATTAAACCTAAGGACGTGTTTACTTTTTTTTTTTTTTTTTTCCATATTTCATGTTTTCATTTTTGGTTTTCATAAATAATTATAAAATTATCATTTTATTTTCTGTTTTAAATTTGTATAGGAATTAATCTTGTTTATAAAACGAAGATTTTGTAACTATTTATGTAAACAAGAAATAAAATTGGAAATCAAAACACCCTTAGGTTATAAATTCAGTAAATTGCAAGCTGCTTCACGCCGCAATATCATAATTTCGACGGCCATAAAAATCGCATTGGACCATGATTATGATAGTGGTCACAACTGCGTTGCGACTTGTTCTCATAAATAGATAAATGTTAGTCACCATATATTTAACAAGACAATGTAATTCATTTCCAATTATACTTGTGGATATCATATCAATTTTAGTTATAAATAAATGTTTTTGATATGCAAACAAGTTTTACACACAACTGCTGACTAGCATATTGGTCAGGGTCTTAAAAGTTTTAACAAAGCTGCAAGGGATCTCATCCAGCGGCTTCAGAAGATTGATGGTGACAACTATCCTGAGGTACTGATTTTTATCTACAACTCTAAATTCTACACAGGCATGAGAGTAATTTATTAAATAGTCCTCTAAATTAACTTCACTTTCTACACAGACCCTGAACCGTATGTTCATCATCAATGCTGGTTCTGGATTTAGGCTCTTGTGGAATACCATCAAGTCATTCCTAGATCCCAAGACCACCTCAAAAATCCATGTAAGCATTTTGATTCTACCCATGAATTTGAACCAAGGTCAATTTTCAGTTAAGCAATGACAATACTTAACATATTAATGATTTATTGACCAGGTGCTAGGTAACAAATACCAGAGCAAGTTGCTTGAAATCATTGATGCCAGGTTAAATTTATCTCCTTCCTCATTTAAATATATTATCTCACATTCAACTTCATAGAAATTCAGGATATCCAAGGCCATGCTATGACATAATTAAGAACTATGCAATGTTAAATTTTCATGACCAAATTCATTGATTTATAAATATGTTTTTCCATTTATTTCATAATTTACCAGTGAACTTCCGGAGTTCTTGGGGGGTACCTGTACTTGTGCAGACAAAGGTGGCTGTATGCTTTCTGATAAGGGGCCATGGAATGACCCTGAGATCTTGAAGGTACTTTAATTTACTGCAGAAAGATCATATTCTTTAGTCATATAAATAGCAAAGGAAAAAAAAAAAAAGATTAAGTATTTCCTTTGGATGAAATAGATGGTTCAAAATGGGGAGGGAAAATGCAAGAGTAAAACCATATTTGGGGTTGAGGAGAAAACAATCACAGAAGATGGAGCAGCTTATCACAAGGTACTCAGTTTAATAATTCCCCTGACAATATCATAACTTATTTGTCAAAATTATTTCATAACTTGGTATTCTTTTTTTTTTTTCTTTTTTCTTTTTTGGATGCCTAAAACATCAAGGGATGCAAAGAATCATTCCCGGAGACATACGATGTGCCATGCATATCGCCAACAGTGAAGCAATCCAACTTCTGTGATGTTCCAAGTGTAAGTTTCCTAAGCTTTAATCAATAGTTGTTACCATCCTATTTGTTTCACAAAAAAATAACAAAGTTAAGAGGAATAGAGAGGGAAATTTTAAGTCACAATTGGACCCTTTATTTTTCAACCAAAACTAGACAATGCTATATTACTTGATCAAATGCAAATAAGAATTTCTAATGTCATACTAAATGCAGATCATCAAGCAGTGCAGTGTGTATGATCCATATGACCCCTTTGTCCCTGTGATTGACAAGCCAGTGGATTCATCTTGGAAGAAATTTGTACAAAATGATGAATATGCACTTTCTAAAGGTATTAGGCACTGCTCAAACAATTTAAACAACAATTTAAACTACATATCTTAATATGGCTGTGTTAATATTTGAAGGTGCAGATTCTTTCCCTAACAATAATAGCAAGACTATTATTGGAGGAATAATGTCCTTTGTTATGGGAATGATAACCATGATCCGCATGACAAAGAACACGCCAAGGAAAATCACAGAAGCAACACTCTATGGAAGCTCAGTATATTATGATGGCTCTGTGACTAAAGCGCCTATTACTATTTCAACCAATGATTACATGGCAACGATGAAGCGCATGGCTGAATTAGAAGAGAAAGTGACTGTTCTCGCCATGAAACCTGTCATGCCACCAGAAAAAGAGGAAATGCTGAATAATGCTCTAAGCAGAGTCAATACTCTCGAACATGAATTGTCTGCAACCAAAAAGGTTAGTCGTTTTCCACTTTTCCTATTTGAAGGAATAAAATGGAAATGACAGAGCATGTTTGACTAGGTTTCTATGTGTACTGACATATTTGTGTTTTGTTTTGCTTTGTAACTTGTGTTTAGGAACTTGATGATGCCATTGCGCGACAGGTAGAACTCCAAGCTCAACTTGACAAGAAGAAGAAGAAGAAGAAGAAGTTGGTATGTCACACATTTCTTGAAGGTTCTTGTTTAAACTACTGAATGCTTTCGCTCACCCACTTGTTTGTGTTTGTGATTACAGTTCCGCTTCCACTGGTGAGGTGATAGCTGGTTTTTGCTGCGTGACTTCAAATATTTCAAGCCAACAAGAGTTGAAAAGTTATTTCAAATATCGAATGCCTAATGCATTAAGCTATTTACTTTTTCCAGTATCTGATAATAAACTCCAGTACAATACAAAGTTTGCCTTTCCTTGATAATTGTGTTTATGTTCGATAAAACTAGGCACGGCTAAGCTTAAGCAAATCAGATTAGCATGCTTTGAAACCCATTGAAAGTAAAACTAGTTTGGCAATATCATTGTAAGTTTGCAACAACTTTGGCTTCTCATAATCTTCAAACTTCATGCGAAATGTATATTTGAAATATCTTGCACATTCATGTCATTATGATTCAAGACCCATATTATCCCTCTCACTTTTTTTTTTTTAACAAATCCCTCTTTCACTTTAATAGAATGCAAAAATCCAAAATATACTTTTGATCAAATATGAAATCTACTTATTTATAATATCTAAAACCCACTTTTTGAAGTACTCTGAATAAAAGCCCTCCCAAAAATAGTTGGTACATAGCTAGTAGTACCCTTGAATGTGTTGGCCGAAATTCTATTTCAAACTACATACAAGGAGAAAAAAAAAAAACTTTATTAGAAGACACAACATTCTTTAGTCATCTCCACACCTAAAGGAATCAGTTATCAAAGGAAACTATCATTGGTGAAAAATATAAGTCCCAAAAATAGAACTCTTTTTTGAGTGAAGTGTACAAGTGCAGAATGCTGAAATCTACGTTTTCTTATTCTTATTTTTTTAAAACAAAATAAAAAAATAAAAAAATAAAAAAAAATCATCCAAGTCATCTCGTCAACAACTTACCCACCAAAAATCTTTGCATGATATACTCCGGACATCTATATTGTCGCAGTCAGTTTGGAAATACAAACGCTATGGACCATTAAAAAAAAACAAAAAACTAACGCAGTAACGCCTACCAAAACCTCGCAAGAAAAGAGCAGCTTGAACTCTCCAGAACACTGGCAAGATAGTTCTTTTGTCCCATCCCGCAAATATATTGCATTAAGATATTTAGCATTACTGAGGTCTGAGATGATAGTCAGTGCAAGTAATGGGAGACCGGTAGAACAAAAGCAATTCAACCAACATACGCAATCGTCAAACCAAGGCACAAGGACAAACGAAGTTGCCCCAACAAAAACAAAAGCTTGTGATTGACACGCAGGCAAAAGATGCAATTCTGGATATCCACACATTGAAAGAAAGAAAAAAATCACCATTACGTTTAATCATATTACACTGAAAATCAGTGGTCAGAGTTACATGATGTGCAAGGTAAAACAATAATCCTCGAAGGCGGACTCCCTTTCTTTCTGCCATTAACTCACCAGCAAAACTTCTTTTTCTGATAAAAACATAACAAAATGAAGGAAAAACAAATATCAGAAATATGAAAAATATCCCTTCAAGCTTTTAACTTTATTACATGGCCAAAACTTACCCGCAACTTGACTTCTGCTTGACGGTCAATGTAAGCAAGTAGCTCTTCCTGCTTCATTAATGCATCATACAGAGCCTGTGCACAATCCAGCAAATCAAATATTAGGGCCTAGCTCAGGAATGGAATCAATATACTATGTCATTTCCAGTTCTATGCAGACTGATTTTTTCCCCTAGACTGTATGCAACATGCAATCATACACAAAGCAATGGCGTGGATGAGGATTTAGTTTTAAATTTTGAAGATAATAAGTTGCGGATATATCTCAGACTGCATTATTTTCAAACGAAGTGAAAAAATAAAACTATCCATCTTACCTTCTTCGTAGCAATTAACTCAGCTTCCAAAGCATCCACCCGGCAGACAGCAGCATGCAACAATTCCTCTTTCTCATAAGGCATCTCAGATGGTTTAGATTGGAGTGTGTCCACCTTCTCTTCAAGCTCACCTAACCTTTTCAGCATGGAGGGAAGGAGGTTTTCCTCTGTGTATGCTGAGGTTGATGGAGGAGAATGAAGAACCTCCTTGTTTGTTGTATCAAGAGTTGGTTCTGAAGCACTCTGATCATTAACAGATGGTAATGCAGGAAATTTCTTGGTTGCCCGACATGCAACTTGACGGAAAAGAGTAAATAAGGTCAAGAAGAAGACAGACAGTGCTACCCAAATCCGGGCTTTAATCCCTTCTGGAGTTTTCTGCACGTCAGGAAGAGGAGGTGCTCCTGTATTGGAAATTCAATTTAATTTTGCTGAAAAAAAATATGCATTAAATAATTCAAATCAAGAAAACGACTATCAAGCATCCACTCTCCTAAAGTCAAACACTTGAGATAAAGGTTCACGAAAGGTTTAGATCTTCTCTCTAACAGAACCCAACTCACACACAAAGCCAGGATACCATGTTAAGGAACCATTATTGTTAATCCTAGATAGCAGCGCAAAGCAGCCAACCCCAAAAGTGTGTATAGCGGGATAACAAACAGTAAGATGGCAGCTATACCAAAGATTATGTATAGACAAAAAAAAATAGGTATTCGTTGTCAATAGTCAAAATTCAGTGACATACTACACTCTAGACAAGTAGCACCATATGATCTATCGTATAATTAACAACTCAAAAACAAAAAAAAAAAGGCAAGGATCATAAAGTTATCAAAATAACATACTGTTAGAAGCATTTGCACAATTGTATGAATTTCATGTGAATAAGAAAAATGAGAAGATTCATCAAAAGGGTACATCAATAGTTCAATAGGTCAAAGTTCCTAACCTTTAAAAGTATTAGACCTCTGCAGAGACGTTTGCTTCTTCCAGCCAGCATCAACAGGTTTGTCTACCATTGGAACGTATTCATCATACCCAGATAATTTACTTGCATAGCTTGACTTTCCAACTATCTTAGCCTGATAAAGAACACAATGTCATGATGTGGACAGCTTTTATATTTCAGGAAAAAAAAGGGTTATCAATTGAAACTGGTTTCTTAACATTTTATTTTGATCATCCTGCATGATAACTTCAAATATTGTGGAGTAATACTGTACATTTAGATGAACATACAACATAACAGGTGCAAAAATAAATAACTAAAACTCCATTGCCATTTAATTAATGGAAGGCAGGAGAGGGTTCACACGACAAGACCACCAAGAGTCCAAGACAATCAATAGCAAATAGGTCAACACTCACTTCCTCACGAACAGGGGTCAGCCTAAGGTGTGGATAACTCTTCATTGCTTTTGGAGAAGCTATATCTTCAGCTTCTGACCCTGATTCAGCAGTGGATGTATCACTGCCTTTCACCTGTTAGGTAGAAGTAACAAAATTTAAAATGATATATGATGAACCCGTTACAGGACAACGAGGAAAAGATATTAAGACTATGAAGACTTCAAATTTGGCTCCACGCAAAGAATTACCATCGGGTATCCTGGCTTGGCATATGCAATAACCTTCCCTTCACTATTAAGTACTTTTACTACTTGTTTTGCCCGCCGGGCTTCACCATTGAGAACCATCTGCAAATGTTCACATGCAATCTACTGTCAGCCTATCACAGGTCAGACTGATATCATATAGCATCTGTCAAAACTCAAAATTATCAAAAATCAACCTAGCAAAACATATAACCTTCAATATTTCAGGATTTTTCCAGGGCCCTTTATCAGATCTAAGGCAACCTCCCTGATCTTCACAAGTGCAGGTACCTCCCAGAAATTCTGGCAACTCACTTTATTAAGTGCACAACATATTAGGCATTTTAAAGAGAACCACAAATGCTAAGAAGTATTATCTATTATGTATTGGTCAGTAGTCAATATAAGAGAAAACATATATGCAAAATTCTAAAAGACAGAGAAATATACAGATACAAGAAATGGAGCTATTAAGTACCTAGCATCAATTACTTCAAGCAATTTGCTTTGATACTTGTTTCCAAGAACCTAGGCAATGTTTCCAAAGAATCATCAAGCAATGTTAGCAGTCTTATACAGTTACATATACCATCATTAAACAGAGCTTAGAACAGCTCGAAGACAGAAAATTTACATACATGAATCTTTGAAGTTGTTTTCGGATCAAGAAAAGACTTGACAGTGTTCCACAACAGCCTAAATCCAGGGCCAGCATTTATAATGAACATTTGGCATAGTGTCTGTATCATTAATAAGAGAGTCATTAATACTTTGACCACAGTATCATCTTTCAAATTTTGAATATCAGATAGTGATGACATCAATGTTTGAAAAGAACATGGCAAAAAACAGAAGAATACATGGGAACCGAGACAACGCACCTCAGGGTAATTGTCACCATCAACCTTTTGCAATCGCGTAATGAGATCTCGGGCAGACTTGGTAAAGTTCTTAAGGCCCTATTAATTGACAGCACATAACATGAATGATTTGTATGCTATAGAACTTTGGTTTACAGTCAATGCAAAGAGAAACAACTACGAGTAACATACCACTCCTTGAACATCTAAGATCGTGGTGCTTGAATCTATGTGCCTCTTTGCAGCAATAGTGCAAGCAGGAAACTTTATAGCAAAAGCTTTCTCAAACTCTTGCACGTGGTACTTTACATATCTATCCATAGTTGTAACCTGCATAAGTTTGTTTGGATCAACTTTTCCAAGTCTTTCAATGTAAACAGGCCTTCCCTCCTTATCTACACCATGATGGCCGTGTGGATAATACCTCACAACTTCATTTAACTCTTTGAACTCAAAATCCTGATGAGAAAAAAAACAAAATATTAGGCAGGGCAATCAATGACTGTAAAAGTAAATCTTGTTCCTTAGTATTTAAACCTTCAGAAGCAGAAGCCAAATGAATGTCCCAAATTGTATTTTCATTTACCTGCATAATGGTGTCAGCACCAAACTCCTTCCTCCATTGTAACATGTCAGCCCACATATGCTTTGCTTTTTCAACATCAAATTTCCTTGCTTTCAAAAATCTGTAAAATGGCAAAATTAAGAAAAATACAGTTATAAGATATTTTATCCAAGGTCATACAAGTAATTTAAAAACAAACCAGGGTTTTGTTTATTTCCAGAGCATTAGTTTGCGACCACAACTCTACCGAGAGTATTTGGCTAACAGAATTTTGTGTTGAAGAACAAATTTGCAAGTGAGAGAAAATAAGCGGATGGCACCTTAACATCATGTGATAATCATCAAATGATTCAGGAAGCAATTCGTCCATGATGAGGGATTGGCGAAATTCATCAACGGCCTGCAGCTCCTCAACATCTCGAAAGTCCTCAATGGAAACAGAGCTAACACGACCATCACTCTTTCTCCTTCCACTCTTCTTTCTTAGAGAATGCTTGAATTTGGTGGATGCATTGAGTGCTTTCTTTTTCAGCGATCCAATTCTCGTCCTCCTTTCGTCCTCAGAGTTCTCAAAATCAGATCTCCTCTCCCTCTTCTCGTCACTGCCCAAGAACCCCTCAAAGCCTGGCAAAATGGAGATAATCAGAGTCGTGAAGGACTGAAGGAATTGGCATAAGAATTAAAAGAAGAGGGAAAAGGGACTCACAAGGTCTGGCAAAGCGATCGAGGGGACCGGACATTGTATTCGGACGGCAAATAGTGAGGTTCGGATGATCAATTGCGATCCGTGAGAAACATGAATGATTCAGAAACCCTAAGAATTGCAGTAAGTGAAGGAGGTCAAAACTTGATGATCCTGATGCTGATCCTGATCAATGTCTCGGAGTGAGATGGTAATAATAATTAATAAGAATAAGAATAAATAATGGAGGGTTGACGTCGGGTACAGCTAGAGACAGAGAATGGGGCAAGAAGGCGCGTGTTCTCTTCTGAGACTGTGTTTGGGTTTGTTGCGGTTGAAGCAGCTGAGCGAAGAAGGAAGGAGAGAAATGTGGGTCCCACTTAGGTTGAGTGCAACAGACACGTGGCGGCATACCGTGAATTAGCCAATAGGAAGAAAAGATAGTCAGTCAGAGTCAGAGATACCTCTATTCTTCGCTCCCCACGGTACCGCCATTTTGTCAAACCCGCCAGCTTTACCAAATTAACCTTTTCTTTTGCATTTCAACAAAACATAGCAATTTTGTTTTTGTGTTAGTTTTAAATTTTAAAAGGATGAGATGAGAAGTGAAAACAAAACATAATAAATTATTGATGTATATTTGGAAGAAGAAATAAGTTGTAATTCCTTATTTTAACATTTTAGTTCGTGTATAACGATGTTATAAAATTTTAAACAAATATATTTTTCAAGGTATAATAAATATATATTTTTAAATTATTATAATAAATTATTTAATAAATATTTTTAAAATAATAAATATATTAATTTTAATAAAACATTATACTTTTAGTATTTTTTTTTGGTAACAATACTTTTAGTATTTTTGATAAATGTCTTGAAATTATTTAACGTTTTTCAACAAGTATGAATACAACATTAGATATGCTAGCACACTAGTAAAAATACACTATGCTTTTAGTGAAAATATTCGGGACACTAAGAAATAGTTTTATTTTTTAGTTTTTAAAAATTGTATTATAAAACAGTTTTTAGAAATAGTTTTCAAAAAAAGTTAGAGGAGTTTTCAATACAAATTTGTGTATAAATTTAGAAAACTGGAAACTGAAAACCAAAACATGTTTTAGATGTTTTCATATTTTGGTTTTTAAATACTAAAAAACAAAAACTGTTCTCGAAAACTATTTTTGAAAACTCGACGGTCAAATAGATTTTTTAATTTTCTGTTTTTAAAAACAGAAAATTGTTTCCAAAAAAAGAAATCAAAGAAGCCCTAAGAAATTCATTTATATCTCTAGGTGTCAATTTATGCGAGTCTCACCCATTTTACCCATTTTACAATGACCAAACTTGGATTCATGGACAAATCTATTTTAGTCTAATAATAAAATATCATGTTTTTAAATTTTGATGTGGGTATAGATAATATTAATCAATTAATCTATAGATTGTAAAATGATAAGAATCATATTTGCAAAGTCAAGAGTAAATTTAGGAATAATATAGTGTGGGGTACATGTGTTTGACCGATAAAAACAATAAAAAATAAAATAAATATGCACAAAGCCTGTCTCATATTGTAATTTTATTTATCTAACAAAATGACTTATGACATGTTTGTTTTATAACTTTTATTTTGGTCAAAATTATTTTTGTCTAAAATTGAAAAAAAAATATTCTTATAAAATTGTTTTGGTTTTTGTACATTAATAAATTCAACCATTAATTTTTGTCTTCATTTATATATTTTTTAACTTCTCATTTCAATAAAATATAAACTAAACATACATTTAGAGCATGTTTGGATTAGATTTTTTTCGAGCATACGTTGGATAGTTGTATTTTGCACTTAAAAAAGCTTTTAATTATTCTTTAAAAATTTTTTGTCCTTTAGCTAAAAATTGGACATTATTTCAAAAAACTTAAAAATCATTTTCCACAGCTTAAATTATCTTAAAATCGCTTTTAACAACAAATATATACAAACAAAAATTGATTATATCTTAAATAATCAATTTTTTTCACAATTTATTTTTATAATTAATTACAACTAATCCAAAACACTATTTTAACTTGTCTATATCTTAAATTGGATTTCGTGCAGTTCAATCTTAGAGTCTTTATCAAATTGACCTATATACCAAAACAAATTAAAGAAATCAACTTGCAAAACAAAAGGATCCATCAGCTTGACTTATATAACATAAATTGAGGGGGAATAAAATATAGAGTGATCTACCAAAATTTAGAAACAAACCAACTTCACTACTAGCAAATAACAATTCATTATCATTGTTTTATTATTTTTATTTTCTTTTGTCAAAAATTCATAGATTCAAGTCAAATATATTTGGTCTCATAACGTGAATTTTCTTCACCCAAACAAAACTACTTCTAATTAAAAATTCTTGCGGCTAGAAATAAATAAAAAAATTATTAAAGTTGAAAAGTTGTCTTTAAGTGTGACCGAAGAGCCGCATTACATCTTACCATTAACCTTAGCAATTTTTTTTTTTCAAAATTTTCTGTATATATATATAGGATAATATTCAGACAAACATTAGAAACAGTGCAACAAGTTGTGTTGACAAATATCAAAAACTTGTAGTTTAAATGGTATAAAGAAGAATTCTTAAAGGTTAAAAAGAGGGTCTCAATCTTCAGTATAGTAGATTTAAGAATAAATTTAATAGTAGTGTAGTGTAAGGTGTGTTTTGGCCAATAAAAAAAACATGTTTATAAATGTTATTGCTCTAAAACCAATTTTTGATAGACTTCTGATGTAATTGATATTTAGTTTTGGTCTCCAAAATGTTAATAGTAATTAATAATGTCATAGCCCAAACACTGGTAAACATTGAAGTCTATGAAACCTCATATACAATTTTATATTTACAACTAATTTTTGAAGAATTGTTTTGTTATCTATTATTCTAAGACTAATAGTTAAGCTGCACTTAAATAAAACATCATATTAAAATATACATTGAATGTGTACTTTTAGAATTAAAGGTTGCACTTCTCAGTGACAATTTTTTATTTATAAGTTGTATAAGTATAACTTTAAGAACAATGATTATAAAAATCTTGAGAAAAAAATAGAAACATGAGTTTGGAGAGACCATTATAAACTTGAAGTAGAACATCTTTTTTTTTGTTAGTCATTGATCAAATTTTTTTTATCTATAACAAGTGTATCAATCATTTCAATAGTAAAATAGTGAGAAAAAGATCGTCCCCACGAAAACTATGACTAGACTATTAATTTTTGATGGAGCACAACTATTTGACCTATCAAAAAATACTAAGATGTGTTTCATTTATTAGATACATAAAATAAAAGCAATAATCAAACAAAAACAAAGATATAAAAGTATAATAAAATAAAGTTTTCTTCACAATTTGTATTTGAGTTAGGGTTAGAATTCACCTAATCCTTACCCAGGCAACCTAAATATGTATCAAATCCAAGTTTTAAACATGAAATTGAAGATTGAATTCTCTAACATGATTATAGACCAATTCAATGACTCAACAATAATCCTTTTGCCAAATTAAAAATCTCAATTCTTTAGTAATTCCTAATCAAGGCAAGCATTAAGCTCTAGAATTTATAGAAATCTCATAGTTATTGGTCTCTATTCCTATACCTACATTCATGTTATTTGTCCCAAATCCAACTCATATCCCAATTTTTCAATTGTGAACAAAAATCTCGAATCAACTATGGTTAGCCATATCATATAAGCATTAAGAACAAAGGCAAACAACCAATTCCAAACAAGTAAAACTTGAATTAGAAAAGAATAGTTCAGATTACATAGGTTTGAGATTAGGATCCCTCTTCCCCTAACCTAATAAAATTAGAAACTCACTACAATGGAAAAGATGAGAGAAGAGAAATCAAACATGCAGGGGAACTTCATGATTCTTAAATTCTTGCTTCCACAATCCTTGGATCTTCAAGAAACCCCCAATAGAAGAAATAAATTGCAAAAATCGCTCCAATCTCCAAAAGAAATGAACTAACTTCCTCCCAAATTAATTTTCATGCTATTTAATTCTTTTTTGAGGCCTAAAGCTGGCATGGCCACACTTAGTCTAACATGGGCACTCTAGCTAAGCAATGGCTTTAGCTTCAATTTCTCAATTTTTGTGTGGTCACACTGAATCTTTGTGTGGCCACGTTAGCAGAATAGTGGCTTTCTTGCTCTTTTATTTCCCGTGTTGATTATTGTAAGCACCAATGTTTTCTTGATCCATTTTTCCCATATTTCTAGGACAAAAGAGAATGAAAGAAAAAGAAAAATTAGGAAGTATAAAATTCTAAAGAAAAAAAATGTTAATCTATTACTAATTACTTCTAACTATCGCTAACACAGAGCATAAATGTTTTTACTTAATTTTTGACATTTTCTACTAAAATAACTATTTATATAGTATATAAAATACTAAGATTGCAATAACAATTAAACACTTATTGTATCATTCTGGCTAAGCAGCCCGCCCAAACAAGAGTGTGGCAGCCTCTCTCATCACTACACTTCAAGATCTGCACCCCAAGTCGCACCAAAAGACCCGTCAACTCGCCTCCAAGACCTACATCCCAAGGCGCAAGTCTATGTGCTAATTGTCAAGCCATCGTGGGCAGACCTTAAAACGATCGGTTTTAACACCCCATTATTGGAAGCGGTTACCCACGATCACCCGACTACGAGTGGGGCGTCGTGAGGTCCCCTTACATGCATGTATATATACTTAATCCATAGAGAAAGATAAACATGTCACAAATTAATCACAGCTCTTATAGATAACTTTCCTAGATTCATACGGCATGGGTATACCAATTTGTTGGATGTGAATACTTATCGGTCATTTAACCGTTAAAGACAAAATTAAAACAAAACTAAAAAAATTGAGAGATCAAGTTGAGAAAAAAAAAGTTAAAGGATGAAAGCAAAAAAAAAAAAGTTTGATGTCGAAAGTTTGAATTTGACAGAGTTTCTGAGTTCAAGTCTCAGACATATTTGTGAGAAAAACTATCTGATATGTAAGTTAATGGTTACATGCCACCTCGTTTTGGTATGTTTTCATATCATTGGCCAAAATATTTACTTTTCCTTTTACATACTTCATTTAAAAAGTCCATTTTATCTTTGATATTCTATATATCTTTTTAATCTTTCGGAGTCCATTATATGTTACAAAGTAATTAAAGATTAATTTAAACAAATCAATTATTTAGTTTTTCGGTTCTTACATTTTTGTAATGTTAAATTCTGATAATTTATTCCGTGGTTTTTTCTCAAATCATGATTTTGTAATACATACACATGAGAATTAAAAAATAAAACAAAAAATACAAAAACCAATGTTACAAAAAATATTAGTTTTTTTTTTTTGGAATCCATATTAGGAGGATTTTTTTTGAAAACATATTAGGAGTTGAAAAGTGCTTAAAAAGTTAGGTTTAAAATGGGGTGGAGGGATTGACACCGCCTAAATTGGGAACGACGCTACAATTTTCGGACAGTAATTTTCGAAATTCATAGATCAGTAAAAATGCAAAGTAAATTGCCCTTTTTTTTTCAGATAGCAGTGTCCGAAAACACATTTCGGGACGCTGATGTCCAAAAATGGGTGGTGCCATTTTCATGTGGGGTGGTGCCCAACACAGATAGTGAAACTTTTGTCCCAGATAAAAGGGATATATAGTATGAGATGACGGAATTAGCACCATCTATATTGGAAGTGATACCATCCTTTTTATACGTAAGAATTATAAATTTATATACTAAAAAATATGGTGTCACTCTCAATGAGGATGGTGCTAATCTCATCCACCTATAGTATGAGTATCGTTTTTGGGCCTCTTATGATGGGCTTTGTCGATAACAACCCAAGTACTCAACAGTTCGTAGGGTTTATTGGGTTGGGCTTTGAGTGAGGTCAGTTGAAGGAATTGGATGCTATAGACCAAAACGTTGGGAAGCAGTATAGAAAAATGATACATCAATGGAAAAAAAAACATATTTTTAAACCGATTTTTTTTTATTAACATATAATTATTGCATCAACAATTTATACTTGATCAATTAATATAATTAATATATTACTTTTACAGGATTAATATAATTTACATGTTCATTTTAGTTTTAAGCCACGTCAATTCGCAAAATTAGTTGTCACCAGGTCCATTTTCAAGAAGCATAGAGGTTTGATTTGTGTTGTTCTATATTCATTTTTTTTAATTCAAATAATAAAAAAGGAATGATTTTTGTGGCATTGTGCTGTACAAAAACTTTAATTTAGCGTTAGCAAAGTTAACAGACTAACAGAGCATAAAGAAAAATGATGCAAAAGCAGTAATGGCAGTGATTTTTGTAAGGTGACTGTATAACCAATATCTAATTATTCTCTAATTACTTGTGTCACGCAAAATATTTCTCATGCTTAGTGACTAAACTCCAATTAGGACTCAGACCCCATTTACTAATAATCATTTTAGGGTTAAAATTGTAGAAAGGAAAAATGAATTAAGTGGACCAAACTTGGCTTTCACTTTCTAAAACTGCAACCACCATACATAGGCGCACGTACGCTTTTCTTATTAGTGAAGGCAATCCAAATTTTAGGGAAACCAAATATTGCTTTTAGTTCCACCAAAAAAAAAAAATGTAAATATTGCTTTTAGTTCAAGGTACGAAATCCTATTTATTTTTGGCTAATGTACGATTTTTTTTTTTTTGAATAATAATGTACGAAATCTAAACACGAGCATGTAAGTCAAGAAAACCAATTATCACAAAAAAAAAACACACACGCGCGCGCACAAGCATGCATATTGGTGACGAGTTTATCAAGTAAACAAATTATTTACTCTCTTTATTTAAAAATTTTAGTCACCTTTTATTAGAGAAATTTTTTTATACTTTATAAAAGTTATTAACTAACACATTAATAAATAATTTCAATACTTGTTTCGTTTATATAATTTTTTAATAATTCAATTAATAATAAAAGAAGAAAGATAATCAAATAAGAAAAAAATATATATTAGTTCACTTTAAATATTTATATTAGGGATATATATAATTAAAAAAATATTTTTAAATGAATTTAATGAATTAAGTACTACTCTTTAATTTTAATAATTTAGTTAAAAATAATTTATAAATAAAATTAAAGGAAGTAATTAATATTCGGTTGATCATCTTGATATAGTTCATAAGATGGAAAAAAATATTCAAATAGTGGCTGACTGGCTGTAGACAATTGACTAATCACAACAGAAAAACTAAAATCAAATTATATATATTTAAAATATGTATTTGGAGCTGAGTTTTTTTATTTAAAATGTCTCGTGTAAAAAAAAAAACCAGAATAAAAACAAATTAAATCCCTCTTTTCAAACACTTCTCAAATATTAAAAAGAGTTTTACTTTCCTAAGATAAATAACGTCGATCCATTTGTATTAGAAAAATTAAATTGAAGAAAGGCAAGAAAATGGGTTGAAAAGACGTAGAAAAATGTAATGTCAATGTCAAGTCACTCAAAATATTATACGCTACTAGCATGCTATTGTCGTCAATTATAAATAACTTTTTTTAACGATAAATATACACATACAATTAAAATTAATTTTTTTTCATATAATCTATAATAATTATTTTATTAATATTTGAATCTTGAACTTTTGCTCATCTAAAACATTAAAAAATTAACACATAACTATTTAAACTAATATCTTTAATTACAACTTATGAAGGATAGTAAGAAATCTAATTGTCTAGTATTGTAATTTGAAAAGACAAAATAATCCTCACATATGCAGAAAATTAAAAATTTAAGATTATATGCTTGTATCACATTATAAACTTCGGACATAATAACCTAGCTAGTGTGAATATAAGGCAATAATGAGCTCAAGATCATGAGAGCAATATTGTCGGTAAAGGAAATTTTTGAAAATCAAATAATGTTTGTATTTGACGGTATTTTTTCTCTTACAATGATTCACTTTCTTATTCCTCAGTTGTCTAGTTTATTGTTGGTTGATAGAGTATGAGTTGTTCACTTTAGATTTTTTTTTTCTTAATTTTTTAGTTTTTATTTTTATTTATTTTTTTGATATACCAAAAAAAACTAAAATTTTATTAACAAGGGTGATTAATTCAAGGATTAAATGGTTATTCTACTTAACTAAGAGGTATGAAATTTAAGTCATTGTAAATGAAAAAAAAAAAAAAAGGAACTTGCGTTTAGTTAAAATACCTTTAATTAAAAAGGAAAGTTAGAATTTTATTAAATTTTCAATATTCAATTTTTGTTCTTTTTTTAATTAATTAAAATGATCATGTTTAAAAATAACTATTTCAATTTGAATTTGTTAAGATTAATTTATATAATCAACAAATTTAAAATTATATATATACTCATCCAAATACATTATTAAAGATTAAATATTTTACACATGAAATACAGATCATTTAATTTGATAAATTGATTTCTGATGAGTGACAAACTCACAAACTCTAAAATGCATGTTAATAATTTACTCCTATTCCGTATACCTTCACTCCCTTGTGAAGTTTTGTCTTAAGTCATGATTACAAAGTTTATAAAAATAAAAATTGTAGATGTTTTTCTAAATTCTAAGGTGTCTCTGGAATGTCCCTGGAATTATTGGGGTTAAAATGGGCAATGAATTTAAGGTGGAGGGCCACTCCTAACCTAAGTCCCCATCAACATGCATAATAATCATTAATTAATTTCAAAATTCTGAAAATTGATTTCTGTCAGAATGTTATTGTGTGCGCTTTTCCTACCCGCCACTACCACCGTTCGTGTCTTTCACGCGTGTCCTTCTGCGCCTGTTTGATAGTGACGCAGCCCAATTCCCGGGTGCCCACGTTTCTCACGCGCAGCACACAACCTTGATTCAATTTGATCTTGCGTGAGCAAATATACGCGTGTGTTTCACGCTCCTTCCCAGCCAGTGGGCTTCTCCATTACAGATGTGCCATCTAGTTTCTGCATATTTTTGTACTGTGCAGCTATCAAGGGTATACAGTACTTATCAAAATGGACAAAAATATCTATCTTTTTCCTTCAACATTTTGTTAAAATTTAATTTAAATTTTAGTTACAGTAATGATAAATCTGTAGAGAGGTTTTTTTTAGGGGATACATTAGTATAGAGAGGTAAACTAAAAGATATATATAAGAATATAAAAAATTATTATTATTATATGTAAATGATATCATAATGAAGGCATCACTTTAAATATTACTCCGTATATATTAAACTTATAATAAATGAAACAATATATATAATAACTATATGTTTTGGAAAATTTTCACAACATAATGAGAAAACTAACTGATTTGAATTTTTTTAATATTACTTTAATTTTAATATATATAAGAACTATTCGATATAAAGTTATTCGGTGTAGGAGTTAACGTCAATTTATACTGGTGTGAGTTTATCCCACCCTATATATATATTGTTTGTTATAAAATAAAAAAATAAATAACATTTATTTTTCTCTAGTGAAAATAAAATCAAAATTTTAAATCAGACAAACAAAATATGTTTTTTTGAAGTTTCAATGTACTAAATTAAGAAATGTCGTGAATTATACTAAAAAAGTAATTCATCCAAAAAAAAATATTTATAGATGTTATAAGAAGAATGCATTACTCCTTTGAAAATAATTCACAATTTTAAATTGGTATGAAAAATTTTTTGAATGGATGATCACTTGACATTATTAAAATTATATAAAAGGTAATAAATTGAAAAATAAAAAAAATAGCCTTATAGAAATAGTCTCATTTTAATGGTGAGAAAACTCGTCATTATAACGAGGAAAAAAATAGCATAATAGCAAAAATTTTTAGACATTACTTAAAATAGCTTTTAAGAAAACACTGATAACTATCCTAAATGCTATGTTACCAAACTGAGTTATAGTATATATTTTGGAACAAAATAAGCTTTTATTTTGGTGAAAAGCCATGCCAAACAAATTTCACATGATCCCAAATGAATGAAAAGAAATTTGTACTTTTCTATATATATATATAAAATAATACATCAATTGTTGATTAATTGAAGTAATTCTATCAAGATTCAAGAATAAAACCAGAAAAAATAAGCTATGTATATTTAAACAGAAAATATTTGTGACCAACT
Source organism: Cyamopsis tetragonoloba (assembly GCA_037177725.1). Classification (NCBI taxonomy): domain Eukaryota; kingdom Viridiplantae; phylum Streptophyta; class Magnoliopsida; order Fabales; family Fabaceae; genus Cyamopsis; species Cyamopsis tetragonoloba. Next base: position 85,916,944 of record CM074119.1, read on the forward strand.
AAAATTAGCCAATTTTTGACTCATTTGGTTAAAATATTAATATTTTGCTTTTTGATAAAAAAATACAAAAGAGAGACATAAATTATTATTATATTAAATTGGTTAATAATTGGCCAAAAATCGATCCTAATATTTAAAAGGGGTTTTATTGAAAAGAAAACATATTTATTGCATCAGAAACATAAATTTCATTTAATATTTACCTCAAATACAAGTAAAAATCAATTCATTTTCTTATAATTAATAATTAAATTTAATATTTTATTTAATTTTTATGAATTTTATTTTTAACTTATTTTTTTATGAGATAAAAAATACTAGTATTAAATAAAATTAATTAATTTTTTAATAGGTATAAATTAACTATGAGTAGCTTATATACAAAACCAGAACTAGTAAGAGTGATTGTTAGTTAAAAAAAAAAAAACTCTTCTCACCCCCATATTTTTTTTTTTGTACATTTAACAGTGTCCCCCATTTTCTTTTGTTTAGTATTGTTTTGGATTTTGGATTTGAATATAGGAGTTATTATTTTTCATCAACTTGCAGTACTTTTTGGTTCTATAAATTTCCTGCTTCTTACACAAAGACTCCCCTTCCACTTTCCTTCTTCTTTCTCATCACGCTTTTGAGATATTTCTTTTATCTCATCTCTGCTTCTCTACCTACCCTTTCCTTTCCTTTCCTTTCCTTTCATTTCTTCCTCTGAAACCAGCTCTGTTTCTCTGTTTTATGCACCAAAGTTCGAATCTTTTCCGTTCATAACTGCAAGACACCATTTTTAATTTCGTGTATTATTAGGAGCGGATCTTAAATGCCCAACATCTTGTTCTTGATGTTTGAGATTCATGTATCAAATTCTCAGTGAAATCTTCTTTTCTGGGTGTATGATCAATTCCACTGTTCGGCGCAGGACCCATTTAGTTCAATCCTTCTCCGTTGCTTTCCTCTACTGGCTCTACTACGTTTCATGATTTCTAATCCCCTCTCACAAAACCCTCTTTCCCCTCCTTAATTAATCTCCCTCGCTTCTTCCATCTTTTTTTTTTATTATTATTTTACTACTTTTTCTATTATCATCTGCATTTTTTTTCCTTCTGATTTTCTGTTTAGTAGTGTCTCTGGGTCCTGCGACCAAGTGCCAAGTATCGATCTTCCCCTGTATTTTTGAATCGCAAGCTTGAAGCTTTTTCTCTGCCGCATGGCTTCCTCAAGCGGAACTTCTTCAGGGTCTTCTTCTCTGCTTCTTCAAAACTCTGGTTCAGAGGAGGATCTTCAGGCGCTGATGGATCAGAGGAAGAGGAAGAGAATGATATCGAATCGCGAATCTGCGAGGCGATCTCGCTTGAGGAAACAGAAGCATTTGGATGATTTGGCTTCTCAGGTGGCTCAGCTCAGGAACGAGAATCACCAAATTCTCACTTCCCTCAACCTCACAAACCAACGTTTCATGGCTGTTGAGGCAGAGAACTCTGTTCTGAGAGCTCAAGTGGGTGAACTAAGCCATAGATTGGAGTCTCTGAAGGAGATCATCGATTTCTTGAATGCCACCAATGGAGAATTTGGGACAAATAACAGCTTCTTCGATTTCAATTTCAACTCTGTGAATATGGGCTACATGAACCAGCCAATCATGGCTTCTGCAGACATATTGTAGTACTGAACTGATATGAGAATCAAGATTCATTCATGATATATTGAGATCTATCTATCTGAGGTTTCAAGAATGTTAGATAAAAAGGGGTGTTGTTTGATTTTATAATGTTAGGTTTGAGTCTGTTGTAGTAGAAATCGTAATGAGGAAATAATAATGATGAATGTGTATTATGATATCATAAAGCGGGTAAGCTTGTTGGGTGATGGTTCTGTAAAATGGGGCCAGTATTATTGTTCATGTAACTTTTCTTTCTCATATTATAATAATAATGCTAATATTGTCTTAGTTTTTCATTAATTCATTTAACTTTATTTTTTTTTATTTAGTCTCTTATTTTAAAAATCTGTTTTAAATGATTATGTTTAGTTTGTTTGCATGTATTTTTTGCTACTTTTATAATTTAAGTAATTGACTCTACATTTTATTCGATATTCTCCATCTGTATAATTTATTTAATTGTATATACTAAAGTCAGTGCTCTGTTTTGACTAAATCCAAGATGGTATACAATTTTGATACTTACACTTCATGATGATGGTTTAGTGGAAAAAAGATGAATTCATTAATTATACTGTAATACTACAGAATATGCATGGGTTGAACTTTGATTGATATATATGAGGTATGCACTCTTCCAATCAGTGAGCAAATTAAATGCATAAATTTTACTTTTCAAGTTTTGTTTGTGCATTGTGTTGTTTTCAGCGGGTTAATAATACTAAACCGCATGCTCTTTTCATCCCAATAGATAGGAGTTAGGTTTATTGAGCATAGTTTACTTATATTCTTAAGTTTAAGTTTTGAGGTTGGTCCAAGACTCAAATAATTAAAACAAGGACTTTAAATTTTCAAAGATTTGAATAAAAGATATGTCATTAAACAATATGATGAATATAAATAAATATCATTTAAAAGAAATTTTATATTAATTAAAAATAAAATACTAATTGATATACACATTTATATAATTAACCTTAGTTCTTTTCTTAAAGTTTATATTTAAAAGACTTCAGGTTAAAAATTTGCTTTAGACCTTTAAATATGTTGAGCCGTCGCTACTAAGCTTATAAGAATAGTTCACATATGTTCCTGAGTTGAATAAAAGTTCATTCCCTTTGACAACAACAACTAATTTGGAACTTAATTTGAAAGCCATATTTTGATCCGGACATTTTCGAGATGTCCCTAATAACCAATGAATAACAAGTATTTAAATTTTTGAGTTTGCAAAAATAATTCAGTGATATAATAAAATACCATATGTATGCATTATATTATATTTGATTGAAGGAAAAGTCCAAATTAAAAAGTGAGCATGAGCAAGTGAAAATAAAGTAGTGGGTGCAGAGAGGAGAGTGTGAAGTTGGAAGAAATTCCTTGAAATGGGAAACACACAAACATGAACATGTCCGGGTAGTATGTATATGTGCTTGTGATGTCTTTTAACTCAAATATAGTTGTGAAGCATTAAATTTCAAGTATTTTAAATTTTGTGATAGGAAATGAAGGTAAAGTTTAAAAGGAGATCATGTAAGTAAGTAAGTAAGTAAGTAATTAAGGAAAGCAAAGGCTACAAGCTAAGCAGACTAGTACAAGTTAACTTTAATTTGGGTTAAAGGTGCATGGCACACCAAGTTCTTTGGAAAGTTAATAAAGAAAGATGAGAGACATGTTTTAGTGATATGAGTGCGCTTGTGTTTGTGTGTGAGGATACAATTTCCACATGCTACCAACAAAGTTTTCAGATCAGAACAGAACAAGCTAAGTAGTATTTTTAATTTAATTTAAACCTACCTGACGATGCTACTCAAACTCAACTCCTAATCAGATTGTTAGTGTTACCTGAATAATCTCATTAAGTTAATATAGCAACTGTCATTAACCACGTGGTTTAGTCACATGTAAATATAATCATATTCTTAATTGATACGTGACTTTAATTAGTTAGCTTGTATATACATTTTAACAGAATTGGAGAGACGTGTACTGTAATTTAATTTCTGTTAGAAACATAAAAAAAGGAGGATGGAGAGATTCTGGGAATAGCAAGCAGAGGGTGCAAGTACAAGATATTGGAGTTGATGACTCATAAAGGAAAAATAAACTTGTACTATAAAGTCGCTTTGTTGAAATATATATATATATAGAAGAAAGGTATAGTATTTGACTCAGGGTAGGTTTAGTTAGTATTTTTTTTTTTCTGTTTTATGTTATGAAAAATAAGAAATAAAAATATAAATTAAATACTTTTATCTTTTTTTTTTCATATTTATTTACATCATCTAATCTTAATCATAAGGCATGTTGGTAAACTTGGTCACAATTGGAGTTGGAGAGAAAGAAGGGGGATGAATGGTCTTGCATACAACAACCAACTGAAATAAGTTTTAAATATATATTTTCTTTAATTCCTATAAATTAATTTTAGTTCTTCCTTCTTTTTATCGGATTTTATCCTTTTTCTTAGTTGTATTTTTTTCAGTCCTTTTCTTTCTATGCTTTTGTTCTATTTTTCTTTTTAAATAACATATTTTTATTTTCATCACTGATTTTTGTTTCCCTTAGCTTGAGTTTTATGAAGCAAAAATATAATGTAAAATTTTTTTTTAGAAAATATATATAATGAAATTATCATTTTATAGGACTAAAATAAAAATTCACATATTTTGTAGGAACAAAAAGTATTGTTAAACCGATATTAAAATAATTGAAAAATTGGGAAAATAAATTCTAATTTAATTTTTATAAAAAGGTAATTATACGTGTAAATTTTGAGGTAAAAACATTATTTTATTGAAATGTTCTCAGAGGGATATTTACTATTCATCTCATGAACAAGATTTTTCTATATCGTCACCGTGACACTTTTTTTGGGTACGTCAGAAAAATTCGCCGTGATACTTTACGAACTAAAAGAAACACACTTAATAATATTATTATTTTTAAGCATGAAAATTGTGTTCTCCCACTTGCTTTTCCTGACCCTAAATATAAAAAACAAACAAACAAGCAGATATATAATAATAAAGAAATTAATATAATTTTATTTTTCATCACTACAAATTTGTCTTTAATTTGTATAGTACACATATATTTTGTTCCACAAAGTACGACCAGAGGGGCTGTCAACCCAAAGATATATAGATATTTAAAATGAGGTTTCATATATAAGTACTTACGCAACTTAATTATTATTATTTCCTTTTTAATTAATTTAATTAAATTAAATAATACTGTAATCTTCTTTCTTTCTTTCTTTCTTTCTTTCTTTTAGCTAGCTAGGGCTCACAAATCAGATCACGCAACTTGAAATGACAAATATGCCATTCGATCAATCAATGAGTTTGCATTGCATGTACCATGTAGGTACCAGATAAATATTTACCCTATTTAAAAATGCAAGTCATGTTTTAATTTTTTTTATATTTTATATAATTTCAATACTTGTTTTGTTTATATAATTTTTTAATAATTTAATTAATGATATAGTAAAAAAAATAGTCAAATAATTAATAAGAGAAAAAGACTTTCATTACAAATGAGAGAGACTTTCATTACAATAAACTCTCACAAGTAATTTAAGGCTATATTATCCTTGATAAGAATCAATCAAATAAACTAAAATTGAAGTATTTACATGTCAATGCCACTAATTGTTTCCACGTGAACTTTAAAGTTAGCTTTTTCAGTTAATTTTCTAATTTTTTCTTTTTAAAATTGTTGTTTAAGTAGTTTATACTTTTTATAAAAAAATGAGATAAAGAAATTTATTAAAGAACTTAATTGTTAAATTTCATATGCGAACAGTTGATTATATTAATATTGATATTTATATAATAAATTGATTATATTCTTGTAAATACTTTTTTAGAAGTTAATTTAAACCGACTTTAAATATTATCATATTCATAAATATATAATTAAGGTCACATTTGTATTGAGTATCTTCGCATCTCGATCTCTTTGAATTCATCAAAAAAAATATTGAGTATCTAAAAGATGGTGAATAAAAAAAATACTTATTGAATAACTTTTATGATTCTAATATATTTAATATTTTCTAAAATAAACTCCTTTAGCTTTATTTCCTTAACCCATGCTCGTGTGAACATTTCTAATTGAGAAGTTATGTTTTTTTTTCATTTTTTTTTTCGGAAGACAAGTTACGTTTATTTAAATTGGCTCTCAGTGAGTCCAAGGCCAGCACAGCTGGCAATAACATATGTATCTGAATGTGTGGTATATGATTCAATATCTTATGTCGTTAATTTTCTTGTAAACAAAAAAAAAAGGCTTTTAGTGCATGTTTAAATCACTTAAACTGCATCATCATGTTATAGCATGTTCGGATTGACATTTTTTTGGCTTTGGGACATAATTGATTTTGACTAAAAAATTATGTTTGACAACCTTAAGTCAAAATTAACTGAAAATATAAAACTTGCTTCTACTTCTTCATTATCAATTATGTATCGTATTTACATTACAAAACCTAGGTTTTAATAAAAATATTTAAATATCATTCTCTCTTAGAATCAATTTTCTAATTTTAGTTTTCTAAACATAAATCAATTTCATTTTAGAATCAATTATACTCATAATCAATTCAGCTCAAAATCAATTCTAACACCGCAAATCCAAAAATTATTCAACTTACACATGTTTAGATGGATGATTATGGTATAGAAACCATGACTAAATAAGAAATAATTTGAAGATTGCTTTTAAAATCAATTATTAATATATACTAATGAATATCAATATGTTTGGTTAAGATACATAGTGTTGTGTTCTAAAAATATGGGAACGACATAAAATAGAGATACCTGACTAAGAGGTGTAATGATGGGATTACGGGAAGAACTCCGGTCTCAAGGTGCTCCGGCGACGCTCCACGACGGCGGGTAGGGGACCTGCAAACACTCCAACGCTCAAGCCAGTGCCCGTTTAGGGTCAGAGTAATTATTATTAGATTAATAGCATACCTGAGTAATTATAATGTATTGTATTTATAAAGAAGCATCAGGGTTTGCAGGCTATATTTTGAGCCTCAAGGGTCTTGTCTCTGGGTCTAGCCTAATCTTTATAGTGGCTGAGATATTGGACTCGACGTGATATTTACGACCGAGATATCTCTTAATTCCGGTCAACAGCACTTAATTTACACACTTTTACTAATTAAAGCTAGAAAAACTTCCTACAATGTACAACTAAACGCAGTGTGTGCTTATTAAAAATCTTAAAGAACATACTATGTCTTGTTTGCCCTTGAATTTGATCGAAGTTCTACGTACACGTAAATCTATACATATTAAGGGCTCGTTTGGTGGATAGGATATGATAAGACAGGATAGGATAAGAGGGTTGGATAACAACAGGATATGATAACAGTTGGATAAGTCTTAATAAACTCTTATCCTATCCAGTGTTTGGTGTGTTTATGAGATATCAAAATGCATATTATTATTATTATTATTATTATTATTATTATTATTATTATTATTATTATTATTATTATTATCATCATTATTATTATTATTATCATTATTATTATTATCATTATTATTATTATTTATTTTTAGTACTATTCTTATTAATATTACTATTTAATTTTATTATTATTTTTATTTATTTTCATTATTATTTATTTTTATTACTATTTTTATTTTTATTATAATTATCATTATTATTTATTTTTATTATTATTAATATTATTATTATTTGTTTTTATTACTTATTATTTTTATTACTACTATTATTATTATTAAATTTTTTATTATTTATTTTAATTTTTTATTATAAAAATAAATGTTAATTTAAGAATATATATTATAAGCGAGGGTAAAGTAGGAAATAAAAATTCTTATCCTATCATGCTAACCTCTAACCCAACTCTCCCCTTAGGATAACTTTTTGTACTAGAGATTAGGATATGATAAGCTAACATGATAAGTTTATCAAATCCTGCTGGCTCACCGAACGACAGATAGTAATAGGATATGATAAACTATTCTATCCTGAACTCCTTATCCTAGTCACCAAACCTACCTAAAGCTTATTTTGGTAATGATGTTGTACACCCAAAAATCTTGGTGATGGATATTCAAACAATATTATATATATGAGTCATTTTCCAATTTTGATTCAAACTTGGTAAACAAAATAAACTAACAAGGTGATGAAGTGTAACTAAAAAGAAAAATAGAGAAAAGTCTCAAAGTAAAGGAAATAAAAGTGAAACAAAAGAATGATGTTAAGTGGTGAAAAGACAAGCATAATAAAAGAGTTATAGGCAAGAAGTCATATTACTACGGCCATCTAGAGTACATATTGTTGAACAAAGCAAAGCAAGTTGGTATAAGAGATCTAGCTAATTCATTCAATTAAACAATGTGTGATTTGTGTTTTGATTCTATGGTGAAATAAAGCAGCCTTCTTGATCAAAAAAATAAAAAATAAGCTAAGGCAGCCTTAATTAGATTGAGTATCATGTAAGGTTTTGACTCTAAACAAGAGTAGTAGTGCCCAAAAATTTTGCACAATGAAAGAAAGAAGGGTCTCTTTAAACAATGTTTCAAGGGTACTTATTAAGATTATTAAATTAAAAAAATTAATCATAAATCCACATCATTTTATGTCTCGAAAATATAAAAAATTATAATTTTTAACATTCTTTTACTATATTTAATTATTTAAAAAATGCCTTAAGAGCGTTGTTTAACATTTTCCTAATAAAGAATAATTAATACCATTTCATTTATCCAAAATAGTGTAAAAGAAAAGCCAGCAAAGTCTAACGTGATTAATTAATAAATAATTGAATTTTTTAAGTATATAGACATAAGTTCAAATCTTAATCGTCTTTATATAAAAACAAATAGTTGTCAAAAGTAAAAATTATTTTAATTAATAATCTTTACAATAAAAAATAATATTAATTTTCAGTTGTCAACTAATTAATAGGTACTCTTTATGCTAACCTAGAAAAATAGTGTAATGGAGAAAATATGATATTAAAGAAGGAGGTATCTTATGTCTAGTTTTGAGCATCGATTGGCATATATTTCTCTGCACACAAGAAGAATTCAATTGGAGGGTTGATAACAAATTTGTGAGAATAAATTGAAACTTTAAAGTTTAAAAGGGGACCGGGAATTGAAACCTATTACTATTACATTATTGTTTATAACTTATCTGCTATTTTAATTTGTACTAAGGAATATAATCTTGTGCTTTATTTCTTATCACACTAATTGCTTTCTTCATTCTATGCTTAAGAACTCACGTCCCTTCCCTTAACTATGATACACAAATGAAGAAATTAAAGAATATTCCCATCTAAAGAAATATAGAAAAAAAGATACAAGTTTCTTACTTCGTCCCTTTTTTCAATTTGATTATTATGCATTCTCTTCGAGAAACATAGACTCGGAATCCAATTTTTTTTTAAAAAAATCATTTGTACTCTTTTTTGAGTAAAAATATAGCTGATAATAAGATTCCCATATGCTTATTAAGTACAAGAGTGTGATGAATCTTATACGGTTTCCATTATTTGCTTAACAGACCAAAAAAAAAAAGTTAAAAAGAAGAAACCAATTTTACATTTAATTTTTTCCTTCTTCAGAATAAAAAACAACAAAGGTTACAAGACATTAAATTTGAAGGTAGCAGAAATTAAGAAGGTCGGTGTACTTTGGTTTATAATTGCCCGTGTTTGTACCAAGCTCATATTATCATGGGTCTCGCTAAACAATATTTCTTTAGGACACTTGTTAAGATTATTAGAATTAAAAAAATAATTATAAATATACATAATTTCATATATCAAAATTATATTTTTTAATCATCTTTTATCTCATTTGACTTCTTAAAATGTGTTTTTAGGACACCGTGCATTTAGCATTTTCCTATTATTATTATATTATGATGATGAGATGGTGTATGCATATAAATAGGCCCAACATTTGGAAAGAGGGGACAAGGATGATGAAATCTCCCATGATGCTGCCTAGCTTCTCTGCTTTTTGGATTTAATTACATGTTACAAAAGTAAGTTTAGGACATTTATTTATTTATAGGAAAAAAAAAGAAGGGAGCAGGCATGTGGCCAGCCATGTTATTGAATGGTTCACATGCTTTGGTATAAAGTTGTCCTAATTCTTTCTTTTAATTAAAAAAAAAAAAAAAGAAGAAGAAGAAAAGAATTGTCCTAATTTTGAGTAGTATATGTTAATTAGCAGGAGGTTAGTTTTTAATTAGGATCTAATTGAAGTAGGTTTGTGATGTCATTTGCCAGACTGCTCTAGAATATGCCAAGTTCTTAAAGATGGATTACCCAAATTAATTACAAGAGAACAAAAATGATATAGGATATTAATTATTAGTAGTTGAATGAAAAGATGGTGTCTGTGTAATACGTGATCAAATTATGACGGTAAGCATAGTTAGAATGGGGACTGGGGAGAGGGCCACAGGGGATTTCTTGGTGTTGAAGAATGAATTTATAGTATCATTTTTCCCTTTGCAAACACAAATTATTATCAAGGGAAAAAAAAAAATCAAATTGGTAACCGAAAAATCCTACGGACCATATTGAAAATTGATGTTATCAAGAATTCTCCAGGTCAAATTATGAACTGAAATGTAAAAGGTTTAATGTGATATTTAAATGGGAAGATTCTTTTACAAATAAATTAATTTTTTGAGTTGGATTTTCCTAATGTTTCAATGCTACATAGTAGTAAAAAAAGAGTAACGACATAGTATTATGATGCAGATGGGGACTTCAACTGAATATTTATTTTATCAGCATTGGTTTACACATCTAGTGCTTTTTTTTTCTTTGAGGTGTAACTTCAGAGGAACAAATCCTTCATGTTTACAGTTGAAGACTAATGTCAGAAAAAAAAAAAAAAATTCATTCAATTTCAGATTCCATCGGTTCTCAGTCTGAGTTCATCTGCGGTGTGCATATGGCACAAAAAATAAACTTTTTATATTATTAATTTGTCTCCTTGATTGATTAATTTGTTATTTGCACCTCTAATTGATTTCAATCAATCTTTATTAATTTCATATAATTCCAAGCAGTTAGATTGTAGATCTAGAATTTTTCAACTGTTGACTAAAACCAAAGGATTCCGCAGGATTTTGTGTTCAGAGTTGATATTCTTTTTAACTCGATTTTGGATATGGAGCTAAGCAGCTTTTTCTCCTGTGAATAGTAAGTGCACGCTACTACCAACTAATAATGCCAATTACCATGTTACTAACTCTCAAGAACAACCACCACTGCATCAAATCAAATTGCATCCCCGTCAGAGAATAATCATGTCACTGTCACACCACGACAATTAGTAAATAAATTTGCCGTCTTCTTTATTTTTTATCAACAAATTTAAGGTGAAATGCCAATGTACTTACTATACATTTTCTAATTTTCAACAAGAGGAATCCTACAGACAAAACAATTAAGACATTAATGTATCATTTTTTTCACACATTAATAATCTATCTTTTATTATGTTCTTTCAAATTCTTCTTCTTCTTTCTTTCCTGCTTTATTTTGAACGTCAATACTCACTAAACAACACATATAGCACGTACCTGCAAAATCCAACATGAATGCAGTTCCTCTCTTCCTCCTCTCCTATATCTTCTCTTCTGCATTAGATTTTTACGGATCAAAGTATATCCAATCTCAAGAGCTGCGCATTATTCAATGTATTAGTAATGAGCTTGTTGTGAAAAACATTTCTCTTTCATTGATATTTGGTCAGAACAAGACTATAGTTCAAGTGTTTCCTTTAAATTCTGCAATCACTTCCATACAACTACTGAGCATATCTTGGCATTTGAATTTTGTCTACCGCCAAATTATGCATCAAAGCTAGTAGTTTTCGTGGCTTTACAGGGTTATTACTCTACATGTTTTCCCTTTACATGTTGCAAAATTTAATCTGATGACAATTCTCCTGTTACCAATAATCCTTACAAGAGCAATCTCCATTTTTGAAATGATGGAAACGTATTCTGTCTCTCACTATGATATCTCTCTGGTATATCCTAGAGATCAGTTTCATAAACTCGTGACAGTCCTCGCATGACCTCAGGTTTTTCACAATCCGGATTTTGGACCCTGGACTTGTCCTGATGAGTCCATAAGCAAGAGCTAGCTTCTCACTATGGTGAAGTAACTGAATGGCTTTTTCCTCATCATGCATATCGAGCAAAACCTCCGAAACTTTAGGACTATGACCTTCTTTTCTTAGTTTATCCACCATCTGATTCAATTTGTCAAATATTTTCTCTCCTTCGGGGTGATTGTAATCTCCCATCACAAATTCATGTATAACACCATCAACTTCAATCCTGCTAGATCCTGGTGGCTTTACTAGTCCTCTTTTAAGCATCAACTCTCTCATCTTTGCCTTGTTACACCACTTCCCTACCGATGCATAAACGTTACTAGCGAGTATATAACTTCCACTATCATCAACACTCATTTGTTGTAGCTCGAGGTGCTTCATCAAACGCTCGGCCCTGTCAGTATCTCCATGAACTTTGCAGGCCCATATCAGGGTCCTCCAAAGAACAGCATCAGGTTTAATAGGCATTGTAGTAATGAAATCTTCAGCTTCCTTTAATTTCCCTGCTCTAGCTAGGAGATCCACTAAGCAACCAAAGTGTTGAATTGTAGGTTTTATACCAAAACGCTTTTGCATATCTTTTAAAAACATGTAAGCTTCATGAACCAAGCCTGCATTCCTACACGCTGATAAAACCGCCGTCAATGCCCTCTCATCAAGTTTTACTTTCGATGTTTCCATGTCAATAAACAAGTCAATAGCTTCCTTGCATAGCCCGTGGCTAGCAAGGCCAGAAATCATTGCAGTCCAAACGAAAACATCTTTCTCGAGAACATCATCAAAAGCGTTCCTTGCACTCTCTATGCACCCACTTTTGGCATACATGTCAATAAGGGCAGTACTAACATTGGACTTAGAATGAATTCCCTTCTGCTTAACAATGGTATGCACTTTTGTCCCCATATTCAATGCCCCTGAATCCGCACATGCCCTTAAAACAGAAATCGCGGTAGCATCATTCACCTCTATTCCACCTTCCAACATTCGCTCAAACAACTCAATTGCCTGAATTGGACGATCATGATTGACAAGACCATCAATCAAGGCGGTCCAAGAAACCACATCTGTATGAGGCATTCTGTCAAACAGGATACGTGCAGCACACAGATCACCAAATTCAGAGTAAAAATGGATAAGGGAATTCTGGATATAAGGATCGGACAGGAAACCCAGTTTTGAAATTAAAGAGTGGAGCTGTTTTCCTAGAGGAATGAGTTTCAAACGGGCACAGCATTTGAGGACAAAGGGAAAAGTGAAGTTGTCGGGTGGGGGTACTTGGTGGGTGGGTGGATGGAGCATGAAGAGGAAGAGGGAGAGAGCGTGGAAATGGTGGGTGGGATGGGAACTGAGAGAATAGGCACGAAGGAGGGTGTTGTAGTAGTAAGAGTTGAGAGAAGGAATAGAGGAGAGAAGAAGACGAGCGTAGTTGAGGTCACCGGCGGGAGAGAGAGCGGCGAAAGTGAAGACCTTGGAGAAGTTGGGAGAGGCGTCGTTGTTTTTTGGGATACCTAATTTCAGGAGTTGGCCGTGAAGTTGCAGAGCCTGAGACATGCTTGTCACCTCCATACTCATCCAATCCTTCAAATTCAATTCAAATTTGTTTATGCACTCTTGAAATTTTTCCCTTATTTAGTTTCATTTTCATATTAGATGTAAAAGTAAAATCACTATTTATCTATATGGACAGTTTTTTTATTGGTCAATTGGTCGATGTAAGTTACAGTTTTGAATCTTTGATCATGCCAAGATTATTTTTTTTGGTAAATTAGAGAACAGATTTTTTATTTTGATTTTTTTTATTCACAATTTTCTCTTATTTTTCTCTTCTTTTGTTTATGTTTTTCCCCTTTGTGATTCATCCATCGATCTTCACTTCTTCTCTTTATTTAATTCAGACTTCATAATTATGATTATTACAAAAGCAAGTTAGTCCTTGCAAATCTATAATGACGTTGTACTCATAATAATAATTGGCTAGATCAAGCCTTCAAGTCTTACAAGTTAGAACTAAGAAGCATGTTTTTTCCTTTATTTATGAAAACAAACCAATAAAATATTTTTGTAAATATTTAATATTAATTTATTAAATTAAATGAACTAAATATTTTGATTATAGTTGGGAATAGTATTTAATTCGTTGCAAGGATAATAATGTTTTCTTTCTAAAATAAATGTATTAACCATTTAAAAAAAATCATGTGAAGAGTGGTTATATTATATTATAGGCTTAAATATATTTTTTGTCCTTAAAAAATAAAAAAATTAGGATTTAAGACCTTAAACGGGTGATTTAAGTCCTTAAATCGATATTTTTCAAGGACTCATATCCCCTATTTTTTTAGTTTTTTAAGGACTTAAATCTTAAAAAATATTTTTCAAAGACTTAAATCCTTATTTTTCTATTTTTTAGGGACGAAAAACATATTTAAGCCTATATTATATTATAAAATAGAGATTTTAACTTTTTTGACTTATAAAATATATAGGTTTAATTTATAAAATATTTATATGAATTAATTTTTTTTTTGTATTTTAACTATTTAATTCGCTGGAAATTTAAATTTGTATGTGAAAAATATATCTGGTTTGCTTAACGACTAACAACCAAACGACCGTAAGACCCGTGCAACCGCACGGGTCATGTGCTAGTATTATATACGTGCTAGTATTATATATATTTTGGTTCCGATCATATCATGACAAAAAAGATATTTAAATAAAGTAGTCAACACTATTATTTTAGTTATTTTTTCAATTATTATGATTTTTATTTTATCCAAAGAAATAATCATCAAATTAAATATGACCAATTGATTCACAGTCACATGTATATGCCGCAAATAAATTAATAATATTTTATTTATGAAAATTAAACTTAAAAGTTCCTTCGTATTTTTCTAATTCATTCAAACTATTCATTTAGATCAATTTTATTATGATAAAAGAGTGCAGTTATATGTGATGAACATACTCAAATTGTGTCATCACAAAATTTACAACTGCATTTCTTGAAAATGAAATCACATTGCCCAGAGATTGCATTCTCAAAGTTCTGGCAATAATGGTGGCAAATTGAAGAGTGGAAGCATCTTGCATGGGGCCATGTTTTACTATTGCGCAAACATTTCTCTCTTGGTTCTTTCCCTCCTTCCGAAGCTGCCAACAAAACATAAACTCCCTATATTAGTTAAAACACGTATTTTTAATGAGATTCAATTATCTAATAAGTTTATTAAATTTTATTTTATTGGTATTTAGTCCTCTTTTAAAATTGGGTAAGTTATTTATATGCAAAATGTTACTTTTCATCCGTTAAATTAGTCTATTAAATTTAACATCATCAACTTTCACCATTCTGATTAAATTGAGGTAAATTAAAAGAAAAACAAGAATCTTTCTTTCTCATCTCATCTTTATATTTTTATTATTCTTAATCTTCTTCATTCTTCTTATTCTTCTTTCCTTCCTTCTTCTTCGTTTTCTTTTTCTTCTTCCCTTTTTCTTTCTTCATTCACTCTTCCTCCAATTCTAACTGAGATTTTATGAATTAGGGTTCTAAAATTTAAGAATTAGAGTTAAAAAATTGAAAAAAAAAATTAATTTGAGATTATTTAATTCTCCAATTTTAATTTGATTTTGGGTATCTTTAATTTTAAAAATAAAACATAATTGTTCTCTTTGTTGTGTTGAAATAGCTTCTATTTAATCCTGGTTTTCTATTTTACTAGTTATCATAAATGTAATTTTATTTATTTAGGATTTGGGATTTGATTTTATTCCTGGTAACACTGAATAAGATTCTGAGAAGAAGAAATTAGAAGGAAAAAAAATGAAAGAAAGAAGAGAAGGAAGAAAAAGAAGGAAGGAAGGAAGAAGAATAAGAAGACCAAGAAAGGAATAAGAAGACGAATACTGACATGAGAAGAGAAAGGAGAAGAACTCAGATACTGAGAAAGAAGAACACCGAAATTGGGAACGAATGAAGATTATTCTTTTTTTTTTTAATTTATGCTCAAATGAAATCCAATCTGAATCATTGATTTAAAATCATACGTGTCGATGATTTAAAAGTTAATAGTGTTATTTACGTATTAGTTAACGGAAATAATAAAACTAAGGGAAGTGAAAACTGAATAAAAAGTATATGTTAGAAGGACTAAACTGAAAGAAAAACTTCGAGATAAAAGATGACATTTTGCCAAATTTATATCATAAAACTTTTATATCCAAAAAATCTATGTGTTACGTACACCGTTCATTTTCTAAAATTACCAGATTTTTTTTAAAAAAAAACAATCCTTTTTCATACAAATATTTATTTGATATTTGTCATGTTTACTAGTTTAAAAAATGACACATGTATACCAAATATATTCGGAGATAATATATATGAACAACTTGCCTGAGGTTACGAGGAGAAAGATAGCAAAGAAAGCTGCAATAACTTGAATACGCTGAAGCAACATAGCTATGCCTGTTGATTTGTAAAATGCAAAAATATGATTAGAATATATATATCTACAGAAATGATGCTCGATCTCTTTCATGCTTAAGTGGTGATCTCTTGGTTAGGTTAAGTTTGCAAATAACGTGCATGATCCGATATATAGTGTCACACTTTTAATTAGGGGTGTTTCTGGGTAAGTAGTTCTATCCCATTTAAGAGAAAAACTTACTTGCATTCTATCAATTTGGCTTTAGGTTACAATTGAATTAAGTTAAGTACATTTTTTCGTCAAATAATTCAACCTAACCTGATCGCCTGATCGATCAAACTTCGGTTGGATATTAAGTGGGTTATTAACTTATATATATATTTTTTTTGTTTCAACAATTAAAATTTTGACCATATATTTAGAGCGCGTTTTTTTCATAGAAAAATAGTACAATCGGAGATCGAACCCCGTACCTATACATGTATATCTCCACGTGCTCACCAACTGAGCTAGGACATACTTAGGGTATGTTCGAGAAACAGACTGAAATCTCAACGCTTTTGGCTGTGAAGCTGGCTGAAGACTGTGAAATTATAGCTATGAAGTTAATTTATTGGTCAAAATTGTATGGTAAAATAGGTTGTGTAATGTGCTAAAATTTGTTAAATAACAAAAAAATGACAAATAATATTATATTAATATTTTATATAAAATTAATATAATAGTAATATCAAATAGTGGTGGGTATTTTGTGATTTTTAAAAATAAATAAGGGCAATTTTCGAAGTGAAAAATTGAAAGTTCATCCTTAGAAGTCAAAAGCCTTTTGAAAGAGCTTTGCAAAAGTTAATTACAAAAGCCACAATCTCATAGCCAAAAGCTTTATCTTCGTAGTTACAAACGGCGACACAAGCTTTTCACTACAAGAATGTGCCAATTTAGCGACAAATTATTTGCGACGGCCCGACACCGTCGCAATTTTTGCGACGGAATATATATAACTTTTGCGACGGAAAAAACTGTCGCTAATTTTGCGACAGAAATTTCCGTCGCTAAGTGGCGGAATTTGAATTTTTTTTCTTAAAATATCAGGGGTAGCGACACACTGGGCCGTCCCTAATTAGCGACAGACACAGCCGTTGCAACAAAAGACCCGTTTTGACTTTTTTTTGTTTTGCAACGAGAAGTCGCGACGGGCCCAACCGTCGCAAAAAAAAGTTTTTTGGCAAACAAAAAAAAATTTCTGAAAGGGAGGTAGCGACTGATTGGGCCGTTGCAAAAAAATGTTTTTTTTAAAAAACTTTTTTTTTCTGAAAGGGAGGTAGCGACGGACTAGGCGGTCGCTAATTAGCGACGGACCCATCCGTCGCAAAAAAGGGCCCAATTGTTGCAAAAAAAAGTTTTTTGGCAAAAAAATTCTTTTTTTTTTGGAAGGGAGGTAGCGATGGACTAGGCCGTCGCCAGGCCGTTGCTAATTAGCGACGGGCCCAGCCGTCGCAAAAAAACGTTTTTTTTTCCAGAAGGGAGGTAGCGACGGATATTTCCGTCGCCAGTTTTTTGCGCCATGTGTCAAAATTTGATTCGAAGATGACATGTGACGCGGATTAACCTTAGTGAGATCTCAACCATTGATTCTCTTTAATCTTGTCCGTTCTTTCATACACTTATTCCTATTTATTCATTTATTCTTCCTCTTATTCCATTCGCTTCTTCTTATTCTTCCATTCACTTCTTTTTCTTCTTCCATTCACTTCTTCTTCCATTAAATTATTCCAATCACCCTTCTAACACCACCTACACCTCACGACACATCCATCTTCAACGACTTCCGCGAAGCTCCAACTCCGACGACTTTCATCTCTGGCGAAGTTCAACTCCGATGACTTCCATCTCCGGCGAAGCTCTAACACCACCCTTCATCTTCTTCTTCTCTTCTTTCTTTCTTTCTTCCTTTTTTTTTCTTCTTCTTCTCAACCGTTCTTTCTTCCTCTCAACGTTCGGTTTGTATTTCAGACTGCGGAGCTCCTGCTTCGGCATATTTTTTTAAAAGAATAAAAAACTTAGCCACGAAAATATCCGTGGCAAAGTTGCGACGGACATATCCGTGGCAAATTTGCGACGGAAATTTTCGTCGCAATTCTAAATTAGAGACGGATTATAAGTGGCGCCAAAAATAAATATTTGCCAAAAAAAAATTAGCCACGGAAATAACCGTGGCAAATTAGCGACGGAAATATCTGTCGCAAATTAGCCACGGAAATAACCGTGGCAAATTTACGACGGATATTTTCATGACAAATTAGCCACAGATATTTCCGTCGCAAGTTAGCCACGGATATTTCTGTCGCAAATGTTAGCGACGCCACTTTTAGCGACGGCTCGATAGCCGTCGCTAGTCCGTCGAAAAATCTATATTAGCAACGGAAATTGCTTTTTTGCCACGGATATTTCCGTGGCTAATGGGAAACATTCTTGTAGTGTTTTGAAAGTCAAAATTCAATAAAAAAGCTCAAAGCCCCGTTCCCAAACATAACCTTAGAACGCGTTTGTTTCAACTTATTTGGTAAAATAAATATTTGTTTTAATAGAAAAAATAATTATAAAAAATTTTAGTCCGTTTGTTTGTGCTTTTCAAAGTAATTAGAATAAGAAAATAATTAGATTTTCTACTTATTTTAAAAAATAAATACTAAGTTACTTCTTAAAATAAGTAAAATTTTTTATTATTTTTATTATAACCAAACATACATAACTTCTGATTCTTAGAATAATCACTTAAAAATATAATTACTTTTTAAATTATAAAAATAATTAATTATTTTTAAGGGTAAATTGCACTCACTACCCTTGAGGTTTGGCTAAATTGCACTCTACCCCATTCTTGAGGTGAAATTGCACTCCACCCCATTTCATTAACTATGGTTACTTTTATTTTTTTTTTTGTTTTTTGTTTTTGTTTTTTACAATGGTTAATTGATTATTTTCTACATTAAAATGGTTAGTTTTTAGGTTTGAATAAATTTTTAGTCTCAACAATTTTAGTTTTTCATTTTAATCCAACTTAACTCAAAAATTTTATTTTTAGTTCTTAATAATGTTAAGTTTTTTTTATGACATTTTCTAGGGGACTTAAAGAATTTTTTTTTGAATTAATTTAGTTCTTAATTGATTTTTTTTTGTTGCATTACAATTGTTAGTTTTTAAGTTTAAATAAACTTTTAGTGCCAACAATTTTTATTTTTACTTTTAATACAAATTAATTCTAAACTTTTATTTTTAGTCTCTAATAATGTTAAATTTTTGCATCATATTTTTTCAGGAACCAAAAGAAAAATAAATCAAATAACAGGATTAAAGTAAGAAAAAAAGGGACTAAATATAAAAATTAGTAACTACAAGGACTGAAACATTATATATTTATCATGAAACAAAATTTTATATGGATTAAAAACAAATGTTTAGAATAAACCAAAGGGTGGTTCGTCCTATAATTTTCTTTTTTTAATTTTTGACAAAATTAATTCAAAAATTTTATTTTTAGTCCCTTGAATTTTTTTATTTTAGTTTTCAATAAAAATTTAAATTTTTTAACTTTAATCCTATTATTTAACATTATTAAGAACTAAAAATAAATTTTTTGAGTTAAGTTGGATTAAAATGAAAAACAAAAATTGGTGGGATTAAAAACTTATTCAAACCTAAAATCTAACCATTTTAATGTAAAAATAATCAATTAACCATTGTAAAAAAAAAAAGAAATGAAACTAACCATAGTTAATTAAATGGAGTGGAATGCAATTTTACATCAAGAATGGGGGTGGAGTGCAATTTTACATCAAGAATTGGGTGAAGTGCAATTTAGCTAAATCTCAAAAATAGTGAGTGCAATTTACCCTATTTTTAAATTTAAACCAACGGACTCATATTTAATCTCGCTAGTGTTGTTCTCTATTCAAAATTAAACTTTCAACTCCATGCACATGTCCAAATTTATCATATTGAAATATATCCTAATTTTTTTCATTTAAATTTCACCGTATAAGAGTTTTTTTTTTTTTCTTTCTTTCTTCTTTACATTCATACCAAAATCTACGCATATTTTCTCACTTTTTCTTTTTTTTAAAAAAAAAAAAAATTCCCCTTCTCATCCAAGCAATTCGCTGTTGACTATTTTTTTTCTCGGCAAACAAACATAAATTTCATTTTATCAAACAGCAAAAGAGTACAAGAAGTGCTTTACAAGACAGTTATATAGGAAGAAAACAACCTCCAATGATACTAAATTATACAAAAAAACCAACATAACAAGAAGTAAATACAACTAAAAACAAACAGAAAACAACACTACTTAGATAAACACAAAAAAGGACACTCAGTCCATTGATGAACTGAGTATAAAATCTCCTTCCTAGATGTTTTAATCCACTTCCATGATCTGAGTATTATGAGTTCAAAGCACTCATACAAGCCAAGGCTTTCTTTTTTAAAAATTTGATTATTTCTTCATAACCAAATATTCCAAATCACAGCAAACCAAACAAGCCACCAGCCTTCCTTATTTGATACTAAACTAGAGACAAACCCATCATGTTGTAAATAATGCTCTTTTAAAGAAGAGGACAACACAACATTATAACCCAACCAGTCATAGCAAAGAGACCACAACTTATAGGAACAAACACAATTGAAAAACAAATGCTCAACAAATTCAACTTCAGAATTACATAAAGCACATTTGATATTTAAATTATTAGTAATTACTCCCCTCTTGTTCAAGTTGACTCTGACCGGAAGTCCATTTTGAAGGATTTTTCAAATCAGAGATGCTACCTTTAATAGCGCCTTATGGAATCAAATGCTGTTGAAAACTACATCCCCTTGACCATCACATTCACCTGACAGAACTTTATAAGCAGAATCAGTAGAGTAAAAACCAGAAGAGTCAAATAACCAGAGCTATTTGTGAGAAAGCTGAACTTTAATTTATAAATGCTTAATATGATCTAATAGATTTTTTTCCAATTGAATTTCCCAATCAAATAAGCTTCTTCTCCAAGAAAAATTCCATACCCATAAACCCCCAATAAAATTACCCATCTAAAAAACAGAAGCCTCTTTGTTGATAGTCACACTAAAAAGCCTACTAAAACACACACAAAGGAGTCTCTTCAACCCAAACATCTTCCCAAAAATTTATGTGTTACCCATAAACCATGTTCCCCCTGTTGACTATTTTTGAATTAAGGTACGGTTTATTTTTAGAGGTTCCTTATTCATTTCATCTTTGAATTTCTTCTACTTCCTTTTTAATGGTGAGATGTTCACCATTTAAAATGAGGAACAACTTCGTGCCTTTATGGCTTCATGGATGGCTCAGAAAAAAGAGAAAGAAAAACCCTTACAAGGCACACTAGTTGACTTAGCTTAGCGATACTATTGAAACAGTATCAACAAC
Source organism: Cyamopsis tetragonoloba (assembly GCA_037177725.1). Lineage (NCBI taxonomy): Eukaryota > Viridiplantae > Streptophyta > Magnoliopsida > Fabales > Fabaceae > Cyamopsis > Cyamopsis tetragonoloba. Next base: position 85,938,643 of record CM074119.1, read on the forward strand.
AACTACATATGAGAAATGTCTCATATATACTTTTTTGCGTTTATTTACATCCGATTCAATAATTATAAATTCTATTAATTCAAGTTCTTAAAAATTTTCTAACTTATTCATTAAAATTTGTTTTTAATATTTTTTTATTTTTAAAATTAAAAGTACATTTAATTTCATATTTTATATAATATTAAAATGATAAATAAGATAATTATTAAAAAATATAGCATTACTCATAACTCATATTTAACCCGACATGCATAATATACATAATTTCGAGTGTTTTTTTTTTCCTGATAATGTTCAACTCCACAAACTAAACGACTAGTAGCCGGGAGTTTCTATATTGGGTTTTAAAATTTCAAAAAATGAAAATTTGTCATCATCACTATAAAAAAAAAAAAAAGTCTGTTTAGCAATTAACCAAATTGATTGCTACATTTTCTTTTATGGTCACTAAATATTTTAGCAACTATTAATCATCATTAAATGAATTCTTTTTAGTGCATATTACACTAAAAAGAGACATGTCACTCCTGTACAACAAATAAATTGTTATTTAGTATATTAATTAAACAATAGATCAGATGTTTGTGTAAAATAAAAATTAGGTAAAAATATTTTAACCTTCACTTCTTTAATTTTCCTTATGAAAAATGTTTCACCAAAAAACTATTCATTCCCACAATTGACAATCGCATTCAATCAATTTTTTTTTTTTAAAGTTAAATAAGGTTGTGAATTGTGAGAGTAAATAGTAATTATAAGACAATCATTATTGCTCTTATCTTAACAGGGGATAATGTATTTTTTAAGAGTAATAATTAGTGTATAATCACTATTCATTACAACTCATCTATAACTCGTGTTTATGGTTAAATATGAAAAACTATACAATTAAATTATTAAATAATTTTTTTTTAATTTTTTTGTCGCTGTTTTGCTGGAGACATTTTTCATATTAAATTTTTATATTTAAAATTTAAAGAATATATGATCAAATTATTATATAATTCACTTAATTTTCATGTTATTAATTAATGTGCTTGTGACATTTTTCATATTAAATTTTTATGATTAAAAATTAAATAATATATAATTAAAATATTAGAATATTATATAATAGTTAACTAATTAAGTTATATAATTATTTAACAACATATTGATTCACGTTTAACTGGTTACATGAGTTGTAAAGAATATCATCATTCTTGTATTATTAAACCGCTGAATTAAGTTTTTTTAATTTACAATTCCTAATTTTGAAGTAGTTGATCAAAGTGGTGGTACGTTGACCAATTATTGCGTCGTATGAGGGATGAAGAAGATAACGCTTGAATTAAGAAAATAATTTGAAGAAAAGAGTATTTTAATTCTCATAGTGCTTCTCTTTATTCTCCACTTATGTCTTTTCATTTTGTCTTTGTCATCCGATCCACAAATATAATATTTTTTAAATGCCAACCTAATTATATTCCTCCTTTTTTAAATAATCACTTTCTGAAAGCGCTTATCAATCAATAATCATGCTTTTTAAGAAGCTGAGTCTTCTCTTCCTCCTCGTTTCTGGGTCACTTTTATCAACATCTTTTGCAGGTAATTGGTCTTTAATTAATTTCAATAAAATTAATTTTACAGTTTAATTTTAGTGCCAAACCCAATTCAGATCACATTGTAATTTGGAATTCAACTTAATATGAATTATCAATTTTGATTCCAAGCTAAGATCTTTAATTTTGGTTGGATTTGGGTTACATAGTGATAGTGCATTGGTATATACAAATATATAATTAAGTGTTAGAAGAGAGTTAAAATTGATGAGTTGGTTTTGTGTGCATTTTATGAATTACATAGTGATAGTGCATTAGTAACTTGGCTGAAGATGTGGATTCAATCCAACAAGTAGTCATATCGATCTCTTTTCTCATATTTCTTTCACATATTTCAAAGTTTCTAATTAAGGAATTGTTATTTAAAAAACTTGATAGGGAACAGAAAGGAATGAGGAACGAAGATGTAAGTGGTATGCATGAGAGAGTTCTAATAAGGGCAAATGCAAGAGATTATGGAAGATATGATCCAACACCTGCTCTATCTAAGCCTCCTTTCAAGCTCATACCCAATTGATCGAGGATATATATATATATATGAAACCATACATGTTTTTCTTAATAGTAATTAGTCAAGTACTATTATTGGAATACCATAATACTAGAGAATATAATTAAATATGTACTGATCGAGTTATGGATAATGCAATGTTGTATAAAACCATATATGTAATGCATGATATATATGTACTCTTTAATCATTATTATATATGTATGAAGTAATTGATCTTGATATCATATAATTTATTTATTTTGATCAGCAATAAATATCATATAATTTATATGTGCTTGTTGTTTTGAATTGATTTTTCTTTTTTTAAAAAAAGCAAAATATTTCCTTTATTTGCAGCGAGGGAATGAAGACATAAGTCTGTTTAGAAACATATATAGCTTAAATAAGCACCAATATAATAAAATCTTATTAAAAATAAACTTTATTTATAAATAAAATTCTAGGTAACTTATAAAAATAATAAGCTGAAAACAGCTTATTAAAACCTATATATAAATTATTTTTATAAACTCTACTTAAGCTCTTCATAGTCATAATAAAGAAAGAATTAATTTGATTTATATTCAACCATTTGATAACATACATTTTTGTTATATGCGATAATAAAAATGTTGGGTTGATTGTGTTGAAGGCAAAATGATGAGATTCTATTTGTTTAAATTTAAAAATGAGTTATTCTTAAATTGTCTATAAAAATGATTAAATTTTTAAGTGATTATCATAAAAATTTTAAAATTATAATTTATGTTTCATTACAATAATTATAAGTACTTATTATTCAATCTATCTATTTTATCTTCTTTTGCAATTGATTTTTTAAGAAACTGTTCAAACTTATCCAAAGTAGAAATGATATGTTATAATTAACTTTCACTCTCTTTTAATTTAAACACTTAGGTATCAAACTAAATAAGGAGACAAAAAATTGTTTCCCACTTTGCACATCCTCTATGTCCTCAAACTTCTAAATTTTAACCATTTTAATTTGCCTTTCGATTCGATTCCTAATTCGTGCATATGCATGCGTTTTTTGTTTTTTTTAAAAAAACATTGGTTTATTATTACGGTTTATTTAGCATTAGAATTCGATTTTTTTTTTTAATTCAGAAATAACCTATTACGTTTATGGGCAATGATATGTCATAAATGCTAAATTTGAATTCTGCTTATTTAAAACACATTGGAGGTAATTGAGAGTAAGTTTGAAATAAAGTAAATTTGACACTTTTGGTGCCATTTTCTGTTGTTCCAGTATTTTGCTATAATATAAAAAGAACAAAATGATATTTTTGGTCCTTTAATTCTTTGCGTCAATTTATTATGGTTCTTTAACTTTTTTTATCCATTTTAGTCTCTTAACTTTTATTTTAGATTCAATTTCATTCCTACCGTTACATGCGTCAAACACGTTAACGGATCAAAAACTATTTCTGAAGGGACCAAATTAAATCTAAAATAAAAGTTAAGAGAATAAAACAGATAAAAAAAAGTTAAGGGACAAAACTGAATTGGTGCAAAGAGTTAAGAGATCAAAAGTGACATTTTGCTTAAAAAAATATTAAAAATATTTTAATCCCTTAAACTTTGTTTTATTTGCTGTTTAGTATAAAAAAAATTTAAAGTGTGCATTTTTGTCACAAGCAGTTCTCGTATGCACTTAAATACAAAATTATTTAGTGATATTTTAATTGTCGCAAATTCAGAAAAAAATCATCACTAAGTATGATTTTTGTTCTTAAATGCACATTTTAAAAAATACATCAGAAAACCAAAATTAATACTTTAAAAGTTTTAATTACATGACTAAAATATTTTTAACCCTTGAAAATTACAAACCTTAATTACAAAACTTAACCAACGTATCCACCCACCTATAATAAGTTGTTGATCTAAATTTCTTAATTATTATAAATTAATTACAAATGTGAATACTCTTGTACTCCCACACCTCTGTATTAGAAACACGATTAAATAAACTGTCACTGATTTTCGATGCTAACTACCATTACCATACATACTAGAGGGATCTTGCATTGCAGCTGCTATACTTTTTAATCACTAATAATTAAAATCTATGAATTTAATTTAAAATAGAATCTCCAAATAAGATTAACGCGTTGACAAAAACGTGTATAAAATATGTTCATTCAACATAATTAATAAGGTATAATATTTTTATTGAAATAACAATAACGTAACACAAATTTTAATATTAATATCATTATTATTTTAATATTTAATTAAGGGTTTGATCAAATGATACTAACGAGACTTACACCAATTATTATACATCTTTAAAATATTCCGTCTAAGTTATTTTTTACACGATTCACTGTTAGATTGAAGTTAATTATCTTATAGATTACGTCTATCAAATTCGACATTAATTCGAAATTGTTTAGTATTCCGTCAACGTTTCACGTAAAATATAGTTTTCAAATATATAAAAATAATAAGCGTGTAAATGGAGTACTAAACAATTTTAGATTCATATCAAATTTAATAAACATGATCTATAAGATGATTAGTTTCAATCTAACAATAGATTTTATAAAAAGCAATTTCGACGTAATACTATAAAGAGACGTAAGAATTTGTGTAAGTAATCTAACCGTTTAATTAAATTGTATTTAATAAACATATGTATCCATATCAATCTAACTATGTTTCGCCTAACCAAAAGTGAAATTATGGTTTACGAAAACATGTGTAATTATAAAATGGAATATTAATTGGCATATATCTCTCAGGTTCAGGTTCAGCTACGCACGCCACCGCTTAACAAATGACGGTGACTGAACTAGCTATATGTGGCAGTAAGCCAGCTCCAGTGAATAGTCATTAGTAACCTTGGTGTGTCCTTACGTTACATTTTAGGTTAAAATACATATTTGGTCTTTTATGTTGTTGAAGTCCTATTTTGGTCTTTTATGTTTATTTTGTCTCAATTTGGTCTCTTACGTTTATTTTTTTGGACCAATGACTCTTTTTTGAATTATTTAGTGTAAGTTAACAGAATTGCATATGTGGCACTTACATGACATTAACAACGTTAGTTGTCATCCCTTTCCAGATTAAAATGATACCGTATTAAATTTTTTTTAAGCGTGCCCCGTTAATTTAAGTTAACAGAACTGCATACGCTTAAAAAAAAATTTAATACGATATCGTTTTAGTTTGAAAATGGATGACAATTAACGCCGTTAGTTCGATTAACTTAGATTAACAGATTCAAAAAAGAATCTAATGTTGGTAAAAAAAACAAACGTAAGGGACCAAATTGAGATAAAATAAATATAAAGAACCAAAATAGGACTTCGATAAAACATAAATGACCAAATGTATATTTTAACCTACATTTTAATAGAATGACAAGTTAAAAACATATAAATTAAATTAAATATTAATGATTAAGATTATTTGTGCATAAAAATTGAGGTCATGAAAGAAAATTCTTTTAACTTTATTTAGATGTAATTTTGACAAAACAAATTTTAAACTTTAAATAAATGAGTAAATACAAAACAAACTTGAAGGGTATATTTGGCAATTCAGAAGAGTTTAACAAAATATACATTTGTTTGTCGAATTATTTACTATTTTGGTTTCTTCCTTTATAGTCATGAGATAGTTTTGTTATTGATTTTCTAAAATATTTGAATTGGTTTATGACTTTGCATTCCATAGATTACCTTAGTTCTTGGTATTAAGAGACACTGACAAAATGTAAACATGACATGTTGAGTACCAATATGATATGTTAATTGATACTTAAGAGTCCACGTAAGTGAAAAAATGACGTTTTACTTAATCTCAAAATAGATAACTTGATTAGTCCCTCAAATCACTTACAACATAATCTAACTTAAGCAAGTTAAATAACATTATATAGGCATTTATATGAACTAATATGTGACAAATAATACGTCATATTCATATAAACATTTCGTCAATGTCATTTAATATTAGAAAATTATTTACATAATATAAATCACAAACTAGTTAAGTCATTTTAAAAAAATTAGAAAAGAAAAAAACAGTGTAACCATCAATATCAAAACTCTACTATATTCCTCCTTTTAGATTTATACTATGTTTGGTTAGGATGAAAAAAATTGAAAGGAAATAATAGTGCATTATGCTTCCATCCACGTTCAATTTCCAAAAGCCTTCGTGAGGAAAAATTCAAAGCACCATGTGTATAGTACTCAAATATCCTATTAAAACATTTAATTTTTAATTTGTATTAAAAAAAAGCAATTTGTTCACATATAGATCTATGTCTTGATGACCGAGAATAATCTTGCCTTCAGAACTATTTGACCTAGTGTTTTTCATGTGAGCATGGGGATACATAGAGATAACAGGACGAAGACACTTACAAAATCATACGAGTAGGTCAATAGTGTCTAGGTGTGTTCATGTCGTATAATGTTGTCTACGTGCGTCAATATGACATTAATTAATTAGTATTTATAACTTATATTTAAAATTATTAGTATTAGTATAGTGAGCAGAATTTATTAGTATTTAAAATTATTAATATTAATATGCTAAGAGTGGATGGAGTCTCCTATGACTACCATCTACTACTCTCGTTATGATTACTCACCATATTTAAGTTTTGCTATCTTAAATAGTTATGGCAGCCACTACCATCAACCACAACCATGGCAAAACTTCTCATGTTCGTACGGTAGTATACCCTCTGCCTACTATCAACAATACCACAACCATACCCATACTCAGCTACCTCAATCATTTCCCTCTTCACCACATTTTCACCCTTCAACCACCACAACACATTTCTGTAGCCAAAACACCCCATCCCTCAAACCACCATAGCCATACCAACTAGATCCTGTAAGCTCTGTAAATGTTCATTTCGGAAATCCAAAATGATGCCATACGATCGGCCACCACCGCTGGTTTTACATAAGGTTTTCTACCAAATGAACTCTGGTTTTGGCAAAAAACTACTTTTCCTGCTAGATTCCTGTCCTCCGTCAGATTGCTATTTAAAGGTTCAATCTGGACCATACATTTTTATGATAGATGGAGCAATTACTTCTTGCAGCGTGTACTCTGAATTTGTGGGGCCCACGCCTGTTGCAGTGCAACAACTCACGCTCTCCAATGGTCACGCACACAGCACCCTTCTTAAGGAACTAAAAGATGAGATTAATTAATCTCTAAACAATTAAAAGGAATTTGAAATTTAAAAGAAAGGAATAATGAGAGAGAATAATGTAAGAAAAATTTACAAAACATTGTGTTGTTTGATAAAAAGTTGTGTTTTTTCATTTAAGGATGAAGAGTTGTCTTGTTTGAAATTGATTAGATTTCAAGGGCTACAAATGTGACTCTTCAATTAAAGGGATGTGACTCTTTAATTTAAAGGATGTGACTCTTAAATAAAAACACATCACTTGAAAAGTTATGACTCTTCATGAAGGGACACGAAGTGTCTATAAATAGAAGTGCATTTGATGCACAAAAAAATGGAATTCATTATTCACATGACATTCATAATATTTATGAGAAGTCAATCATGGATTAGAGACACGATGAAATACCCAAATTTCTCAGAGCATCTTCAAATTCATTTGCCTATGTCTTTGGTGCACAAGAGATATATGCAAAATATCATTTTGTAAAAGCCATTGTTGTCACGGCTCGAGTTTTGGAAGTGTAAAAACATACTCGAGGAATCTTCATTGTATCCTACAGGAAATTTGCCGGTTAACCCATTTTTGCACCCAAGAATTTGGAATTAGTGAGGGCGAATTAAGCCTAAAGGAAAGTGCTAGAGAACACGCATTGAAGAGACATTGTGCACACTTTCCTCCTTCCTATTTCTTCTTCTTCTTATTCTTTCTTTCTAATCTTCGCAAATCCACCACCACCAAGGATATATTTATTTTATATATTTATATATAATTTTCAACAATCTTTAGGCTTAATTCCGTGAAATGAAAATTTCTTCTTTGAAGAATTTTATGGTGGATTTTGCTAAGTTAGACAAGTTTGAACCAAGCAAATTTTAGAGATGGTTAAGAGACAGAAAAACGAGAAGAGAAACTCCATGATGAAGAGATGGACAAAAGCTTTTGGATTGTTCTAAGTCATTACAAGATTCAAGGTATTCAATATCTTTTATCACAAAAAAAGGTCAGTTTTTCTATATCTATTATTATAAGTGAAGATATGGTTTATTATCATAATCTCGGTTTATGTTCTCTCTTGATAAATGTGGTATATGATATGTGTATGGTTTATGCATTTGTTAAATTTAGAACTTATATATGCCCATGTATGTGGCATATCGGTTCGCTTGTAATCAATTATTTGGGGGTATCTTTAAGATTGAATAATTTATTAAGTTTTATTGTTCTGGTGGGATGAGACGAAACGGTGTGAATTATTTGCAACGGTGTATTGAGTTTGGTTTAACGGTTATTAAATTGAAAATTTAGAACCATGACTTGGTGCTTGCTATAGAGAATGCCAATATGCTAGTTCTCAATATGTATTGTTGCTATATGAATTCGGATCTTGCATGTAATTTAAGCGGTGTTTTATTATCATATCTTCGCATGTTTTATAATTGATGTGGAAGGATTATGCTTGAACTAAAACATGATTTTCCTTTTATGATTGAATTTTATTATTTATGACATGTTTGTTCAAGTTATGTTAATATGGGGATAATTCAAATTACATGATAAAATATTGATCAATTGTACTTGTATGATTGATACATTACTTGAAAGAAAATATATTATGAATGTCATAAATGTTTTTGTATGAAATTGATATGTATATTTATCATATGTTGGTTAAAAAGTATCAAAATATTTTGATAATAGTTTGGATTATAGTAAATTTTAAAGGGTTAAACGTATGATAAATTATTTAGATAAAAGACTACACATACTTTTGTAAGCAGTTGGGTCTACATTTATGGTGGGGGTGTTGTTTCTTGAAATTTAAGAAACATGAATATATTGCTAGTCAATTTTCTTAATACAGACATGGCGGGATTCGAGGTGTCTCTAGTTGTCACGGAGCAAACCCTGGGAAAGTGCCTATGTTGCGTCACTGTGAGTGGTGGCTAAGATGAAAGTGACTTTGAAAAGAGTATCTTGACACCTAAGTCGGTAACAATTTTGACAAAATAACAATTTTAATAGAGTTAAAAGGAGCCTTAATATAGGCTTGGATATTGTTCGGTCAAAATTGGTTTTCGATCTGGTATTGGATTCAGTTCATGTAATCATGACTATAATCAGAGGGTGACTTACCTTATTATTGTCTATTTACATTAAGTCAAGACTTTGCATCTCGGGACACGGTGGTTTAATGGCCTAGTTTAATGTGTTGGCCTGCCAAGGGTGTCGGACGAGAGGATTTTGTGTCTTGACTATCAGAATAGGACCTTTGGTGTTGGTCGTCATGGTCATCTTTCGGCCATAAAGAAAGCAATATCTTCAGGTTGATCTTGCCATGAATTTGACCTCTATAGGTGTCTATATAATAATAGTGTAACTAGTGCTAATTCAATTGTATTTTCAAGTAGTCTTAAACTATTGTAAATTCTCGTGTGGTTAATGTGTTTGGATCCCTAATTACACTAAGTTGTTTTTATAATAGTTGTTACAAATAAAGAGAAAGTGGGTTGGCTTAAAAGCCCAATGCTTGAATTATTGGTTTTGTCCAAGCAAATGGTACCAATAGCTATCCAGTGTGATAAGTTTATAATGAAAGTCGCGACATATTTATAAATGGCATAGCTATGTGAATAATTTCATAAGTTTTATTAATTATCTAAAGGTCTAAATTAAATCATGAATATCCTTTGACGAAAGGATTGACAAGTGTTTTGATGTTTAAGATATCAAAAGGAGGGATGAGAAGCCCATAAAACCTTTAATCACCCATAGTGGAAACTCAACTCACACTTCAGTAACATCAAGTCTTGAGTTCAATGGTGAAAGTACACTATCAGAATGTGATTGCAAGTACTTGACTTTATATTATTTTATATTCATCCCAAGGTTAAAAAGTACTTGGTTACCATGTGTTTAAGGTAAGGTTGAGCTTTAGCTCTTAATAGATCTATGAGCATATATTTGCTGGAGTACCTTAGCATGGTGGTACTCTTGATAGAGTCTACCTATATGAGAGTGAAGTGTGGCCGCTTCTAAGAGTCTTTTGGGCTTGACTTTTATGGCTCTCATGAAAAGGATACATGACACAAGGTCATAATAAATGTGTCAAACGAATACGGCATTCAATGGTCCGAAAACTTATGCGTAAGGCATGCACACCTGTTCAGATGGGATAATTTGTTCAAAGCTTGTCTACCATATTATTTCGGATGGGTGAAACCATGACTTACTAGGGAAAGGTTCAAGTCATAGCGACACCTTTTGCTGAAAACATGAGATTTCTGAAGTGATAGAATTTATGGATGTTTTGTAAATGGTGGGGGATTGTAAGAAAAATTTACAAAACATGAAGAGTTGTGTTGTTTGATAAAAAGTTGTGTTGTTTCATTTAAGGATGAAGAGTTGTCTTGTTTGAAATTGATTAGATTTCAAGGGCTATAAATGTGACTCTTCAATTAAATGGATGTGACTCTTTAATTTAATGGATGTGACTTTTAAATGAAAACACATCACTTGAAAAGTTATGACTCTTCATGAAGGGACACAAAGTGTCTATAAATAGAAGTGCATTTGATGCACAAAAAAATGGAATTCATTACTCACATGACATTCATAATATTTATGAGAAGTCAATCATAGATTAGATGAAATACCCAAATTTCTCAGAGCATCTTCAAATTCATTTGTCTATGTCTTTGGTGCACAAGAGATTTGGAAGTGTGAAAATATACTTGAAGAATCTTTATTGTATACTGCAGGTTCTTCTTATTCTTTCTTTCTAATCTTCGTAGGTCTACCACCACCATTGAGATCTATTTTGTATATTTTCCAACAAATAATTAATAAGTTACTTTCGTTGAGAATCTTTTCTGAAGATATAAGGTTGATGATAGCATTTGGGAGTCTTGTCTAAATGTGAAAAGTATAGAATGCTTATAGCCCACTCCGAGTATTGCACAAGACTGTGCTGGCACCAAAATTCCACACTCCTTAACATTAATTAAAAAGGAAAAACATACCACCACCATTATCAGATATATCATCACTTAATGGATGGTAGTTTATTTTGTTCCTTAGTCACGTAATTTAATTTATTGAAGAGAAAAATTGGAGTGTGTGAAAAAGGTAGCTTGAATGCATAACATCACCCTCCCCCCTTTTTGTAGTTTATGATTAAGGAACACTCATTATGTTAAAGTAGAATTTGAGAGATTACTTAGGTTAGCTGGACATAAATATAATTAAGGAGGCTTTCTGCCTCAAGCAGCAAAGTTTGAGAAAAACACCTATCAAAAAGGAAAATATTTAAGTATAATCCACCAAAATTTACACGAATATATGCAAAGGTTGTGAACAAAGAAAAAGAGAAAGATCCACAGCCACTTGTTTAAAGTGTAATAAAAAAAAGGAAAATAATAAACAGTGCCCTAAGAGCACTAGTTAAGATTACAAAAATAGTACTATTTTATTGAAAATAGTAGACTTTAATATTTCGAAACTTGAAAACTACTTAATAAATATTGTTTATAGTAACTCCAATCATTTAAAAAGGTGTATTTATTACACCTTAACAAGTGCCCTTATGGCACTATTTAGCATAACCCTAAAAAAAACCATATGTAGTTATTAGTGTATTTAATGCGTTTGTTTAAGGTTGTTTCACAAAGATTAAGAAATAAAATAGTAAATGTCATAATAAGTAAAGTAATTTTACTAACATTTCTTTATTAATGATTGAAACATTAATTACCTCACCTTGTTTTTAGTTGAGCTTTAATTATTATATAGGGGTAAAATAGAAAAAAAAGCATTTAATAATGCATTAAAAATATAAAGCGACAATTATTTTGAGAAAAAATTACTCTTAAATGACACTCATTTTAAAACGGAGAAAGTATTTTAGTTACAAAATATAAGTATATTGCCATTTTTCACACAGTTTTAAAAAAATATTAATATTATATTAATTTTAAAAAAATAATCATTTTTTATAATTTTACCCCTAATAAAATATAACTCACTCTCTTTGGAATTAACAATAGGTTGTTCTAATAAATAAGGATAGACTTAAAAGAAATTACTAAATGCACTTTGTGGTTTGTGTAGGTGTTTATAATATGAAACATGTATAATTTGCTCTAGTGCTTATAATATGAATCATGTATATTTTACTCTAATATATATTTAATACTCTTTTCGTTTTTATTTATCTATCAATTTAAAGGTAAAATACACGTATTAAAAATACGATAATTATTCTTTTTATCAAAATAATTTTTAAATTATCTATAATATTCTCTCTGTTCTTATTTATAAGATGTCTTTTAGAAGATTTAGCTTAGATGTTCCTTTTTATAAGAGGTCTTATAGTTTCTATAGAGCATTTATTACTTGTTTTCATTTTTATCCTTATTAAATGCATTGACTATTTGTACTCTTCAATTGTGATTGATTAACATAATGTTTAATGAGGGATAAAATTGATATATTATATGTTTTTTTTTATAAAACTAATAAAATTATCTAAACTTAACTACTTTTATTGGTACGTGTAATATTAGTTGAAAACGTCTTATAATAAAGAACGGATGAAGTACTATTTATCTCATTGTTTTATTAGTTAAAAAGTACTCGTTCATTTATAATCATTCATTTATAGAGAAAACAATTATTTCTATTTATTTGTGGACTTGTATTTTTAAGGTAATATTAATTGCTCTTTTATTGATTCTATCTCAACCTTTAATTGGAGAGTTAATTAATGTTTTAATATTCAACTAATAAAACAATGAGAAAAAAAATATTGTATATATGAAATTCAAAATATACTTTGATAAAATAAAAAATAATTACTCTCTCCCTTTTTTTATAGGTAAAACTAGTTAATTTTACACTTATCAAGAATATTAGTTAATCTCATTTAACGTTGTTAGTTTTAAGTAAAAAATAACCAGTTTTCCTATTTTATCGCTATCAAATTTAATATAGAAAGAGAAACACGTTTATTACTAGTAGCGAATAAATTAATTATTAAGGATATTTTAAATGTTTTCTCATCAAATGCACAAAAGTACTTTAATTTGCTTATAATAAAAACCGGAAGGAGTAGTACATTCATTTATAAGCCTAATATATATATATATATATATATATATATATATATATATATATATATATCTTTTAATTGACAGATAAACAGGGACAGAAAGGGTACAATATTAATTAGTTTTGCAGTTAAAGATAAAAGTAATTAATAAAAATGTAATTAATGTTATGTTCAAAATGGATGGATTTTAATAAAAAAAATAGACAAATAGAAAAAAATTTGTTCTCTGTACGTGAACAATTAAAAAAACTGAAGGAGTTATTGTAGTATTAAAACAATAAATTCTTTCATCCTCAATACAATATTTTTATTAAAAAAATCGTAACTGGTGTCCTACATTCATATCATAAAAAAAAGACCTAAACCTAAGATGGCATAAATGAATCAAGCAGATTCTCCCTCCGTTCCTTATATTATATATCAATTTTATTTCAAATTAAATAATATATTAATCAATTATAATTAAAGGGTAAAAAATAGTCAATATCTTTCATAAGGATAAATAAAAACACAAAAAATGATGTTTTATAAAAAGTAAAATCTGTAAAATGTCTTATTAAAGAAACATTTAAACTAGGCGTTTTATAAAAAAAAGAACAGAGATAATACAAAGTTTGCATCGTATCCGCGTTCAATATTTCGGTGAATAACTTTTCTATAGGGCAATTGAAGTGTGGAGAAAATAATAATAAATAAATAAATAAAAAATGACTTTTTTTTTTTGGCTTTTTCTGAGAAGTGAGAAGTCATTTCATTGGAGTGTTGTAGAATAAATGTTCAAAGTAGTATTTTGTTATCATCATTTAAAAATAATTTTAACTTATACAAATAATTAAAATGATATCTAATTTTATTTCCGGACATTTAAAGTGATCTCTATCTTATTAAACATTAATAAAGTTAAGTGTCAATATAGAATCTTAAAATAGTGTTGTACGAGTAAATGAATAAAAATCAAAATATTTTGATTTATAAAAAATTAAAAAAAATGTCATTTTCATCTATATTCACTTATTTTTCTTCATTTTTTCATAATGAAAAGGAAGAGAAATAATATTTTTTAAATTTTTTATAGACTAAAACAATTTATTTTTGTTCACTTATTTATATAATTTTAATGGGTTTTCACCATCGTACATAATGTACCACATCATGACATAAGATAAAATTAAATGTCATTTTTCTTATTTTTATAAGTCAGGAACCATTTTAAATGATGTTGATAAATTAAGGGTATATTTTAGCAGTAATTACTATTCTGTTATTAAATATAAGAAATTTTTTTGACAATATTATATTTTTAAATATAAACAAATCTAACTACTTCTATTTATATTTTAAAAAAAAATTATCTAAAATACTTTCTATTTAATTTATTTTCACAATGATTTTAAAATAAAAAGAATTAATTTAATTAAAAATATTTTTAATATAATTTTAAAGAGATTAAATAAAAGTAATTAATTTTGTTGTTAAGGGAGATGAAAAATGGAGGAGTATTTGATTGTTTTAAGAAATTTGTTTTATTTGTTTTATCATTTGGAGACTGAAATTGGCGCCGCTACTGAAGAGGGTGGGACTGAGGAGGATCCTTTAGAACCCCGTCTGAAACGCTCTTCTTCTTCACAACTATCACTTCTCTCTCTCTATGTGAGTGTGTGGTGCTTGGTCTCGTCAAAAGGTACGCGACCTTCTGCTTCTTAGTATGCTCTGATTCAATTTGGGAGCCGTATTTATTATTTACCATCAACCATTTTTATTTCCATTCGTCAAATTTCAGAATTAATAGGTCCCCCTGCCTTCCAATAACCACAACAATTCTTCTTCTTCTTCTTATTTTCATTTCATTCAAAATCTTTGCCGTCAATTCCGTTTTTGTAGCTCTAATTTCGGATCCTTCTGTCTTTTCCTATAAGCTGAATATTTTGTGATTGGGTTTTTTTTATTTCCTTCGTTCATATTCATTTTTAAGAGTCTGTCAGATATCAGATTAATTCGATCATTACTGACCCCCTTTTTCTATTTCTATTATTATTGGGAAAATTTCATTTCATTTTTTTGTTCGTTCTCCCTTTCTTCTTTCCCCTCTTGTCTTACCAGATATTTGAGGTTAGTATCACAATACGATAGAGGCTTCATCACTAATAATGTTCTATTGACTTAGATCGCTTTTGAAGTTCTTTTCTGCCTTTCAGTAATTGTCCTTACACTTTCTTCAAAATCCTTTTGATTTTAAACCCTAAACTTATTTTTGGTCTTTCAACTGTGTTTTCTTTTTCTTCCTTTTCTGTGTGCTGTTTTGATTTGATTATATACCACTGGTTGAACAACGATGATAATGTGTTTCGATTATGCTTTTGACTGTTATGTTATTGGTCATTGCAATTGATGGTATACTTTTCTAAAACTCTTCAAGGTAAAGAGCTTTGTTCTGGAGCCAATGGTTTATATTAGTATTTGCGGATGCAATTGGTGGTTGTGTTATAGTATAACAAGGTAAAAACTATTGCCTACTTCACTATGGGTGCTGCTTGTTGCGTTGCTGCCAAAGATAAAACTACACAAAGTGGATCAAACAGTGAAAGTTTGCATCGGAATAATCGATGTTCTCCAACATGGAGCTTTCGGTGGGATCATCGAGGGCGTGTAGCTGGTGAAGATACTTCTATAAATTGGTTTTCTGATGGTGTTAGCAGGAATGGTGGACCAGATAATAAAAATGACTCAGCATATGTATCAGAGGATGGAAGTCCTCTGCAGAATTATCAACAAAATAGAGGCCGAAAATCCCCAATTTCTGAAGGAACTGCTGCACATGTGAAGCAGCATTCACCTTCAGGTAACCTTCATGAAGCTAGCTTTCTGATTTTAACCAAGAATAGAATTTTGTATCACAAAGATATAACATTACTACATGGTGTTACATCAAATTTGGAGTCATAATGTCTTCTCACGTATTTTTCTATCTCATAAGTTATCAGACCCGAGGAAGAAAACTTGAAAATTACCATTATGTGTGTTTACTTAAATTGATAGTTTTGTAAAGGCAAATAGTTCTGAGGGGAGGAGTCAGGACTCAGGAGAGATACCAGCATCACAAATTAAAAGCAGAAGCTGCAAACTGTTTTTGCTTTATTCATCACATTATTGCCTTGACAAGCCTAGAGGAAGCAAATAATCATTTAATATATGATTGCCCCACAAATCAAAGAAAAATGACTGTCCAAGTTTAGTGCTTCTTTTTATTATATTGGGGGAGGGGGTATTTGGACAGTTAATTTTTATAGATGAGCGTAGATCCATCCTCGGGATGAACCTGCCTATATAGCTTAGGCAACTAAGTAAATGTGTATAATATGGTGGTTTTGGGTGGCTTATGTTGTGCTTGCGTCCTAGTAAAATGTGTCGTCTGACACTGGTTAACTATAATTCTGTCAACTGGTTCTTTCATAATACTACTATCTGACATGGTTATTCTGCTTACTGCAGATCAATCTATTTCAAGGACTGTCTCTATGGATGTGAGCGCAGAACAGGTGCAGTTATAATAGTGAATACTTGGTTTGTGTTTTAATTTCTTTGACTTTGACTTTGACACACTCCTACCTACAAATCACTTTCTAGGTTAATGGGTTGACAGAATCATCTAGAGTTTCTTGTCCGTCTCCAACCAAACCATCTTTACCTTCAAGTTCGTTGTCAGCATCTCCTCTATCATCTCAATGTAATATTGCTCCATCCTGCTCGACCCCATTCAGGTGGCCCTCCCGTTCCTCAAGACACCATCTGTCACGACAAGCTTCTGACAGTCGAAGCCTAGCATTTAAGTCACCCAGCAGTTTCTCTCTGTCTGAAGAAAGACCTGTGTGCCCTTCGTGGAGCAATGAATCAAGTATGCACTCCCATGGAGGATCCTCGGATGGTTGGTCCATACCTTGCTTTCCTGAGCTGATGGGAACTCCCCACAGAGAAAGATGGTCATTTGATAGTGAGTCCTTTGGTTTTAATCGTGAAAGGTTAGCTAGGTCCAGTAGTTGGTTTTCAGCTTCACCAGGAAATTTGCAAACATGTGGTGTTTGCTCAAAGCTTTTAAAGGAGAAGTCTTCTTGGAGCACCCAAAAGATAGTTGCAAGCAATGACCTTTCTGTAGTTGCTGTTCTTATCTGCGGGCATGTCTATCATGCTGAATGTTTGGAGAACATGACACCTGATATCAATAAGTATGATCCACCGTGCCCCGTTTGCACTTTTGGTGAGAAACAAACTATCAAGTTACTTGAAAGAGCTATGAAAGCTGAAATGGATTTGAAGGCTAGAAACAAGAAATCTAAGAATCGGGTTGTGGACAGTGATATTGAGGATGATTTCGTTGTGTTCGATCACTTTAGAGGGGGAGGGCTTAAAGGTAAAGGTCCTAGGATGGACTCAAGTTCAAGTGGGAGAAGACCTTTTCCGAGGCGACATTTTTCCTTTGGATCAAAGGGTTCCAGATCCATGTTAGATAACCATCCTACAAGAAAGAAGGGCTTCTTTTGGGCGAAATCTAGCAAGGAATAGGCTGCTTCTTGGTTTTTGGGAGGTTAGTGGTTGCATTATCAGTTGATCCTTAAAATTGGCTAATGCCCTGCGGAGTAAAATAGAAATATGGTTTTGCTGCTTTTTCTATATATAGTTGTTCTTCCAGATTCTTTCAGGTTTCGTGGTGTCAGGTGTGCTACAGAAATTAAATTTAAGACATTTGATGTATTTGATCCATAAGTATAAACTGTGGCATGCTGGAAATCCTCAGCAATTGTTTTGTACTTGACCCATGTTTCTTTTGACATTTTTTCTAGCAGGTTCCACTGATGATCTCTTCATCCTCAGCATATGCAGACACTAATCTGTGACTTCAACCAGATTAGAGGCTGAAGTTATTCTGTAAAGAAGACATACAGAAGTATAAGATGAATCTAGTGACGTAAACGATAGTGTTTTGAGACCAAGGGTCTTTTCGTATTGTACAGGTTGATTTGTTTATTCCATGGATATAATTCATATCCAAATGATGTTCTGTGGTCATTGATTCTGCTTATATGCAGTGCATGCCATTAGACCTATTGGGAATTTCTGGTGTTGGGCAATGTTCTTTACAGATTGATGGGCAATACCAATACCAAATATTTTGATTACCTTTATTAGTACTTTTTACTTGGAGACTAAAATCCTTTTGGTGCTTCAAACATGTCTATGTCATTAATTTTGTCATTGAAAGGTTTTTATTACCATTGCAGTTATGGAATGGTTTTTTTTTTTTTTTTGGGTTTACAAGAAAATTTAACGACACAAGGGATCGAACTCTGTACCATACTCACACACACATGTCTTTGCCAGCTGTGCTGGCCTTACAAAACAGTTATGGAATGATTAAGAATGTCATCAAATTGGCACTTTGTCTATAAGAAAAGATCAATTTGGTGACATTTTAATTTTTCAAAGACTAAAATGCTGTCTATGAGGTATATGTTCTATTATGTGGATGCGTTGCTTTTATTTTTTATTTTATTTTATGTTTTTTATAGGTGAAACTGCATTCATATAAGGGTTTGAACCGACAAATTGGCACTTTGTCTATAAGAAAAGATCAATTTGGTGATGTTTTAATTTTTTAAAGACTAAAATGCTGTCACCGGCGTATATGTTTTATATTCTTTTACGTGGATGCATTACTTTTATTTTTTATTTTAATTTATGTTTTCGATAGGTGAAACTGTATTCATATAATAAGGTTTAAATCGAAAAACTGCTACTAAAACTTCATTTACTTCCGAACCCCCGAGTTACTAACTAACCTGTTAGTTGAATGCGTTGCTTTTATTGAAGGAACGGTATCATTTGTATGAAATTAATGGTTTGTATCTGTGAATTGAATTAAAGACATTTTCCATTAATGCGATGTATGCATATATGGAGTATTTGAATATGCTTGGCAAGGACTAGCCTGCTTCTTGACTGCATGTCGTGTATGTGAAGAAGTCTTAAAAATAACTGATGTACGTGAAGAGAACATTTGTAAATAGAGGTAAATTTTTAGTGATGGAAGTCATATTCGAAGGAAGTTTAAATTCTTAGGTATACCATAGCTTATAGCTTTAAGTAGTTGTATGTATGTATATGGTTATGATTATGATTTGATTTTGATAAAGCATGTACTGGTTTTACATAAATTTTTTGTCGTTTAATTGAATTTCACCGAGAAGATAAGCATGCATGTTGGGGGAGTGAGGCTGCAGAGGGGCATGTGTCCTCATTCATGTTAGGTGTTTGCGTGTTGTTGAGGCACGTGTTACATATCTCCACCGCCATCTTGGTCTCTTCTCTGTTTTAAGAATTAATAAAGGGGAAGCCAAAGTTGGTCACTGCATCATCATATCGAATGCAGTTTCAAGGAGAAATGGCTGAAGCACAAATTCGAGACCAATATGGTAACCCCATTCAGCTCACCGATCAGTTTGGCAACCCGGTCAAGTTAACCGATGAGCACGGCAATCCTGTCCACATTACCGGTGTCGCCACCACTGACACAGCTGCTACATACGGAGGTGGTACATACGGTGGTGGTACTGGTGTCGCCACAGCGGCCCCTGGCTTTGCGACCTATGGTACTGGTACATACGGTGGTGGTGCTACCACCGGCACTGGTACTGGTACTGGGATGGTGGCAGATCTAATGGCCACGGAGCAGCGGAGGACTGGGAGGGGGGCTGGAGAGCTTCGTCGGTCCTCCAGTTCTAGCTCTAGCTCGGTACTGTACTATATACGTACCTTACCATTAAATTTAAAATTAATGCTAGCTACCTCTTTTCCTTATGCATATAATAACATACAAGTTATTGAAAAGACCCAAGCAAGGAAATTAAGATATACTACTTTAGCTTATTGATGAATGTTACGATATTAATTTAATTGGTTTTGGTTTTGTATGAACTGACATTATTGCAGTCAGAGGATGACGGGCAAGGTGGGAGGAGGAAGAAAGGACTGAAGGATAAGATAAAAGAGAAGCTACCTGGTGTAGGAGGAGGAGGTGGAGGGAATTATAAGGAGCATGCTCACACAACAACAACAACCACCACCAGCAGCACCGGTACTGGCGGTGCTTATCACCCAACGACAACCAGTTCCCACCAGCAGACTGAGCATGAGAAGAAAAGTATAATGGAGAAGATCAAAGAGAAATTGCCTGGCCATCACGGCCACTGATGAGATTATAGATTATTAGTGTTACTGTTATCCATCCTCCTCTACTAATGTATGTGTACCAGTTATATATGTTAGTTACGTTACAATTACTTGCAATTATATATTATGTAATTAAGAACGCCTCATGTATGTCGTATGTCGTATGTCGTATGTATGTATTTGATTTCTATTTCAATCCACGAGGAGGAGAATTGAACTCTACTAAACTTGGATGATCTGTATTTTTCTGGACATTTTTCTATTTTTATGTCAAATGATTTCTCCAATTTCTGTAACATATATGCAAGTTATTGTTGTATTCTCCTCATTTCCTTTCTTTCAGTTTCTCCTCTTCCCTCCTGCTCTATTATGTTACTGTTGACCCCACATAACTTAAAATCAGCATGCTCCAATGCGACATAACCACTTAACAAAAAATTTAAATTTTAAATTTTAAGAACGAACCACTGTTGAAGGTGCTCTTAGATGAGCCACTACAACACACCTCATTTTTTTTTGTTAAATTAATTATTTAATTTTTATATGAGTTTTTTTATTTTTGTTTTAGTTCTTATATGTGAAAAAATGTTATTTTAATTCTTATATTTAGTGCCTTTGATTTTTATATTATCTTACTTTTAGTCTAAGCTAAAACAAAAAAAACTACAAAGATTAGTACAAGGAGTAAATGAAAAATAAATGCATACACAGGGACTAAAATAAAAACGAACGAAATAATTAGTACGGAGATAAAAATGAAAAATAAATAAATGTATAAAAATTAATTTTTATGTTAATAATTTATGTGTCAATTATTAATTGACTAACAAAAATTCCATTAAAAATAAATAAATGTATAAAAATTAATTTTTATGTTAATAATTTATGTGTCAATTATTAATTGACTAACAAAAATTCCATTAGTCAATCCCGTAAATCCAGTGGTAAGGATATAAGTAAGCGGTGTGGAATTTGAATTTCAGAATTCGCATTTCTTCTCTCTGCGGTAATTTCGCTTTTGTAGACAAAAAAAAAAAAATCTGTTAGTCATGTAGGATGAAGTTAATATCAATAGTTTCAAATTGACTATAAAGACTAATCTAAAAATGATGGACATATGTAGGAGCTTTTTACGTACTAAAACGAAAATTATAAACATGTACAAAGACTAAGGGTGTGTTTGATTTCTGTTTTTCAAAACAAATTTTTATTTTTAAAAACAGAAAACTGAAAAACCTACTTCTCAAACAAGTTTTTGTTTTTTTTAATATTTAAAAACCAAAATTTAAAAATATTTCAAATTTATTTTAGTTTTCACTTGTTAGCTTTATGAATTTATACACAAATTTGTATTGAAAACTCCTCAAACATTTTTTAAAATTGTTTTATAATATAATTTTAAAAACTAAAAGTCAAAAAAAATTTTTAAACAAACCTAAATGATTAATTTAACTTTTTTTATTTTTGTCAATTTTTTTTTAAAAAGTTATCATATAAATTAAAATAAGATATACTTACAAGGTATATTTATAACCGTAATAATATGTTAAGGGTGTGTTTGAGTACATAAATTAATTAAACACTTATGCAATAAGTTATAAATGAGAATTTTTTTTATAAATAAATTTGTAAAATTTAATTAAATAAACTAAAAACAACTTATTCTAATAAATTACTTCAAAAAAGTTAAATTAAAAATAGCTTATAAAATTCCGAGAAGCTGGGCATGTGCATAAGCTCTTCAAACCCTACTCTTTTTGCACAGCTCAAGTTTTAATTTTTGGGGGTTACTAGTGTGCGCTCCAAATTTAGTTCTGAAAAACCAGTTGAGAGGTGCAATGTTGTGGCAGTGCCAATTTCTGCCGCACTCCCAAATTCCCAATACTGCCTTCTCC
This sequence comes from Cyamopsis tetragonoloba, assembly GCA_037177725.1. Classification (NCBI taxonomy): domain Eukaryota; kingdom Viridiplantae; phylum Streptophyta; class Magnoliopsida; order Fabales; family Fabaceae; genus Cyamopsis; species Cyamopsis tetragonoloba. The sequence continues at coordinate 85,961,151 of CM074119.1, forward strand.
TCTCCGTTCCGTCTCAGGGCCTCTCCCATGGCCGCCCATACCACCTCTCTCGAACTCAGTCGCTTCGCCGATGTCGGTAACAAGGTCGCGGATGCCGCCGGCCAAGTTATCCGCAAATATTTCAGGAAGAACTTCGACATTCTTCACAAACACGACCTAAGTAATTCTTCCACATTTCAAACTCAATTATTCCCTTTTTATTTTATTTTATTATAATATGCTTACATTTTTTTACTCAATGTTGCAGGTCCAGTCACCATTGCTGATCGATCGGCAGAGGAGGCTATGGTTTCTGTCATACTAGACAATTTCCCCTCTCACGCAATGTAACTAATTTTTCCTTCTTTATTATTATTTTCTTTTATTGCAGTGCTATTTTTTAAAAAAAAAATGGAAATGTTCTGCCTCGAGTTCTGAACCGAGGAAGAGAGTTGGATCAATATTGTATTGAGCCCTGCATTTTCATTGAATGAAACTAGATTAGAATATAATTTAAAGGAAGTAATGGTACTATACTATTAGCCTTATAGAAACTACACGTTCATTTTCTGCATTTGCTAATGTGGAACTGAAAGTGATAACTGGAATCCAACTATTACAGTTCATCCATCCTTCCCTGCTATTCCCCTTAAACCTAATAAAAAAGGCTTTGCTAGAAAATACACTCCAGACTTCTTGCTTTTAGATTGATAAATTTGTACTGAGATTTGAATAATAAAACAAATCAAAAGAAAATTTTATAACAGAACTTCTGTTCACCGGTTCTTTGGTGCCCCGGTGATCAGCAGCATTAACCATTGAATAAGAATGATTCATAAAAACTTGCGAGGGATGAAAGATTTTGTAATTAAAATTGCTGAAGCATTAGCCTTGATTTTCCAATAAATTGCAGTTACGGAGAGGAAAATGGGTGGAGGTGTAAGGAAAAGAGTTCTGACTATGTTTGGGTGTTAGATCCCATAGATGGGACTAAGAGCTTCATAACTGGTAATTTTCTTTTGTGGCTCTATTTCTATTATTTGTTGTTGGGTCAGAGTTCCAAATTTTCCTTTAACACCGCTTGTTTTGTATCCATTTCAGGGAAACCCCTATTTGGTACTCTCATTGCACTTCTACAAAAAGGAAAACCAGTATGGATTGCTTTCTACTTTAATGCTCATATTAGAATTAGACCCGGTTACATTTGTTTTACTTGACCTGCATCCCGAATTATTGCAACCTTCTGACTAATTAATGAAGAAAAACGTGTTATATTGATAGTGTATCAAACAAATTAGAGTCTTTGTCAGTTTGTCTCTACTCTCTCTATACACTAGTAAACTACAAACTGAAAAGTAGGGGAAAGGTACGATGGAAAATGTCAACTTAATTGGTTGTGTTCTTTTTTATCAACTGATACACAGTACACAGACAAAAGTGTGCGTATGTAACTAATACTTGGTATTTTACCTACATGCTTCAATTGCAGACAAACTAAAGATGTCGTCAAGATGAACTATAAACTGATATCAATCTTGTCATTGTTTTCAATTGATTTAGTTGATTAGTAGACTCTATGTGCTTAAGTTGGGTTTTGCTTTTTCATCAGATCCTTGGCATCATTGATCAACCTGTGTTAAAAGAAAGATGGATTGGGTTAACTGGAAAGAGAACTACGCTGAATGGAGAAGAAGTTTCTACACGCGCTTGCGGGAACCTTTCTCAAGCATATTTGTATGATTTTCTTATTTTTCATTTATGAATGCTTTATTGAGTGAAAAGGGAAAAGAAAGCTGTTCTTGGGGAAGGAAAACAAAAAAGTAGTTGACATTTATTTTCATCATCTGCAGCTTTTGACATGTTTAGATCAAATATAATTTCGTTCTTCCCCCATTCAGGTACACTACAAGTCCACATCTATTCTGTGGAGACGCAGAAGAGGCATTTATCCGTGTTAGAGACAAGGTCTGTTACGTAATTTCTGCATTTTTAACATAAAGGTACTTTGCTTTTTTACTGCATTGTTAAATTTGAGGTGTGTTTTTCCGTAAGTGTAACTATAATTCTGTGTCATTTACTTCTGAAGCACTGATTATATGGGTCTTGTTTTTAAGCAGGATTGACACACATGAATGCACTTATTTTACAAATACAATCTATTATTGTATTGCTGACTCCTCCTTTTCTTTCAAGTGATTTATGAAACCTATCACCAATACCTGTCTGCAACACCTTTTGACTATTTCAACTTAAACCTTTTGAGATGCACAAGTATTGCAAAGAACTATTTAAGACACCAGTTCCTCTACTGCTTATTTATGTCTTTGTCTTACAATAGTGTCTGAGCTTTTCAAAGTGTGAGGACTGCATCTAACAGTACTGCTAAAATGAATTGTCTTCCATAAGATGTATGTAGATATTTTATTGTCGTTCAGTTCCTCTTTTGCGCTTTTCAGGTTAAAATTCCCTTATATGGTTGTGACTGCTATGCATATGCTCTTTTGTCTTCTGGCTTTGTGGATCTTGTTGTTGAGTCCGGTCTGAAGGTACATTGCACTCTGTTGTCTCAGTTTGTGATCTATGTAAAGTAAAATCCTGAGATGTAACTCTAGATTTGTTTTTATATACTCATTTATTTTACCATCTTCTAAACTTCGTATTTCAGCCCTATGATTTTCTGGCATTGATACCCGTCATTGAAGGTGCGGGGGGTGTCATAACTGATTGGAAAGGCCATCAACTCTACTGGGAAGCTTCTCCACTTTCAACTGCAACAAGTATGTGCATATTGAACATTTCTCTTTTGAAGTCTGGTCTATTTTCAGTTTCATTCAGTTGATCTTCTTACTACCTTAGTCCTTAAATAAGTGGAACCTAAAAAGCTAAAAATCATGAAATTTGTTTCACTTATTGAATATCGCGCCTCTGAGGCTTTGTTTAATGAATTGCATCTGACAGGTTTTAATGTTGTGGCGGCTGGTGACAAAAAGATTCTTCAACAAGCTCTAGATACACTACAGTGGAAGTGATGGATCCAGATAGTCTCCAACTGGTTAACCGTCTAGTCGATCTCCAGCAAGGCATTTGAGTTCAAGATGAAGAGAGAATGCAATGTACAGTTATGATTTGAGCACAAATGTGCACGACGGTTCAACAGATTGGGAGGATTTGATTTGGGAAGGGATAGTATAGATGATAACGTCTTTAATTTTATAGTCTTCTCTGGAAGCTGTGTTCTTATTCAGACATTCCTCAGGACGTGTAATATGAAAATCCCCGTTGTTCAGCATTTATTGATTTATTTATGCTGAAAACTATGTAACCTAACTACCCAAAAAAATAGTATTAGCAGAAAAACTATGCAATCTTTTTTTTTGTAAGGAAAAAGAACTCCATAACTTAGAATGATAGTTTTTGAATGGAGCATATGGCCATGAACTTCGTAACACATAAGACATGACCAAAATTTTAAATAAACACCATAAACAAGTTAAGAAAATGTAACATTCAGGGTGTTTGAATTAGTTTATATGCATTGCAGGAATAATGTGGCTTTCGGAGACGCTTCCAATTGAAGCTGATGCTATCATTCAACCAACACGTTTAATCATGGCAACATAAATTTTATACAAGCAGACGCAAAAGTTTTTCAGAAGTAAAGAACTAAATGTGTTCAATCGAAAACGTTTATTGTCTGAGGAGATAGAATTCCATCTAATAGGTTCTAATCATTTTCTATTTAAGTTAATTTTGCTGTTATCCTGAGTAATTATTTAATATGAAGTAAATGCTAATGTGCAAATTTTCGTTATATAAATTTGTGTTAAGTAATGTAAACTGAAACTGTATGATGGTTTCAACTGTTCTTTATCCCTACACTGAGACTAAATTTTAGCTTGACAGCTCTGTAGGAAACTGATATACTGAGAAAAATAGAAGACTGAAAGATAGTAGTCGACTAAAAACAATGTGTAAGGAGTTCTTTTACCCAATCTCCACTGACCTAATAGCTCGTCCTTGTAAGATAAATGAGAAAATTGACAATTCATTTCCTTTCAAAAGTTTAGATGTCTCTGCGCCAAACATCACAATCACAAACAGGACAATGAACATATAGAGTTCTGCCTTTGCCCTTACATTTAAAAAGGAAATGTCGTGTAAATATTGTACAACGTGATACAACAACCTACATTTAACTCTGTTAAATGCAAAGCTAACGGAAACTGTTTATGCGCTTATATAGCATGACCATATCTGTATCGGTCAGTGGCTAGAAGAGATCAAACAATGAGGCTTATTTCTTGCTCCATAAGCCCTCTGGGTAGAGCCAGATAAACAGTTTGCCAACAAGAAAATCAATTTTAATCTTTCCCGAAATCCACATTATAATGGGCGCTTGATTCCAGTTTCTTCGCTTCATTCAATTTGCGCACAGCCTGGAAGATCAGAAAGACAAAAGGACAACTAAGAATTCAGGAAAGGTGGCCAGCCCAAAAAAATGACTCTACTCATGAAATAAACCATGTTATCATGCTGTCTATCATAGCTCCATTTTGAACTTCTAACTTAGACTTTTTAAGATTTACCAATCTTAAGAAACTACTAAGTAAATAATCACAATGCAATACAATCTACAACCTGTAAAAACCATTTGCACTCAGAAACATGAATAACTGATCCTTTATTGTGTAGAGAAGAAGACAGATGGAACTCCGTCATTAAAATTTGAACAGATGGACAAATATAAGGCAAGCTTGAATAATGGTATTTTCTACAAACAATGAGAAGAACTAACAGGAGCAGAAGAAACTTTCAATATGAACTGACAGAAGTTACATGTGCTGCTTATTATTTTACCTATAAAAACCCACTAAAAGCACACATTGGATCATTAGCATTCCTTTCATCACAAGGACACAAATGACAAAACATAATCTATTTAGAGTATTGAATGGAAACACTTTACCTTCATGAAATCTTCATGAACTACATAATCTCTTTCTGCACGAATAGCAAACATCCCAGCTTCAGTGCAAACATTGCGAAGGTCAGCACCATTGAACCCCTGAAGTTAATCACATAAAACCAGGAAAAGGATGTGAAATAATTTTGGCATGCATAGCAATGATAGCTTAGGTCAACTTTACCAAGTGAAATCCTTAATTTACCTCAGCAAGCTTAACAACTGCTTCGTAGTCAATTTCACCATGTTTTGCAATTCCAGCAGCATGGATTTTGAGGATTTCCATCCTTGACTGCTCATTTGGTAATGGGATTTCAATTTTTCGATCAAGTCGACCCGGACGAAGAAGGGCTGGGTCAAGAACATCAGGTCTATTCGTAGCCATAATCATTTTAACCTGGATACAATATTAAAGTTTAACGACTAGAATATATGTGGAAACAATATAGCCCATTTTCTAAACAAGTGCAGATCTCCAAGGCATCATGAACAATAAACCCAAAAGGAAATCACCTTTCCAAGTTGATCAAATCCATCCATCTGATTAAGTAGCTCCATGAGTGTTCTTTGAATTTCACGATCAGCACTTGTGCCCTCACTGAAACGCCGTCCACCAATGGCATCAATCTCATCCATGAATATGATGCATGGCTAAACAAAAGGACAGAAATTAGAAACAGCAAATTATTTTAAATAAGTTCTAAAAAAAATTCTTGTTCGATGCAACGGACGTTCTTCCTACCTGATGATCACGAGCATATCCAAACATTTCCCTAATTAGTCTTGCACTTTCACCAATATACTTATCAATTATAGCACTAGAAACAACCTGTACAAAAGTTCAATTTTTATTAGAATGTCGCATCAAGCACTTGGCAGTTGGAACACAGCACAGGCAACAAAGTAGAACCTTCAAGAAGTTAGCATCTATATTACTGGCAATTGCTCTCGCTAATAATGTCTTCCCAGTTCCAGGAGGTCCATAAAGAAGAACACCCTGTGAGAAACAAATTCAGGAATTTATCCTTTCATGAAAGATTCATATTATGTCCACGTAAATGCTTCCATAACGTCCATACCTTGGGGGGTTTGATTCCAACCCTAAGAAAAAGCTCAGGATTCATTAGCGGCAATTCAATAGATTCTCTTAGTTCTCGAATCTGATCTGAAAGCCCTCCAACTGCAGAGTAACTAACATTTCCCGGGTCTTCATGAAGCATATTATAGACAACTGGGTCAACCTGTCAAATGATTTATAAGAGACAAACGTGTCAATAATAAAAAAGGGTAAACAGTCAAACAATAAATGATCCACGATTAAATTAAGGACAGAAGGTTGTACTTCACGAGGAAGAATTCGCATAATGGTAAGCGTAGTCATATCCAGCACGACTCGAGTTCCTGCTGTTAGCTTCTCCTTGTCCACCTTACTACGACAGCCAACTACATATCTTGGCCCACTGCTTGCTTTAACTATAACTGAAAGGATTCAAATATACATTGCTTAAATAATCATCGCTAACAAATCCCCAGCTTACAGGAAAGACAAGGAAAAACCAAAGAGTTTATGAAAAGATCAAACATGTAAATTAAGGTTATGCTTGTTTAAGTGAAAACAAGGCAAAAAATTTAGAATCAAAATCAATTTGTTCTTGCTGACTACAACATATATATGTAGGATTTTGAAAGCAGAATGCAATGCAAGTTATTTATGTTACAAGGAATAAAAGTGAATTGAAAGTGATTTCCCACCTTATAACAAGCAACAATTAGTAAAAATAAAAACTTGTCCACCCCCACCCCCCCCCCCCCCACATTTGTAGTTATTCAAACAAGCATAACCTGGTCTAACCGGGTAACCAAAGCGCCCAGACCACCAAATATGTTGCACTTACACACAGTGCTGAAACTAGAGGCTAGAAGCGCAGAAAATGTGTATGTTAGTAAAGGTGAACTGGAAAACAATTATGCTTACAGCGTTCATTGTCAAGAGGCCTTAAAACATCGCCAATGATTTGGCCAACACTCTGGAGAGACTTCAGATCATCCTCAGTTTTCGCGAAATCCTTTTTTGCAGCTCGCAAGTTATCTCTAGCTGGGTACAATACGATTCCAAATCAATTTACTAAAACAAAAGAAAAGCAAGGAAAGCCATTGATTTCAGAGCAGCAGAGATCTCAACTTGCACAAAAGATGTGGAGGAAATAAAGACAAAGAATTAGGGTTTGAAACAAGACCTGACCTGCTCGGACTCTGGATTCAAGCTCCTTGTGATGGAGGAGCTTTCTGCGATATTCGGTCACCGCAACACGACGTCGTACAGCTTCCTCAGTCTCGTTCGACATCTCCGAGAACCGCTGTAAATTGTAATGCTCTTTCGGTTACGTTTGTGAAACAAATGTGGATTCATATTTGGAGAACTTCGCTTGCCGCCTTTGCAAGAAATCTCCATTAATATTAAATTATTACTATTATCTGAGAGCGCTGTACCAGTAATATTTAATAACGATAAATTACTGTAATATTCAATTTTTGTTGAATGCATTCTAATATGAGTTTTGTTAATTATTGTCAATAAATAAATAATAAATAATTATAAAGAAAAATTAATTTTCAAAAATAAAATATTTAATGTTATAAGTATTTTTTATTAATTATAATATTATTTTTTGTTTATAAATTATTTATTTATTGTCTTAACTACAATAGTTAATAAAATTTTATAATATTTAAAGTTAAAAATATATATACTAAATAAAATTATATGCACATTTCATTTCATATAACTATATAAATCTGTCTATATTTGAAGGACAACCTTTTCTTCTCTTTATGTTTTTTTTTTATTGATTGTATATGCGATAAAATGAAGTCAATATAGCAACATTTTTTATTATTTAATTATTTAAGAAACTTAAAATTTAATAGAATGAGTTTGCTAACGTAAACTACCTATTTTTTAAAATGAGTGCATTACAAAGTCATATTAGACATGGCAATAAAAACCGAATCAACAGGTACTCAACCGACCCCGCCCAACGTTGATGGGGGAATCCCCGTTTTGACTGGTTTGGGTTTTCCTCGCCCCTGCTTTTAGTGGGACGGTGGCAGATTTGGGATTTTAACTATCCGCCCTACCCTTGCCCCTGCCCCCGAATCCGTCCCGCCGTTATAATTTTATATATATTTATACTTATCTTTATATTTATATACTCATAATGCTATTATTATTAGCAATATTAATGATAATAAAGTTAGAATTTTATTATATTTCTAATAACTTTTAGGTATAATATAATGTGAATTAAAATAATTAATTTAATTTTTAAAAATTTCACGTATTTAATTTGTGTAAAAATATACAAAGAAATTGTATTTTTTTTAAAAATATGAGTCTAAATTCCCTGTGGGTTATTGGCAGGTTCCCCGATCCCCGACAGGGTGAGTTTGGGTCTGAATTTTTCATCCCCAGCTTGTTTTTCCCCAAACCCGTCCCCGCCCTCTTAGCGGAGGCGAGGATGGGGAGGGCAAAATCTGCCCCCGCCCCGTTGCCATCCCTAAGCCATATCTTATGAGTGTATTTTAAAATTTTAAGTTATAACTTATTAACGTGCTCCTCCTAACAAACAAGTTGGTGTACGTTAGTAAACCCCATATATATATATATATAACATATCAAGTGAGAGTATGTATTATTGTGAGAGATAAGAAGGGTAGAGAATTTCAATTATTGAATCATTATGTGAATTTTTTAAAAGATCAAATAACTTTTTAATATTCAATCTCATTCATTCATAATAAAATCAATGGTATATATATATATATATATATATATATATATATATATTGAAAAATACTTATTCAATTACCTTTCATTTCTTTTTTTTTTATAGTGAATTACATTTCATTTCACTTCATGGTGTTATGTACTACCTCCGTTTCAAAATATAAGTACTTAGTAATATTTTATATAGTTTAAAAAAATAATTATTATATTAATTTTGAATACTCTATAAAATTTTATCCTTAAATAAATATAATCTATTATCTTGAAAACTAAATAATACTAATAGTAATGAGTTACTTTAAAAAATAAATAAGGATAAAATTAAAAAAAGTTAATAAATGCACTTTATATTTTATATAGATATTTATAATAAGAAATATGAACATTTTGCTTTGAGTGTTTATATTTTAAAATCTCTCATCATTAATTATTAAATTGAATTAGATACTTTTTACTCTTTTAGTACACAGTATTTTTTTACTCTTATATATATAATATATAATAGATGGTGTCAAAACAAATTAGTTAATGAAATATAAAAATGAAAATTATTTATAAGGTCAATATATTAAATTTAACTAGTAATTAAAATGATTCATGATAATCAATACAATATTTTCTTGAGATAAATTTATTAATAGTTAACTTCATATTACATGTGTGTCTTGGTTCACCTTGTTTTAAAAAAACAACTCTCAACAACATCATTTTTAATCGGGTTAATTGATAACTAATTTGATACGCTAAGGAATTTTCTTTTAGGGGATACATTGATGCTAATGATTTGAATAAAATTATTTATTTTAAAAAGAATTTTGATAATAGATAATTATTAAATTATTTTTGATTAATTTGAATATATTTTAAATGATATTAAGTTTATCTTTTAATTAAATTCTCTTAAATTTAGTAAATTTAATACTTATCTTAATTGGAGAGAGAATCTTGATCCCTAAATTATTGAATTGCAGGTAAATAGATAAAATCACATAAGATAAGGGTGGCCAAGAGCTTGTAACTCAAATGGCACAAGAGAAGCTCTTAGAGCTTGAGAGGAGGGTTTTAAGCTACCATCTCTCAATTTCTCGTTTTCTCTCCCTAAAACCCTAAATTGGATGTAACTTAATGAGAGAGTGAGAGATGGTAGCTTTAAGAACCTGAATTTGAGAATCCACGCAAGTAGAGGCTTTTAATCTACCATCTCTTAATTTTACAATTTCTCTCTCTAAAACCCTAAATTTCGTGCAGAGATAACTTTCCTAGCTCCTAGTGATAGCCCCAAGATTGATCCACTATTGAACCAAGGTACTAATAAAAATACAAATGTAATTAATAATAATAAAGATTACACAAATAAGTTATTGGACCAGTGGTAGTGGTAGGCAATTTAGTTTTTCATGAAATGAAGATTAATGATACATGTTATGTGTATCCTTTAATTTGTATGCATTATTGTCTGTTGTGTATCTAAAATGGATGGTTGTATGAGCATAATTATTTGTTAGTGTAAACTTTAATTTGGGCTCATGTGTAAGGTAGTTTAAAGACATACATGCGAAAATTAGGGGTGGGGAGGAGAAAGAAAGACACTAGTTTGCATATATACATTCACCTGAAATAGTAGCCATCTTGAATGATTAAGAGCAACTGTAGACAAGAACGTGGTCATTACCTTGTATCTATATTCACCCTACATAATAGTGGGTGCAAATTTTAGAGATTCAAAACCCAACCCATTATATTATTTATTGAACATGTATGTATGTGTTAATTAACTTTGTAGAATCTCATAATCACAAATCAGCAGTTATTTTTTTAACTAGTTTCATCTCTCTCTCCTTAATTCCTAGCTAAATGGAGCAAGAAATAGACAATTTGATATTCAACATGGGTTCTCTTGGAACCAGTTTTCCACAAAAGTAAGTGCCTTTATTTATAATTAAAACAAACAAATTGATGATTGATTTTATGAATTAATTAATTAATCGTGTATAGGAGAGGACTATCAAGGTATTACTCAGGAAAATCAAGATCATTTGCTTGCATAGCAGATGCACATTGCGTGGAGGATTTGAAGAAACCAGAGCATCCTGATGCAAAGAAAAGGAAGAAACATTCTCACAGGAAGGAATTGCTCAATGTCCCTCCTCCTTATCCATGTCGAAGGGCACCAAGTTGCGCTCAATTAACTGCACCTTGCGTCAATGTCTACAATTTTCAATTTCTTACTTTAATCTCGGATTAAGATTCTCTCCTATTAGTTTTTTTATTATGTTTCAAAATAATTATGGCAGGATTATTCATCTGTAATATAATTCTGTAACTACTTAAACTCAAACCAAATATGTTCCAACTCCAAGATCACCAACTCCGATCATCTCCAACAAATGTTTTCTCCAGTTGAGATCTAAGTCGTTTATCACTCTTTCTTGATCATGTGCATAGATTGATTAACGATCTAAATCTTGATTTATGTTCCAAAATCACTCTCCCTTATCTTCCTCTACCAGGTGATGTACATATTTATTTTTATTATTTTTTCATCTCGATGATGTACATATTATTATTTTTTTGGTCTCGAGATTATGTACATATTTTTCTTTTCCATTTAGTATGATGTACAAATTATTGTGTGAGCCAAATTTTATTAAAGGAAACTTGTTAAGATTTTATGCACTTTTTAGTCATCGTAGGGTTTTAGTGGAGAAAATTGAAATCAAAATCTATTACTCTGTTTTTCATGCATACTCTTACATATTCCATATTTCACATATTCGATTTTAAAGACAAGTCTATAGTATAATGACTTTTCCCTTTAAATTACTACATGATGGCTCTCACCAATTAGTAATTGAAACAAATTATCTTGATATCACAAAATCTTGTAACAAATGTTTATTCACTTATGCTATAAGTTAGACTCTGCATTGAACACGTCATCGAAAACCATATTTATGCACTTTTGACTTGAACCTACCAAACTTCAACACTTAGCATGTTTGACTAATCGCCGTAATCTTGTCATCAACTCCATTGTTAGTAACTAATCCATGAGATTCTAACTACATAAATTCATAAACTCACCATTCTTTTAACTTTCAAATTGAGTGCAGGTTCAAAAATAAAATAGTGTACTTCTTAATAAATGTTAATAAATGTGGTGTCAATCGCGACGATCCATCTACGAGGCCATATATAACCATCATGTTGTGTAAATTAAGGCTCTTTTTTATAGTTAAGGTTGACCTTCGGACTATCAGGAGTTCTTTTTGTTTTTGTCAGTGGAAATTATTACAAGTTCTTTTTTGTAAACGTACGAGCCTACCTCCATACGTTCCACTTCTTTATTAGTCCTTTAGCATTCTTGGCCCAAGTTGAAAAATAAAACTAGTGTTTAATAACGGTAGAGAACAGAATAGAATGAAACGGTACAAAACAGAATAGAACGAAACGATATATTGTGTTTGGTAACAATGGAAGACAACAAAATCATATATACTATTTTGTATTTAATGCAAATTAAAATATAAAAAATATTTTTTTATAATATATATAAAATTTTACTTTATTTGATAGAATAAAATTAAAAGAAAAACAAAAGTATAATTTTTTAATTTCTTTTTTTAAAAATTATGAGTATAACTAAATAATAATTTTAAAAATATATTAATTTTTTATTAATATATTATGAAAAAAATAAATTATTAAATACAAACTTTTATTAATAAATGTAATTATTAAATATATTTTTAAAAATAATTATTATGCATAAATTATGTTGAATATATTTTTATTATGTAATTTTTTAAAAATATTTTTTGGTTGAAAAAAATAATATAAGGTTTAAGAAATTTAAATATATATTATTTTGTTAATAAAAATTACTCTAAGAAAATAATGATAATTCTTCTAGGTGTGTTGCAGGGCTGGCTTAAGGGCCAAGCAGCCCAAGCAAGGGCTTTAGGCCCTCAAAAAAAAAGGCCCCCAAATTTTTTTTTTATTACTAATATACTCTACAAAATTTATTATATAAATAAATAAATAAATAAATTCTAATTATATATAATATATTATAAGTAACTGTTATCTTTTGTATTGGTACTGTGAGTACTTAATTAATGAGCAACAACTATTTCTGACTATCTTAATTTTGTTTAAAAAAAAAAGTTAAAGAAACCCAAACGTTTTTGCTCTATCTCTATTCTCTCTCGCTATTCATTTAAGAATTAAATATTTGAAACATGATAATTTGTTGGACATTGATGGATTAGATTTATTTTCAGAATTAAATATTTTAAAGGAAATTATAAGATTGGAAAATGATAAATCAATTGACATTCTTAATTACATAAAAAGAATAAATTCTTTTCCAAATGCATATATAGCTTACAGAATAATGTTAACAATTCCAGTATCAGTAGTGTCAGCTGAAAGGAGTTTTTCAAAGTTAAAAATAATAAAAAGTTACTTAAGATCAACAATGTCTCAACAAAGACTAAATGGATTGGCCTTATTATCTATTGAAAAAGAAATGTTAAATGAACTTAATTACGACAATTTAATTGATAATTTTGCATCATTAAAAGCCCGAAAAATAAATTTCAAATAAAATTATGATAATTTTAATAAATTATTTTTATTAGTGAACAAAAAGCCCCATTTGTTAAGTTTGCTTTAGGCCTCACTAGTGCTTGAGCTGCCCCTGATGTGTTGTTATGTTTTGTTTTCATCCGTTCTACCAATTTTAATAGAATCAATTTGTCCCGTTCATTAACCTTAGTGTCATATTCCATTCCTCTTAACTAATATACCAAACAGAGAACAATACACCATATTCTTTCTTTTCTATTCAAACACATATGTCAAAGGATTCAAAGAATATTTTACCCAAAGTTTCAAAGTTTGTTTTACTCCAAAATCTAAAGTGTGTTAGAAGTAAATACATAGTCAAGTCAACTTTTTTTGGAGGTGTTGGCTTCTAACCAATTGACTAAGCATTGGTACACGTTAGCAAAAATGAAATAAGAGCTACACGTAGAATCGTAATTAAAAAAAATAAACAATGAAGTGGCAATATGTCCAGTTTTAAGTTCAACTTAGGTGAGCAACACATGTGTCTATGGACACACTAATTAAGAATTGAAGTGGTATTAAAATAATAATAATATTAAATTCCAAATATATATTAATATTATTTAAATATAAATATTTGAATTTCATTGATTATGTCCAATTGACACATTTTATACAAGTTCTACTTAACTTATGTTCGGTAAAATTACTCATTTTAATAATAAGTCCACTTTTTAAATTCAACTTACTTTTTGTTAAATCACATTTTAATTTTAATTTAATTATAGTTAAATTACGATTGATTTATTCCATAAGACTAGCTCAGTTAGTAAAGATATATATATATGGGTGTGTAGTACAGGATTCAATCCTTTGGTATTGTAATTTTTTTATAAACAAAAAATTATTACGATTGATTTAATATATTTTCATTAGATGTTACATGCACAATGTACTTATTCCATTTATTTAAAAGCATTCAAATATTCTATTACATGTCTCATTAATAGGGCTGGCTTAAGGGCTAAGCAGCCCAAGTAAGGGTTTTAGGGCCCCAAAAAAAAAGGCCCCCAAATTTTTTTTTATTACTAATATACTCTACAAAATTTATTATATAAATAAGTAAATAAATAAATTTTAATTATATTATAAGTAACTGTTATCTTTTGTATTGGTACTACTTAATTAATGAGCAACAACTATTTCAGACTATCTTAATTTTGTTTAAAAAAAAAAGTTAAAGAAACCCAAACGTTTTTGCTCTATCTCTATTTTCTCTTGCTATTCATTTAAGAATTAAATATTTGAAACATGATAATTTGTTGGACATTGATGGATAAGATTTATTTTCAGAATTAAATATTTTAAAGGAAATTATAAGATTGGAAAATGATAAACCAATTGACATTCTTAATTACATAAAAAGAATAAATTCTTTTTCAAATGCATATATAGCTTACAGAATAATGTTAACAATTCCAGTATCAGTAGCGTTAGCTGAAAGGAGTTTTTCAAAGTTAAAAATAATAAAAAGTTACTTAAGATCAACAATGTCTCAACAAAAACTAAATGGATTGGCCTTATTATCTATTGAAAAAGAAATGTTAAATGAACTTAATTACGACAATTTAATTGATAATTTTGCATCATTAAAAGCCCGAAAAATAAATTTCAAATAAAATTATGATAATTTTAATAAACTATTTTTATTAGTGAACAAAAAGCCCCATTTGTTAAGTTTGCTTTAGGTTTCACTAGTGCTTTAGCCGCCCCTGCTCATTAAGGTACCCTTTAATTCAGTTTATTTTTCTATCACTTTTAAGTTAAAGCTATAAATAAGAGACTTAAAAAAAAAACTATAAATTGTTTGGTAATTTTATTTTTTTTAATTTAGTATAAGCTACTTACTTTAAAAAAAATTTATTTATAATAATAAAAAGTAGTATTTATATTTTATAATATTTTTTTAAAAAAAATTGTTGACTGGCTGTGGCAGACGGCGGTCTGACAGCTGGCAATGGGGACTTTTTTATGATGGTTGATGGATTTTCAATGAAAATAAGAGGTTTGAAACATAAGCAAATGCTCCTATTTAAGGCTTATTTTAAAGCTCTTTTTTCTCTATTTTCTTTACTTAAAAAACCAATTAAATTTTAAGAGTTTATTACTATTTTTATTTAGCCCAATTAAATCTAAACATCCTTTTACTGTTTGGTCTAGGTTTTTTTTAAGGCTTGTTTATTTTGTTTTCACTTGTGTGTTTTCATTTTTTATGTGTTTAGTTTAAAGACCGGGAGGATATGAATTAAAAAATAATGTATTTGTGTTTAGTTTGTAAGGAGAGGTGGAAGAGTTTTACAAAACATTAAAAATAAATTATAATTATTTTGATGATCGTTTTCAAAATTTCTATACAAATTTTCAAAAATAAAACATAAAATGACATCAGAGTTTTGCATTATAATTGTTCATAAAAATGGGAAATATAAACACAAAAGTGAAAACAAAATAAATAAACCTTAATTTCTAATCTACTTATAAGTTAAATTTGGATTAAACATATTTTAAAATTGTTTATCAAAATTTTTAACTTGTTTTATTTATTTAAAATTGTGGATAAAATGTTGAAAATTTTACTTTTCTCAAAAGTGTGAAATACTAGGCAGTTTTTTATGGCTTATTTGATTTGTATTTTTATTTATTGTTTTAATATTATTTTCTATCTACCGAAATTTTACAAAAAAAAAATTATAAATATTAGAAACAAATATGATTTTAATATTTTTCAGTTTTTTTTTGCAAAATTTCAAATAATAAGAATCAGAATAAATAAATTAAAAAAAATCCAAAGACGCCTTCTCTTGTTTTCAACTATGTGTGTTTTGTTTAGCGGTGGTAAAATTGATTTTGGATGAACGTGATTTTATAGAATTAATTTGGTATAAAATTGATTTTAAAGTAACGAGATTTATGTTCGATAATTTTTTACTTAAAATCAAACTTAAAGAAAAAAGATAATATAAAATTTTCAATCCAATAAAAAAAGTACATCTCATGTTGCTTTAACCAAAATAAATTTTAACTTTTTTCAAATTCGTAACTAAATATATGACTTATCAATGAAAATCAATTTTAACATTTTAAAATAAATTCTTCTTTCATGCAACAGTTTTTCAAACATATACTTAAGATTTTCACGCATTCAAATTCGACCATTACTCACTCACTTAAGACATGAGCCCCAACAAGTAGCTAGCATTTGTTGCCCACGACTCGGATTTTACATGTTAAAAAATTAAAAAAGTAGAATAAATTTTTTTCATGGTAAAGGATTTATTCAATCATCTTTATTTTAAATTTTAGAAGTTAAAGAATTTTTTACATGTTTAAGACTCCCTCACTTAGATTTATGCGACAACCTTAGTTTAAAATTTTATGTGCGTGTTTAGATCGGTGATTGTCAAACGTCAATCTATAAGTTAAAAACAATTGCTTTCACATTTGACCTTATTTTAACATTAAAAATTATTTTTAAATGTGATTTTAATTTCTGATCAGATATACTTTAACGTTTTTTTTTCCTATTTTAACGTGATTTTGGTACTAAAATCACGTTGAAAACACTAAAACAAACACACCCGTAACATCATGTTAAACAATTGTTACACCATGTTGTATTCAACTAGTTGGTCTAATAACTTAGGAGTGTTATTTGAGTAGAAGTTTCTAGGTTCGAACTCTAGTAAACACGCTTTCATCAATAAGAAATATAATGTGGTTATTTTAAATAAAACCATTTAGAATAAATGATTTTTTATTAAAGAGTTAATATTTTTGTTTTCTTTTATGTAAAAAATTCAATAATAACTAAATATTATTTATTATAAATTTAACTAAAAAGACGTTTAGATAATACTAATATTTTATCAAATAAATAATTTTTATTCATAAATAACTTATAAGTTAAATAAATAATGAAGTGGTCAAATAATTTTTAACTGTCCCAATCATGTAGCTCAACTAATGAGCGTATGGAAACATGCATGTATGGGTATGATTGTAGAATTTTCTTATGGAAAAAAAAATTAACTTTTTTAAGCTCTTATTTATAATTTTAGCATAAAAACTACATATAAGCCAAAAAAAAATCAAACAAAGACTATGTTTGGGAACAAAGTTTGGGCTTTTTTAGGGTGTTTTGGCTTTCAAAAAGTTTGGGTCGTCGTTTGTTAATTACAGAAATAAGGCTTTTGGCTACGAGATTGTGGCTTTTGTAACTAACTTTTGCAAAGCTCTTTCAAGGGGCTTTTGACTTTTAAGGATGAGCATTCAATATTTTACTTCCAAAATTGCCTTTATTTATTTTTAAAAATCACAAAATACCCATCGCTATTTGATATTACTATTATATTAATATTAATATAATATTATTTGTCTTTTTTGGCCATTTAACATATTTCAACTTATTACATAATCTATTTTACCAAACAATTTTGATAAATAAACTAATCTCATAGCCATAATCTTACCGTCTTCAACCAACTTCACAACAAAAAACCAAAAGCCTTGAGATTTCACCGTTTTTCAAACATACCCAAAGGACATTCATAATTCAACATATGCAATGTTGCAACACTAAATATATAATAATTGAAAAAAAAGAAATAGTATTTTGATTGCATAAAAATGGATGGACAACAAAATAATGGCTAAGGGTGTGTTTGATTTAACGGTAATAGAATTAATTTCAGATTAACGTGATTTTAAATGATTGGTTTTGTATAAAATTGATTTTGAAGTAACGCGATTTATGTTTGGAAAATTTTTACTTAAAAACAAATTTGAATTAAAAATACAGTGTAAAATTCTCAACCTCAACCCAATGTGAAAGCAAGACTTGCATTGCTTTTGCCAAAATCAATTTTGACAACTCAAAATCAATTTTGAATTCTCGCTAACTTAGAACCAAACAATTAGTTAACTAATCAAAATCAATTTTGATGTTTCAAAATCAATTTCCCACACCACCAACATTTTATCAAACATACACTAATTCAATATTAGAAGATGGTTTAATTAAACATTTATATAATACTCACTTAAAAAAACTACTACTATTATATAAAAAATTTATAAATTATCTTTATAAATCAAAATTAAGCGTAAAGTGGTGTAAACAGCAGATAATAAAGAATGCAAGGTGAAGAAATTGTCAGAGTAGGTACTTGGAATGGCAAAGCAAAATAGTTTGGACACTTGGTAGTCTATACCCAAACCGGAATACCCTCAACTAACCACAAAAATCCACGCTTCCCTGATGTGTAAAGGTACTCACTATGATATAACCGAACGCCACGTGGATCTTCACTATCTCTCTCTCCTACTCCCCACTTAAATTACCAACCTACCCCTACCTCTTCGTCAACGTTCCATTTCCACTCCAAACTCTTGGTCCATATTTCTCCGTACGGTGTACCTGCGGGCCAACCGAGCGGTGATTAAAACGGCGTCGCACCATTTCTCCCTGTTCGGCGAAGCACTTTAAAGTTTAAACAAATAGATTTATTAACCTAGTATTTCTAAAATAATTAAATATTCAGGTTAATATTTTTTCTGTATTTTTTTTTTTTGCCCTCACTCAATCTTCGTCGCGTGCTGCTTCTATTCATTCATTCAATGGCTAAACCGAAAGCTCCCAGGCGAACCCTAGAGTCATACACAGTCAAACACATAAACAAAACCATCAGAGGTAAACCCAACCCGTATTTGTTTTCTAAAGAATTTTGTCAGAATTTTATAGGAAAAAAATCTTTGGAATTGCTTTTCTCTAATTCGCGTTTTCTCCTTTTTTTTTGTTGTTCTGTTTTCTCTTAGTGGGCGATTGCGTGCTTATGCGGCCCTCTGATCCGTCGAAACCGTCGTATGTGGCGAGGATCGAGCGGATCGAAGCTGACTCTCGAGGTGCCAACGTGAAGGTTCACGTCCGTTGGTACTACCGGCCGGAGGAGTCAATTGGAGGCCGCCGCCAGTTCCATGGTTCCAAGGAGGTTTTCCTCTCCGATCACTTTGATGTTCAGAGCGCAGACACCATAGAAGGCAAGTGTACGGTCCACACTTTCAAGAGCTACACCAAGCTTGATGCTGTTGGGAATGACGATTTCTTCTGTCGCTTCGAGTACAATTCCTCCACCGGCGCCTTCAATCCTGATAGAGTTGCTGTGTGAGTTGATCCGTTCTCCTTTCTTTACCGAGATTATTATACCTTTCTATTCCTGTCTCTGCACTATGCTAAATTCGAATTAACTTTTTTTTTTCTGTGGATAGAATTCTGTGTTTGGAGTGGAATTTCGCTCTATATTTTATTCAGCAGCCAATAATTAGCAATTAATTAAAACTGTGTTTTGGTTAATGACCACTTTGGTTCCTGTTCCTTAAATTGCTCGGGTCACACTGATTATTCTGCAAGTCATGTGCCTGTTTTGAATCATCAGCCGTAATTTTTCCTTAAAAGAAATTGCTTAATTTATTATTAATATTTTTGCCTGTTCAGTTGGAGAATGGAAAGTAACAGCTTTTTTGGTTAACAGTCAAGAAGCTGTGGGGTATTACCTGGATTGTGGCTCATGTGATGTGAGTTGTTTAAATTTTTCATTGCAGGTATTGTAAATGTGAGATGCCTTACAACCCTGATGATCTGATGGTCCAATGTGAGGGCTGCAGTGATTGGTAAGTTAAACATATAATACTAATTTATTTTTCTTTCTTCTGCTATGTCATTTGTTTTATGTTCCGGTATCTGTTTTTCTGGATTCTAGTATGTCCTGTTCTGTAGACTTTTTGCAACATCCTGATGGATTTCATTTTAAATTTTAGATTTTTATTCATGTTTTACCTCTTTTCTTCTGGTTTCATATGAAGAAAACAAGTATTTTAGGTCAGCATTAACCATACAGGCATCATTTTACCTTGTGTAAGATTCTCCAATTAACTTGAACCATTCTTTCCATTGATATTTTAGTGCTTGATGTTGCTTAATGATTGCTACAGTTCTTAATAGCAGGTAGTATGTTCAACCGTTTTATGTATTCGTGATTGATTGTCCTGGTTTATTTCTTTCTTATGTATCCTGTTAAGTTATTCTTTCATAACCCCTGCACCTCTTTCAATATTATGCTTGTACAGTATTTGTTTGTACATATACTTTTATTCATGCATTGGTGTATGCATTTAAATGTTGTGTAACTCATGTTTATTTGGATTATGGATATCTGGAATTAAGTTGAGAGAACTAAGTTTCTTTTTTATAATGTTTTCTTGTGATTGTTCGTAACAGTATAAATAAGGTAAGGTGGAACCCAAGGAAAGAAATACTTGTAGGCTGTCATTTTATTCAGCTTTATAGGAATCACAGCATCCATAAATGTGGGGATTGGAATCTTAACACGAATATGCTGTGCAAACACAAGCATTTAGGAAGTCAAATCCATGGATTTAATGAAGTTTAAACTGCAGATTGGAAATTTTGTTTCTAAATTTTCAAATATAAATGTAATTACTAATTAGTATATTAAATGAAATCTAAAAGATAAAGAAGCGCTGCAAACTGAATAACAGTAAGCTTTGCATTTGATTGATATTGCTTTCCTTTTTTTAGTATTTCACTTAATAAATGTTCTTAATTTAGCATAACTTGCCTTCTCCAACTGATCAAGTTTGTCAATTATTTCTTATTTCATGTTATGATTATCTAATATAGGTAACTATCAAATTTTTCTTTGTTTCGGAAATTTAATATGTTGATTAAATGAAACAAAACAAAGTTCAGGGAAAAAAATGGATTTGGATTAACTATCGTAGTTCAGTGCTTTCATTCTTTTGCATTTATGCTTGAATTTTTCATATTATGATTATCTAATACTAGTATAGATAACTATCAACTTTTTCTTTGTTTCAGAAATTTCATATCTTCTTGATTAAATGAATCATTACAAATTTCAGAAAATAAAAAAAAAAAAGATTTGGATTCATTATGGTAGTCCTGTCTTTCATTCTTTTGCATTTATGCTTGTAATGGCACTTGAATCTATGTGCCAACTGCCAAATTCATGGCTTAGCTCTGAATATCCATGAATATTTGTCTAAGTGGATTTTCGAAATATGATTCAACAGAAATATGAGAACAATGAAGATCTGAAGTTTAGGAGAAGATTCAGAGGATTAATTGATTTTTAGAAAAGCTCAAATTCTTTCTGGAATGTCGTCCCTCTGATTCTAGGAGGGTATTCTTCTTTGTAGTAATTTGCAGTGGTAAAACAAATAGTAGAGCACATGCACAGACTAACTAATATAGCCTTACACTGTACAGAGTGATTAACTTGACTTACATGGCATTCCTAAACTATTTTGTGCATTTGATGAGTTCATCTGTTCATGAATCAACTGAATTGAAATCCTAGAAGCTTAGTCCTATAAAAAGAGACATCAACTTTATTGTCAGTAATTTCCATAGTCCCAAGCTTAGTCTTTGTTGTCAATCAACTTGGGAAGATGATCATTCTTTCTATGGAACTGACCGAAGGCCTGCTCTGTTAATGTTGGGATTTTTTAACCGATTTTTATGGGAGGCACGGTCAATTTGCAAAGCTTATTGTAAAGCCATTTTTTATAATGGGCTTTGAAGATCTATCTTGAGACTATTAGTTGTTGGGTATAAATAGAAGATTTGTGGTTTCATTATCTTTTTTGAATAGGAAAGAAACATCTTTGGCAGCCTATGACATTATAAAGTGGGTATTAGGCTTTTAGTGAACGGAATCTTAAGCATAATATTTTTTATTCAGGTTTCATCCTGCTTGTATAGACATGACTGTGGAGGAAGCCAAAAGACTTGATCACTTCTTTTGTGAAAGTTGTTCTGCCGAAGGTCAAAAAAAGTTGCAAAATTCTCATTCTACTTCGAGACTCTTAGATACAAAGGTATTTCTAATTACTGCTCAGTGGTAGTCCGAGTTTGTGTTTACTACTTAATATCATTTAATTTGACTTGCCCTGTCATTGGAGATAGTTGATATCATATTGTTTATTGATTTGTTAATCTCTATTTGATTGTCGTATGATTATATTTTCAATAGTCTCTGATTCTTCGTCAGATGTATCAGTTGGTTCTATTTTCAGTATTTTGTACAGGAATTTGTTACTTCTTCAGTATGAGAATCTCTGTTCATGTACCATGATATCATGCACAACTATATTTCAACAATCCATTGCCAGTGAAATTTTGTTGAGGAGTAAAAAAAGCCTAATTATGACAAATATGCATTATGGAGACTCGATAATACATTCAGAATCTCGTATCTCTACGTACCCCTTTCTTGGTTAACTTATTTTTATTCCAGGCTAGTGTAAATTTCAGAGCAAAAGAATGGTCTCTCCTTTTCTATTCCAATGCTGCTAATTAAAAAATGTGAAACTTCATTTTGAATCCTTGAATGCCTAAGGAGCAGGGGTGGCCTCTTATTCGGGCTACATATTTAGGGAAACCAGCCGTGATATTATTTATAAGAATTGTCAGTTTTGACTTTTGACCACCTGAACATATATGGATTCTTCTTTCTCCATAGACATCGTCATGGAAAAACACAATCTGATATGGTTTAACCAAGTGCTAATGCTCATTTTAAAGAATTACACGAGACTTTCTGCTGACATCAGGAAGAATTGATATATTAACATTTATGTTTTGCCTGGTTTTGCAGGTGGATACTAAACGCCGTCGAAGGTAAAAGTGTCGTAGTATATATATATATGTGGCATAAAATGCGGTAGATCATAATGAAGGTACTTGAGACCTTGCTTTTCTAATCCTGGGTAGGGGCTAAACAAACATGGAAACAATGTTATCTAATAGTAAACTGTAGTGTTTCTACTTTCACAGAAATAGACTAATTTCGAAATGTTTGTCATGTCTATTTGGTTTGAATTTTCGACCTTTTTCCTTTGGAAGTGGAGGATGCATTCCGTTGCCTGTAATTATGTAATGTAGATTCTGGATCTCTTCTCCTTTGGTCCTTGTTCTCTTACTCGGACTTTTGTAAAGCATCTTGACTTATTTATGGGCTGTAGATACTATATACTTTATTCTTTTGTTGTGCTGATAAACATAAGCATGGATCTAGACTCCCTCCATGCCGTAAACAATCTTAAGGACAAAAAAAAATGTCATTAGGAATGATGAGGGTATAAATGTCAATAGTTGGCTGAATTTGACTTCTTTAAAGTGAGTGAGGGTATAAAGTAAGAAATTAAGGTTGCATTCACTCTTCGTTTGAGTAAATATGTTGTAAATTTGATACATATTAAATTGAGGGTGGGTGCATTGTTAGTTTGTTACTCTCGTTTTATAGACTCTCTTTAAAGAACTAATTGGCCACATCAATTACTTTCACTCTTTCATAATTGAAAATGTCTAATGGGTTAAAGTTTTATGGACGAAGAAATTGCCATTATCATTAGGAAAAATAGTATATATGCAGCCAATTGACATATCATTTTGTTGCCAATTGACATATCATTTTGTTGCTAACCGAATTTGAAAATTCGGTTTCGTCTAGATCTCAAAATTTGATCAAGGTTAAAAATGAAAAAAAAAAGTGTGGTGCCTTTTGAAATTGGTGTGGCGACAATAGTACCAACTAGATGTGAGTTATGTCGGGTAATTCAAAGGTTGGTTCAAGTCTACTAAAGATTAAACTTGTTTAAAAAAAATACTGTACTTCCTATTAAAGAACATTTTAAAAAGATTTGATAGTCCTTTTTATAAGGTATTGTATAAATTTCATAAAGCTTTTATGATTGGTTTTCTTATTTGTTTTTATTATATGTTTTGATTTTATTTTATTAACTACTAAATATAATATTCAATTATGGGTAAAATTAATAATCACGTAACATTTTGAAAAAAGTATTATAACCAACCAGAGTACAATGTTGTCCATAAAGTATTGCGGTACAATGAATTCCATACCCTTTATCCCTTACTATGGGCTTGATAGGCTTAAAGTTGTCAAGTGTCGTTTGGCCCATTATGTTGCATCTACTTTATCCAGTTTTACTCTTTTTGAGACCAAAGAGGGAAAAAAATCTTGAAACATTTGATATCTGGTCGACCGAAAGAACAAAAAGAAACATTGATATTTTTTCCTAGGTCAAAGTAAGTTTACAGGGATTTGAACTGAAGAGCTGCTACTTAAAACATGACTCTCCAATCATCCGACCAACTTATTGGATGTAGAAACATTTAATATTTTATAGTATCTTCTTTTATATGATGATGTCTTCCCCTCGGTAAGAATCAGAATGAGTGTGATTCTTGAAAAAAAAATAAAAATGAATGTGATTGTAAATCAGAAAATATATGCAAGACGGATTTCTTTCAATGGAACCAATTAAAGCGCATGTAACTATTAGCGACATTTTTAACACGTTTCCAACATCGCAGATAGATTGCTTTCCTTAATTTTACCATGGAAAGAAATTGAATCTGAATTCCGTGTGATTTTAAATTCTTTAAAATTTTGATTTATACAACCATCTAAACACACTAACTTTTTTTACTTTTCCATGGAATGAACTGTAGTAATAATTTTATAATGTAACCAAAAAAGACTACTAATAAAAAGCTTTGAACTGAGATCAAAATTCAATAATACAACGAACCAGTAATGTCAGTATAGGGTCAATAATTTCATAAATCGTCTTAGATGCAAGTACGGATGAGTTGAGATAATTTATCATATTCATTTTCCTTCCATTGAATTTGTCATCATCTTTATGAATTATGAATGGATCAATTACGTTAGCAATTCAAACTTCGATATATGAAAATTTTCTTTTAATATAAGATGTAGTAAGGTGGAATAGTGACAGCAGGAGTTACCGAGTAAAGTATATTTAAAACAACAATCTACAAATTGCTTGTTTTAAAATTGATCATCGCTTTATTTAGTCAAAGTTAAAATATAATTTTGACCATCTATTTTTTCTGCTAATTTGGTTTTTTATTTGTTTTTATGTTATACTGGTCCTTTTATATTAACATCATTGAGTATTTTAGTGAAAAAGTCACAATAATATGTTATTAGATGAAAGCACTCCATGTTATTAGCGTAAAAGGACTAATATAATGTGAAAAAAAAATAACCAAATTAAAATGAAAGAAAAGATACATGATCAAAGTAAAAATTTATTAAAAAATAAAAAAACAAAGTTATATTTTAGATTTTAACTTACGTATTATTCTCACACATTAATTTTACAATGCTTTAATATGATTCTAGAAGCATAAGAAGATAAAAATTAAGAAGACAATGAACTTAAAGCAGCATTGAAGAAAAATGATGACTTTTATTTACATAAGGAACCAGATAATGTTTTAATTTGATTCAAGTAGTTAATTATATTAGTTTTAGTAGTTTTAGGTCAAAACTATATAGTATAGTTAGGGAGCTTGTTTTAATTTTTTGGGCATTGTGTAGTTGGGCCTCATTTGGGTAGGAGGTTAGTTTAGGAATAAAAGAATATTAAAACTCATCATAAGATTTATTCTCTCTGGTCTTATTTATAAGACATTTTCAACCGAATTACACGAACCAAAAAAAGTAGTTTAGTTTAGTTAGTTTTATTGATTTTCTCAAAAAAATGTATGAAATACCATTTTTATTCTTCATTGAATAATGTGTTAGCCAATTACAATTAATAAGTTAAAATAGTTGATGCATTTAATGAGGGTAAAAAAGAAAAAAAATAATAAATGCATCATGAAAACTATAAAATGTTTTATAAAAAGAACTCTAAAAATCTTCTAAATAGTGTCTTATAAATAGAACCAGAGAATAAATTTGTTTGTTGCTTCTTACTTGTCACTTTAGGAGTTGAAAAAAAAAATATTTGTCATTTTTTTTTTCTCTCGTACTCTCACTAATTCATCAATGAAAAGTGATACATGTACATTGTATATGTATATTCTTTATATGAGTTTGTTACCTATTATCCTTAGAGTAATGAATAAAAAATTTATAAATAGAAATTTTTTATTATTAAAAAATATAACAATTAATGTTATAAGTATATTTTCATTAATTATGACTTTTGTTAAAAAAATTCTATTTATGAATAGCTTATTCAAGAGAATGATTAACAAAACTCTCTTTATATATTACATTTAATCTAGTGTCTTTAAGATATTATTTAACAAAACTCTATTAACAATTAATTATTGAGTATACACATATTTCAAGACAAAATCAATCATATACCAACAAAACAAAATAAAAGAAAACTATTCTATCGTAGTCCTAAATATTCTAAGTTATTTCTAACTGAATCATCGAAATTTAAAAATGAAAGTTAACTCATTAAATTTGTTTAAAAAAATAAAAAAATTTCAACTACACCCCTAAATAAATATATTAATAAATGTTTCAATTGAATTAATAATTATTTTTCTCTCTTATTTCATTATTTTTCTCTCTTCATTATTAATTTAATCTTTATAAATGATAAAAATGGTAGAAATAAAAAGTATCTATTTTAGTTGGTGAAAGAATTTTTTTAGAAAATGATTTTAGGACAGGAAATACATTTTTTTAAATATTAATAATTATGTAATTATTGTCTACCAAAAAAATTGTTTTTATTTATTTATATTAAAATAAAATGTTAAATAAACGGATCCTAAACCGTCCATGATGACAATGAAGAGTAACGTATGCGGTGGAAACGACAAGTAGCCACATGAAACGGATAAAAACGACGTCCCACTCTGAGGAGTCTGATATACATAACACTAAAACCAATGCAAATGCAATCAACTCTCCTCTCCTCTCTCCACCACGCAACTGACACACACGCACCGACCTTGCTAAATAATCGAGACCGACATTTGCAGGTCCTGCTCCCACGTTATTCGTCCACGTGTCTCCCTCTTACTGGTTTCATTACAGATCCCTCTCATCTTTTCCCCCCTTTACCTTTCCATCCTCGCTCATCCATACTATCTTCCTTCACTCGCTCCATTCGCCAATAAAATTGATCATTACTAGTTTGAATATAATCTAATCTAAAAAATTGTTACGACGGAGTACTATAATTAACTTAATTATAAAAAGGTTAACAGAGAATTATCATCATATAAGTAACTTGTTTTCCGTATTATATATACTCATGCAATTGCAATGCACGAAGTCGATATTGGAGGTAAATTCATAGATTCATAAATGGGAAGTGCAGCGAGTGCAGTTGTGGCGCGTGGAGGAGAGTGCTTTGTGAACTCAATATTTATTTGGTAACTTAATCCACACGTCGGTTACGTGCCTTTTTAATTTCTTAAGCGCGGGATATGCGCGTTATGTGAAGTATAAATGTTACCCCACACTTCCACTCCAATCTCATAATAATAATCTCGTTTACTGATTTCTCTCGAAACTACTACACTTTACTCTTTCTTTCCACTGCTACTGCCAGCTAAACATTCTCTGCTTTGCTTCATTGTTTCTTTGATCTTTCTTTTTTAATTCATCATCATCATAATCATAATCATGGCTGAGGAGAACCAGAACAAGCCTGAGACCAGCGAGGTCGAGATCAACGATCGCGGTGTCTTTGATTTCTTAGGCAAGAAAAACGAACAAGAAAAGCCTCAAGAGGAGCTGATCGCTTCCGAATTTGATCACAAGGTAACCGTGTCGGAGGACAAGAAAGAAGAGGAAGGAGAGAAGAAACACAGCCTCTTGGAAAAGCTTCACCGATCTGACAGCAGCTCCAGTTCTGTAAGTTCATTTCTATTAATCTTTTCCTTTTTTAGGTCATGCATCGATTGATCGGAAGTTTCTTATGCTAAAATCTCATTGTTAAAATATAATGTTGTTTCGATCTCAGTCGAGCGAGGAGGAAGGAGAAGACGGTGAGAAGAAGAAGAAAAAGAAGGATAAGAAAGGTCTGAAGGAGAAGATCGGCGGCGATCACAAACATGAGGAGGACACGACTGTTCCGGTGGAGAAAGTAGAGGTTGACGCTGCACAATCTGAGGAGAAGAAAGGCTTCCTGGACAAGATTAAGGAGAAGCTACCTGGTCACAAGAAAACAGAGGAGCCAACCACACCTGCACCAGCTGTGGAGCATGGAGAAACTGCTCATCATGAGGGTGAGGCTAAGGAGAAGAAAGGAATCTTAGAGAAGATAAAGGAGAAGCTGCCTGGTTATCACCCTAAGACAGAGGAAGACAAAGAACAGGAGACTGCTACTCACTGATCAGTATTCAAGAATCAAGGCTTTGTTGATTGTTCTTTAATTGAAGAAATTAAAGATGATTTTGTGGCGTGGTGTGCTAGCGTTGTTTGATTTTCATCACAGCCTTGTGCTTTTCTGTGTTCTTTGATGCATACTACTATGTGTTTCTTTTACTCATAAAATGTTTGTCTAGCTTTCCTTCTTTTTTCTTTTTCTTTTGTTTTAAGAATTTGTTTGAAGTAAAAAGAAAAAAAAAATATTGAAATGAATGGTTTTTTTTTGTTGTAAATTATTTTCAGATAAATGCTGTGTATGTATTCCGGGCACTCATTTCGCTTGTTTGACTATACTCTTAGTTACTGCAAAAAGTAAAAAAAAGTTGTCTATGTTCTAGAGGAAGTAATTTGTTGGCCAAAAAAAGTAAAAAAAAGTTGTCTATGTTCTAGAGGAAGTAATTTGTTGGCCAAATCAGTGTGTTTGGATTTGTGGTGGTAGAATTTATTTTGGAATAATGAAATTTTATAGAAATAATTTGGTGTAAAATTAATTTTAAAGTATTAATTTAAAATTTAGTTTGTAATAAAAATTTAGTGTTAAGTTTTTAATTCAATGCAAAACCAAACGATTGAAATTTTATTCAAAATCAATTTTGTGACTCTCAATCCACTTTTGAAGCACTCTAACATTTTTTCGAAAACATACTTAGTGTGTGTTTGGTGTTTGGAGATTTTTTTTCTTAAAATCGTTTAGAGTAAAAATATAGTGTAAATTTTTCAACTCGAAAGTAAGTTTAAGCCAAAATCAATTTTGGCAACTCAAAATTAATTTTAACTTTTTCTTAACACAAAAACAAACAGCTGATTTATCAATCAAAATTGAATTTTCAAAATCAATTTTGCTCTAACCTAACAGTTTTTCAAACTCAAAATCAATTTTAACTATTAAGTTTGTTTCGGTAAATTTTTTTTTATTTAGTCCTAAAACTATAATATTTTAATTTTTGTCACGTAATTTATTTTTTTTTTTAATTTAAAAGTTATAAGACCAAATTGAAACAAAAAAATATGTTAAGAATCAAATCAAAATATTTAATAATTACTGAATTAAATTAAAATAATAATAAATTACAAGACTAGATTAGAATATTTAATAGTTATCGCACTAAATAAAAAAAAACGTTACAATTGACCTATTTTGCTCAACCCTTATATGATATGAGTAGTGAATAAACAAGCGGATAATTATCGTGTGTTGCTACTTGCTAAATCTTAATTCCACCTTGTCATGATCACTCAATTGAATTGCTGAACTTTATTTCGATAAAATAAAATTCATTTGTTTAACGTAGTTATGTAATTTTTTTTTTAAAAAAAATATAATGATTTAGAATCGAACTTTAGTTTTATTATCCTACTTCTATTCTTAATTAAACTCAATAAGCACGCATAAAATTAACAATTTAACGACTTCCGTTAATGTGCTTAATACTATGATCAAAGGCATTTCACTCTATACAATACTTATAAATAATATAAAAAATAAATTTATCAATTCAATTATTGGATTGAATTTAAAAAAAAAACAAATAAGTGGGTTAAATTTTATATTCTCTTCTCTCTTTTTTATCTGTTTAGAGATAAAAAAATTTGTTATGTATTACTTATTTGTTTGATTGGTATTATTAATTGCTCTTTTAATATTAATTATATTTGATTTATTATATTTTTAAATTTTATTAATAAACTAAAAAATAATAATACAGATAAAGAGTAATATGGAAATTATAACTTTTTTTTATAACCACAAAAAAGAATAATAATTATATTAATTAATATTTAAAGTTCATATTTAAATAGATAAATAAAGAACTGAAAGACTAATATGAATTGTTTTATTTTCATGAACATATTTTTAAGATAAAGAAAATCTACGAATGCTATTCTTTTTTTGAGCTAGGGTCCCTCCACGTCTAGGTTATTCGGGCAATCATTAATGCTGCTATACCCCACTAGCACTAACCATGATAAATTGTTGACTGGTTCTTGAATAATTAGGGTGCGAGAGTGAGACCAGTTCTTGTTGACCGGTAGGGTTTATAATATACTCGCTCCGTTATTAAATATAAATAAATTTTTAGAAAGGATCCAAAAATGTTGAGTGGGGGGACAAATATTATTATTTACTGACATTTAAAATAATATAAATATATGGTGTAAGTTGGAAATAACAGTGAAAAAGTAACATCCAGGAATTGAACACGAAACCAAGGACTAAAGGCATCAAGACGCGGTCGCTGGGCCAAATAACTTTTGTGAGAGCATCATTACAAATATATGGTATATAACTATTAATTTAAGGAGGGAGGGAGGCCAAGACCCCCTTTGCCCCCTCTAAATCCTTCCCTGAGTACTCCCTCCTCCGTTTCCTTTTAGGGTCTTGTTAAATTTAAGGGTATTTTTTTAAGGTGAGAGTTAGTTCTAAAAGTAAGTAAATATATAAAATAAAATAACAATTAGTTATTTTTTATTTATCGTATGACTTTCACTCGATTTAAATAACTGGTGAATATATTTTGATAAAATTAAATTTAAAATAATGCATTTTATAAGATTTGAAAACATATGTTACTCTTAATAAGTTTTTTCTCATTCAAAGTTTCGAACCACTACAACCAAAATGTTTTATGAAATTATCCAAGGTTCCATCTAAGGTAAGTAAGGAAGTGTTTGATGTATCATACATTAGTGAATCACAATCATCCGATTTATTAATATTTTATTTGACGTTTGAGATTTGAGATTTGATGGAACAAAAGTGATGGAAAATTTTAAGGTGGAGACTGGACTAAGTTTCCCACCTTGGGGAAGAAATTGTGGCTGTTAGATATATATTATAATAAATCAATGGTTGAGATGAATAATCTGCTAGCAATCCTTTTAAAATTATTAAAACTTGTGAGAAATATCAAACCCACCCTGAGAGCTTCCTCAACCTCTACACATGTCTAACACTAAAACCCACGCATTGCTGTCGCCGGCCTTCTTGCTCTAGCACTTGTTGCTGTTCAAGCAGTGATTGTGGTTGCCGGATGCATTGTGAGACAAGGCGTGGCTTTGGGCTCGCTACAAGAACCTACTATCATCTCATCTGAGATTCAAATAGCAACTCCATTGCTGCTTCCTAGTGAGCAAATACACCATTTTCGAGGAAATCAAACGCTTCCAAATTTACCAACTCTTAATTTATGATTTATTGCCTCGTTCTCCTTTATATCTAGTGTTCTTTTGTATTCCATTTTCTTTCTCTTTCTTTTAGTATGTATTGCTCTTAATAGTTAGTTGTCAATGGAAGCTTTGATTTTGTGTAAAGAAGGTTAAGATGAAAAACTATTTCTAATTAATGTTTGGAAATAAGGGTTGAAAAATGTGTTTTCCCTAATTTCTGTTGTCAATAAAGATCTATTCCATGAAATTTCACTACCTAGATCCAGCTCTTTCTGTTTGAATTTTGCAGCATTCAAATCTGAATGCAATTGCAACGGCAAAATCGGTGTTAATTTTTACACTGTTGCGGTGGTGTTCCTCTTCTTCCTCTCCCACTCCCCTTCCCACCACCGCTCCTTGTCTTACCCCCACCACTATCTCTGCGCTCCAACTTCACCCTCTCCCCTTTCCGCCACCACCCTGTCGCCTTTAACCCCGTGGTGGCTGAGCTCAAATGCCACTGCGAAGACAAGCAACACGGCTGCACAAAAATAGTGATGAAGCATCTGGAGTAAAAAAATGATTAATTATTAATGAGATTCCTAGGCTAAGTTTTAGAATTTTAAGAAATGCAGAGATCAAATTTTAAATAACAAAAACTGCTCATAGCAAGTTAACATTAGGTTTCTCTGTGATGGAAAATTTAGTCCAGTCTCTACCTTATAATCTGCCTGAAAGTGATGTATCACACATCACACATTTTCCTTACTTACTATAGAACACACCATTATCCAATCATCTTGCAAGATTTGTGTTTTAGTACAAAATTTTCAAAGTGTACCTTTTGTCTCATGTATTTTTTTGAATACACAGTTTATTGTGAAAAAAAATTCACATTTAATGACAAATTTTTAACGAACTAAGATGGTTTTTCAAATTAGTTACAAATTTAACTAGTATAAATTATAATTTTATAGTAAATCACATATTCAAAAGGTACAGAGAACAAAAATTTTTTAAACAAGTTTTTGTACTAAAATTTAAATGAAATAAAATATAAGAGATTAAGGGTATGTTGATTTTAGCTTTTTAGTCAAAATCACTTTTAATTAAAGTTAAAAATATTTATTTCAATTGAATCGACTTAGTTTTTGAGTTATAAATAACGTTGAAAATTTTAAAAGTTTATTTCAAACCAATCAAAGGTAAATAAACTCCTTGACGAATTATTTAGGGCTAATGTGGTGTCCTAATTGATAGGTTGGGTGCAAAAACAGAATAAACTCCTTAACGATTCCAACTATTCTCGTCATAATTTTTTAAAATACACCACATTTATTTCTTTTAGGGATTAGACTCCAATTTTGCAGCTATTTGGTAAAAAAGCATCACACCTACAACAATTCAACAAGTCTCAACTCAGATTAGAATCCGGTTTCACCAAAAAATTAGACTTCAAATGAGTGTTGTGTATGACGAGATTATAAATACGTGTGACGCGAATAATTTTGTCCCTCCTTAACGTGTTATATATGACTTATTAAGCATTGACAATTTGGCCCCCCTAATAGATAAGAATACGTTTATTCCCTGAACGGCATATAGCAATATACAATGCGGCAGGAATCCACCATATAATGCCACAGATATCAAAATGAAAGAATCAATACACAAGTTCAAATCGATGAAACCCCACAATTCTTAAAGCATCACTCATCGTCATCATCTATCAATTTAAAGGAGAAAGGGTGGAACTTGTAACCATCACCCTCATAGAACTTGCTTTGGTATTCCACCCAATGAAGTCGTAAAGCATGCAAGAAGGCACTTAAAGTTTCCATGACAAGTAACACTCCAACCGTAGCAAAGACAAAGATAATAAAACCCACTATAAGGATAATCACATTGTGGTACCTGTGACACCAGGGAGTGCAATTATCAATCATCCCCCAATTATGCAGTCAAACTATTTAACAGCAATTTATAAACTACTTTACATACCTCCATGCCATAATGAGAACCTTCTCGTAGAACACACTTGATAACTCAGAATGAGCAAGACTTAATTAAAGAGAAAAAAAGAAAAAAGAAATAAAAATTAGTAGATGCATTGTCATAATTTAAGTCACATACATTATAACAGATCTACAGATGAATCAGTAAATTAACTGCATGATGTGTGGTTCCGAACTTTTATCTCTTAGGGGACCCATTTTATTATTCGAATAGAAGATTGCCCCTCTTACCGTTTACCAACCATAGGCAGCAAAAATACTGTTTTTTTAAGCTGCTGTTTGTAATATTGAGTATTTGGTTGTGTATGAGTTTGAATCAGTCTACAGAGACATACCTAAGAGCCCATAGACGAAGGTAAGAAGCTGTATTGGAGACGGCTCCAAGAACAAATTCTATGGTGTGAATGAGTTGATGCACAAATACTTCACTGAACTCGAATTCCTCATGACCATGGGAATCATGATTTGACTCCACTTGCAAGCTCTCCACCGTGCTTTGAAGCGGTGTATAGGATTCACCCTGGTGCCTCTGAAGTTACATAACTATCAGAAACAGAACAAAGATACAAATTTCATGTGAGAACAAACAGAGCTCGAGTAAATTTCTAAAGAAAGCATACATCTTCATGTTGCTTTTTTAAAATAAAAGGTTTTGGGATCAGCATCCAGGGTACTGAGACAACAGCCAGAAGTAAAAGCACCATCTGGTAGGAAAACAACAAAGCATGTCAGTGATATTCACATCGAAGTAAGCCAAAAAAAGAAGGGGGATGTGACTTGGAAGTTGGAAGAAAACAAGCCTGCAGAAGTTTCTGACCAACAAAGAGTTGGTTTTCACCCAACTCATCTGTAGGGCTCAGGAACATGTAGATCATTATATGGTACAAATCAGCTTGCGAACCAGTGCACCACTTCACAATAATGAGAGCAGATAGGTAACCAAATAGACTGTTGAGAAATATAATCTGGGGGATAAATTGGAACCTGAAAAATGAAAGATTGAAACAACAAAATCAAGTTATATACAATTTCAAATAAGCAAGTTAAAAGACATGAACAGAAATTCAGTGATTTCATTGTGGACAAGAAAAATTGTTATAAGATTCTATTTCAAACTTCTTGCATGCCAAAAAAACAAAAGGTACTATTTTTGTACCAAAAAACATGACCCTGCCGGATTTTCCAAAAATAAATGACTGTTCATCTACATAAAACAATAGGCAGGCACCCAAAACTCCAGAAAAGCTTTCCAATG
Source organism: Cyamopsis tetragonoloba (assembly GCA_037177725.1). Lineage (NCBI taxonomy): Eukaryota > Viridiplantae > Streptophyta > Magnoliopsida > Fabales > Fabaceae > Cyamopsis > Cyamopsis tetragonoloba. The sequence goes on from CM074119.1 coordinate 85,996,210, forward strand.
CTCAGACATGAATTCTGCAGATAACATAGACTTACCATATATCTATGCCACTTCCAAAGAATATGGCATTGCAAAAGCTCATTATGATTCCAAGGTTCATTTGGGCAACCCCAAGAAGAATTGACATTTTCATTTTCAGTGAGTTTAGAAATGGTAACTCACTTCGAGTACCATGCCATACAGGGTCCACTCCAAATGGATAAGTGCGGCGCACTTTTACCAGACCAACTGTAGTAGCATCACTGCATCCAAAAGAGGGTTAGAAAAACGGAAAATGTTAACTATTAGAAAATAACATAGGCTTGTCTATCCTCAAAAAGAGAGAGTTGCCTAGGGTTTTATAAAGGCTATCATAGCTCCTATCTTAGGCAATGTGAGACTATTTCTCCCAACACTCCCCCCTCAAGTCTAACTAAGTACTTTTTTTTTAATGGGCTTTTTTGTTTTTCAAGTAACGGGCATTTGTCTCACGTCTTTTTTTTTGCCTAGACTTTGTGCTCTTTTTTTTTATTTCGGCCTATTTTTTTTGGATAAGCTCTAATACCATATTAGAAAATGACATAGACCTAACTCTTCTCAAAAGCTAGTTCATAAGGAGAGGATTGCCTAGGGCCTTATAAAGGCTATCATAGCTCTTATCCTAGGCAATGTGGGACTCAAAAGCAAGCTCATAAGGAGAGGGTTGCCTAGGGCCTTATAAAAGCTATCATAGCTCTTATCCTAGGCAATGTGGGACTATTTCTCCCAACACTCCCCCCTCAAGTCTAACTGGCTACATTTTTTTTTATAATGGGTTTTTTTGTTTTTCAAGTTACGGACATCTGTTTCAGGTCTTATTTCGGCCTTTTTTTTTTTGGATAAGCTCTGATACTATATTAGAAAATGACATAGGCCTAACTCTCCTCAAAAGCTAGTTCATAAGGATAGGGTTGCCTAAGGCCTTATAAAGACTATCATAGCTCTTATCCTAGGCAATGTAAGACTCAAAAGCTAGCTGATAAAGAGAGAGTTGCCTAGAGCCTTATAAAAGCTATCATAGCTCTTATTCTAAGCAATGTGAGACTATTTCTCCAACGTTAACTAATTTTTCGAAAAATATAAAGCATAATAGGATATGTTATGCATCAAGGGATTTGATTTACCTGCAAGAAAGGTCACGGCATGCATATGCTGAAGGACCAAATATTTCAAATGGAGCAGAAAAGAACTCGTTATAGATCAAACCAGTGAATATTGAGAAGATTGCCATCAACAGGATAACATAACGACCTCCAAAAGTCATCTCTGTGATGTCTCCAAGTTTCTGTTTTTGCCCAAAATTTCGTGTTAAAAAACAGGAAGCTTAAACACAAAAACAAAAACTCTCTTAATTAAGCAAGAGGAACTAAACTAACACACATCACTAAACAGAAATTGACGGCGAAGAGTATTGTGAATCTGAAAGGTTTTCATTTTAAGAAAATAAAGATTTTTAATAATGCCGTTCATAACAAAAACAAAATTGGTTTAAGGTGTTAATTGGCTCACTGCTCGTTTGTTTTAGATTGAAATGCCTCAAATGGGGCATTTTTATAGCATTCGCTATAAGTGAAATTGATTTTGGAGGAAGCAAGACTTTTTTAATTTTATTTGATATACATTTAAATTCAAAATCACCGTGATTGGAATTCATTATGGGGGTTGGGGAATCTTAACCAAAGAGACAGATGGACATTTTACGCACTACTAGGTACTTTTGGTGAGAGTAAATTCTTTTTTGCCTTGAGTAGAATCACGTTCTAACATTTGTTTAGGAGCTTATAGCTTATAGCTCGTAGTTTATTGTCAAGTGGAGGTGTTTGATAACAATTAGCTTATAGCTTATATAAACTATAAGCTAGCTTATGATGAAAAACTACTTCAAGTAGCTTATAGCTTATGAAAAGTAGTTTTAAATAATTCTTTTCTATTTTACCCTCTAGTCATTTATTATGTTTACTTTATCAAATAATTTATTACATGTAATTATTACTTGTCCTTTTAAGTCATTTAACAAATATAAGCTACCTGATAAGCTAATTTTACCAAACACCTCTACTTAATTATAAGTCATAAATTATAAGCTACAAGCTATAAGGAATAAGCTACAAGTCACAAGTCATAAGTTATAAACTATAAGCTAGTTTTACCAAACAGAGCCTTAATCAAACATAAGGGTCAGTTGTTCTTTATAACTTGTGTTCGGTAACACTAACTTATATCTTATAACTTATAGTTTATTGTCAAGTGGAGGTGTTTGGTAACTACAAACTTATAGCTTGTAAAAGCTAGCTTATGAAAAGCTACTTGTACTCACTAGCTTTCAATCTTTCATTTTTCAGGTTCCAATTTATAACTAGCTTTCAATAACTTCTCCCTATTTTGCCCTTAGATAATTTACTACATTTTACTTTTTTCAAATCATTTATTATATGTAATTAATGCATGTCTCTTAGTTATTTAATACACTTTTAACTTGTCATAAGTTAATATTAACCATAAGCTATAAGTCACAAAATATATGCTATAAGCCAATTTTACCAAACAGATAACTATTATAACTGCAGAAATAATAGTAACAAAATACATATTTCACCGGGCTGCCAAATCTTTGAAGCAATCCATAAACGTGAAACATTTCAAATGTCACCATTATTTATCATCAAGTTATAAATGATTCTTTATAGACTCACCACAGCACAAGATTACTCAGAGCTGTTTGATTTGCATTTTCATTTCCTGTTTTCTGAAATTTTACAAAGGAAAAACTGAAAATGCTGAAAACAGAATAGTTTTTCTTTTGTAAAATTTTAGAAAACAGGAAACAAACTGAAAACAGGACATGAAAACAGAAAATGAAAATGCAAACCAAACAGCCCTTTAGTATTCCTAAAAAATGGAGAAATATGACTTATTTTCTCCCTTTATAATAAAATATAATTCTGGATTTTCTACTTCTTGTTTTAGAACAATTTGCATAAGAAACTAAGAGTACCTGGCTAGAAAGCTTCTTCTCCTTGATTATGAAAAAAAGAGCTCCCAATAGTAAGCATATTCCATGTCCCCAATCACCAAACATAACAGCAAAAAGAAATGGGAAGGTAATTATGGTATACACAGTAGGATTTGCCTCCAGATACTTAGCGACCCTGAAACAGTAATACGAAATTCATGTATAAGTATATTGATACATAACAAAAGACACAAATAAGTAAATCCACTGGCTCTATATTAAGATAAATTCATATCTTGTGGTTCAGAGGTCTCTTTTAATCTCATTTATGTTCAAATGTATGGTTTTTTTATCATTTATTTAGAAATTAGAATATACTTTTAGTGGAAAAATATTACTGAAGTTTAACTTCTGCATTTTGATTGTTTGGATGCTAATGCTGTCTATTTTAGAGTTCATAATTCACATTTTTAAATAAAATATCTACGAATTTCCGTACAGATTCTCAAATATGGTCCAACTGAAAAGATTTTAGATTTTATTTTTAATTCATTTGATTTGTAAAGAGCACAATATTTCTGAATATTTGAAATATACTTTGTGGCTGCAAATCTGTTTTCTCTTTAAAGTTTGTTTCTGACATATTTAATTTTTGTTTTCTACCTAGTACTTTATTGCAATATAGTGAAAAGACAAATTTGTTTGCCCATGGCACGCCAAACTCCAATGGTATATTATAATCAAAGTGAAAAAAATTATGTGATTATGTAAACATTATGAGGCACATGTTTATGTATAACTCCTTTCCGTTTCACCCCACCCCAAAAAATAACAAATAGACAAAGGGAAAAAGAAATCAGCATGGTACTCAACTAGGGGTGTCAAATGGATCCGTTAATCCATCACCCATCCAATCCATCCATACATTAATCCATCCGATTTTAAAATATAAGTTAATGGATTGGATTATTAAAGCTAATGGATGGATTATCAGTCATCCTTTAGTAAAATTAATTTATAACTTATAACTTATAGCTTTATAGATTATAGTTTATGGTTTAGTTAAATAGAAGTATTTAATAAAATTGGCTTATGACAACCTAAAAGTGTGTTAAATGATTAAAAAGAACCTGCATTAATTACATATAAAAAATGACTTGAAAAAATAATAATAATAAATTACCTGTGAGCAAAATAGAAAGAAATTATTGAAAGCTAGTTATAATATACAAGCTATAAACTATCTCAAGTAATTTTTAATAAGCTAGCTTATGCTTATGAAAGCTTTCCTTTATAAGGTATAAACTATAAGCTCCTAAATAAAATATAAGCTAGTGTTACTAAACAAGGGCTGTTTTGGGCCCATGCAAGGTGCCCAATCGCTAAAGGCACCAAAAAATATAGGCCCCCAAATATTAAATGATATATTTTAAAGGCCTCAAATATTGAATATTGCACTTTATAATTAGTATTATACAGTAGAGTAAAACGTAAGGAGTTTTAATTTTAAACATATTTTCTGTTTTTTTTTTACTTTCCGGAAAAATTTGATGACTTGATGTGATTCTGGTTTTAATACTTCCTCATTTATTCGATTCCTCAATTCTTATTTAATATTGATTTTTTTTATAGAAATTTTAGTTATCTCATTAGTGATTATTTGGTGTAATATATTATTTTAATATTTTGCAGCATTCAATTTTATATTGACGATTTTTCGGGCAAACTGCTAATTAGCAATTTTTATAGCGAATTTTAAATAATTTATTAAAATACTTTTTAATGTTTTAATTGATTTTAAAATGTAACTTAACCATAAATTTATAAATAAAAGACGCTGTTTTCTTTAAAAAAATTAGAATAATAAACCGGGAACACACTCTAAACTCAATGAACTTTAGTGGATCGGAATACATATGTTCGACGTCAGGATTTCGTTGTATCTCTAGTGTTTTTAATTTTTATCCTGGCGTTGATTTTGTATTTTTGATATTTTTAACATTAAAAAAAATAAAAATTGCTGAGGTGTGTCTCATTCTTTTTTTGGTATATATAAGTATTGGTTTTCTTCTGATCTTCTGCAAATATATGTATATTGGTTTTAAGCAGTTTCAGTTTGATTGTAATTGGTTTATATGAGATATATTAAAATAAAAATTTAAAAATTCTAATGTATTAGATATTTTATAAAAGAATATGTTTATAATATTTTAAGTTGTTTTTAATTGTTTACTCTCAACTTTTAAGTTTACTCTCAACTTTTAAAGACTAATATTAAGGGTGTTATTGGATAAAATTATTTTTCAAAATATGTTGGATAGTTGTATTTTGCACTTAAAATTTTTTTGATTATTTATTCAACAAAGAAAAAAGTTTTTTATCCTTCACCTAGAAATTGTACATTGTTTAAAAAAGTTTCAAATCGCTTTTCACTGCTTAAAATTATCTTAAAAATCGCTTCTAATAATAAATATATTCAAACAAAAATCGATTATGCCTCAGACAATTAATTCTTTTTCACAGCTTATTTTCACAATTAATCACAACTAATCCAAACGCACTCTAATATTAATAAAGTATATCTCCATGACAGAAGATTAGTAAAAGTATTACTGGAATATTGAGTCAAGGTTTTAAACCCCTACTAGGTGCAAAATTCCACCACACACCCTCCTAAAAAAGAAATAAAATAGCTGACAAAAAATTAATAGAGTCTATATAATTAATAAAGTGAAAAAAAAAATCAGTTTGGCCCTCAAAAGATGTTAGTGTCACCAATTTAATATTTGAAAGTTTTTTTAAAAAAAATTAAAATATCACTAAATTAATTTTAAATGACTAAATTGATTAATTTTAATTTTTTAGGGATAAAATAGTTATAGAAGACCTCATTTTAGCATTTCAATGACGTTAACGTTTTTTTTATAACTACAAGTTTCCTCACCCTTAGATGCGACTAATCCCTTTCTCGCTACGTGGCTGGCGCTAGCCCAGGAATGACGTTAACATTTTAATCTTCAATAAGAAAAAAAAAGAACAAAAATCTTCTCCTACACTACACAATTAATTACTTCAGCAAGAGAATATATAAATATGAGTTAGGATCAAATGACACCAATCAATAATAATAGATCGAAGTTTTTTTTTTCACGAAAGGATTGAATCTATTTATCGTATAGATCTTATCGTATAGATCATGTGTACAAAATTTGATATCAATCCAAGATCGTTTAGTACTCCATCAACATACTAAAAAATTAACGTAAAATATAATTTTAAAACTCGTGAAAATAACAAGTGTTGATAGAGTATTAAACGATCTCGAATTAATGTCAAATTTTGTACACATGATCTATACGATAAATAGATTCAATTCAATGATAGGTTTCGTGAAAAAAATTTCGATCTATCGTTATTGATTGGTGTAAAAATTTGTATCAAACCAAATTTGTGTCATTTAATCTAACCTTATATATATTACAGTGCCAATGTGTTTTGATGATGAAAAATATTTTGTGGAGACTCATTAGTGACGATTTGATCCTATATAGTAGTAGGCCTCGTCTAACTCATCCAACATTTGTGACAATTTGATCCTTATAGTAATATTTTAGAGAGATTTTAGAATAGCCCCAATATAGTCGTAGGCCTCATCTAACTCACCCAACATTTGTGACAATTTGATTCTTAATAGTTATATTTTAGAGAGAGATATTTTAGAGAAAACAAATCTATAGAGAAATTTTAGAGAAAAAAAAGTTGAGAGAAAAATTTTACAAAAGTTTTTTTTTTTTTTGCATTATTGAAAAAAAGTAAAAGGAATTTTAAAATGGTTATAAATGGATGGATTGGAGGGATATTATTAGTTAATGGATGGATGAATTGGATTTCCTAAATAAATTTTTAATGGATCTCAAACGGATGAATGGATTGTTTTCAATCCATCCATTACCATCCAACTCAAAATACATCCAATCCATCCATTGTGACACCCCTAGTACTCACCCATATGAATCGATAATTTCTTGAAATGGAGAAGTAAATTTGTTTGTGCGAAAATAGGTAGGCGGCATCTCCCTAGTATGCAAAACTTGGAAAATGGAGCTGACTTGTGAGTTAGAGTCAAATGCTGCCCGCTGCAATGCATCCTGAATCTGAAGAACCAAAGTTGTTCCACAGAATTAATTATACGGTAGTCATGTTATCATTAAGAGAAAATATTAACTCTGGCTCGATAAGAAGGGATCACAAGAAAAATAAATACCATCTTTGCAGCAAAAACAGGACTCCAGCCCTCAGCCACAAGACATTTTTTTGTCACATCAAGGCTAAGCATGTTCAGCGTACAGTAAATGGATTTCTCCTTCCTCACCTACATAAATTGAAAGAAATATAGTCAAAAGAATGAAACCATTCGCACCAAAAGGATAAAATTATTAACCAGGAATAAGTTCTAGATTGGAGAATAAAAATTTAAACTAAATAAAAAACAAAACAAGAGAAGAAGTAACAATCAGGCTTATATGTTAATGTTTATTAACACAACATAACAAAGAAACGTAATTGAGCACAATAATCGACTGAGATGACTCCTCTAAGGGTGTTAAGTGAAAAAATAAAGGCTTATCCACCCTTCATTGGAATTGATATAAGTTTAAAACGTACTTCTATTCACATCAATGGTAGATACACTCTTACTTTTTCACTTTATATACTTTCTCAATTTAGAGGATCCAAATCCATATTTGACATACCAAAAAATTCCATTGGTCAAATTGAACCCCAATAGTCTGTAGCAAGTTGCTCCAGTGCAGCATTCCAGCATCTATTGTGGTCTTCAACTCTAGAAGTCTTCCAGAAACCTGCAGGTAAATTTGCTAGAATTACAAAGATATATATAGCTGAAAATATAGTAACTCGTGCAGTAATTAGCATGGAATGACATTCAGAACAGAAATTCCTATGCCTGACTATAGAAAAATAAATAAACAAATGAAACACCAAAGCTTTGAACAGATCACACCTGACACCAGTACTCTAGCAACTAATTTCTAGAGTTTTGATTATAGAATGGTATTGTTACTATATTTCAAATGCAAGCAAGCATGGCTATGGAAGACATCTCCTAGGAAATAATTCTTTATAGCCTAACGGTAATTTTAAAGCATCCAATGCCTCACGGTTATAAAAGACAATCCATCTCGGAAAGCTTTGAAATTGAGCCAATCTTCTCTTGCCCTGCTCAGGGCCACAGTAAAAACCTGGTAGACCACTAAAGTTTGATACCGTGATCAATATTCAATACTACTATGTCATATTACCCTCAATTAAAATGCAAAGATGAGCTTGTCCATAGTTCACCTAAGTTAATGGATTTTCTTCGCTAACAATCAAAGATTCATAGTTACTGCTTAAAAGCATCACAACAGAACCTTGACCAAAAATAATAGTAACTAAAAAAGGTTGGGACGTGGGGAAAAAAGTAAAGAAGCTTTTTCCTTAGGAGAAGTAAGAATCGTGAAGCAAACCTCTGAAATCATTTGAGCTTGTTTTCCTTGATCCTCAGCAAAAGGGTAACGATTAGCACCAAATGCTTCACATATTTTCAAAATCTTGGCTTTTGCTTTTTCACCAGCATAGAAGACCACAAACACATTTTTCTCAACCTGCAGCTTGACATTCTAGAGTCACCACAAAATGCAAACCAGAAAAATGTATTGCAATAGGCAAATTATATTATCTATACTTAAAAGCACTAAACCACATTTCAATTGGTTTCAAAACACGTGTTTCATGCGTAACCACCACCTAACTAAAGACTTAACACATTCTTTTCTGTCTGGAATCTGACTAAATAAATAAAAAAATTTCAACAGACATGAAACTTGCAAATCCTTTTTTAACATCAATACTTTTTTGGTGAAATTTTAAACATCGAATTTCAAATTCACTTACTAGAAAGTAAGTAAGTTGACCAAGACAACAACCCCTCTGCCTGGTTCGTAAAGATGCATAGCAACCCATTAGGAATGCCTTTTACTCCGAAGAAAAACACCCATTGGATGGATCCCTACTAAATATACCCAAGCAAAATATTCCCATATGATTTATAACTCAGCTACAATGGAAGCACAACATAAAAATTAAACAAGCTTGAAACAAGAAAACAAATTATTTCACGGATTGTCATTGTATACAGATGAGGAAATATGGGTAAGCACCTGTTCTCCAGAAACAGGGTCCGTGACAGGATCCTCAACATTTGCCTGCCTTAGAAACACATTACCTCTAGTAGCACGGAATAAAATTCTCTCAAATGCCATAGACTTTTCTCTAGGAACAAGGCCTGCTAGGAACCCCAACTTAACTGGCTTCGATGAATCAGTGGACAATTCCTTTTGATAAACAAAAATAAATATCAGGAATGATTTCATTAGAAAAATTATTATTGTCGACATTACAATATAACATAGGTAGACATAAGTAGGCACAGAATCTACTTGATCTTGTAATAAAGGAGTTTCAATAGAGTCACCACGCTGTTGGCATGATTCATATTCTCTGTGATGCTCTACGGCACGGCTTTGAGCTGAGTGGAAAAATTCACCAGCCTGAAAATGATCAATAACTATTATCTATTGGCGAATATATTGACATTTACACTAGTAAAAAGCTAGTCTATCGTTTACAGTCAATAAGAAGCCATTATTCATTCTTACCTGGACATATCAGCACAAACGGAACAAAATGATCGGTAAAAAAAATATTTAATGACTAATGCAATAAGAGAAAGAGTTGAATTTTTTTGTTCTTACTCATCAACTTTACACATGTTGAGAAAAGTAAAAACTGATAAAAATGTAATAGCTGTTTTAGTTAGTTTTATCTTTCTATAATTTAGTTGAGTTAAGTTTTTCTGTTTTTTTTTATTCCATATGGTTCTATTTTTTTGTAGTTAGCTTTATCTTTCATTTTTTGATTCTTCGTTATCTGTTCGGTTTGTACCATGTTATTTAGCATTTGTATTTATTTGGCTGAAAATATAAGATTGAAATTCATTGCATAATTTTTTAAGTGACTTTAAATTTCTCTCTCTTTTTTACTTCACTTACTTGCTTTTATATTAATAAGAAAATTAGGAAATTGTTCACTTATATTTTTAAATAATTATTAATTACTCTCTAATTATTTTTTATATTTAATGAGAATACTATTTAATGTTTTAAAATTCAACCAATAAATCAGAAATAGATAAATAATACTAGTACTATTATATGAAGTTCAATAATTATTTTATAAAAATAATAAATACATTTTTTAATATGTTCTTCTTCCATTTTTTTATCTATTCATTTAGATTGAAAAAAATTATTCATATCTATCTTTCTATTTACATTTTTAATAAAATATTAATTATATTTTTATTAATTTTATTCCAATCTTCAATTGTAGATAAACGGTATTAAAGACATTTTTTTTAAATAAAAACAAGAATAATGCTTGCTATTATTGTCCTTATAAGCAACTTATGACGAGACAATTTTAATTAAATATTATATTAAAATATTTAATGATATAAATAGATTTTTATTATGATTTTTTAATAAAAATATTTTATTTATAGCTTTTTATCCATTTTCCTCAATTTTGTACGTGTTATTTGGATAGATAAATAGGAATGAATGAGTTTATTTTTTTGGAATACTAGCTAATAGGAATCGATTGAGTATTACTAATTGTTTGTATATTATCGAAATCCAGATATGCATGCACAAATTTGTGAGCTTTTGGGCTTGGGCATGAACAAGAGCAAGACTTAAATTCCCGCCACAAATATGTATTAATTTTCGAATAAAGTTCATCTGAAAATTAACATATATTTTTTGATGAACTTCATCCAAAAAAAATAAATTAATTTTAAATGAAGTTTATCAGAAAATATGCGTTAATTTTTAAATAAGACTGATCTAAAAATTAACGCATATTTTCGAATGAGTTTCATTCGAAATTAATTTCCGATCAGGTTTATTTGTATAAACTTGTCTTTTGATAAAATATGTATTTTTTTGGATGAGCTTCATTTAAAAATAGGGGGTGAATGCAGGGTTGAAAAAATTGGACGCCTTTAACGGTACATATTTATGATGAGATGATTTCTCTAAACCTTCGTTTGGTAGAAGAGAAATAAAGTGGAAGTGTGAATTACAAGGTAAAAATAATTAATTTTATAGAGAAAAAATTTTAAACCACTTTCTATCATCTTATTTCTTTTTTTCTCACTTCTCTTATACCAACAAAAAGTAAGAGTGAGAGATCCCTTGCATAGACAATGTCCTCAATCCACAGCCGCAGTCGGTAGCAGCTCAGCTTATTTTGCTAGCTCTTCCATACAATAATTTTATTCTTTTGTGATTACATACATAATGTAGTACTTTTTTTGTTTTTGTTTTTTTTTTGTTTTTGGTAAACATACATAATGTAGTACTTGTACATGCATAATTTGCAGTCTAGACCAAAAAAATGTGGCCCCAAAACGAAGCTCAAAACAAAAAAAGAAATATTTGACAAAAAATTTGTAACTCAAATGACATGAGAAGAAGCTCTTGGAGCTCGAGGGGAGGGGTTCAATTCTCGATGAGAAAATTTATGAGTTAAATTTAGAGTAGGGGTGTGTGTGTTTGGTTGATAAAAAAAATCTGGACGAAAAACAAATAAAAAGAAAATTCATAATTTATAGTTACACTAGTCCAAATCACACGAAAAGAAGCAAAACGATCGGTACAAATGTAAACTTAAGTCATGATTTTTCGTACATAGAGCATTTTATGGGGAAAAAAATATAGCACTACCTTCGTTTTTATTTATTTATTCACTTTAAATTAAAATAAGTATATTAAAAAATATAATCATTGTTCTTATTTTCACCGAATAATATTTAAATTTTTTATATTACCATTTTATCTCTTCTTCTTTGATTAGTTTTAAAATAGAATATCAATTATAGTGTTCCAATCAAATAAATGATATAATTGATAAAAATATATTTAATATTAACTTATAACTCTAAATGGTCAAATAAAAAAAGAATAATTTTTATTTTCAAAAGTGGAAAAACCAAAAGAAATGGAGGTAGTATTCAATAACCCAACTTTATTCTAGTAGCCACAAAGTACTCATCGATTTTTCCAATTTAATTTGATTCGATCAGAAAAGACACTGTTTACTTATCAAGCTTCTTTTTTATTATCATATTACCTTTTTACACAATATTTATAGAATATTTGTTATCATTAATCACTATATATGTTGCCTGTTCATTACATTAAAAAAAGCATCAAACCCTACTTTTTTGGGGTACATGCTTCAAAATGTATTTTAATTGTTATTACTTTAACATATTATTCTCGACAAGAATCAAATGAGCTGTTGCATATATTAGCAAAGATAAGTATCAGGGTAATTATATTTACATGTTGAATTCTATATATCATTTCTACATTGGATAACGAAGAGACGTGAACTTTTTTTTTTGTTATAGGCTATAATTATTTTTGGGTTTTTTTAACGTATGTGTTATGGATCTAACCCGCAAGTAAGGCACGTGTAGGTTCCATGTGAGTGGTTTAAGCCGTCGGTGCCATGTTGTATTTACACAACATGGGCACCCGACTTACAGCTTGAGGGACACCACCCCACGTGGAGACAGTTACGGATCCGTACTTACCGCCACAATTCACAGAAGTATGACAGTGACAGGTTTGACTTTAGTAGCCCTATTAGCTCTATAAATACTTGTGATTCATCTTCATTTGGTATGTATTCATTACTTGATATCTGAGACTCCCAATCTGTGACACTTAGCTGACTTGATCGTCGGAGTGCATGCAGGTACCCCTCACCATCAGGTGAGTGGCCGGAGGAATCAAACCACCGCACTGAAGGCCAAATTGGAGGTCATGTCCGCCATGCTCAAAGCATGACGGATCAATGTGCAATCATTGTATAGGATAAAAATCTTAAAATAGAAAAAATGTAAGTAATAAATACATATTGAATTTAAAATTCAATTAATTTTTATTTTTCTCTATGTAAAGCTTCTTTTTTAAGATGTTTAACATGTGCAATTCAACCGGTTAAAAAAACCGTTATTTTTTATACAAATAAGGAGCACTAGGAGTTCCCAAAAGAGAGAAACTAAAAAATATTAAGGCATCGTTTGACCCGGCTTATTTTGAGTTTATCTTCTGCTTATAAGTAAAAGTCATGCAAAACGGAAATATTAATAAGCTCTTAAAATTTTAAGTGGCTTTTTTTAATGAAGAAAAGTGAAAAAAAATAGTTTTAAAATAAGCCACACATAATAAAAGCTTTTGCTTATTTTCTAATCTTTTATTTTCATTAAATATCTATCAATCACCATAATCAAGGTCAGACTGCCACCCACCACCGCCCGCGGCAACCCTCCACCACCCTCCCCCGCCGGTCAATTTTTTTTTTTTAAAAAAGTGAAATTATCAAACAGTTTATGACTTTTTTTTAACCCTCTTATTTATAACTTTAGCTTAAAAATTATTTTTAAGAGAAAAATAAGACTCCTAAAACCTACTTATTATTTGTTTGTGGTGAGTGATCTTTGAAAATTAAAATCGTGATCAGCTAATTGGCAAACAGTGCGTTAATTAATTATGATCACCTTTACTTATGAAATAGCAGTAATATAATGGTGACAAAAAGGGATACTAGCAGGTCGAATAAGTTGATGGAGTGAAATGGACAACAAATGAAAGCAACACGACAAAACTGCTAATAAACTGAATTATTTCGTTGAATGCAAAAATCAAAATATGTAGTATATATGTAGCAAGGAACACGCCCACATGCCAAATTATGAAAACTACATAGAGGGAACAAGTTGATGAGTCATGGGTATTTCAATCAGAAAGTTAAAATAGAAAACAAAAATGCAAAACCTAACCGATCTTAAGATTTTGATGATCTTTCTTCTTTCTTCCCATCCATTTTTAGTTCATAATTTTAATATTTTTTTTTTTATTTGGGATAAAAATTATAATGTGTATTTCACATTTTTTAATTAAAAATAAATCCATTTGTCCCCTTCCCAATAATTATAAAAACCAATTGGTTTGGGCCTGTACGTTTTTTACATTTCCATTTTTCAGTAATTAATTTTTACTTCAATTAAAAAAAACTTTTAAGTTATTTCATGAAATTAAGTTATCCATTGCTTCTTACCGTGATCCATTGCTCATCATCGTCCAATTCCCAATTGGGTTTTTGCCCAAACAAGCTACTAACTCTGTTCCTAGCTATGACAGAGTCGCCGGAAAATTCTCGTGCGAGATCGTGAGTTGTCTCCAATAAGTCCCAAAAGCCTTGTTCCAACACGGTTGTCGGAGTAATGTCCGAATCCGACAACAATAATTCTTTGCATTCCTTAACAAACTCGTGTCCGAGAAGCTCTCCCACCACCACCTCTCATTGGGGTCCTGTTCGAACACTTCCTTAGGAAATCCTTCCCCTGTCTCCTACTCGTTCTTATCCCCCGTGACACTATGAATCTCCTCCTTCAAATCGTTTAAAAAAAAAAACATAAAAGTTATTTCAAAGATAAGATCACATTCATATTTAAAACACATATATTCTGAATCCCGTTCTTCTCCCTCACGACACACCACATTCATTAGTTTTGTGATTGTCCTTTGCTATCTCTACTGCATCCTACGACCATTGCCATCAAATCTTTCAATCCATTGACATCAAACTCAGATCTAAAACTTTATTTAAGACAACTATCTCAAAAATAAAGACAAATATCAGGTCTAAAATATCAGATTCATAAAGAAACTAAAATCACGCTCTCCTGCCTCTCTCACTCTCATTGAAGAACAGAACACTGAGGAACAGAGAGCTGAAAAACAACAGAGTCACGAATTAAAGAAACGGACAATAGAGATCTCACACTCTCACAAGAACATTGAAAAGGGACAATGACATCTCTGGGTGTTTGTCATAGAAAACCCTAAAAATTAGAAATGAGATCAAGAATTCAGGATAAACAAAAGGTATTCCATTTTTTACACTATTACACTATTTTAAAATTAGGGACTTTTTGGCAAATGATACAAATTTTAATAGATGACCTATTTGTCCATTCTCCTAAAGTAATTATGGTCGCTAAATTATTCAAGAATATTACATCTCACAGTCACAAATGAACGGGGGACCATAATGATCCATTTTTCAACCGGACCATATAATACGCAACCGTAAGGGGTTATTTTCACTACTTGAACTCATGACTTCCATCCAAATCACATGCCAATAACTCCTGTCAATTGTGCCAAAATTTCCCTTCCTTAAACTCATAAAATAATCCCAAAAATACAACATAGAGAATTTACATTTTTTCTTTTTGGCTTTTAACCTCCAAAAGAGTTGGAGTCTGTTTGTTTTAAATTTTATTTTGGTAAAAAATGAAATATAAATTTTTATACATCAATAATTTCAATTATTCATTTTTTTGTCTCAATTTATATGTTTTTCATTTTTTATTCTACTAAAATATAAATCAAACGGTTTTTAAAAATAGATTATTATCCAAAAAAATAATTGATAGACAACATTTTGAAATTCGCTAGAAGTTGCTAGCAGCTTTCTTTGCTCTCATCAATTATAGTAGTGATAAGCAACCTTGACTTTTCATTGTCATGTTTCTCCATTATTAGAATACTACTATATATGGATTTGAATATGAATAGGAATAGGAATTTTGTAACTGTGATGCATATGTGATAAATTCATATATTTTTTTTTCAAATAGATCACTTTATTTAAAACATAATAAGTTTTACATATTTAGCATCTATCATATTCATAAACAATTTTTTTTTTACATTATTTATCAGATAAAGAATTTACATAAGAAAGAATATTAAATTGTATACAAAACAATTCTTATATTTTTATTTATTTTTTATAATATAAAATTTGAGTTTTCAATTTTCCAAAAATATTATTTCAAATAAATGAAATATAAAATTTGTTTGATATTCTTTTCGTATTTAATTGATGGTTCCTATTCTGTTTGGCGTCTTCGAGAAATGTTTATTTCCAGTTTTGTATATTAATTATTTTTATTTAAATAAATTATTAAAACCAATTTATCATAAAAAAAAATTGGGTACAGAAATGAAAAAAAAAATGTTATTGAAATCAATTAAATAAAACTAAAATATACAACGTAAGAGTTCAGATTTATATTCAACATAAGTAGTAAAAACTACTAGTATAGTAAAAACTCTTGTCTGTTTTTGGTCTACAGTTAGAACTACTAGTATAGTAAAAACTAAAAAAACATTACTAGTTATGTCATCGGTTTTTTTTTTTGTTCAAATAGTACGAAAAAAATGGCTTTTCAACGTGGAAAAAGTTGTAATGAAGAATTATATATAGTACGAAAAATTTGTTGAATTAGGTGATACATGAATGTTATTAGGGATGGGAATATGCTATGTTGTCCAACAGGGTTCAAGTATAACTTGTATTAGGTTCAGATGAAGGTTATTAAAAAGTCAATTTAACTAAATAAATTTGGCTTTAGACTTTTTTTAGAAGTTTTTTAGAGTTAATAAATTAGTCTAATTAAATAATCATAATAAATTAATAATATTAGTGATAATAATACTAAGTTATAATAAAAATTTATATGTTATTATTATTATTATGCGAAAATTTGAATGTTGTTGTGTATCTGGGATTCAGGTATGACGATACGGTGTTGTTGACGAGTTGTTCCTGTTGTGCTTCTCAGCAGGGTAAGCGATACCTGTATGGACTTCGACGATCAGTACAGGCAAGAGTTTATAAGTAGTAAGTTAGATACATTTGGCCGCGTTAATGTCTCTGTATTTATACCTTTCAGAGTAGGGTAGAGCCGGCAAAATGAGCTGGCCCGTTAGGGCCTACACGAATAGACCGGCAAAATAGAAGGGTTTAGGTATTAAAAATACAAGTTCGAATAATGCTTGACATTTTCAGCGTGGACCGCAAAAGCCCGTAAAAAACGAACTTCGGCCTAAAACAGTCTGTTTTATTATTATTGTATATTTATTATATTAAAAAGATTTTTTTTATTAACTTATATGTCTTTAACTTTAAGTTTATTAACTTATTTAAAAATAAATTTTTTTAATAATTTTAAAGACTTTATTATGTAATAAACTTTTAAATGAGTTTTTTGGACATTAAAAAAAATTCGTAACGGATAACATATATATTAAACTCAATTCTCTAATTTTACAAGTAGATATGACTATTCAAGACCAAGTTCATTCACATCCCTAAATGCAATATAGTAGTGTTCTTAATTAGACAAATTGATTTTTTTTTTTGGTAAATAGACAAATTTTTTAAAAAAGGTTTAAATTGGTATATAATTTGTGACTATCGTTTTATACAATTGGTCGATTGAGAATTGCTAGAGGACTTATGCGACATTTGAAATCCTGCCTTTTAATTAGCAGCAATTTCAAGAAGAGCATAAATCATAAATTTGGGCATAGAAAGTTGTAGAAGAAGGCCCCAAGAATATCATTAATAAGATTGCGACAGATGTGAAATAATCCCATATGCTCTGATCTCGTGGACCTCTTTGTTTTTTCTTGATTTCTTTGTGACCCAGGCCACTGGTGTTTATTATCCGATTCATGCAGAAAAAAGATAAATAAATAAGAAGAGAAAAGAGGTATTTGCGCACCATATTTGAAACAAAGATTAATCTCCGTTTTAAAATTCGCTCGGAGATTAATCTCTATATTGCAACTTAAAAATCTTTGCTCGGAGATTAATCTCTGTTTTTCAACTTAATTCCAATACTGTAATTTCATACCGGAATTAATATCCGTTTCCATACAGATATTAATATCTGTTTTTTTACAATTCATCATTTTCAAACTGCATGAATGACGAAGAAAAAAGAATTCTTTATTCCAACTGTATTAATGCTAGAAAACAATGTTGGTGATTTTGGGTTTAGTTACATATAGAATATTGAGTGTGTCAAAATTTTGAGTTTTCCAACTTAATTCCATCACTATATTTTCATACATGGATTAATATTCGAGCAAGAATCAGAAAAACAGGAATTAATATCTGTTTGGCTCAAATCTGGATTTAAAAACAGAACTTTACCAATTTTTCAAAATCACCAACATTATTTTCTGTCATTAATACAATTGGAATCAAATATTTTTTTTTCCTTCATCATTCTTGCTATTTGAAAAATGATGAATTGCAGAAAAACAAATATTAATATCTGTGTGGAAACGGATATTAATCCCGATATGAAAATACAGTGTTGGAATTACGTTGAAAAATAGAGATTAATCTCAGAGCGAATTTTAAAATGAGAATTAATCTCTGTTTTAAATGTGGTGCGTAAATATCTCTTTTTAAGTTGAAAAACGAGGATTAATCCCCAAACAAAAGATAAAATTAAAAATAAATAACAGCATGTGACGAAAAAGAAAAATGGATACTAGGCAAAATAGCATCCCATAAATAGGTATGCTTTTACTCTTATTTTCTTACTATTCCACCGTCCACCAATTCACTCACAATAAAATAATAATTGATATGGA
Organism: Cyamopsis tetragonoloba; assembly: GCA_037177725.1. NCBI lineage: Eukaryota > Viridiplantae > Streptophyta > Magnoliopsida > Fabales > Fabaceae > Cyamopsis > Cyamopsis tetragonoloba. The sequence goes on from CM074119.1 coordinate 86,014,840, forward strand.
AAGAAAACTCACCCTTTTAGAAAATTTTCCCGAACCTAAACCCACTTATATAATTAATCATTTCATAAACAAGCTAATTTTTTTTCTCACTTAGCTTGTTATTAAGCTAAAAGCCTTTAACAGGGCATGTTTGGAAAAATTATTTTATAATTATATTTTGTACTTAAAAAAACTTTTGATTATTTATTTAACAAAGGAAAAAGCTTTTTTGTCATTCCGCTAAAAATTAGACATTATTTTAAAAAGCTTTAAAATCACTTTTCACAGTTTAAAATTATCTTAAAAATCGCTTATAACAGTAAATATATCTAAACAAAAATTGATTATGTCTCAGACAATCAATTTTTTTCACAGACAATTAATTTGAGCTAATCCAAACACACTCATATGTTTTAAGCACTAAGTCGAATGAAAAATGTGAAATTCTATATGTATAGTTAGATTGTTTAGCAAAATAAGTTGTATAACTAATTGAATTATAGTAAATTATAGATAATTTCATATAACATTATTGCTAGGGTAGTAGTAAGATAATTTGTAATTTATAAAAATTAATAAGAGTAATTTTAAAAGTGAATTATTGATAGCAAACTTTTAAAAGTCAAAAGGCTGTCTTAAATATTTTTTAAAAAATTAGCTATAAAACCTAGATACATATAAAAACCAAAATTTGAAAATAAAAAACTTTAATTTTATAACTATTGAACAAGTCTCTTAAAATAATAGAATCTTTTATGAAAATCCCGTGGTAGTAGGTCTAGCGGGAGTGCGGCTGAGATATCAAGTAAAAGTACAGAAGTGCTACTGGGATATTACATAAAAATATAAGGTTTAAATCCAATTAAGTAAAGCGTTCAGATCATGCTAATTAATAAGTGCAAAACTTTTTTACTTGGCTTTCCCTTAAATTATAGTGTAGCAGTATTGCGAAAGGAATGGTTTGAGTTATGGATCAGTTAGCTGGCATTGGGAAGAAGAAGCAAGAGAAAGAGAGATGGGGTGAAGATATTTATTTATGAGTGGGGGGCAAGTTAGAGGTTGCAATCAGGACCCATTCCCATTACATAATGTTCCCTCTTCTTCTTAAGGATCCAACACCAGTTCTAATAACATTAAAAATTATTAATTTATTTATCCAAAAAAAAGGAGTAAATTCCAAATCCATCTTTGAAGTTAATTAATGTGAACATGTGAAATACTCCAATAGGCAAGCTGGATCGAGAGCAAAAAGAATGTAGGCAAGTTCAATTCTGATGACCCTTTTTCATATATATATCATTTCATTTTAGTTGTAGTAATAAGCAGTAAGCACGAGATATTCATGAGTACGAACAGTGTATGTGTTCATCTCATCATATATCATATATATATATAATGTTAGGTTTAGTCTTGAACTGAAATTAAGCTAAGCACTTCATTGTATTCTATTGTACTCAATCCACCCACTTCCATGCTTTTTAATTTAATTTAAAACTAAAACTACTTGTCATTCAAATCCTCATCTATCCATGTGACGGAATTAAGTATGTATGTACAAGATTTAAATACGTAATCATATATCAAAACTAGTGCATTATATATATTGTTCCTTTCTTATCTTCTACTACTTTCCCTTTTCATACCCACAACTTGCATATATTAAACAATTTCTTCAGATATTCTAAAACCAGATATATATATATATATATCCAATAACCAAAAAAAGTGTTATTTGTCGTCTAGTTAGGAGTTAGGACCGACTTCTTCATTCTTTAATTTAATTTAATCACTTCTTCCATTTTAAAGAATAGCAAAATCTGCAGGTAACAAGCACGTTTATATAAACAAGCTAAGCGTCATTATATTATTAAAAAAAAAAATTGAAATCAAAACAAAAACGCAGCTAATGGCTGGGCCTAGATAGAGATGATGTATGATTAAATCAGCTTGTCATATGAGTAATTGAATCTAGACTCTTCACAACTTTAAACAATAACACTAACCGATTCCAAAGGGACATCGAATCTTTAACAAACATTCACTTTCCCCATATTTTGAACACTAATGACTAATTAAGATTAAAGAATTGAAAAGTTATAACCAAACCACACGTGTCATCTCTTCAAATTCTTTACTTCATCGATATTTGTCAACTACCTCCAAACAATCTCAATTCAAGTGTATCTAATCTCAAAACCATATGATTTAAACTTTTCAAAATAAAGATTTAAGAGATTTATTTAAGATATGTGTGTACATTTACCTATAAAATATTATTAAGTATGTGTAATTTAGTTTGGAAAAACCATATTTACATTTTTTACAGCGCATTCTAAAATTTAAATTTTCGGTTATTTATTCAGATGCGTGTCAAAATGAATATGAATGTAATGTTTTAATATTAATACTTGAAATATTCAGAATCATTTAACCATTTTTAATTTAAAATCTGACGAGTTTTTATTTTGAGAGTGGGGACCAATATTTTTTTTTGATGAAAAGTAGCATTTTTTTAATCATAAAAAAGTAGTAGATCAAATCTCGTACCAATACACACATATTTTTATGTGTCCATCAATTGAGTTATATAATTGGAATAGAATAGGGTTTTTTTATGCTCTTAGTTTTAATTTTTTTAGGTATGGCACTTCACAATAATTTATGGCTTATAATGTCACAATACGAACTAGAAAATCGCGAGGATTGCGTTGAGAGATTTTTAATGGGCCCGTTTCTTTACAATTTTTTTTGTTTTCTTTATTAAGTTTTACATCAGAATTTAAAATTACTATTAATAAAAATATTTTCAAGATAAAATGAGAAGTATCCAACCATGCACCGAGAGTGTTCGCAGTGTAAATCGGTACGGTTTTAAAGGAAAAATTCATTTGTGAAGTTGTGTAATCTCATCATCCAATTGATTTTATTTCTAAATAATATCCAAACCAATCCGAACCAATTTTTTTGCGGTTTGGATTGGAACTATTTTTCGGTTTTTGTTTTTAAAAATATATTCTTATTATAAAAAATAGTAAATATTAATAACAAAATATAATTACGATGCATATAGTTAGATCAAATTTGGTTGTCTAAATTTTTTATTTAATTATTTATATATAATATATATATTCGACAAAAACTCAAATAATATCTATATTTGAAAGAAAAATTAAACTATAAAAATAATATTTTGAGCACATCATTTAATCTTTTAAGAGAAAGATGAATAATATAGAAAAATTATAAATCTATGTTAGTATATGCAGTTTGGTTTGGGTTGGTTCGGTTTTGATACAAGAAACCGACATCCAAACCAAACCAATAAAATTAAGCGGCTTTTTCGATTTTCGATTTCTTCGGTCATAATTTTTTGATCGGTTTTGGCGGTTTAAAATTGGTTAGTTCGGTTATGAATATCTCTACCATACACAATATCTGCCCAGTTGAAAAAGGTAATTTGAATTATATTATAATATCAGTCTTATTTTGAATTTCTAGCCAAACAGTACTGTGCTGTTCTCTTTTTCTTGTTTTCTTTTTTTTTTTTCATAAGAAAGTAGTACAACTCGGGATCGAACTTGCGTACACACATGTATGCCTCTATGCCCTCACCAACTGAGCTATATGACTGGAATTTTTTCTTGCTTTATTATGGGCAGAAAATTAATATTTTGGTAGTATACATTCAATCATACATATTTTATTAGAAGTGTTTAAAAGATTTGTTTTTTTCTTTTTATCTAGACCGAGTAGTATTTTTTTTTTCTGTTACGTACAGATGAAAAATAAAAGTTATGTACCAAAAAAAAGTAGATTTAATTAAAAGAAAACTTCTGAAAAAACTAATTGCATTAACATTTATTTAAAATATTATATATCATGTTTCTAGAATTATCAATGTTTTCATGAGATAAAACATGCAAAATTAAACTATAAGAGTATTAAATTGTCAAACAAATTTATAGTATTTGATTTTAATGATAGTTTTTTAAATTAAATAAGCTTAAAAATAAGATTCAAAATTCAAAAAAGTTAGGCCAACTATACTATTACTAAGTGTTGATGCTTCTTTAGCTATAATTGCATGCTTGGTAAAATTGCCAGTCTTGCATTTACTCATGCCATGCTAGGTTAGCTTGTTTCTTTCGAATTATATTCTTTAGTAACTAATGGAACAGAACTAGAACTAGAACTAGAGGCGAAAATAGGCTATATTGAGTTAAAAGCTGGTTTGCTTCTAAAAATATATCGAACCTGCACTTCAACTATCACATGACATAAGTTTTTTAAAGTGCTGGTGTACTTGAATTAGTGCCTGAACGTAGGTTAAAGAAATATTCTGTGAAATTACGTTAAGATAAATAAATTAATGGTTGAAATAAATTTGATACATAAACCGAGACAGATTTAATGAACGCAACAAAAAGTAGCGTTGAAGTAACGTTGATCCACTTCTATCCAAACAGACACTCTTGTATGTATTAAGATCTACAAAAAAAAAATACTTATCATTTATCATTCCACAATAAAAATATATATATATGAAATGACACTAAATGTAAATATAACAATTTAAAATTAATAACATAATAAGTATGTATATATAGCTTAATTGATAATAATTCTAAGGAAAATGACTATATATATTTCTTTGATCATGAATTTATAGGTCCCTTTATCATATTATTAATTAAAAATAACATTAATAAATATGTTATATTTATTGGTTTTGATAAAATAAATTATATTCTCAGCTAGCCTAAAATTTTTGAGAGAGTGAAATATAAGAAATTCAATAGAGGGGCAAGTTATTTAAAGTGTTAGTAATTTTTTATTTATATTTTAAAAAATTACATATCCATATTAATTATTTATTTTTTTCAAGATTGGGAGCGACTCTCAAAAGACAATGTAGTTCCACCCCATGTTTCTTATATATAGGAACAAAGTAGTGCTTGTTGTTAAGGATCCATGGGAGTAAATAAAAAAATAAATAACTTGTTCAAGTGATATACAATTGATTTGTCTTAATACTTTTTTGAAATACAGAGTAGTCTTTCTTTGTTAGTAAGACTGGAATCATAAATGAATGATGGAGTAGTAACAGGGGGAAGCTTTGATATATATAATATATAATATATAGGTCTTCTCTTCGGATTATGAGTTTGGATGAATGATGATTATATATATATATATATTATAATAGAAATGAGGATAGAGTAGAATAGAATAGAAGAGATGAGAATAGGAGCGATAGAATTGAATTGAATCAATTAATAAAAGGGTAGTGGATGGAGTGGAGTGGAGGCCATGCCTGAGATTTCAGAAACACTCAGAATGAGAGTGAAAGGTTTTGGTCTAATAGAATAATAGTATCACCCAACTTGCTCTCTCTCCCACACTATTTAAATATACTAGATTGAAGATGAGTGAGGCATCCAGAGTTGTCTCTAAAAAAGTCAGACCAATAAATAGTAAATAGCTTCTCTGCTCTTCTTTTTTGGATCCCTAATGCCCATAATTCTTTTGTCCACATTCTCTCTGTCTCTCTCTCTCACTCACTCTTGTAATTTTAAACCAATACAATACAATACAATACAATCATTCATTGAATTGAATTGAATCTTGAAGAATGAAGATCCAGTGTGATGTGTGTAATAAAATGGAAGCCTGTGTGTTCTGTCCTGCAGATGAAGCTGCTCTATGCAAAAAATGTGATGGTAGCATTCACGAGGCAAACAAATTAGCAGGAAAACACGCACGCTTCTCTCTTCACTACTCAAAACACTTCCCTCTCTGTGATATCTGTCAAGAAAGGCGTGCTTATCTGTTTTGTCAACAAGACAGAGCAATACTGTGCAGGGAATGCGACCTTCCAATACACACAGCCAATGAACATACACAGAATCATAACAGGTTTCTTCTCACTGGCGTCAAACTCTCTGCATCTTCTTTGGACCCTGCGCCTTCCTCTTCCACCACCACCACCACCACCAAGGTTGAAGATAACATGGCTAGTGACACTGCTTCCGTTTCAACCAGTACCTTCTCTGAATACTTGATTCAATCCATTCCCGGTTACTGCTTCGAAGACCTTCTCGACGCTTCTTTTCCTCCTAATGGTTTCTGTAAGGTTTGCTTTACACCCAACGTAACTTCTTTTACTTTCAAATTTCCAATTACATCTGATCTCGATCCTGTTTTTCTGCTTCCAGAATAATAATATTAATGTGGCTCACTCACCCTCAACTTCAATCACCTCCATTTACCACCATTTCCCACTTTGCTTCTGCAATTCCAATCAAGGAAATTCCAAAACCCAACACTGTCAAATGGAGACATTATCAATGTACAGTTCCTCAAACTTGTCCTTCCTCGATTAAAACGCTCTTGATAATCGACTAAATGTAAAAATCTGTTTGGGAAAATATCTTTCCTTCCTTTGTTTTCCTCCTCATTTCTATTGCAATTCATCTTTTTGGTTCTCGGCATTTAGTTCCATTTTTTTCTCATTCCCATCACTTGTTTTGCCTTCTTATTTTACTTCTTTTGTTTAATGCATAACAATTGCGAAACTGGAAGTCCGCTAACACTTTCTAATTAGCATTTTTTTTTTGTTATATTTTTAATTAGCATTTTGTGAAGTGACTTGTAGCTTTATGCATACATAAATTAAAAAAGAAAAAAAAAAAAAGTTCTTGATGTATCTATCTTTAAAAGGTGAGCCTCCTGTATTTTCCATAATTGATAGTTAATGCTAATAAACAACCGACAGTTCGCATATAGTTGTAATACGACGTGGTTTGATTGTGATGGATGGCATGTTTTTTCAATCTCTTTAGTTTCCAGACAAAAAAAACAAAACAAAAATCTCTTTAGTTTTAACATCAAATTTCAAATTTTAAATTCACTTGTTAGAAAGTAGGCCACTTCGTTCTCTACCTTTGAAAAGCTTTTGCTTTTTGAAGGAGCCTCAAAGTTTGACCCAACCTGGTGATTGGTGAGGAAAACACAAGTAACGTAAATGCTCTTGTTTTGTTTTTCTTGGAACAAGACATATATACCGTGCTAATCGTTGATAGCCGATGCAAATTGGTATCAACGAGTTTAACGTAATACCGTGTATAATGTAAGCAATTCAACAACTGCGTTTAATTCATATTTTATTAATATTTCGGTAGATTTTGTAGGTATATATTACTCTATTAATTTAAGCAACTATTACACTACAGTGCAATGTTCTTATTAAGCAACTTAAATGAATCACACGCGTACCACACAATGCAAGGTTCTTACACTAAGATTCTGTTTGTTTAACCTCGCTTCTCCTTCAAACAATCATTGGTCTTAGTTGCTTATCTAAACAACTCATGTAAGAAACTCAAGCCACATCAACAAGTTATAATGAGAAGTTGCTTGCTAAGTTGAGTTACTTAACACAAGCAATGACTCTAAGCAACCCCAATATACATCGTCTAAAGCAACCTGCGTAATATGGACGGAATGAGGTCACCTTTTCATTAGAACGATTTCCATGAGGACGAAGGATTGAGTTTGGGTAGAAGCTGAATCCCCCGAATCCAACAAAAAAAATTAAGATAAGGGAAAATTGGTCAAATTGTAAATATTGATTTAGAAGAGGGATTCATAAGAGTAAATCTAAGATGACTTATTCCGTCTAGTAATTCCTCACTCGTATCGAATTTTGTCTATCAAACGCTAAATTGAAATTTATTAACATGTAGATCAATCGCATAAAATTTCAAGTGATTTGAAAACCTAATGATATTTTATCAATTGACTTTAATTTAACAAATAAAAGACCAATTAAAACGTAAGTAAATGTCACCCATAAAATAACACTTATGAATGTTTGATTTTTCTAAAATTTAGTATACATTTTCATCGTAATAAAATTGTATGATTCAACAGTTGGATTGTCAAAATTCAATTTTTACAAGAAAATATTAAACAAAATAAGTGTCTTAAACTTACTCTTAGAGTAAATGAATCTCTTCGTTGATTTAAATTTGATTATAACTTTTTTGAGATTTGAATCTCAATTACCAAGTCATGGAAAGTGGAACATTTTCTTGATATCTACGGCTTATACCATTTATCGTCTTTTTCACCTTAAAAAAGAAATAGCATAATAGATTCGAGAAATAGGAGAATATATATCATAAGCTCAAAGCTTTTCCTTGCCATACCATTAGATTAAACGAAAGCAAATCACGTTACAGTGGAATCAAAGCATAAAAATAGAAAAGAAACTCAAAGGATGGGCAACAGAATTCTGCGTATTACATGGAAGATACATTGTGCATAATGCATATGTACTTTAGCAGTGCTGTTTACACCCTTTCCCTTTTTAACATTCTTGCTCCGCACCCCTTTGTCTCACCCTATTTTACAATTTCCCTGGGGTAGTATAAAAGAACATATTCATTCACCTATTAAAAACGGTTTTACATACAGGCAAACTAATAAAAGAATCTGCATCCGCCAATTGCATGGAATATATTAACTCAAACGGATAGAGCCCTGCAAAAATTGAAAAAGCAAAAACGAAAATATTTAAGCACTGTACAGCATTCGAATGGAGTGCATAAAAATATTGTAAGAAAATTGCAGGACCTCTACAGAAAGGGTCAAGATGTAAAAGCAAAAATCCTGTCTGTAATAATTGTGCGGCAAATTGGACACTCAGAACAAGCAAGTGAACAAGATTTACACACTGCAAGATCAAACAAGAGATTGTCAAAGAAAGATATTGAGACGGGTTAAAAAGTAAAAAAGAAAAAGAATCAGACAAGTTTGATAAAGACTTACAACAAAAATGTCGGCATGGAAGAAGAATTGCAGCAGTTGGAGATTCGAAACATACTTTACAAACATGGGAATTGACATCCCCATTCCCAAGGTACTTGAGTTCCTTTTCCTTCATTTCTTGCATGCGTGCCTGAAACCACAAATTGCAGTGAAAAAACTGTACCCCCGAAGCCCTTTCAGCATATATCATAAATTCTTGCAGTAAATATCAAAGGAATTATTTCTTGTCAGACCTTAGCATCCGAGTCCAACAAATTTGAAAATAGAAGGTGCTAGACCCAATTTCTTGTAAGAAAATTATGAAAACTGAAAGTGGCCCTTTTTTTTCTAACACAAGGGGCTAGACCCAATTTACATAGCTACAAAACGCAAAACGCTGGAAATAAATACCAGTAGAATCCTGCCACAACAATCGGCAAACATCTCTAGGAGAGTGGCACTTTGTTGTGTCAGGTGTTCTAACTTCTAACTTCCATAGTTTGAATATCTGAAAAAATATCTTGCAATATGACCAATATCTTTATTCATTGTATCTTTGGAATTTTTAAAATATCTTAAATGATCTCCAAGAGTGGTTTGGTTTCTATATTTCATTTCATTATATTTCCTAATTTGTTTCCTTAATTAATTAGGATTAGTAATCTTATTATATTTTTATGTTTGGGATTGTACTAATATATAAATAATAATACTAAGTAGCTCTTGGCCGAATTATTCGCGTATCATAGGATCATTGGATTAGTATTTTGTATTACCGCGTTATTATTCAGAGTCTCTAGTCCTCCTTCCTTCCCTACCTAAATCTCACAATTTCAGAACTAACTAAACAAGATCAGTTCAAAAATTTAGAGGACGAAATATACAAACAAGTGCACGTGTTACCTTAAGACGAACAACTAAGGGCTCTTCTTTTGGAATTTCTTCATCTGGTTTTGATGCATCCATAAGCTGCTCCTTGGGGACAATATTACTTTCCATGTCATTAGTTTTTGAATCATTTATGTATTCTGCACCACCATTTTTTTTATCAGTGTTTGAATCTGGGACAACGCCCCCTTCTTTTTTTAATTTGGCAACAAGGACCCACATATTTGCCAAATCGTTTTCCAAGGCTTCTTCTCTTTTCTTGGCCTCTTCAACCTTTCTTCTGTACTCTTCTTCTACAAATTCCTTCTCAGCAAGAGCAGCCTCAAGAGCTGCCTCTCGTTGTTTCCTAGCCTGCAGTTCCATCTTCAAATCTTCAGCATCAAGACTCCATGACTCGAAATCATCTAGACCAGCTCCCGATATTTCATTAGCACGACTAGAAATCCTCCCCTTCCTTCCAGATCTTGCATCATTGTACTTGCGGTTGACACCATTAATCGTTTGCATCATAACACTACGAGAGTTGGCCAGGTCTCGCACAGCCATCAAATCTTTTTCCAACTTTGCATTCTGCAATGACAGTTTTGTCACTTCCCCAGCCAAATTCTTCAGTTCCACAGCAGCAGCAGAGGCTAGTTCTTTGGCATAACAAGCTTCTTCAGAGAGTTTCTGATTTTGCACACGCAACCCACTATTCTCTTCTGACAAGTGAACATGCTCTAGCTTAAGTTTTTCATTTTCAATTTCCTGAAAACAGGGAAGAAGAGAAATATCAGTGTAGTGCAATCAATTAATCAAACGCAAAATCGTAGCGTCCAAGGAAAGAGAAACCAACAAAAATCAAGAGAATGATCTTAAAAATTAAAAAGCCCATAAACTATTCAGCGGTGCCACTTCAAAAGCATCAAATCCTCAGTTACCTGGGATTGTATTTTCTTTTTCAACTCATCAATGTGTTCTCCGGATGCACACTGGTCAGAAGACACCAACGATGAACCACTAGTAACTGTTGCCAATTGCTGCTCTAGCAGCTTCACCTTTTCGTGCAACTCTCTGTTTTCAGAACACTGTTAATCAAAAGAAAAATAGATCAGGAAGGCTGTCAACATACAAAATTTTATAATTATATGAGGATTGAAGCATCTTTAAGCTTAGGGAGGTAAAACAAAAGGTAAAGAAAGGGAGACATAAGAATGGAAGTAAAGTTGCGTAGCCTATAAGAAAGAAAGGAAAGAACAAAAAGGGAAAAGAGGGAGAAAACAACAGAAAAGACAAGCACATACCTTATCGTTTAGCTGTTCCTGAAGGACACGGTTGTCTGCAGACTTTATCTACAGATATTTTAAAAGGACATTCAATTATAATATTTATAAGAGAATGGTCAATGTCAATCATTGAGTATACTGAACAAGTACAACGTAATTACCAAATACTAATACGGCAGAAAAAATTACATTACAGAAACAGATCAGTTACTCAAGAAACTCACCAACAAAGCTAAAATGCTACTTACCTCCAACTCAAAGGCCTTTTCATTACACTGAGTCATTAATCTTGTGACTGTCTGTCTCACACAACAACCCCCACAAAGAAAACCAAAAGCGTGAATAAGTCAGTGAGCTTTACCAAAGCTTTTACATAAACACACAACCTTCAAATCTATATTATCTTAAGAATTAACATCACTACCTGCTGCATTTCTACTAGCGATGAATTAGCCACCGAAGATTCACCAGTCTCAATTATTCTTTGTTCTAACACCCTCATTTGCTTCCTTTTTTCCTGGATCTCACGTTCTAAGTTCTCAATCTGTAATTATGAAAGCATCTTCTAAGAATACAAATCAGCAATACATGCTGTTCCATTAGAATTGAATAGTACACCTTTTGTTTCCCAACTGAATTGACGCATATAGAAAGAACAGAGAGAAAGTTACAGTTTGATTTTTTCTTATTGCTTTTATGCCAACGCATTTCAGTGCAACATTGTTTGAAAACAAGGCACAATACCTGAGTTTTGGAGCCTTCAGGATCATTAACGGATTGCTCCGTCAAGCGCTTCAGAGTGCTGGTACTGAAAGCAATATCTCCAGCTAGCATCTTGACTTGCTCAACAAGAAGATCCATCTGATCAGACATTGTTATCCCACCCTATAATACATGAGTAGTCCAAACAACAATCTTAATAAAGTATGCAGTGCAGAACACTTAAGTAAGAAACTAAAACGAAAAAAAAAAGTGACTAGACAACATCCAAGAATGTTCTGTATTTAAAATTTTAAACATTAGAAAAACCTATTTTTAGTTAGGTCAACTATTTTTTTTTTACATCAAAAAACGGTAGAGAAACTTTACTGCCATGGAACTGCAATTCTCAAATTAAGATCGCAAAAATGAAAGGATCAGTACTGAAGGATAAAAGGAAGATAATGTGACACAAAGCACAAGGAATTCCGTGATTAGTCCAAAAATAATAACTTTGCAATGCTGTGAAATGCCTCACATTCCCATCTGATGGTAATTCTCATCTAATTCTTCTGGATCCACCATTAGTCATTACCTCGACTCATGCTCTCGCATGCTCAAATCATATGAGGCAACCCCACTAGTTGAAGCATCTTCCGTCAAAGGTTTTTGATTATCTACAATGCCGTATTATATATGTAATTGCAATCCTACATTCCTATTTAGATAAATGCCTTGAGATGCTCTATCTTGGAACCTACATGGTCTACAGCCATAGTCTATCACTCAAGGCATTGACAAAACCTTTTCAAGTTAGTGAAGTGGCAAATTGTAAAACCAGACTCATCACACCACCTCTCTCAGATCTTCATTATGGCTATAAATTAAAAAAAAAAAAAAGACACAAGTCATATAAATATTACAAAATAGTGTTAGTTAGAGGATAATAATTTACAGCTGTCAGTTTTGTTCTGCTTATTAGTTCGCCAGCCTGTGTTGATTCAGTAACAGTACTGCTAGTTGGGGAGAACTCTTCATTCCATCTACTTGATGATCTTTTATGTCTAACATCATGAAACAGATCTGATGATACTGCAGTAGCATCTTTCTGATTCTCATTTTCAATCAACATACCATCACGCAAGGCATCAAATTTCTGAAAAAGTAAAAAACAATAGACACATTTTTAACATACCATAAACACTTTTAGACAAAAGTCACACAATGAAAGCTTTATTTGGACGAAAGATATATTTCTGACAAACAAGAAATCATTTAAAACAGATAGTTAAGCTGTCTAAGTCTAACCTAACCTAAATGTTCAAGCTGTTAAAGGGACACCCAAGAATGGGACACATGAAAGCCATTGAGCTTCAAGTCCCAGCAATTGTTTACATCTCATTATCTCTAACATACGGTGTAAAAATCTACATTTACAGGTTTAAGTACTAAATCAGTTATGGGAGAAATAAAATCACCACAGATAATTGTCAGCCATTGAAATTTATAATTTATAATATGAAGAAAAACGTAATATGCGAAAATAGATTTACTGCAAATCATATAATAATTTGAATTACTACAACTTTAAGACTGAGAATTGAAAAAAGATGGTAAAAAAAACCTACACTAACTAATTGAAGGAGAGCTCACCTCATCCTCGCCAACAGAGTGACTTCGCTGGTGGTTGGGAACATCAGTTAGATATCCAGGAATGGCATTCTTTGAGGAAACCAGAATTAGTTTGGTTAACCTCTGGATCCTACTCAAAAGAGCAGCCTTGGCTTCCTCCTCTTCTTCCAATCTTGATTGCATTTTCACTTGACCTTCTTCTAACTAATATAACATTACAAATACAATAGAGAAGCAAACATGGTTACAAGACCACAGAAGCCATGTATAATAATCACAACATGAAATGAATCATCGAAAGCTAAAAACCTTTTGTTTTAAGGTCAAAATCTCCTCATGATTGACTCCAACTAGCATCCCCTTCTTTAGTTGATCAAGTTCTAGTTTGAGGACAGAAATTTCTCTCTGGTATTTCTTAATTAGAGATTTTTCATCAATAATCTGTGAAAAAGCAATTCGACAGTTAATCAAGAACCTCAGGTACATGCTTACAAACATGCTATTCTATAGCCAATTAATAGCCCCAGCCAACCTTATTACGTGACGCATATATTTCTACTCGTTTTGCCCTGCTGGCGAACTTTAAGGTATTATGAGTTTCCTCCATGTTACTGGATGCCGGAGTTACAGTGCATATAAGCTGAAATTTAGAAGTCAAAACAATTATTAATTATTTGATAGGCAACTCATGTACGGCATAAAAGCGACAGTAAAAATAAATAAATAAATAAACAATCTAACCAATGAAATTAGAATCTCAAACCCACCGAAACATGGCCATGCCCACTAAGAGAAGATTGCAGGAGTCGGGTTAGCTTTGAATCTCGATATGGAACATGAGATGCCTTTCCTTCGCTCAATTTTCCTATAACCTTCACATTGAAATCACAAAATCAAGGACATTAAATCATGATCCCCATCCATCCCTATAAAAAATTTGTCACAAAACAAAAGGAATACATTTGCAGGACTTTCTTTAACAGTTGCTCCAGTCTGACAGATAATTGTGTTGGTTCAGAATTATGATTACCAAACAAGGCAAGAACTGATCAAGAATGGCTATGAGCAATTAACAAATGAAACCGAATTGCAAATCTGGTTTAATAGCAGAAAAAACAGAAATTCAACAGCAGCAACCAGAACAGAAACGCAGAAAACACCAAGTTTAACGTGGTTCGATCAATGTGATCTACGTCCACGGGGCAACACAACTCAAGCTTTATTCATTGATCAAATTCAGAATTACAATCTTCAAGAGTAGAGACTCTAGCTTCTGCACTTATACAAGATAACAATCTCTCTGAGTTTCCTAGTTCTCTCAACCCCCTCTCGATCTCTCCACCTTACAGTGTTTTTTCTCTCTGAATTTTCTCTCACCAATGATCTAAAACTATATCAGAAACTTAGAAACAAGAGTGCTTAATAAAGTGATAGGAACATTTTAGCGCAGGCTTCCAACAAATTGTTACCTCAACATTTAACAGAATTAGTTCAGCCAACACAATTAATTTCATGCAGCTATAACTGTATCTTTTACAAAGATGTTGCATGTTAGACAAGTAGCAGCTCGGTGCAAATAAACAGTAATGAGTCATAACAAAACTTCTCCTTGACCAAAAACATAAAATTCATCACAAAACACCTCCATAACCAAAAATGTAGAAATTGTATGACACCTACAGTTCCAAGTGTCAGAAGACTTTTGTTTATGTAAGATCCTTCTTTTCTTCTTAATCCAGTAGTTTCAGTTTTTGAACTCTCGGATCCAGCCAAATCAATCAAGTTCTGAAAGAAGAATACAAGCAAAAAAAATTGGAAACGGTCCTCTAATGAGTATATAAACACAAAAACTTCGTAAAGCATTGAATAATATTAACATACAAGCTGAGAGAAGATCACTCCATCATAATCATCACCATGAGCACTGCTTTCTATCATCTGCAAATGTGTTAGATAATAACAGAGCTCAGATTTTCAAAAATAGAAATTTTGGCCTGATATCCAAGACAGAAAGCCAAAATGCAATAATTGAGTAATAATAAAAAATTTGGTCGTGAAATCATTAATCAGCTTCCAACAAGAATGCAGAAACAGCAAGTACAGCAATCTGCCCAAGCCATAGACGTGTACAAGTCGCGACCAACCATTGAATGATATAAAAGCCTCAAGCCGTAGTTTAGATATTATCACTTTAAAGAAAATAAAGCAAGCGTAGAAAGGAGTTGTTTGATAAAAATTTTAGCATTAGCGTATCCCGCAAGCATACCAGAGTAAATATCGTGTGACTCCGGCTGCTAAAGAGATTAAAATTGTTCGATCCAACATGACGATGTTCTGCCACAAAAGAATTTATCCATACACATTATAGGATGTTTTCAACCGACCATATATATATATATAAGAAAGGAAGGAAATACGTTACTATCTTTGTCAACATAAATACCTTCTCCAGCAGCAATAAAAGAAAGTGCATGTCCAGGAGATAAAACAACCTCTTCCTTTATACCCTCCACATAAGTTCCCTGAAATATAAGCCAGCATAAAGATCAATTATGTATTGCCTCAAGCTCATAACCAAGAATTGTATCATATATCATCTTAGAACTGCAAATGCTAACACTGACATTTCTTTAATGGAAATTCTAACACGTCATAACAGCATAAGATTGATTGTTTGTATACTCAAAACAGAATAATAAAAGTTAAATCTTCTAACAATGAACACCATCAGAATTACACAACTATATTGTGAGGGTAAAAGGTGGATGGTGATAAAAGAAAATTGATGAGAATCAAACAGCAGAATTCACCGGGAACCAATTTATCATCAACACTCACACCAAGTCGTTTCAGTTTAAAGTACATACACAATGTATACAGTAGAAACATCGATGTCCAAGCATTGTCAGACAAAGAGAGTCTTCCCTTAAAGATAGAAGATAAAGAACAAACCAAAAACTCTAAAATAGGATTTCAATTAAGAACATAGTACGAAACCTGTGCATCTTCTCTAACTCGCAAATTTTGACCAGTTGGATCGAGCAAATCATTTATCACCTGATACAACACAGAAACAGCCAAAATAACAAATATAAGTACACATAAAGACAATTTACCAAGCAACAATGAGACAATGAACACCTAGGGGTATGATACGGATGGTTTGGAATTTGGTTAACCATCCAACCCATCCTTTGAAATACTTCAACTCTGAATTTCTTTTTTATCTCTACACTTCCTCTTAAAAAATTAAACTAATTTTCCGTCTAACTTTTTTCAATTATCTTTAAAAATTTTACTATGTTGTCTATTCATCATCAAATAATAAATGACCAGATCTATTCACTTCCTTGGCTTTTATTTGTAATTGGCCAAAATGTTTCCAATTATATTTTAAACATTGACATATAGATGGTCTGGACGGTTAGCAGATAAATGGATCCAGTTGCCACCCATATCAATGCTTCATAGTGGTAGAGGCTGGATGAAAAATTTAGGGCAAGTCAAAATCAGTTGCTGAACAAGAGTAACTTAAAAGTACTAGAGTCTAGACTATGTTCAGCAGAAAGATGATGAAACAAAAAATGTTCTGTTATTTACCTCGTTGTATATTTCTAGATATGACACTCGAAGTAGGAATTCTCTTCCTGGAGTCTGCAGCAAAGATACAATTAGACATCCAAGTCATTTGATGCAATATAAAGGTAAGACATAATACTTTTACAACTAAGCCAAGCTGAAGCAGAATCTAAATTATAAATACCAATCAAGATATAGACTTCAAACATCCTTGTAAATAACCAGATGGAGCACAAAGATGGCCATGGGTACAAGAGAAAGAAAAATAGCAACATACACATACAAATAGATACATGCAAACGAACAAAGCAAAATGCCCCATATGTAATCTAAATAATCAACAACCATTAAGCTTGTGAGTAGGCTTACATCTTGGATCATGCTGAAAACGTCTTTTATAGCCAGTGGTATGATACCAGGAGCATTTTGGTCTCCCTGCACATATTATTATAATACAAAATTAAAAACACAGCTGAGGTGGTCATGTCTAAATAAAAAAGTATATTATTAATATAACGCATTTCATAGGCAGAAAGTATTTTGAAACAGAAGAAATAAACTTGGAAGCGTGACAGTGGCTAGAACTACAAGTTAACCAAGCATTTGCATGCCAAACCATGCTTCTACAACCCCCATGCTTAGAACTTCTGAATGGACATACAAATGGAGTATGATTATTTATACAAGTGGTCACAACCTACTATAAGTAACCATAACTATAACACCATCCTTCACAAGCCTAAGAAGATTCTTTACCATCGCCAATTTTTCAAATGGACACATTAGAGCATCTTAACAAACATTTTCAAAGATCAATTTAGTTTATATCAAACTTTAACATATTTCAACAAGTGCGAATGGAATCGATACCACTAGTGCAAGGTGATTTTAAACGGGTACAAGAATAACCTATCAAAACTACATATACTAGCTGGAAATGGAAGTTCCAACCACTATATTTAAAATACAACTGCTGGATAGTGTGCATACTATGCAGGTCAAGGTGAAAATCGGCCACCAGATTAGACTGATTTTTCAACAAAGGCTCTAACTTCAAATCAATTTGGTTCAAGTATGAGAACTTTTTAACCCTTTAACATATCTAATTGGCATTAGAATACAAAAATTCTCTCCTTTTTTATAACGTATTCTTCTATATTTAAAATATGTTTTCAGTTACATATTTCAGCTTCACCGGCACTGCCATTGTCAAGTTTCCCCTAGGAATGATCCCAAGCCTACAAGTTGTTTTATGTGTGATTGGTTGCTGCACATAACTAATATAGTACATAATGGTAGTTTACTGGATTGTGTGTAATACCAAAAACTAGTTAACTAAACATCTTCTGACCGTGCCTAAAGAATCAACTACGTCACCTATTTTCTTTAGAAAAAGTAGTGTAAAAAGTTAATGCTTGAAAGAAGTAGCTGCTATGTGGCTTATGTGCTGCTGCATTAAAAAATATCAACCAGCTCAAAATCACTAACTTATAGACCCGGGCATCGTTTGACAAATAACTAACACTACATACAAGAAAATCCAATTAATGTGAATGAAAAACTTCAAACTTCCAAATTCGTAATATGATAATTGTTTAAAGGCACAGCAGGATACAATCGTTTTTCAGCATAAAATTTCAAAAGAAAAGCAGTAAGGTAAAGAATGATACTTACATGCATGGTATGTGTCTTACCACTACTCGTCACACCATAGGCAAACACAGTTCCTGCAATATTTAGAATAAAGTTATCTTCCATATATAAAATAGAAGAAGAACAAGAAGACGTCTTCCAAATTCAACTGACTCCATTAGCCACTCAAACACTAAACCAGTAAAAGTCTAACCAGTTCAGCCTAATAACTTAAGAAACGAAAACAGATGAAACTAAAACAGCTTTCACTAATCAAACTAAATGACTTGGTAGTTGGTAGGACCAAATTAGGCTATGTTCATATCACATTGAACCCAGAGATAATATACCATACCATTGACGCCCTCCATGGCAGCCTTGACCACAGGTTTGGCTGCTACTTCGTACACCTCTTCTGAATTGGTATGTGGTCCAAAAACTCTATCTGCCACAAATTAAAATAGAATTTGAAAATTAACACCCAAAAATTCCAACTGAAAGCAAGATTACAGTCATTTTCCCAGTTGAAAATCAATCAATACGATTAAGGTAACATCACACAAGCACGGTACAATACCGAATGCATAAGCAGTGGCTGGATTAAACTCATTTCTGACAATTTTGTCACCGTCCGCATACCACGCGATCTCGTCCCCTCTCTGATACTCCCTTTCACTGCAACCGAACCATTCAGTGACATTTAATCTCAGATAACACAAATGCCAAAATCGAATGATTCAATCCAGCAGCGAATGGATCTGAAAGCATAACCACAGATCTCGTCATTACCTCAATGGTCTAAACCGAATCGTGACTGAAATACTATCCCCAGACCTAGACGTATCCACAGGCTCCGCAATCAGCTCCTCCGTTTCAAACGCCACCGGAGAACGACCACCGTAACCGCGCGGGCCGTAATACGTTGACTCGCTACGACCGCGACTGGGAGTCATGGATCGGCCACCGGAGTTGAAAAATGACGACGAAGAAGAAGAGCTGGAGCGAGGAATTAACCTTCCGTTCATGAATGAAGAAGACGAAGAAGTGGAAGAGTAAGGAGTCGACGGTTTCCGATGAGAAAACGGTGAGCTGCTCCTTGCTCGGGAGGACGATGCCATTGAGTTCACTCACCGAGTTGGTGACTCAGTAGAAACCAGCAAAGCGAACAAGGTAGCGAGGGAGGGGAAGAGAATGTGTCAGAACTCTCACATGGCGATGCAAACAAAAAGGAGAAAAAATTTGGTTCTCTTCACTTTTTATTTTTCTTCGTTGTTTCCTTTTGATTCTTTGAGATATTAAGAAATGATTCTATTAGACAAATAGAGGAAAACACGCACGCTCACTTACACATAGAGACAGAGCGATTGTTACGTCTTCTTTAAGACAGAAATTTGCAGTGAGGAAGAAGATGGAAGGGGGCGAGATAGACCGGAGAAGATGGTCCAACTTCGAAATTTTTTTATTTTTTTATTTTTTTATTTTTAGCTCTTGTTTGAAAGGAGTTTTTTCAAATGATTATTTTATTTTATTTATTAAGCAAATTCAATTCAAATTTACCGAGTGAAAACGTGGCGGATGAAAACATGGGTTTAATTAAATTATTAAATAATTAAATAATTTAAATAAAAAATATATGTGTTGTTGGATTTTGGAAGCACCCGCGCAATAATATAGTAATCGAGTAGTGACGAAACGCTTTCAAAAATAAAATGAGAAATCGAGCGGGAATAACTGCGGCCGCCTATGGGGAATAATTCAATTTAATTCATTCATTCAAATAATTCAAACCATATCAAATTCAAATAATACTGGCACGCATTGGATTGTGAATGTTCAGTATATATACACTTTGACAAGGTGATCCTTGTATTAAGCGACTAATTACAAAGTTAAATTTATAGTAATACTTTATTAAGAAATTATTGACTAAAATAATTTTGTATTTTGTATGTTATAAGTCATTTTAGTCTCTTACGGAATAGGTCATTTTAGTCTCTAACTTTCATTATTATTCGTCATTTTAATCATTGACTTTCACTTTTATCGATTATTTTAGTCTCTGAAAGTCATTGACTTAAATGAATATTTGTATAATTCAAGGACTAGAGATCTGCAAAATGCAGGCTAAAGTGACTTATCCGTACAAAGTCATGGATTAAAGTGACTTATCTTCACAAAGTTAATAATCAAAATGGTACATCACTCATAATTTAAGTATCATTTAAAATATTTGGAATGGAGTTTAATTCTCTTAATTCTATTAAGTTGGTAGAGATTTAACAACAAAATTATGACACATGGCCAAAAAAAAACAAAGAGTTGATGAGATTGAAAGTTAACACGAAATGCAAATAGAGAAGGAAGAGTTAAGCCGTTAAAATCTCGGTTTGAAACATGTTCTCAATTTACAAAAGATTGAATAACAAGTTTTGTTATGTGACAAATCCAACATCGATGCCTTGCTCGAAATTGTTGATGACCTTGTTGCCATCGTTACCAACTAGAATCACCTTGCCCCTACCCCTGACAAGGTCATTGTTGTGCACTTTGGTAACGTCAAGTGAAGCTCTGGGAACGTCATTGTACGATATTGTCGAGCCATCACGAGTTGCATACTTGCCTGCCTTTGTTAGGATGGAAATTTCCCTTTGGAATTGATGCATGTCAACATGAACAATGTACTAGTCACCAGTTTCGCACGTCATCACTCACACACTTTTTAATAATGACTTCTCAAAAGGTCATCCATTATTTAATTACTCCAGGTCAAGTGCAATTAACTTTAGAATTTTTAAATGATAAGCTATCAAAAAGTAAATGCATTTTGTTAGTATAAATAATATGAATTAATTCTAATAAGTTATCATTGACGGTATAGTCTCATACTTATATAGTCTTTGAATTTCTCTCATTCCGGTGTACATTTGATTCATTCATGTGTTTTCATCCTTAAAACGTGTCAGGAGCCACTCCTTGCCATGCCCCATTACACCAACGGCACTCTCCACCCTCGTTAGCAGCACGTGAGATATCACATTACTTCTTAAGCATTATCCCTAATACCTAATCTGATACACTCATTGTATCTTAAATTACTTTAATTTTTTTTTCCTTCAACGTGAATAAAAAAAGTTCGAATAATGCAAATCTAGTAAACTGGAAATTTTACGAAAAACTGCACCCAGTATTCTAGATTTGTAGTAATAATAATAATAATTATCATTGCAAATTTGGAAAAAAAAAAGTTAAAATAGATAGTAGTACATGTTTAGGAACACTTAAGTATATGTTTGTTTGTTTGTTTGATTTTCCTGTATGTAGGCATATATCATTTGAGGTGTAGTTGAAACATATACCATTTTATTTTTGAGACAACATTATACTTTCTTTAATTTTTCTTAACATGGTTGGTAATTACAAAGGAAATATGAATTGTTTCTACACATTTACTCCACTCTCGTTCGTTGGATTTGGATCCTTATGTAATTTGGCCGCTGCATGAAAAATTAGTATTGAATTGAATTGTCGGTGAAAGTGCAAAATATGTTTCCGTTGGGTTTTTTTTTTTTTTTGGATACTGATGTTACGTTTGTTAGCAAAACGGCAAAATGCTCAAAACGCGAAGATGAAAGAGAGAGCGTGCCAACCACATTTTTTATTATTATTATTATTGTCGAAATGAAGAAAGAACCAACAAATTTTTGTATGATCGTGACGAAAGGATCGCCAAACACAAAATGAACCTCCTTAGAAAAAATTATGTTGTCCATATATTGTGAATTATGATTCCATTCTTACATTATTCAGAATCCCTTTATATATGACTTCTTTTTAGTATATTTAACGTATATGTATATAAGGTTAGTTTATTTACACTTTTACTAAAATAATTTTTTATAAAAGATAATAATTTTTTGTTTTTATTAAATTTACATTAAAATCCGAAATGATTATGAATAAAAGTATTTATGAGTAAATAGTGTCGTTACCCAATCAGCCCATTCTATTTCTCTTTGCAGCTGATAATTAGCCTGGAATAATTTGTCCGATTATTTCTCAGGTTGATAATGGTTGTAAATTATATTAATATTAAAAAATAACAAGAGAATCGAGGTAAATGCTGGCAAACATACACTCATCCGATTGTTGTTGTATACATGAAAAAGCTAGTTAAATGGGTTTACTCCTAAAAACAACTAGATGAACACAATTATTTTTGTTCAAAACTATCGATTCTAGACACGCGAAGAAAACCGAGCATATAAATACTTATATAATTGATATAGATATTACTTTCTCGCGGATGCACACTGAATAATGCTCTCTGAATTATTGTGTTTCATCGCTTTTAGAGACAAAAAAAAAAAAAGACCAAAAAGGAAATGATACAATTAAGAAGTGAAAGAGATGGATTCATCAAATTAAATTAAACTACCTTAGCCACCTGCTCGTGAATAAATTAATTAAAACTTACCCAACAAGTGATCTAATGAGGATATTTATATATCTATATATATGTGAATCATCGAGGCATGGGATGCCTCAAATATCAATCCTGGATCTTTTTCTTTTTTTTTTTAATTAATAACTTTAATCTTTGTGGTGTGGATCAATGCATGCATTGGATGTCTCAAATTATATCCATATATCCTGGATCTATATCTATCTATTTTTATCTCCTTTCCTCTCTTCACTTTTGGTAAGTTCGTAACATAATTCACAACATCTTTTTATTGAATTTATTTAGGATTGTTCTTAGTTTTAATTTCACTCAAAAATTAAGTAAGAATCGCATCAAATCATATAATGGCTCAATTTATCAAATTAAACCAGTTTTGCTATACCCAAATTGGTTTCGAACAATTTCTATTTAGCCCAATCTCGTTCGATCGGATCCAATTTTACTTTTAACAAAAAAAATAATAATTTTGTCATACACTAAATCAATCACTTCTAATTTACCTAAATCGGTTCGGGACCAAATTTAAAATTTGGTTTTGGTTTAATTTTTTATTAAGTGTTTTCCCTTTAAGTAATTTGTATCAGTTTGATTAATAGTTCAGTGTGATAAACTATTAAACTCCGTTAATTATAAAAAATAAAATAAAATTGGTGCCATTTTTTTTAACAGACCTAGATTTAAACACCCCTCCCTTCATAATGAATTGTCACCCAACTTCAAATTTTCGATTTTCACAAATATCAAAGAAAAAAAAAAGATTTTTACGACTAGTTATTACTAACTTTCTTTAAAGAGCAACACTAAGAACCATGTCTACATGTATTCGAGCCGAAAAATTGAAACTTAAATAATGTTTTCTTAATCATCGTACCAATTTGTGGTGGGTTACTTAAATAATGTCTACATATATAAATATAATTGTCACAAACTTTATCAATTTTTTTTGCCATATTAGTGTTTCCATGTTAATAAATTTTAAGTTATACTTTAATAAATTCTCTGAGTAACTTTTACATAATTTTTATAATTTTACTTAAATTTTAGATTTTTAAAATCACATTTTTTTAATTTTATTTTTCCTAACAAATTCCTTTTAAAATATCATTACTTTATTAGGGATATATTGTTGATGACATAGACTATTTACACACAAGAATAAATAATAAATTTATAATTTTTTCATTTTTTAAATTCTTACAATTATTCAAAATATGTAGCTATATATTAAATCAGAAAATTTTAAATTACATATTTCTTTTATTTACCTCACAAATTTTATTTTATAATAGGTCTTTTTACCCTAGAAATGTTCTTCTATTGGATCTATTATTGTATGTTCTTGATTTTTTTCCCCTAATTCATCAACTTTGTATAACCCGTTTCATTTTTAAGTTTCATCAATATTTCTATTGCTAGGTTTTATGTCCTTTAATTTATGTTTTACTCAATTTATTTTGATGACAAAAAATTATATATATATATATATATATATATATATATATATATTCAATAATCCAGATATTACATTGACATAAATTGTAACATCCCAATTGCTTGTTCAGAATTAATATTTGTCTTCGAAGATTAACACAAGACTTTTTAGTGTGAAAACACTTTTTAGAAATTATTTCCTATAAGGTCACCCATCTGTAAATTTCTCCAGTTCAAGTATGCTTAACCTTACCGTTATTAAGTGATAGACTATCAAAAAGTAGATACAATTTTGTTAGTTTAGAGAGTATGAATAAATTATTCTAAGTTATGATCGACTGTATAGTCTTATACCTATATAGTCTTCGGACCCCTCTTATTCAGGTGTATATTTGATTTATTCATGTGTCTCCGCCCTAAAAGTTCGCTATGGGTCGTTCTTTGGCTATGTCTCATTTCACTAGTAACACTCTTTGCCTTTATCAGTACCCGAGATGTCATATAAACTCCAGTAAATATGAAAGAAATTATTTAGAGGATGTAATTATTTTTTAAATGTCAATGTAATCCTTTTTGTACCAGAGAACTTTGCAAAATAAAAATAGATTTTGTGTTTTGTACAATTTTAATCAGATTAAGTGCATGTTCGGAAACGTTTTTTTAAGAAAAAATAATTGCTTTTTTTAAAAGTTCTCTCATAAAACTTATAAAAATAAGTGATTATTTCTTCAAAATAAACTAATCCAGACACACTCTAAATTAAAATAGGATAGACATTGAGAATAAGACAACCTTCTTTCTTGGTTTTGAGAAGTTATCATAAGACGATTGTGATCGGTTGGTGTGAGTCTACATATGATCGAGTCAGGTCACACATTACTATTCTCTTCAAAATGAATCTTTTGCACTCATTTTTTATTGGGAATGGATCTCCTTATATTAAAATAACATAATGTATCATGTTAATATTTTTGTATTTATCTTTTTCTTCATAAGTATTAAATTCATATTAAATTTGTGAATCTCTAAAAATATTATTAAAAAAAAATCACAAAAATACTAACTTTGATATATTATTGTTATTTTTGAACAGGGATCAATTGATTCAATTCCCCTTTTCATTGGAGGTGTGCCTACCTCTTTAAGCGAAATTTCCGTAAGAATGATTAATTGATATTCTCAGGTGTTTCTCATTATTTTAGTAATCTTAATATTCATTTTAATAAATTAACGTAATGGTTTAATATATTTTTATAAAATAAAATGAAATTTAAAAAGTAATTGAAATAGACATATGGAGAAACTCTCATCTTTATTGGAATAAGCATATGATTTGTCATTCAATTGGTAGTACTGAAAAATGATTAGTTTTGGTTCCAATTTAGAATACTATATATGCATCATTTAATTTTGTTTCCTGGGTACGAAGTGATGGTGATCCTCCGTAAAGTTAAAAAATGAGAGAAAAAGCGTAAGATCTAATTGTGGGGTCGTCTCAAAGGAAAACAAGCCTAAAAGATGGGTCTGTTTCAACTAACCACCAACTATGCATGTATTAGTAACAAATTAAATCGAAAAGTAATAAGATAAAAGGGAATCAAGACGTCTACTTAAATGAGTAAAACTTGTGTTGTGGGGGATATAGTAGCTTTTTAATGAATTATAGAATGTGAGTGTGTCCATATTACTAGTGGCTCACGTGCACCTGGGGTCTGGGGACATCTTTAATCTTTAGGGCTGAGACAGTTTTAGTTTTAGATCACAATAGTGCCTCATGAGGCCCTAACTCCCTTGTTATTATTTTTTTTTAATCCTTATTTTACGTAGTAATAATAATAATTGTTATTATCATCCTTATAAAAATAAATAAAGCAATATATGTTATTTAAAGTGGTTTATACGTTTATACTAATAAAGTCATAATATGACAACTTAATACGCTAAATGACATGATGGAAACAAAATGTCATATAATATGACAACTTAATAAAGTCATATATTGAAAGATGTTTTTTTTACGACTATTTTTCTTACATTATATTAAAATAATAAGGGAATGTTTGGTTTGCATTTTTTGTTTTCAGTTTGTTTCCTGTTTTCTGAAATTTTACTAAGGAAAAATTGAACATGCTGAAAACAGAATTTTTTTTGTTTCCAGCATGTTCAGTTTTTCCTTTGTAAAATTTCAGAAACAGGAAATGAAAATGCAAACTAAACAGCCCCTAATATTTCTATTTTTATTAAAAAAAATGCAAAAATTATGTAAAATGATTAAAATATTAGGAAAATATTTTTCTTACAACTATTTTTCTTACGGCAATCTTACACCCATATTAAAATAATAATATTTTTATTTTTATTCAAAAAAAGAAAATGCAAAAATCATGTAAATGATTAAAATATTAAGGGTGTAATAAAGGTGTAAAAAAATCAGCACTTTGTGGGTTTTAGCGTACACAAGTTTGTAGGTGGTGTACGCATCCGGCATGTAAATGACCTGATATAATGGGTTTATGTGAGTTGAGTATTTCTTTTATTTATATTTTTTAGAAGACATTTCACTCACTTACTCGGTGCTCATTTCAAAGGGTTATTTACAAACTAGTGCTCTGTTTGGTGGACGTCATTAATGCTGTTTTAGCTTTACCTTTCATGTGTGGTGCTATCGCCTTCCTCTTCCTCTCATTAATTTGGATACAAATCATCGGTCCACTATTATTTCGTTCCACTCACTGTTAAACCAAACAAGGTTAAAGTCTGGAGCTAAATGTCGAAAAATGGGAGGCAAGGTGCTTGCGATTGTTTCCTGCTATACGTTATACTGGTAAGCGATTTGTTCTACATTTTAGCCTATTCTAAATTGGATTTTTAGGCCATCGATTATGTGAGCTATGTCGATGGTGTTTTGACAGAATTGCAAAGTTGTTTCTACAATTTGGGGTGGAACTATTTAGGGTTTCTTTAAGTTTTGGGCCTTATTTTGATGCAAAATACAACAACAAACGAGTTGAGAATAAACCAAGTTATACATAATCCGAAAAAGTAGTATTCCATCGTAACAAAACTTGTAAGTCACACCGGAAAATGAACAACGCCCCCAATGATTTAAGTTTTTTTGAAACGAAACTTCAAACACGAAAAGGTAGATAGCGACAACTATGCAAAATATGTCCCCTCTTAAGGAAAATCTAACGATGTACCAATGTTAAACCTAATTGCTTCAATCAAAATCTAAAAATCAAACATTTCAGTCATACAAACAATGATTTCAGTAAAAACACGGTACTAATGTCTCATTTGTGGGGTTTAGCTTCCTGAACCAAAGCAGAATCTCTAACATGTCTTAAACACATTCATCTCCATAAATGACTACCGGAAAATAACAACAATGAACAACTCTTATTTTTTATTTCCTTTTTAAATATAAACAAATTTAACTACTTCTTCTTATATTTAATGAAATTTTATTTAAAATACTCGTCACTTAATTCATTCATTTATTTATTACAATAATTTTAAAATGAAGAGAGATTAATTTTATTAAAAATATTTAAAGAAAACTAAATATTTTTGTTATAGTTTTAAAGAGATGAAATGAGACTTGTGAGATAATTTTTTTTATATATATTCAGTAATTAGTTGACATTGAATCTATACATGGTGCAAAAACAAACAGGGGTTCTCTTGCAATTTAAGACTTTCCTTGATTTCATACGGCATCCTTTAACAATGACTTTCTGAGTCAGTAAGTGGTCAAACATCTAGACCCTCCAATATTTTAGTATTATATCAAACGATATAAGCATGTTTTGTGCCAGTACCCTATCTATCAAGTGGTGTACCTTATAGCCATCCCAAAATATAAAATGTGTAAGAGAAAAGAGTGTGCAGTCTTTTATGTTATTAATTTGGAGTGCCGCCCTCGCTCGCATCTCTGGTTGCATGGTATGAAATGTAAACAAAGCAGCGAAGCAGGTTTTAGGCAAGAATCAAGATGATGACAAATTGAGAAACGTCGATAATTGCAATACACCAAAAGTGGCAAATACGCCCACCAATCCATTATCCATTTGCAATGCAGATGCAATAGTTTCTTCTTTCTTATGACACAGCAACTGGTTCATGTTCTTTTCCGCTCAAATCCATTCAAATTGAAATTCAAATATTATATTAGCAGCATCTCCATCTCATCCATTTAGATTTCATGTTTCAATTTCAATGGGAAGTTTAGGAGCGATTCTGAGGCATCCCGACGACTTGGTGCCCCTTGTGAAGCTGAAAATGGCAATGAAGGACGCCGAGAAGCATATCCCTCCGGCCTCCGGAGCCACACTGGGCCTTCTGTTACGGCATGCTCCTCAAGGTTTCTCGCAGTTTCGCCCTCGTTACTCAGCAGCTCGGCACCCATCTTCGCAACGCCGTTAGTTTCCTTCCGCACTTCTTGATTTCTTCTGCTAACTATTCCGCTCTATCTTTATTTTTCTAAATTCATTTTTCCTTTTCTACGAAATTGAAAAACTCGGATTCCTCTGGTTTATTTTGCAGGTTTGTATATTTTATTTGCTTCTTCGTGCCCTTGATACTGTAGGTCTGTTGCTATTCCTCGATCTTCTTCAATTAAAACTTCTAGTCTCATTGAATGAACCTGGCTTATTGGAAGCAACAGTTCGATATGTGATGCTTCCACGAATGATGTATATTTGAACCCTAGAATTATCTGTTTAACACTAACAAAGTAGTAGTATTTATGGACGAGAAATAAAGAAAGGAAATAAACAAATGATTTTAAGCTTAAAATTTTGTGCTGGATCTAATTAACACTAACAAATTCAAAATTAAAAATCTAGCTGGGATTTCTTTTATCCCTTCATCCTTTTTACATATTAACCTTTGAATTCCACCTTTCAGTAATTGAGATTTTTTTTCCATATTGTCATAAATTGTTTTTTGCTGTTTTTCAGAGGACGATTCTAGCATAGAAACTGATGTGAAGGTGCCAATACTAAAAGCTTTTCATCGTCACATATATGATAGTGATTGGCACTTTTCCTGTAAATTTAGCACTTTCCCCTGGTTCCCTCTCCCACCCCCTTTCTTTCGGGGGTCTTACTTAAGACAACCTTCATCAATCATTGATCTTTAAAGAAAAAAAAAGGGGGTGATTTTGCTAACAATGCCTCAAACTTTGTTGTTAATGATATGCACACTGAATCTATTTTTTCTTTTTTTATTTAACAAGGTGGCACAAAGGAGTACAAAGACCTCATTGACCAGTTTCATAATGTTTCAACTGCTTTTCTGGAACTTGGAAATAAGTCGGTTTTTGTTCTTACACATTTCCCCATATAAGGTTTTATGCTTCTTTTAGAATAGTTACTTACTACTAAATTGATAATTGACCACCAGGCCAGGAATGGATAATCTATGCTCTTTGATTTCGATTTATTTATTGATAATTTGATATTGCCCGTATATTTTTTGCATATGTATTTTTTTCTCATTTAAGGTTTTCTACATTTTCCAGTGGGTCCACTCTCTGTAATGTCTGGCTTGTTAAGTAAAGTTTTGGTTATCTGGTCAATACAAGTAATAATATACCTGGTATTTGGAAGGACATGTTTAACTTTTAAAGAGAATCTTTTTTCTCTCATTTGCCTCTTTTAAAGATGTACTCTATGGGCTTTTAATAGCTTATCTTATTTGTATTTGTGATTAAATTTATTTTTCTTTCTTTTGGTGATCAATTAACACTGACTTCTGCAGCTATCAGGAAGCAATTGAGGATATTACCAAAAGGATGGGTGCAGGAATGGCTAAATTTATTTGCAAGGAGGTTTGTTGTGCATGTCTTATGTCCTGCGATATTATTCTTGACATTCTCATAACTGCACTAACTTAAGTACTGAAAATATGGTTCACCTCTATGACAAGTCTATGACCGATGGGACATTATA
The DNA here is from genome assembly GCA_037177725.1 of Cyamopsis tetragonoloba. Taxonomy (NCBI): domain Eukaryota; kingdom Viridiplantae; phylum Streptophyta; class Magnoliopsida; order Fabales; family Fabaceae; genus Cyamopsis; species Cyamopsis tetragonoloba. The sequence continues at coordinate 86,045,172 of CM074119.1, forward strand.
TCATATAAGTTATTCCTTTGAACCTTGCTCTAAAGCAAACTATGAACAAATTTAAGGAATTTATGTATTAGGTCCAAATTAAGACTTTACCACATTTTGCTGTTAATTTTTCTTTGACGCTTGTATCCTATTGTTGCTAATGATGATTTGGCTATTTGCGCTTCTAACTTCTAAGCACCTTATGAAGGCTTAGAACAATATAACGAAGGACTAAAAAATTATCTAAAACTTAGTTGCACTATTTTTATGTTAATTTGATGCTATTCTGTTATCAGTGTGCTGTGTGCGATCATGAATTCTTACTAGCAGTTGGTGTTCAGGGAATTTTACTATGTTCTCCATATAGAAAGCTTTTCTTGGTTTACCCTTTACACAATAAGATTTCTTGCCGGTTTGCAGGTAGAAACAGTTGATGACTACGGTGAATATTGTCATTATGTGGCAGGATTTGTTGGGCTAGGTTTATCTAAGCTCTTCCATGCCTCTGGTTCAGAAGATTTGGCTCCAGAGTACCTTTCCAATTCAATGGGTTTGTTTCTTCAGGTAGCACGACTGTAATATTTAGATAAGCAGTTTGTTTACAACTATTTCTATTTTTCTTTTGACAACATTTTGAAATTTCAGAAAACAACATTATTCGAGATTATCTCAAAGACATTAATGAGATCCCCAAGTCACTCATGTTTTGGCTTCGTCAGATCTGGAGTAAATAAGTTAACAAACTTGAGGTTTGGCTTTACAAGAATACATACTTATTATACAAGTTAAATAATTCTTTTTCTGGTTTTTTTTTTTCTCATGATTATCATTTATCTGATGAATTTCTCATTACTGGATGGCATAATGATGGAAAGAGCTTTCCTGTCATACTATTGCAGTATTTTGTTATTTACACATCCTGAATACCTTTTTCTGTCTGAGTTTGTTGGTGTATGATATTTTCCGTTGCTACTTCAATTTAAATTTTGTTATTCAGGATTTGAAATATGAGGATAACTTCGTCAAAGCAGTGCAGTGCTTAAATGACATGGTCACTAATGCTTTGTTGCACACTGAAGATTGCTTAAAGTACATATCTGCCTTGCGAGACCTTGCTATATTTCGATTTTGTGCTATTCCCCAGGTGCTTATCTTTTCCTCACTTATTTTTGATATGTCTGTTGCGTGTCTCTTTTTCTGTCATAATATCACATTATTCATCAGCAAATTTATTGTTGGAATAATTTTTATGTGGTGCTTTATAGCAGAGTCCTGTCAATAATTTCCCTCTCTAGATCAAATAGAATGCCAAAATAGTTGCAACGTTATTTTTTTAAAGCTGTAACACTTCTCATAATATCTATTTTAAAATTTTAAAATGACTGTTTCACAAATCTGTCTATGCATTTGGTATTTTCACAAAAGTGTGCGAGTTTTTGTGATAAGATCTTCTTCCTATGGCTGATACCTGATGGTAGTGGTGACACGTGCTGCTCTGTAATGTGGAAGATGCTTGAGAAGCAGAAGCTACTTAGGTCTTAGGGTTGGTCTTTGATTAATTTAACAGAAGTTATAGCACTTCTCTTGCGGGTGCGCTGGGTCTTTCATTTATCTCATGTTATGTGTTTTATGCGTGACCATTATGTGTATAGGAGTAGCTCTTTTCAAACTTTTGTTTTTTCCCAGGTAAATTAGATGATTATTTGATTATTATATATATTTTTTTTTGGATAGATCATGGCGATTGGGACACTAGCATTATGCTACAACAACATTGAAGTCTTCAGAGACGTAGTTAAAATGAGACGAGGTATGAGGATTAACTTGGATATCATTATTTAGTTTTGAGGCTTTAAACATTAAGACAAAATTGTTATTGAATAAAGAAAGAGAGTTGTGGAGGCCACATAATATTGAATTCCTTAAATAGTGTATCTCATTATGTAGAATCAGTCTTCTGAAAACTGACCCATGGGAATCCTGTTGGCATGGGATTCAGATATGCAGTATTGTATACTTACTGTTATTTTCCGTTGTATTTTACAGGTCTAACAGTCATTGACCAAACAAAGACAATGGCTGATGTCTATGGTGCTTTCTATGATTTTTCTTGCATGTTGAAGTTCAAGGTATGAAAGGATGGATGCTCTTAAACCAATTATTTTTGTATCATACAAACCGCAATGTTAGGAATGCATACATACCGAGAAATGAGTTCAGACATGGCTTGAATATGGTAATTTTTCACTCTTTCATTGGTTCCATTAACATGGCCCTAGATTTCTTAAACATGCTTTCTCTGATTCGCTCACTGCAGATGCTCATATTTGTCATCATATTGCCCCTTATTTTTTCTTATTTCTCTGCCAACCGCCAAGATAGCTAGTGTAAGTTCGTTCTATTAATAAGGACTCAGTAAGAATCATCTGTGATCCTTTCTGATAAAATCTTTTATTATTTTATTTTTTGTAGTGTTCTTTCTACCTGAAGCCTTTGCAAGCATAGATAGCAATGCTACTAGCATGCCACATGGGATATCGGTTTCGGTTTTCACGCTTGCAAGCAATAATTTGATGCATGCAGTGGATTGTATATTCTAATGTTTGAAAAGAATGGTCGAAGTTCAAACTCGGTTCCGTTCATAGCATCCTCTCGCGTCCTGTGTTGCATTTTTCTACTTTTCACTTCCCCTACAAATAGAAAATCAAGTGAAAGTACCCTATACCCTTAATAAATAGCAATATCATACAATGTTAAATCTTCTTTAAATTTGTCTGTGTGTTATGTTATGTTCTGTTTCACCTATTTCAATGAAATCAATCTATCTTCGTTCATGTGTCTCATTGTCCTGTTCCGTTCTTTTCGACTAATGTACCACATGGGAAATAGTGCACAATATTATGTTCGAAAGTTTGACTAGAGCAGAACAGAGTTGATTTTGGGTCACTCCTAAAAGACCAGAGTTGCACCATGTTTTTTTCCTTAAGATTATTATTTCGCGCAACATTGTTCCATTCGGTGGCCATACAGTGTAGCTAGCTGGGTGCTTTTCATCATTGAGTATAATAACTTTAATTTTAATGAGATTAAAGTTCATCATTGTTTTCTTTTGTGTATAGATAATCGTCGTTTGAACATATATATCAAGGATTTTTTTAATAAAAATTTAACAATCAAATTTAGGTGTTGGAATTGGAAATGGTTAGAACCACATTTTCCTTTTGGTGGTATCCCACTTTAATTGGCTGCAAAATCCTTTTCTTTGTATACGGACTCTGATTTAATAATGGGTGTATTGTGGTGTGGATCCTTGTATAGAGGGGGTTGATTTTTATGTTGACTTCTTGTATCTCTCTTGTTTATGTTAAGTACTTCTTGTACTTGACTTCTTAATAAAATTCTTTTTTGCTTATTAAAAAGAAAAATAAGTAAAGGTAATTTCGTTTCATCATTTTTAATAAAAGGTGTTTTTTAATACTTTTTAATAAAGCTTTGTCCAAATTATCTTTCACACCAAAGCTAACAAATTTTTCACGCTTCAATTTCAAAATTTAGATATAAACCCAACATAACTTACAGTGGCGTCAAAATCTATTTAATAATTGTCTAAACAGAACATTTTTGTTTGTTATAATGATTTTTTTGGGTAGAATTTATTAATAATGGATGGATAAGTAAACATTGAACTCATCCAAAGGGTCTTAAACAACAATTTGTTACATACCAAAAGAATGCCTGGCACTGGGCCTACAAGATCGAAAAGTGACGAGGCAAAAAAGTATAGAAAGAAAAAAAAGAAGGAAAAAAAAAAGTATATATGAATTGATAATCAAAAGAAAAAGTTGTTGTAAACCAACAAAAGAAAAGTTGTCATCTATATCACAAATCAATTGTATGCCAAGAACACGTTATCCTTCAAGGCCGAAACAAAAGCATAGGCATATACAAAATCCCTAGGACAAGAAACCACAGGAAAATTCAAAACACTTCAACCACCTTGCTTGCAAGGACTCGGTCCCTTCTTTCGATGTAACCAAAAGGAAACCAACCTGCTTTCCCTTTGCATTCACCCTCAGCCCATCCATTGTTTGTCACCTGTCAAAATCAGTCATATATTAGGAAAAAAAATGGAATTTGGTATTTGGTAAGCTCAATTCAACAGCACTCAATACGAATATATCAAATCAGTATCAGTTCTACCTTTGTAGTTGAGACACGCAAGTCACAACACAAGCAAATGACCAAACAATGTTTTAGCGACTCGCGACTCAACTTAAATCATAATCTGGTATCATATTCAATTACCAATTCGTCTGAAGCTTAAACTGATAGGAAACGAGTCTGACTATTATGGAGTAAACGGTATAATTACATTTTACTGTCTTTCACAATTCACATGACAGTTTTTAAAACTTCGGTTTTGCTGCTTGAAAAAAACAACAAAAAAAAAACTAGGGATATTTATAAATATGAAGCTCCTCCTCAACTAAAAAGAAAAACGAGGGATTTCTTTAAATAAAAATGAAAAAAAAAAAAAAAAGCTACAGAAAGCTATATTGATAGAGACACACACCTTTCGAACAACAATATAATCCCCGATCGATAGACTCAATTCAATCTCAGACTCAGCATGGTAGGGAAATAAAACCTGCACGAATAAAATATATAACAGAAAGTGAGTAAACATTCACTAATAAAATACCTGTAACCCTCTATACAAGAAACAGTCTAACCTCTCCTAAGAAATAGCCCATGCAGTCCGTTGTGCCATTATGTGCCTGAGAAGCATATACACCATTTACTTCTTCATATGATGGGGGTGGGGGCATACTGTTATCCACACTAGGTGTAGGAGGAGCTTCAATCCGTTGGCGTTCTGATATCATCTATAATTAAATATACATAATAGCACAAAATCATATTTTTATACCAAAAGAAAATGAAAAAGTCTGTTAGCACAGTCCGTTGGCATATTTAACTTCTATATGGAAAATAGAATGGAAAAATGATCAACAGATGCGATTGGCTCACCTCTCCCTCAAGCTGATCAAGTATTTGGAGTACTCTTTGATGATAGGCACGCTCTGCTTCAACCTTCATAATATAAAATAGAATGCTGAATTTAAGTAGAAGTAATAATCTCTGATAACTTAGATCCGAGATTTCATAAAACTGAAGAATTGCAGTATCGTATGATAAAACTGCATTACCATAGCTATAAGACGTTGAAGGGTGAACCTCTGTTGTTGCGCTTCAACAGCCGCCATTGCTGCAGCTGCTTCCTTTCCCAATATGGCCATGTTCGTCTTCAGGTCTAGCAGCTTTGCCTCAGCTGCTTCCAGCTTCATAGCATTCTCACTATTGCCTGGTGTTTCTCTTACTCTTGCCTGGCGTTTGGAAACTTCAATAGCCTGTCTAGATTTAAAAGAAAAAGTAATTACAAATATATAGAAAAAAAAAAAGTCATTGATGAACTATTTACCTATTCCACACATTTACAAAAAGAAAAGGCGGGTGAAAAATGGAAAAATAAATAAATAAATAAAAATATAATGAAACATAAATTCCAGATACCTGGGCTTCAGCTTCCTGACGCATTCTGTCATAACGTTGAGCAAGATGCCGAGCATCCTCCAATGGAGCTCCCATCACCATTGCTCTTAAGGGCTCCGCAACCTAAGCATCAAACAATACTTAAATGATCACTCGCAGAGATATTAGGTCAAATATATAAGGCATTATCACATTGGATAAATTAACAGGTAAGTATAGTGAGAAAGATCAGCTTGATGAAGATATGGTTATTAGCATTACGTTTGATTCAAGGTTGGCCTAATGGCCTTAGACCTGTCATACAAATTCCTTGTTCATAAAGGGTGCGTTTGATGCGAGGACTGGACAGTACAAGTGATACAGCATAGTACAAGTCAACAAAGCACAACACAACTTATTATATTGTTTAGTGTTTGATAACTAATGCACAGAAGAAAAAATTCAATGCAAATTTTACACTAATACCCATTATATTACATATCATTATTTTACATAAAAAAAATGATTTTCTTAATTATTTTTAAAAAAATTATCATTATTTTCCACTAAAAAATTATATATATATATATATGGTAAGTTGAGCGAGAAAAAGTAGAATAAGGTGAATATTTCTGACTTTTAGATAGTTGTGCTGTGGAACAAAAAGTTGTCCGATGGTTTAGTGTGGTACAAAATTTTGACTTTTTGTGCGGTCTCTTAGTCATTTTTGAATCAAACATTGAACTAACAAATTTATGCTGTGCTGTACCATGAAATTTAGCAAATCAAACAAACACAATCACACACATAAAATATCTTTATATCTCATTCAGGTTCGTTAAAACAGTTCAATTATGGGACCGTCCAAGCATTACATATATGAAGTCAAATTCAAATATCTGCATCATACGATTCTGTATATCCTGTTCAGCTCATATATTGGGAAATCTGAGCATTACATAAATGAAGACAGGTTTGAACCTACAATCACGCATAACAATTTACAGTGGTTGTAAAATGGATTCACGCACAACACGTGTTATTAAGCAGAATAACAGTGTACAACAGAAGCCAAAACAAATGCAAGAACTTGAAGACGTTTACAGTAGAAATGTAATAGTAGAATAAGTGCCAATACTTCAATTTCAAGTGAACTGCTAAAAATCTCACTGCAGTTAAACAAGAAAATTCTTCCTGTGTTTAACCAGGCTTGGCGGAGCTCGGATTAAAAAGAGGCAACGGAATTAAAGGGGAAAGTAGGCAGCATCAAGGTAGTTAAATTCGAGACATACCTAAGGTCGGAATGCGTACCTAAGATTGTAAAACGTAGAGTCGTAAAATATAGTTGCAAGACTTTACCAGATTTATTTATATATATATATATATATATGTGTGTGTGTGTGTGTGCATATAAATTCATCTATATGAGTATAAAATAGCATAAATTTCAATCAATGCAAATATGTCATAAACTCATAATAAGCCGCAATTTGACAACTTATAGTCTTAAATTAATATCAAACAAGTTCTTAGAGAAGGACAGAGCAGAGAGGGAGAAGAACAACGGAGCAGTGGCGGCTAACCGGAGAAGAAGAACGACGGAACAGTGAAGGGAGGGAAGAGAGCGGCTGTGCAGGGAGAAGAAGAAATTCAATGGAGTTAGGGTTCCGAGGCAGTTTGGGGGAAATTAGGGTTTTATACAACCAAATGGGCAGCCGATGCGGGTCTAACCCAACCCAAATTGGTCAGTTTTTTTTTTTAAAAAAAAAAGTTGCAAGAGTCCTGTGATCCCACGACTATACGATTTTAGTCTGCGACCTTACAAACTTTACCCTATTTGTGACTTTACATAGAGTCTAAATCACATAGGGGTAAAATCGTAAAACCTTACGACTTTACGACTAAAGTCTAGACTTTAACTACCATGGGCAGTATCCATCCAGCAGTGACAACATATCATTACAGTTGTCAGTGTTATTTTAAGATACACTGATCTACATTATTTTGACACAAAAACATAGATGTTGGCATGTAATTTAAGTATTTAACTTCAGAAACGTATGATGTGTGTGGCACTTGGGTGTTACCTGTGTGCCAAGAGCTTTTAGTAAGTTCCCACGCTCCTTTTCCATTTGTGCACGGGCACGTGCATAGTTTAGTGCAGCTCTCGATAACATGCTACCACTGGTACATGTATTTTCTGCCCCATATTTCCTGCTATCTTCTGATAATTTTGTTCCTGTTAAATAATATATGCATAGCAATTCAATAACTATACTGATAAAAACTGGCATTAACTATTAACAATGAAAATAGAATGTGAACTCAAGGAGGAAATTTCCTTTACAACGAATAAATACTGCCCAACAAATGGGAACACAGATACCAGAATAGAAGATATGCAGAAAATGCAGAAATAAGAGATGACAATGGGGTGATAACATGGACTCTGCCCTCCATGAACCAAGCCAGTAATTCACTTCCAAAATTTGGATGTGTCTTGCCACTATTTCCCACCCCTCTTTATTGACATTCCCTCCATATCCCATATTTGCACAATTCTCCTCTCCAATAGCTTCCTGCCAGGAGCATATTGTGTTACACAATCCTACCACTTATTCCTTTTTTATCCTAGCAGCATTTCAATTTCTCCTCTCACGAACACAAATGTTCTGTTGGCCAATCACTGCACTTCCCAGTCTCTTTTTTTTTTTTTTTCCTTTTATACACGTTTAAAATATCATCATATACTATGTTCTGTAAAATACTGTGGAGAGAAAAATGTCATGAAAGCTTCACCAAATAAAATAACTGACCTATTTCAACTTGCTTAGATCCAGTTATAATATATCCTTCCACACCACGTACAACGTCCCTTTGATAATGCTGAAAAAGAAATATATGACATTATCAGCCAAGGAAGGAAAATATAAGTAAAGATGATCCATAAACAAAAACAGAGCGTTAGTACAGAAGAACCAAGTAACCTTTCCTGCCCGTGTTGATATGTAAAGCTTCTCAAGTTTCTGATGTTGCTGAAGCTCTACCTCGTCAGTAACCATATTATCTGAACCTCCATATCCCCCAGCTCCAAACTGCTTCAGTACAGCCTAAATAGCAACAATGGTGATTAGCACCTCAATGGAGGAAGCAAGTTTAAAATTAAGAAACATTTCAGAAGGCAAAAAAAAGGATCAACAAATAAATTGAAACTTCCATAAAAAATTCAAAATGAACCTATACAAATTTAAAATACAATTTTTTTTAAAATATAAATAAATAAAATCCCTGTAATGCATACCATAGTCATATACTCGTATGTAAGGTATCTCTTCACTAGGCACTACAATGTCTCGCAAGAAAAGGACAAAGTTGTATCTTGGCAAAGGGCAGGATACTAATAGCAGTGCATCCAAGATGTATCTTATATTTTTTGAGTTTTTGCTCCTAGATATGTCCAATTACAGTGGCATTATACTTTTTGGTTTTAAATCCTACACTTGTAAAAATTGTTCATGTCTGCATTGTACTGTATTGAATACAATGCATGTATCCATATTCATGCCATGTAATATAGGACATCATAGCATGCAACACAACTAATTGCCAAGCTCGGTACCAGTCAAAAACCAATGTAATTCCAAGTAAGTAACCAGATAGGCATGCCACCTCCCCATGAAGAAGTCTTCAGACCATCAAAAGACGTCTCATTTCTAACTAATTTCACATATAGACATACATCTAGAAAGTAGAAACTAATTTTGCATAAAGCATGCAATAAACGATCTGCCAACTCATCAATCAAGTTCCAATCTATGAAATGGCTCCAAAATCGGTAATCGAGTTCAATCCATAAGCAAGCTGAGGTACCAGCTGAAAATTCAACTTCTACTATAAGAATTAGACAAATCAAACGTTATTGTTCTTTATCATTTCCACAGAGCTAGTGCACGACTCGGGTAGAATCGTTAGATCCAATACTGTGCGGTGGTGGAGCAAATTATAATCATAATTAAAATAGGAGTCGAGTATAGGCGCCTTCTGAAGAAGAAAATTATAGCAGGGGAGGGAAAAAATCGAGTACATTAGATAATAGAAAAGAACGAAGAAAATCGCGAGAACCGAAAGAAAAGGCAAAATGATTTCACGGGAATCAGGAGGAAGATAAAAGAAATTAAAAAAGTGAAAGGATCTGTTTGCATTGATCGGAGAAAGATCTGGCGAAGAAGGACGCAGGAAAATGAAATAGGTTTTGTTGAGATAGAAAAGGAACCTGTTGCTGGCGAGCGACTTGTTCTCGAAGCTTGGAGGCTTGCTTTCTGATAGCATCCATTCAAGACCCGAATGGTTGAATCTCTAAAATAGAGTGTTGAATGATTTCAGACTGAAGAGTCACCACCGGCAACAATGGAGTTTGTATCAGAAGATACGCAGAGAAAGGACAAGCTTTTCAAAATTGTGTTATAAATTACTACAACCTTGTTTTAGATATTTTCGTTAATTATTCAATAAAACTAAAAAGAAAGATAAAATTAAAAAATATAGGATAAAATAAAAAATAACAAATAAGTTAGAAAATGAAAAATATTAACTTAGTCTAGTTCATTTGAAAAAATTTATATTGAGGTAAACATTAGTTCTTTAAATATTCACTCGTAATTAATTTTATCTTTCAAATATTTGAGTATAATGTTAATAAATTAATTTTTAAATATTTATAATACTATTAAATTAATCTCACAAATATTTAAAATATATTACTTTAGTTTAATTCTATAAATATACATAATAAATCTTTAAAATTAATTTAATGTCAAAATAATTAAAATACAAAATTAATAATAAACAGACGGGAGATTTTTTTTGGTATAATCACGAGTTAAGATAAGATTAATCTCGTTCGTACTGCATGGCTGGCAGTGACCCCCAGAAATTTGACGTAGGTGGGATTCGAACCATGAATCTCTCGCTATGGATCGTTCCGAACTTAGCGGGACCTTATACCCGGCTAAGCTAATCCTTGGAGTTACAAACAAGAGACTTATATGTTTTTCTATTTTATACTTTTATTTTCTAATTATAATATTTAAAATAGGGTGGGTAAGATAAAAATTAATTTAATTCTTTCCCAAATTTTTTTTACCAACAAAAAAAAAATAGGGTGGGCAGGATAAACAATGTGATTGAGTTTTGTTTTTTTTATTAATTTAGACAATTATTCAAACAACTGAGTTTGAAATGCGCTCGTTGCGACTTGTATGTAAATCAACCCAACTCCTTAATTTATTAAAGATTAATTATAATTTGCTTATTTCGTCTTATCTATGATTTATAATAAAAAATTTTAAAATTTGTGATTTATTTAGTGTATTTTCAAATATACAGTTTACTATATAATTTTACCTACAGTCAAAATGTTATTAATTTTTTAAAAAAAAATTATCACTAATTCGATAAAAAATACATATGCATACAGTAAACAATACATTTAAAAAATACATAGAAAATGTATATTTTAAATATTTTTCTAGTAAACCACGCGTAAGATAAATTTCAAGGAACAAGTTATAATTAGCCTAGTTAATACTAATAATTTGATAAAAATATTGACTTATATAAATATTTTTAAAAAAACAACGATTTAATTTAATATATATTGACGTTTGATTTTACTTTTGGGTTGCTCATTTTAATTGAATAAATAAAAAAAATTATGTTTCAAAATTAAGTTTCAGTCTTAAATAATTATTTGTTATAGTCCGTGAGGATTAAAAATAAATGTATTTTTCGGTGTATTTGGGAAACGGACTGAAATCTAAGGTTTTTGGCTTTTGGCTGTGAAACTGGTTGAAGGTCGTGAGATTATGGCTGTGAAGTTGGTTTATTGATCAGAATTGTTTGGTAACATAGATTATGTAATAAGTGACCAAAAAGAATAAATAATACTATATTAATATTTAATATAATAATAATATCAAATAGTAGTGGGTATTTTGTGATTTTTAAAAATAAATAAAGATAATTTTGGAAGTGAAATATTGAAAACTCTTCCTTAAAAGCCAAAAGCCACTTGAAAGAGCTTTGCAAAAGTTAGTTACAAAAGTCACAATCTCATAATCAAAAACCTTATTTTTATAATTACCAAACAACAACAAAACTTTTTAAAAGATAAAATCCCTTTAAAAAGCCTCCCAAACATAACCTTAAGCTCGATTCATATTTTCAGAATTATAAGTTGTGGGAGCGAGCAGCATTTAAGGATGCACAAGGTAAAATCTTAATAATAAGCAGATTAGGGAAGAAAAAACTAAACAAACAAAAAACTTTTGCAAGTGATGAAGTTTAACGAAAAAAACCAAAAATGCAATAAATTACCAACGATGGCAAACAATTAAGTGAGCATTTTGAGTCTAAGTAAGGTGTTTTGCATCCTATAACACGGTGTTCCAGTTTTCTGAAAGTTTGGCAAAGAAGAATTGTCAAGGCATCATCATCATCATCATATGATAAAAATAAAATATTCCAAGCTAATACCTTGCATTTTACGTCATCTTTATTAATATTGTTTGGCCACACGCCGTTAACTTTAATGTCCTTATAATTAATCTTACATCATAATATTATGAGATATTTATATTAGATCTCTTACCATGAGATTGTTTAAATGGTGTGTTTGTGTTAAGCAATCGTTTTTAGTAAGTAATTTTTTATTGCAGTTTACTGATGTGACTTAGGTTACTTAGTTGAGTTGCTTAAATAAGTAACCAATACTAAGTGTTGCTTGAAGAAGAAGTGGGACAAAATAAATATAATTATAATGTAAGAACTTTGTATTGTGGGGTACATGCAAGATCTATGTGAGTTGCTTAATAAGAATTTTAGTTGTTTAAATTAAAAAAATAATATATACATGCGGAACCTACCAAAATATTATAAAATATTTATTAAACAAATTAACTAACAACCTTGCATTGTACATGTTCTTGTGATCTCTACTTTTAGTTGAGAAAAAAGTGCCACGCCAAGTCTATTAGCCCACAAATGAAGATAACAAGTTGACAACAAGGTTTAAAAGGGAAAAATGTTAAACCCCAAAGATTCATCATTAGATATAAGGAGATATTATTATAATTAAGCTTTCAAGGTTTTAGTGCATGTTTGGCTACACATACTTTTATTAAAAAATACTCTTATTTGTAATAATTTTAATAAAATTGTAAGCAAAGACCAAAGTTATGTGTAGTAACGAAAATACTCTTATTTGTGTATCTAAAATTCAAAGTTTTGTTCATAGCTAGAATTATTTGGCTTTGTGAGTTGCCCACAGGTGCTTCAGGGCATTAAACTCACGCATTCATCTGGAACTGTTGATGTTGTTGTAGAGTTCAAGCTCAAGTATAATTAAAAGGATACTAGCAACATGAAATAACAAGTTGGTTTGGTTTGAATGTGGTTTAATTGGGCCTCTTGATCATTTTAACCAAGTCTTTTAATCAGTTTTATTTTGGGCCTCTTTGTTTTGTTAACTTTATTGCCCTCGGATATAGCCTTTTCGAGTTTCTCTCTGGTTTGTTCAATAATTCTTTCATTCTTGTGTCAGCATATTTGACATCACACGTTATATTATCAAATTTTAAAAATTTATTTCATAAAATATTCACTCAAATTCTGAGAATTCAAATGACCTAAAATGATTTTATAGTGCCAAAAGTGTTGCTCACCTTATCGTACATAGGCAGCCACAGTTCTTAATTATTATTATGTACAAGATCTGTGGATGGTGGAGTCATATATAATTTTCTCAATTCTCAGTCTCCTAAGATTCAAAGACTTTGGAAAAACAATATCTAACTTCTTATGCAACAAAGTAAGCAAAATATTCAACGATAGTGAAGATAGTGAAAATGTGAGATTCCCTTTGGACTAAGCCTAAAACGAACTTTCTGTGGTCAAAATTTTCTAAAAATTAATTAATATTTATCATTAATTAATTGTTAATACTGAAAATAAAATATTATTGTGTCTATTAAACATAATTAAGATTCGTATCTAAACAAATCACAACTATTTACATATTATTCACTAAAATATTTGATTGATCTTTTATATTATGTAAAAATTATATTTTGGCCCTGTTAGTTTTTTATTATCAATTTCTCCCTTTTTATTATGTCTATATCTTAATTTAGTCTTTTATTTTTTTCAATTTAATTAATCTCTTATCTTTATTCATTTATAAATTCCAATTTAATTTTTCTGATATGTTATGATGCATTAAATTAAAACTTTAAACAAATAAAAAATCATGAAACTGAGGCAACAAATGAAGATAAAGTAAAAAAGTGAGAGAGAAAAAAAAGAGTACAACTATTGCCATTTCAGTTTGTTTATTGTCACTCCTCTTTAATTAATTTAATAATACTTATACATTCATACTTTTATTTTATTGGTTTAGTGTTAAACATACATATATACTTGAAAAATATATTTTCAATTATAAAATATTCATAAAAGACTATAAACAGTAAGGATTTAAGTACATGAAAAGAGTTCAACCCAAAAGACTAGTCTAATAGATAGGAGAGCCTCATGATTCAAATATCATATGTATTGCGTTTCCAATTCTTCTCAATATGAGACTCCTAACATTTCGACTCCCTTGAGTTTAATTTAACGATCGACATCAGCAACGACTTCACTCTATCGACACTAATTTGGTATTAACTCTCTTCTCTCTTTGGCAGCTTCACCCCATTTATCAATATTCGTTATTAATTTTAACCTAACATATAATAAGTAACCATTTATGGTGGGTTCAATCTACCAGTTATTAAGATTTAAACATATTAAAAAAAGTCAAATACAAAAAATCAACTAATTAAATGTGAAAATCTCTTATGACTTAAATACCACATAAAATTTTCAATTTTAATCAACTTGAGACTCATGACATTAATAATATACAAATTGGAGTGACGTTTCATCATGTTGACATACACAAAGTACACCAGACTATGAAGTGGCGTTATACTTGCTTGGTGTCGTGCAATGCATACACACATATATACATATGCGCATGAAGCATGATATATATATATACATATATAGAGAGAGAGAGAGGTTTAAGTGTACCGTGTACGTACGTTTAACGAAATCAATTGATTTCAGCTCTCACATCGACTTGAATATATATAATTAGGGAGGGTCATGCTGACAAATTCAATTTCTCCTGCTCCTGGACAACGTAACCAGTGTCTTTATTAATAATATTTTTTTTATCATTTTCAATTTAATTTGGTGCACGCACGCTAGCTACTTAGGGTTTGTTTAAAATAATTTTAATTTATAATTTTTAAAAATTGTATTATAAAACAGATTTTAGAAACAGTTTTTAAAAAAAATGAGAGGAGTTTTCAATAAAAAATTGTGTGTAAATTCAAAAAACTGAAAATCAAAACATGTTTGAAATGTTTTCATATTTTAGTTTTTAAATACTGAAAAACAAAATCTGTTCCCGAAAACTGCTTTTGAAAACTCGACTGACAAACGGGTTTTTTAGTTTTCTGTTTTTAAAAACAGAAAACTGTTTTAAAAAAGAGAAATCAAACAAGCCCTTAATCTCTTATAGTATTTTCTTTTTTATATAACATGCATTCAGGACATACCCTAGCTACTGATTGGAGATAAGGCAACAAACATAATAGGTCTTAGAAATGACATATGTCTAACTCTCCTTAAAAGTTAGTTCACAAGAAGAGAGTTGCCGAAAAACTTGTAAAGGCTACTATTGCTCTCATCCTAGGTAATGTCGGACTTTTTCTCCCAACAATAGAAAAACAGAGTAACTTCCGTAGCCATAACTTCCGTAGCCAAATAATATAATTTTATTAAATGGCCCGAGTTATTTTTTGGGACGGTCTTCTCACTAGAGATATTTTTAAAATTTAAAAAAAATATTATTTATATATTAATTATGATATTTTTGAATTAAGTATTTACTTTAAAATGCATATGAACTCTCTTTTTTTATATTTTAATTTGAGTTAATATACAAATTAGTTTCTAAGATCATATGAGTGTTTTATTTTAATTGTTAACTTTATCAAAATTTTACTTAAGTCTTTGACTTATAAGATAGAACATTTTAGTATTTGATTGTGTGAAAAGTTAGTCAATTTAATCAATGACTTATATATAAAAAAAAAAATCAATCATTTTAGTCTAGAGTGAATTAAAATGAATGGTATTTTACAAACTCGTGGACTAAAAAGAAATTGATATAATCAAGGATTAAAATGACTCACGCGAACAAATCAATGGCCTAAAGTAGTGGTTCACTCATTTTAGTTTTCATAAAAATAATTTGTGCAATTCTTATTTATATGATAAAAATAACTAATAAATTCAAAAAAAATTAATTGACTTAGATGATTGTTCGACACTTGTTTAATCAAATTGCGAATTAACTACCCAAATAGATTTAACATAGTGGAAGCATACTAGGTCCAATAGTTTGAGAATGTATACAAACATACTCACTTCACTATGAGGTCGTTAGCTCAATTCCGGCAAAAAAAACATTCCCTTGAGGAAGAGATATACTCATGTCGCTCTAACATTTAAAATTGTGAAATTTCTTGTCCATAGTTTTTTTTCCTTATAAAAAAATGAAGAATTTCTTTAAATGTATTATTTATTAATATATTTAATGTTACAAAATCCTTGTATTTTATTTAAGAAAAAATTAAATTTTAATTTTTTATTATTTTTAATATATTAATTTTAATTTTTATGATTGACCTCCCAAAAAATTATGGTATAGCTTCACCACTCCTAAACTAGCGAGTGAGACAATAAATATAGGTTATGCAACTAAATATAAATTATCATAATTAAAAATTTACAGGTTAAAACTAATTTAATTAAATTATGTGAATTTTTTAAAAAATTAATTAATTTATTAAAAAATTAAAATTTTTAATCTTATCATTTATATTTGGTTGTATGGCGCGGCGTAAATTTACTCATTCTACTCTCGAGATATATATGTCCGGTACTCCGGTTAAAATGTTAAATCACTGTTTGTTTGAAATTCATGGTCCCATTTGTTTAACGTCACATACATGTAATACTATCACGATAATTTTTTAAAGAAGATTATTTTTTTCTATTATCTTTTAATGAAACAATTCATAAGAATTACCCCGGTCATCGAAAAAAAAAATTAGCGAGTGGTTGTTTTAAGTTATATAAAGATATTTTTGAGTATATGAAGTTTGGAATATTATATATTCACGTTTGATTAAATCTTTAATTAAGATAATATTCTAAGTATGACTTATTCTAAAAAAAATTATAATATATTTTTCACAAATCGTATTTCCATAATGAGAGAAATGAATAAATTAGATTCACATGAAAATATTGATATTATAATTAATTTTTCAATTTTCATAATTTTTCTAAGTTCCGAATATATTCTCGTAGACATTAAACTTCATCCAAACATAATTATAAATATACTCAAAAATGAATTTCCTAACTACAATATTTTTTAATATATAATTTCAAGCATCTAAGAATTAAACATACCTCTTCAAATAAACGCTCCCTGAGAATTAAACAACGGTGGGGCGAGAACCAAACAATTTTCTATATGCCCACCGTTAGAAAGATCTATTGCATATACTTATTCATAACAATATGGATCACTAATAAAACCTAATGAGTAATTGACCAACGACACACAGGTACGTTGTTGAGGACCAACATTCCGGATTCTTGCATCCCAACATGTTGAAGGGTTCAACGACGGACCGGCCCCGTACACCGGCCCAACAACACGTGTGAATTTCTTTTTAAGGTATAAATACATATACACAAGGCGGGTACTGATATGATCATCTTAGCCTTATACACTTACAAATCCTAACTCATACTAACTTGATCGTCGGAGTCCTTGCAGTTACCGTCTGTCTCTTGGTGGAGCAAACTGAAGCACCGAACAGTTCGCTGGATCACGCCGTATCTGGATCCTAGGTACTCATCATACGTATTATTTATCACTCACTTATAAAACTTAATGCGTAATTGATTAGATCGTCGAAATTTTTACCGGCACTACTCTCACCTTCGTGAGTCAACCATACTCAGAGAGAGGAATCCATCACCTACAAGGCTACGACCTCTTCTGATAGTCAGCTACGCATCAATTAGAGTGTGATTTTGGATTACACGTTGATGGAAGACAATCAAGTGACAGATGAGTTTGCAAAGAAAGGACTTACGCCATTTTTTGCATAAATTTTGTGACAATAAGCAGTCACCTCTATGCTATTTTTGGCAAATAAAATGAATGTAAGTTTTATTCATTTTTAGTCTAACTATTTTTCAATTGTATAAATAAATAAATTAGTTTTCTCATAATTATTGTATACTTTATATTGTTTATATTTCACCTAGCTAGTTTGATGTTTATGGACATTCACGGGATATTTGATATTTTTTTTTTTCGAAAAAAAGGCATCATAAGACACCAACTCAGTTAATCGGAAGGAATGATGAAAACAAAAGCACAAGGCGATTGGACCGAATAAAAATATTTGTCAATTAAGCTAGGATTCGAACTCCGTACCCCCACACACATATTTTCATATGTTCATCAATTAAGCTACATGACTGGACTTATCCAGTGTTTGATTATAAAAATTGATGTGATACAGTATAAAAAATAAGATATTGGATAAATGATGTTTTTTTGTTTGTTATTCAATAACCTATGAGATAAATAATTGTCTAATGCTGGTTAAATAAAAAAATATCCTCTCTCACGTTTACTATTTTATCAAAATTTAACTACTTCTCTCCACTTCAGATGTAAATTGAACATGATTCTTTTTAGGATAAATTGTACTTCACTCCATTTTTGAGGTAAAATTGAACTCCACCTCATTTTATTAACTAAAGTTAGTTTCATTTTTTTATAATAGCTAATTGATTATTTTCTGCATTTTAGGTTTGAATAAGTTTTTAATCCCAACAATTTTTGTTTTTCATTTTAATCCAATTTCATTAAAAAAATTTATTTTTAGTTCTTAATAAAGTTAAATTTTTTCATAATATTTTTTAGGGGACCAAAAGAAAATTAAATAATACGATTAAAGTTAAAAAATTAATTTTTTTATCAAAAACTAAAATTAAAAAATTCAAGGGACTAAAAATAAAAATTTTGAATTAAATTTGTCAAAAGTTAAAAAAAAAAATTATAGGACGAACCACCCTTTGGTTAATTCAAAACATTTGTTTTTAATCCATATAAAATTTCATTTCATGATAAATATATAAATTTTTAGTCCTTGTAATTACTAATTATTATATTTAGTCCCTTTTTTTCTTACTTTAATCATGTTATTTGATTTATTTTTCTTTTGGTCACTAAAAAAATGTGATGCAAAAATTTAACATTATTAGAGACTAAAAAAAAAAGGTTTTGAATCAAGTTGTATTAAAAGGAAAAATAAAAATTTTTAGGACTAAAAGTTTATTTAAACTTAAAAACTAACCATTTTAATTTAGCAAAAAATCAATTAAGAACTAAATAATTTTCAAAAATTTTATTTTTAGTCCTTTGAATTTTTTAATTTTTATTTTCAATAAAAGTTTTAAATTTTTTAACTTTAATCCTATTATTTAATTTTCTTTTGGTCCCTAAAAAATGTCATGAAAAAATTTAACATTATTAAGAACTAAAAATAAAATTTTTGAGTTAAGTTACATTAAAATGAAAAACAAAAATTGTTGGGACTAAAAACTTATTCAAACCTAAAAACTAAACATTTTAATGTAGAAAATAATCAATTAATCATGGTAAAAAAAATAACCATAGTTAATTAAATGAGGTGAAGTGCAATTTTACCTCAAGAATGGGATTGTGAGTTCAATTTACTCTTCTTTTTATATATATCTTAACATGATTTTTTTTATATTCAAATAATTAAAAAATACGCAAAAACACATTTTTGGTCTTTTATCTTTGATGTTCGATTTATTTTAGTCCTCTATCTTTTTCTTGATTCATTTTGGTCCTCTATCTATTGATTTTGATTCATTTTGGTTCTCTATCTATTGATTTTGATTCATTTTGGTCCTCATGACCGAAACAGCGACCAGATATCGACTGGTGTCCGATAGGACCAAAATGAATCAAAATCACTAGGTAGAGGACCAAAATGAATCGAAAAAAAGATAGAGGACCAAAATGAATCAAATGTCAAAGATAGAGGACCAAAAATGTATTTTCACCTAAAAATGTTAAATAAATAAATTTAAATTTAATAATAAATGTTCGAAAAATAAAAGAGTCAAAATATTGTTAAGTAATAATTTTTGTTTTTTTATCATATAAATATTATATCACGGAATGGATATTATAATAAAATATGTGTAGTAATTATTTATCAAAATATGAAAAAATATTCATAATTAATAATATAGTTATAAAAAGTTTAATAAAATTTACGTAAAATTAATAATATATAAGATATTATTGTAAAATTTATATTGCACATTTTATTTTGTTCATTGATCACCAAACATCTCGCAACACAAAAAGTTGTTATGCACCTCATTAAAATTGTATTATACTATCCAATACACGCATCAAACGCACCAAAAAAACTAATCTTAGGGTAAAACAATCCAAACATTATCATATCCCCCAAAGACAAAGAAACCTTAGCTAAATAATCAGCAAAGATATTAAATTTCCTTTTATTGTGGTGTTGGTGATGAGTGATGCCCCACAACAATAGTCAAGCAGCATTTAAAGAGTATTTGATTTCTATTTTTATTTTTTATTTTAGATTTTTTTAATTTGTACCTTATAGTTAATAATAATTAATAACTAATAAAAAAAAATTGTAAAGAGAAGTTATTAAATATAGTAAAAAGAAATCCAATTCAATCACGACAAAAAGATTGTCATTTACTAATGTTTTATTTTGGCTTCCATTAAATTAGCCACCGTTGGTATAGTAATGTGAATACGAAAGGGGACCGTCTTGATTTTCAATTGCGCGGAAGAATATATTCGGATGAGTCATAATTGAGACTAAAATCTAAGATAAAATATGACATGGGAATTAAAAAGGGAATTAAAGGATTCAGATTAGGTTGGAGGCGTCACACAAAGGTTGGTTATCTCTAGTGAAGGTTCAATCATCGAACCTTGTTTTGGGAGAATTATTCTCACAAAAGCTAAAAGTTAATCACTAACTCTGAATATTTTTATTCATCAAATGTGGCCTTTAAATAGGCAAAGTTTACAAAGTATAAAAACGAAAATTAAAAATCATATTCTTAGACTAAAGATGGTGTGCCCCCTATGCTGATTGGGCAAGTAATTGTCTTCCTAATCTACTAAAATCTGAAATTAAAATTAAAGATATTTCTAGAAGAAAATATCAATCTAAAAGATTACGTACAAATATTCCTAGAATCTAAAAGATTAACGAAAGATATTCCTAGAAGATAATATCACTCTAAAAGTTTAAGTTTCACAGAATAAAAGAAATTAATCCTAGAAGATAAAATCTAATTAAAAGATAATTTTGAAAATTAAAATAAAAATAAATACTCCTAACTACTCTTAAAGATGGCGCAACAGATTAAGTTTTCTATTTCTTTTTTTGGATCATATCATTCTCTCTCTCTTCAAAAGGATTCGTCCTCAAATCCATTGACTTATTTGTTCTCTCGGATCAAAGACAACTTGTACGAATTCAAATTTGCTCCTTTCTTCCTTATGTTCTGAAGTTTTCTTCTTGTATTCTTCAATGACATAAAGGCTTCTCTCTTCAAAATTAAAGAATATAATTTCATCTATGCCAAAAGTATTTCTTTTAAAATTCCCAATAAAATTTTCCTCCACAAAAATATGAATAACAGCCACAATATGCTTATGATTTTCATTTGTGTTTTTAACCAAGCAAAAATCACAACATAAAATATTTTTGGTAGATGGCAAACCATGAGACTCCATAAGTTTACTTTCCTTGTCTCATGGATTTGGCTTCCAAGTGTGGGCTGAATGTATAAAGGAGAACTAGGAATTATATCAATGGATTTCTTCGTCAAACATGGTGATTCATTTGATGTTTCTTTGGAGGACTCATCCTTTAATTTCTGTGAAATGAAATCACCAATAGAAGAAGAAAAAATATTAGAGTTCAAACTTTCATGATTCCTTTTCTCACTTTCATTTTCTTTCTCAATTTTTTTTCTTTTTCTTGTTCTTCTTTTTCTTTCTCCTTTTCCTTTTCAATTTCTTTTTTCTCTAGTTCTTTTTCTATTTCTATTTTTCTCCTCTCTTTTTCTTTTTCAGCTTCTCTTTCTTTTTGCTTCTTTATTCTTTCTATTTTCTTTTGTCAATATGATTCATATTCTTCGTAGGATTAAAAACCTCAAAAATCATATTTTTCTTCCTTTGGCTTTTCTATAAATATTGATGGTTTAATATCTCTCCTTTAGGATGCCTTTTCTCTTGAGTCAATCAATCTTTTTATCAAATGTCACTAATTGCTCTTTGAATAACCTTTCTATTTATTGGCCAAATTCCTCTAATTGACGCTTTAAGGTTGTACCTTCTTTAAGGGAGATCTCCTCTTTGGAACCTTCCATTTGAAAATCAAGAGCCGAAGCTCTGATACCGATTGATGTGAATGCGGAAGGGGACCGTCTTGATTTCCAATTGCGCAGAAGAACATATTCGGGTGAGTCATATTTGGAACTAAAATCTAAGCAAAAATATGACATGTGAATTAAAAAGAGAATAAATGGGTAAGGTTGGGTTAGAGGCGTCACACAAAGGTTGGTTCTACCTTTGATAAGCCAGCGAGACGTCGCACTAGAGTGGTTTGAGTTCTAAATAAATCTCTAGTGGAGGTTCAATCACTGAACCTTGTATTGGGAGAATCACTCTCACAATAAGTTAAAAGTTAATCACTAATTCTGAATCTTTATTCATCAAATATGGCCTTTAAATAGGCAAAGTTTACAAAGGATAAAAACGGAAATTAAAATCCCTATACTTAGACTATGTGGCGCGCCCCTATATGATTGGGCAAGTAATTGCCTTCCTAATCTACTAAAATATGAAATTATAAATAAAGATATTCTTAGAAGATAATATCTTCCTAAAAGATTAAGTAAAGATATTCCTAGAATCTAAAAGATTGAGTAAAGATATTTCTAGAATCGAAAAGATTAAGTAATGATATTCCTAGAAGATACAATCTAATTAAACAATAATTCTAAAAATTAAAATTAAAATAAGTACTCCTAACTACTCTAAAAAATGGCGCCACATATTAAGGACGTGTTTGATTTCTCTTTTTGAAAACAATTATTTGTTTTTAAAAATAGAAAATTAAAAAACCCGTTTGACAGTCGAGTTTTCAAAAAGAAGAGTTTTATTTTTCAATATTTAAAAACCAAAATATGAAAACATCTGAAACATGTTTTGGTTTTCAGTTTTTTGAATTTACACACAAATTTATATTAAAAACTCCTCTCACATTTTTTGAAAATTGTTTTTGAAAACTGTTTTATAATACAATTTTTGAAAACTAAAAACCAAAACTGTTTCAAACAAACCCTAAGTTTTCTATGTCTTTTTTTTTGTTCATATCATATAGAATTTGTCTAACCGAATTATTCCGTTAGTATAGGTTGATAATATCTATAATAACGGAAAAATTAATAACTACTAACAAATAAATTTATTACTATAAATATTTGATATATTAACGATATGTAAAGCGATAGTATATATTAATTTTTTACTAACATATTTATTTGTTAGTAATTGTAAATTTATCCATTAGTATAGATATTATCAATATTTACTAACGAATTAGTTCCGTTAAACAAAGTCTATACTAACCGTGGCTAATCCAACTGAAGCCAAAATAAAGTGCTAGTAAATACAATTTTTTTAAGTAAATTATTAAAAAATTCAATTTAATTATTATTAACTTATACCTATAGGTATAAGGTAGAAAAATTCTTTTATTTTTATTATATTTTAAAAAAATTACAAAAAAATAAAAATGCTGAAAAAATGAAATAACAACAGAAAATAAAAATAAAAATAAATATTTTTTTAATATTTCAGCAAAAAAAAAAAAAGAGTAGCACAGATTTCTGACGTGAATATTTAATAATAAATACATTAAGAAAAATGTTTAGTTCTCCTACTAAATTCTCCTGCCCACTTAATTTCAACCAATGTCATTTATTTCCCACTTAGCATTTATTTTATAAAAAATAGTTGACACTTGTCAAAATTAAGTAAGTAGAAAGATTTAATAAAAAAAATTAATAGGAAGATTAAATAGTACTCCTACATTAAATTCAAAAGAAACTTATATTCCTAAATATAATTCACCTTCTAGAAGAAATCTTTGATCCTAAATATAAGTCACTAACTAACTTATTAATTGAGTTTTTCTTTTTTACCCTTTCTACAATTTTCAAAGATTTAATTAATGATAGAGTGAGAAAGTGAGTGTAATAAGAAAAAGAAAGAGATATTAATTTTTACAGCATTTACTAGCACATTTAAGTTGAGGGCATAATTGAAAAAATTCTCTTTTTTTTACACAAATTTAATAAGTTAATTACCATTCTTTAATTTTGTTGATTCGGTTAAAAATGACTTATATATAAGACTAAAGAGAGTAATTTTTTTTTTTTTTTCTTTGATGGGATGACAGCTAAGAACCCACAAAGCATAAAAGGAACGCGCCTGGGATGAATGGTTGAGGACAGGAAGTAATGGCTCCAAACGTGAAAGTTGAGGCCACGAATCTAAGCGCCTCACACTTTCAAAAGTGAATAACCACCGAAACAATCACGCGCCAAACAGTTAAGGGTGTACTCTATTTTTTTAAGGTATATATTCCCTCCGGAATCATTTATAAGAAAAAGAAAAAAAAATAATTTATATATATTAAAAAAATTAGTTAAATATATTTAATTTTTTTATTTTTAAATAAATATTTAACTCTATTTAATAAATTAATCTATCATATTTATTCTCTCTACTTAAAAAGTTAAATAGTCAATTAAATAATTGTGCTTAAGACATTAAATGAAGTAAAAATAGTTAGAATTTACTTATATTTTGAGACAACAAACTTAATATTTTTTTTCTTATAAATCATTCTGGAGTAGTATAATATATATACTCCATCCATTTTAAAATTATAGTTATTTTAGGTTTTTTCACACATATTAAGAAATTATTGATATTGATAAATTTTCAAGCAAATGATATCTAGTGCCCTAAGAGCACTATTTAAAGAGCCAAATATAGTAAAAATATGTTGGAAAATGTAATTTTTTATATTCCCTAGAGACTAAATAATGTGCACTTATAATTGTTTTTCTACTTATAGTAACCTTAACTAGTGCCCTAAGGACATTGTATATCAAGACTCAAGTTTTTAGTACGAGTGGACAAAGATGTTCAATTAGAAGCTAAAGTGATTGACAAAATAATTAAAAAGAAAAATAATGATTGCTGAATAAATGAGGTAATGAAAGAAAAATATTAAATTATGTAATAAGGTATATAATTATAATTATATTCTCAAAAATCACATTCTTAAAAATGTTATACCCAGAATAAATTTAAAAAAAAAATTAGTTAGAAATTAATATCAATGAGAATAGAAATTATGAAAAACAAATTAAGATAATATAGTTTAATTGTAGTTTTAATCCATTTTATTTGCGTTTTGGACAATTTTGGTCTCTTTTATTTTTAAAACGGGTGATTTTGGTCTATCCATTAGCTAATTTAGTAACCGTTCACTTCCAAATTAATGGTGGAGGGACCAAAATTATTTAAAATTAAAAGTTTTCAAAAAATATTAATTTAATGATAACTTCTCTCTAAATTAATGATAAATTTCAAATCGTTTACTACAAATAATTAGAAAAAATTGTAGCTAATTAATAATTTTTGGGAATACATATTATCACTAAACAATTTTACTTTATCCTAACATTAAATTGACTAAAAATCATGGCTAATTTTTTTATAAAAAAAAAACTAATTGGGGGACTAGAATCGCTCGTTTTTTTAAATAAAGGGGACCAAAATTGACTATTTAAAACTTGGGAGACCAAAATCACCCAAAAGGAAAACAATGGGGGCTAAAACTGTAATTAAGCTAAATAATATTCTCGAGAATAAATTATATCCAAGTATATTTTTCAAAGAGAAATGCTATATCCTCTTACTAAATTCTCCTACTCGCTTAATTTTAACAATTGTCATTTATCATTTCAAAAAGTAAATATATGGTGAAATATATGTGACAATTGTCCAAATTAAGTGCATTGGGAAATTTTTAGGATGGTGTAGTATTAATTACCTTAAAACAAACGACTATTAAAATATTTGGCGCGGGTGATCATCTATGCCTTTTCTTCACAATCAAACAGTACACATAAGAGCATGTTGAAAAATGATTTTTCAAAAAAAAAAATTGTTTTTTTTTTTAAAAAAAACTTTTAGAATATGTTTGGATGAATTTTCATTAGGTTATTAAATTATTTTTTATTCACAACTCCAAATAGTTTTTTTTTAAATAAGCAAGAATTTGGGGCGTGTCTAGATTGGCTGTGAAGTATATTTTTTCAAAGAAAAAAGCTATATCATTATATTAAATTCTCATACCCATTTAATTTTGACAATTGTCATTTATCATTTCAAAAAGTAAATACCGAATAAAAGATATATGACAGTTGTCAAAATTAAGTAGGAAGATTTAACATTTTTCTATTTCAAAACTTAAAAAAAATATGGGAACATCATATTCAGATGTTCATATTCTCAAGAATGATATTAATTATCTTAAAACAAACTCCTCTTAAAATATCTTATGTTCGTGATCATCCATGCCTTTCCTTCACAATCACATAGGATAAGAGCATGTTTGGAAATGATTTTTTTTCATAAATAAAGTTGTTCCTTTAAAAAAAAAAGGCTTTTAAAGTATATTTGGATGAATTTTGATTACATTATTAAAATTGTTTTTTTTTTGTCACAATTCCAAATATTTTTTTTTTAAAAAAAAATAAGCAAGAATTTGGGACGTATTTATATTTATTCAAAGAAAAATGTTATATTCTCCTACTAAATTTTCTTACCCACTTAATTTTGACAATTGTCATTTATCATTTTAAAAAGTAAATATTTTGTGAAAGATATATGGTAATTATCAAAATTAAGTCGATAAATATTTATAAGAAAATTTAGTATTTATTTTTTCAAAATTTGAAAAATTTTTTGGGAACATCGTATTCAGATGTTCACATTCTCAAGAATGATATTAATTACCTTAAAACAAACGCTTCTTAAAATATTTGATATGCGTGATCATCCATGCCTTTTCTTCACAATCACACAAAATACATAAGAGCATGTTTGGAAATGAATTTTTTTCCAAAAAAAAAGCTGTTTCTTTTTTAAAAAAAAAGCTTTTAGAGTATGTTTGGATGAGTTTTAATTAGGTGATTAAATTAATTTTTTTTGTCCCAACTCCAAATAGATTTTTTCAAATAAGGAAGAATTTGGGGCATGTTTGGATTAGCTATGAAAAAAGAATTTGTTGTCTGAAACATAATAAATTTTTGTTTTGGTATATTTGCTGTGATATGCGATTTTTAAGAAAATTTGTAGCTGTGAAAAGTGATTTTTTAAGCTTTTTGAAACAATGTCCAATTTTTAGCTGAACCATCAAAAACTTTTTTCTTTGTTAAAAGAAGAATAAAAAATTGTTGTAAGTGCAAAATCAAACAATCCAAATGTTGAACCCAAAAATATCCAAAGATACCCTTGGAGCTTATTGAAAAAAATAGCTTTAATCTACTTTCTTTTTATCATGCAACCTTTCACTAGAAAAAGTAATTTTTATATCATCTATCATAAAATATTATCTACAAAATAACTTTTTAATAATTTACCAAAATAAAAATTGATTATGTTATAATCAATTATACACATAATCGATTCTCAAAATAATTTAATTTTCACTTTTAATCCAAACACGTTTTTGCTAACCCTAAGACTTGGCTTAGCAGTATAATGCCCCCTAAGTTCATAGGGGGACGATCCACAGCGGAGGTCCCGTGTTTGAATTTCATCTATGCTAAATTCTCGGAGCCACGCAGCGCGAACTTAAAGGTAAGAAAACCAATAATTATAAAAAAAAACACGCTTTTACTAACTATAAATTACTTATTTATTAGTTTTTTTTAAGGTTTATTATTAGTTTTAACACAATAGCCAACAAAACTCATAATAAATAAATAAAGATTAAGTTACAAATTTAATACTCGTATAAGCTATTCATTTTTAGGAAGTATTACATCTACTTCTCTTTTAGGTTTGTATACAGATTAATGTTGAACTCAACATGTTTTTTAAATTATATTGACATTTTTTTTGGTCAAGAATTATATTGACCTTATAATTTGAATTTGGTAACGTGTGCAAATCACATGAAATATCAATGTAACAAAAACAATATTATAGGAGGTCGGTTCATGTGAACAAAAAAAACACCAAAGAATGTTGGTGTGACAAAAAAATCATCGAAAAAAATTCCATCTAAAAGTATTTTGTTTTTGAATATAATAAGAATTCGTTATTTCCGTCAGATCTACCTTGAGATATGAAATTTTAAGTAAAAGCACTTTTACTCTCTCCTAACTCTAAAATAAATATACTCTAAAATAAATATGCGCTAAATTAGTTTTTTTTTTTAAAAAAACATAAAAACTAAATTGAACCTTTTAATTTAAGACTATTAGAATATATGACCCATGTGAAGTTGTACTATTGAAAAATTAATATCACGGATGTAACTGAATAACGGGTTTGATGTGTTCCGCGAGAATGTGGAATTGCCGCGTAATAAAATATCAATCCTTAGAAACTGCACAACAAAATTAAATATGTTTTACATTAAAACTATCTAAACGTAACTAACTAATTTAAAATAGATAAAGATCTGAATAAGGAGAAATTAATTAAAATAACACAAATAGATTTTAATAAACAAAATATAAAGATAATTACGAACAAATAATTTAAAAAAGTTTAGGATGTAGTTCGCATCGAGTACTGACAATAAAATTCTATTAAATAAATTAGTTTTAAGAGGAAATTATCCTAATTTTAATTAGAGATAATTATACTAACCTCCCTTAAGGTTTGTTTATATTACACTTACTCCCTCTAGTTTTTAAAATTACATTTACCCTCTTGAAGTTTCTACATTCACTACAAAAATGGTAAAATCAAATAAAAGTAATAAAAGTAACAAATGGTAAAATAATTTTTTTTAAAAAAATGCAAAATATGCATAGTAACACCATTTAAAAAATTAACATTAAAGAGGTTTGTGTAATGAAAGTAAGAATTTTAAGGGGTTAAGTGTAATTTTGTAAACTGAAGAGGAGTAAGTGTAATATAGACAAATTTCAGGGAGATTAGTATAATTATTCCTTTTAATTATTGTTTTTTTTCAAAATTACAGTAATATAACTAATCTAATCAACTTTTCCAATTGTGGTAACTTACTTCTAAATTTTCTTGCATTGTTAAGAAACTAGTCATGGTATTGATCAAAATATGAGACATCCTAAAACTTAAAAAGGAAGAAAGGAGATAGAGAAAATGTAAACGTTTATAACTTTATATTTTTAACTTTGATATCAGGGTGGTAAGGACAATTTTAGGATCAAACTACCCTTTTTTGTCCCACAGTCATGTTTACATATATACATTTATATACATATAACACTATTGTCTTAAATTATAATATTGATTATAATAAAGTTTTATTCCAATACTATGATTTTTATAACTATGTTAATTAGAATGTTCAACTTATTTTTTTATAGTGGCTTTCAGCGTTTAATTAATAATTAATCTAAATTATATAAATAAATTAATTTTTGAAAAAAATAATGTGAATGTGGGCTGTGGCGTGTTCCCGATCCTGACAGGTATAGGCCAGGTTTGTTTGGCTTTTTTCTTCCCGTCTATTTTATTTTAAACTCCAACTCACCTATTTGCATTTCTTGTGAAGAGTAAGATTATGTTTAACAACACTAATTTATAATTTTTTAAGAATTTATGATTTATAAATTATAATTTTTATTGTTTAGTAGAAATGTTTAGTAATTAAATTTTCATAAACTGAAAGATATAAAGTAACAATTTTTTAAAAATTATTTAAAGTAATTAATTAGTTAATAAATAGTTTTTATTTTCTAATTAAATAAATGAATAAACGCGGCGATGAGAAGGAAGAAAGCTTATTGAAAAATTAAGCACGTCAGGAAGCGAGATGAAGTGGCGAAACATTTGTGTTAGAAGTTCCACATCGGCTAGTGATATGGTCATTGTTCAGTTTATAAGGATGTGACAAACCTCATCTAGCTTTTGGGATTGAGTTAGGCCCAAACCCAAATTGTAAGATAATATCAGAGCCTATCCTAGATCCGTTTGTTGGGCCCCATGTTGTTGGATGTGTTATTGGGTGTTTGTTAGTCCCGTATTGTTGGGTCATCCGTTTGTTTGTCCACGCTCCAGCTGTGTAGTGTTGGGCGTGAGGGGACGTGTTAGAAGTCCCACATCGACTAGTGATATGGCTTTATAAGGGTGTGACAAACCTCATCCTACAAACTAGCTTTTGGGATTGAGTTAGGCCCAAACCTAAATTGTAAGAATTTGTTTACCTCTGTTCCCATTTTCGCATCGTTTGGTAATCAAAATTTCTAACTGGGACCTAGCTGGTTTCCTGCGTGATTAGTTCGTTCGTCCCCGTCTCTGTTTTCTGAAAACTGCTAGCGCCAAATTGCACTTTTGACATAGCAACACACACTCAATCCGAGCCGTTCATCATCACCTATAACGGAAAACCCACCCGCATTGCCTGTGGCCAGCGATTGTAACAGTCAAAACCGGCGTGTGATTTTTACGTTTTTGTTTTTAGCCGGTTGCATTAGACCTGGCCAGTTTTTTTTTTTTTTGGGTAGGGGTTCGGTTTGGTCAAAAAATAAGAATCGTCCATGGCAGAACTTTTGAATTTACGGAGCCATCAAGGATCCATTCAAAAAATATAAAATAAAATTATAAAAATAAAATAGACCAATAATAGTCAAGCCCCACCACGTGACCATATGTCACACGCTTGCTAGATTACCCTCCCCCTCGAAGAAAGAAAACTTAGCACTGTACTATTTATTTATGGGTTATTTATTTAAATTCAATCAAAATTGAAAAAAAAAAAAAAAAAAGCAGTACAGAACAGAGATACTGATAAGAGAGAAGGGAAAGAAAGAAAGATAAAGTTTAAGACAAGCACCAATTTCGCCCACGAACCACGCTTTCATTTCTCTTTGCTTCAAAGTTCAAACCTAACGAAACTCCTTTGCGGTTTCCCCTTTCGTTCTTCTTCACAGGTAATAATTTAATAATAATAATAATAATAGTAAAAAGAAAATCAGGACCAGATATTGATGAAAACGTTCATGTTTCTTATTTAGCTTTTACTGGGAGAACTGAATTTTCCTGAAAATAACGGTTGAATTTGTGCGTAGAAATGGAGGTTGCTGTGGCCAAAGCTTTGAAACCGAGTTTAAGGAGAGAGTTTATTTTCCAGCAAATGGTTAGCGAGGAGATTTGGTGCTTGAACGCGAACGCCGCCGTTGGTGGTGAGGATTTTTCCGTCGACGACCTCCTTGACTTCTCTGACGGAGAATTCCAACACCAACACGCCTCTCTTCACTACGAACAGCAACAATTCGACGAAGAAAACGTTTCCTCGCACTCACAGGACCACGATACCAACTCCAATTCCACCGCCGTTTCCTACGATTCCGTTTTCTCTACCGAATTAGCCGTTCCGGTGATGACTCCCTCTCTTTCTTTCTCGCTATAGCTCTCTGTTTTCCCGAAATTCCGTTTCCTAATTCTGTTTCCTAATTTGTGCAGGCTGGTGATTTGGCAGACCTTGAGTGGGTTTCTCACTTTGTGGATGATTCTCTCCCGGAGCTTTCTCTTCTTTACCCTGTCCGTTCGGAGCAAACCATCACGTGGCCTGAACCGAAACCTACTGTGTGTTCGGCGAAGAAAACTTCTCGTTGTCCCTCTGAAAAGAAAATAACCACCAAGGCAAGAACCACAAAAAGTAGAAAGCCCAACCCGCGCGTGTGGTCACTTAGCCCGTTGCTCTCGCGGCCGTCTTCGCCGTCGTCGTGTTCTTCGGTGTTTTCCTCGATGGCGCCGCCTGTCGTGTTCGGCGAGCCGCCGGCGAAGAAGCAGAAGAGAAAGAGCGAGGCGGCTCAATCGGGTGGGGCCCAGATTCAGCGACGGTGCAGTCACTGCCAGGTGCAGAAAACGCCGCAATGGAGGACCGGTCCACTAGGCGCGAAAACCCTTTGCAACGCGTGCGGGGTTCGGTACAAATCCGGTCGGCTTTTTTCAGAGTATAGACCGGCTTGCAGCCCCACCTTTTGTAGCGATATTCACTCGAATAGTCACCGGAAAGTGTTGGAGATTCGGAAGAGGAAAGAGATGGCTGGACCGGAGACCGGTTTGGCTCAGACCCAAATGGTTCCCACTTGCTGATTCGTTAGGTTAGTACTAGTAGTAGGGAATAGTATTACTGTATTAGAGTAGTAGATTAGGTAGGTATACCTCTACCAACCGGTTTGAACCGGGTTCTTTTTTGTATAATATATTTAGTGGTTTTAGACTTAGTGCTTGTCAGCTAGGCAGGTAACGGATATTATTAGGAAGGCATTGATTGTTTGTATCCTTTTCTTTTGTTTCCTAACGTTTTTGATTTATTTAATCTAATAACAGTTTTAAGTTTTTCTTTTTTATTAACAAGTGATTAAATTCGGATACTAGGACACACATCTATGACAACAGTTTTAAGTTTGATTGAAGGAAGAGTAATATAAACTGAATGAATATTATTACTTTAAATTTAATATTGTCTTTTATTTTTTTATTACTTTGATTGTTGTATATTAAAATAAAGATAAAATTACATTTTTAGTCCCTTAACTTTTTGTACCAATTCATTTTGGTTCTTTAATTTTTTTTTTATTGATTTTGATCCCTTAACTTTTATTTTGGATTCAATTTGGTCCCTACCGTTACTTTCGTTAAGTCATAATACAAATATCTAAATTGAACGGTAGGGACCAAATTGAATCCAAAATAAAAGTTAAAGGACCAAAATGAATAAAAAAAAAAGTTAAAGGACCAAAATAAATTGGCACAAAAAATTAAGGGACCAAAAATGTCATTTTACCTAAAATAAAAGAATTATAAATAAAAGTGATAATATCAAATTTAAATTCTGAATACAAATATACGAAGCTGATTTAATTTATAGCGATTTAATCAAGTTGGCCTGGTGTGTTTGATATTTTATTAGGTCCTGTGTAAGTGTCAAACTCTCTAGCTTTGGATTATTGAATAATTCAAATTAGTTGAGCGGTGTGTTTTTAACTTTCGTGAAAGGGAGGGAGAGAGAGAGTTGGAGTGTGATTGAAGCATTAAAGTTGAATGGCACTAATTTGAGACCAAGGAAGCTGTGCTAGTGCCAATTGGAGTGGTCAAGTAGTGGGTGGAGGAGGATTGATAATTCATTATTTGATTTATTTATTTATCTTTGTATCGTGTTTCTGGTCAAGTGAATCATGGACTAACTTGCTGCTTGATTGTAGGAGTATTGTATTTTGAGGGGTTGACAAGTACTCGTGGGTCAACAATGGTCCCTTGTTTATGACTCGCTTCCTTATTGCATTGCCATTTGCCAGTGCTATTTTTGAGTGCCATAGGGATTAACCTATCTGTCCATTGCAATCAAACGTGACTGCACATGGATACCAATATGTTTGGTTTTAATCACTTTGAAAAAATAATTCAGCTTTATTTTTATCAAACATGTTTCCGAATAAAATTCATTTTTCACTATTCAAACCAACAGGAGTTGTTGGTGGTGGGGCAAGAAATTATTTGTAGCCTTCAAGATAGGATAATCGATCTACAGCCATGACGATGGACGATGGTAGGAGGAACCATTCAATGAACATTACAAGGTGCATCGGATGGATGAGGTTGGAGGATTCTTTAGTCTTAGTATAGAATCTTTAGATTTCGAAACTTGTAACCACCCAAGTTTGTAAAAAGCACTTGCTCCATTCTATTATTGGACAAGACTTGCATACCCACTTTGGCGGATTGCTCCATGCTCTTTTGCTTTAACAATTAACTTAAACATATACTAAGAGAATACAAATATAAGATATAGCATATAATTAACAAAGATATACAAATTAAAGAAGCCAGCGAGTAAGCTAACATGAAGGTTGTTATGGAACTAACCCGCAGGCAAGGCACGTGGGTGGTCCAAGCCGTCGGTGTCATGTCGTGTAAACACGACATGGGCACCCGACTTAGAGCTTGAGGGACATCACCCCACGTGGAGACAGATCCGTACTTACCGCCGCAATTCACAGAAGTATGACAGTGACAAGTTTAACTTTAGTAACTCTATTAGCACTATAAATACCTGTGATTCATCTTTATTTGGTACGTATTCATTACTTGATACCTGAGACTATCAATCTGTGACACTTAGCTAATTTGATCGTCGGAGTGCTTGTAGGTACCCCTCATCGCCAAGTGAGTGGCCGGAGGAGTCGAACTACCGCGCCGGAGGCCATATTGGAGGTCATGTTCGCCATGCTCAAAGCATGACGGATCAAAAATTAATTAAGATTGCGTTAATTTTAATATTTCTCCGTCTAATATTATTTATCACTTTACAATTTTAATAAAATATTAATTATCTTTTTATTATATATACTCTTTATATAGTCAAACTTTTAATAAATAATGTGACAAAAAATAAGCTAAGGTTTGCATGAAATAGTATAAATGTTGCAGCTATATATGAAAGCCATATACATAAGCATCTCTGTTATCTAACATCCTAAATTTGGCAACTCCGTTATTAAAACTTAACCCAAAAAAAGTTATATTGAGCTTGAGCCTAAGTCCATGAAATAGCCTGGACATTATAGTTTGGCTATGAAATATATAGTTATTTGTAGCGTGTATCCTTCACTCAGAGGAAGACTCATTAGTATAAGTAGTACGTAATGCGGTTGAAATGGTTTGTGGCGTGCATCCTTCGCTCATATACTTGACTTATAATTTAGATTTTTTAGGCTTCCATTTCAAGATTAATAAAAATCAAGGATGAATTCAAACTCTTAATTGACGCATGTTCACGTTCAGCAAACAGTATACCTCTAACCGTATGAGTCTAGCACTACAAGAACGCACGGTAATAACGAAGGTTATTACCGTTGCTAAATGGCCAAAAGTCGTCGCTAATAAAGTCTTAGTGACGGCCAAGCGACGGAGGTCGAGCTGTCGTTATTTTTTTCGTTGCTAACTATTAGCGACGACCTTTACCGTCGCTAATTAGCGGCACTATTTAGCGACGGAAAAGACCGTCGCTAATAAACGTGGGTGTTTTTTTTTCATGCCAACTTTGCGACTGTTTATGCCATGGCTAATCATTTTTAGCGCCAAATTTGCGATGACGTTGATTTTAAGTGATTCGGAGAGAATAAGTTTTGGAAATAAGAAAATAGGGATAGGGGTAAAGGGAATGGCGCTGATTTTAAGTGATTCGGCCCAAAAAGCGACGATATATACCGTTGCTAAAATAAAATAAAAAAACAAATCATCGCCATTAGTGATGACCTTGATCGTCGCAAATGCAAGGACCGTCGCAAAATAGCGACGGCAAGGACCGTCGCAAACCCAGATTTTTTAATTTAAAAATTGTTTTCAGAAAAAAAAATTTAAAAAAAATAATTGTTTGGGCCTCCGTAGTGACAGCAAGGACTGTTGCAAACCCAGTTTTTAAATAAAAAATTGGTTTCAGAAAAAAAAAAGTTGTTTGGGCCTCCATAGCGACGGCCTTGACCGTCGCAAAATAGCAATGGCAAAGACTGTCGCAAACCTAGTTTTTTTTAAATAAAAATTTGTTTTCAGAAAAAAAAATTAAAAAAAAAGTAATTGTTTGGGCCTACAAAGCGACGGCCTTGACCGTCGCAAACCCAGTCTTTTTAAATTTAAAAATTGATTTCAGAAACAAAAAATTGAAAAAAAATTTAATTGGCCTTGTATGGCGACGGCCTTGACCGTCGCAAAATAGCGACAACAAGAACCGTCGCAAACCAATGAAATCATTAACAAAATAATTAAAATGTTAATACCGTCGCTAATTGTGAAATTACCGTCGCTAAGTAGCAACGGTTACGGGCCGTCGCTAAATTTGCGATGCTATTTCAACACATTCTTGTAGTGTAGGAAAGTTACCTATAAGAGCTGTAGTTATTTTTGTGACATGTCTATCTTATTTTAAGGGTTACTATATATGCATGTATCGAGGGGACCTCACGATACCCCACTCGTAGGTGAGTGATCGTGAGTAACCGATATAGATAGTGGGGGATTAAGTCTCATTGCTTTGAAGCCTGCATGTAATGGTCTATTAGCTAGCGTGCCGACCTACGGTCAGGGGACAAATCTTAAAGCAAACTGACAGGTCATTTGATACGACTTGAGGTGTAGGCCTTGGAGCCTAGTTATGAGTGAGGTGGCCAGGCCCTTCAAAGGGCAGGCTGCCTAGTCAGAACGGTACAACGTCAAACACTAATTAATAATTAAAATAGGAAAAACTCATATGTAATTGTATGCATGTTCAGTTTTTGCTAGTATAATTCAGGATTGAAATATCAGCTCAATGCATGTTTGTTTTGTCATTTGAAAATCATGTTAAGTTTAAACGCAACATGTTTGGTAAGAAATTTGGATCTACGTTTGAGGTCATTTTTCATGTTCAAACGTGATAAACGTGGAAGCAACTTTGTATAGCTTCTGGATATGATGGATCCACGTTCAGTTTGGATCTACGTTTGAGGTCATTTTTCATGTTCAAACGTGATAAACGTGGAAGCAACTTTGCATAGCTTCTGGATATGATGGATCCACGTTCAGTTTGGATCTACGTTCAATCAAAACTTAATTTTTTAAACGTCAATTCAAACACACACTTAATAACACGTGCCAAACTTTAATGTAGAGTTTTATTATGGAGGTAAATTGTCAGCACATATTATTGTGAAAACTTCATGGAATTGTGAATATCTTCCATCAAAATACTTAATATATGTTTGATTTAGTTTTGTTTTTTTGGTTTTTAAAAATTGTCTTATAAAATAGTTTTTAAAAATAGAGTAATGAGTTTTTCTTTTTTGATTGGCCAAACACACACCTCACACTACACTACTCCTAAATCTAGGACCACACCGGGGATTGAACCCCTCTCTTTAAGCTCAAAGAGCTCCTCCTTATGTTACTTGAACTACAAGCTCTCGGCAATAATAAGTTTTCAATGCAAATTAATATGTAAATTTTAAAAACTAAAGATTAAAGATGTTTTTTAGTTTTTGTTTTCAAAAACTAAAAAAATACATATAGTTTTTGAAAAATTGTTTTTAAAATCTTGTTTGCCAGATAAATTTCTTTTCTATTTTTAAAAATTAAAAAATGTTTTCGGAAACAGTTATCAAACAAACCACTTATCTATCTTATTTTTATTGGGGTGAAATAACCAGTCAATCTTTCTATAAGTGCAGGCTTAGGCTTGATTCAACTCTTTTTTCTTCTTTTTCTTTTATAAATAGAAATTGGGTTTAATATTTTTTTAAAAGCTTTTTAAATAATAAACAGTTTATTTTTACTAAAAAACTCTAAAGTTATAAGTCAAATTTTTGAGTTGTTGATTCTATTATTTTTGGGTTTTACCTATAACTAACTTTTTACTAAAGAAAAGCTCTAAAATCATTTTGAACAAATAGTTTTTTTATGTAAAAATAATTTATTATATAAAAAGATAAAAGGATAGCAGTAATAAAATTATAAAATACTTTTTTAATATTTTAAAAACTCTTATTTATAATTTTGATTTAAATAAATTATTTTTAAACTAAAGAAAAACTAGGCTAAATAAAGCCATTCGATGCACCTTCTGAAAATTCGAGGTTGGTAATTTTTATTTGACTTTCTAAAAATTGGAGAATCCGTTGGAACTAATATTCACTTGTTCACAATTACCCAACTAGGAAACCTTAGAAGAGTCTTGGTCTTCAACCGTTTGATTTTTGACATAGCGTACACGTCATGGCAACCACACTGTCTTCAACCCAAACTGGACTAGTGTATTATTACAGTTATCACTTTTATTTATCTCATCTTGTATAGCTAGTTAAGTTGTTTGTCAGTTGTACGATAGATTTTGATATCATCTTATTATTTGAATTTGAGTTTAATTTATTTTTAAAAATTAGTTTATAGGATGAGAATTGTCACATCCTTATAAACTCAGCAATAAACATACCACTCACCGATGTGGGACTTCTAACACACTTAGATTTTTGAGTTTGCAAGAATAGTTCATGTAAGTCTCTGAGTTGTATGGAGGTTTATTTAGATACTTAAGATTACCAAAATTTTATGTAAGTCTCTTAAGTTTAATAATTTCAGGGATCTAAGTGAATTATTTTTGTGAACTTATGGACATAAACGAATAACACTTAATAATCTCAAAAACATAAATCAACTACTTTTACAAAATAAGGGATTTAAGTGAAACTTTATATAATTGAGGAACTTATTTAAATTACTATTAAATACTTAAAGATATATTGGAATTTTTTTACAAAGTCAAAATTTATGTAATGCTTCACTCGTTTTTATAAGGTAATTAATTTCTTTAATTTAAACATTTAAAGAAAGAAGATAAGAGAAAAAAAACTTATAATTTAAAGTTAAATGGTTATTAGTGATTTTAATTTAAGAAGACTGCTTTATAATAATGAATCCTACTATTATTATGTTGCTTCCAATTTTTTAGGTTTATAGTAGTGTTTTAATTTTTTCGGAAGACAAAATAAAATAGTGGAAGAATCCAAGGTTATTTTTGTTTTCTTGGTGCCAATCAGATATGAAGTTAAAGAGAGGTAGGCAGGCGTGGTTATATAGCAGTTAAGATTGATCTTGAAAAGGTTTATGACAGACTTAAATGGCAATTTGTGCAGGATACCCTTCTTGATATAGGCTTCCTAGAATCTCTGTGTGAAGTCATTTGGAGTTGTATTTCCACTTCAGATATGTGGCTTCTGTGGAATGGGGATGAGACTGAACCTTTTACTCCTTCTAGGGGTATAAGGCAAGGAGATCCTATTTCTCCTTATCTCTTTCTCTTGTGCATGGAGCGACTATCCCATCTCATATCTGCTGATGATTTAGTTTTGTTTGCAGAAGCTACTCTTGATCAAGCTCATATCTTGATTGAGTGCCTTGATGTTTTTTGCTCGAGCTCAGATCAAGATTAACTCCCTCTCCTTGGCAGGACGGGTTACACTTACTCAATCCGTTTTGGCAGGTATTCCTCAATACTCTATGCAATCTTCCCTTCTCCCCGTCTCTGTTTGTGAGGAGTTGGATAAGAATTGCAGAGCTTTTGTATGGGGATTTACCTCTCAGCGTCGGAGAGTTCACCTTGTGGCATGGGATAAAGTTTGTGCTCCGAAGATGAATGGTGGCTTGGGGTTGAGACATGCACGTTTCACTAATCAAGCTTATATGATGAAGTTGGGATGGAAGTTGATTAAGGATAGGGAGAGCCTCTAGGTTCAAGTCATGCGTGCAAAGTACAAATGTGGTGATGATCTAATTCCTCAAGTGCGCCATTTCAATATTGAAACTCAAGCTTGGAAAGGTATAAGTGCAGTATGGAACCTAGTTCAGGAGAATACAGTGTGGAATCAGTCTGAAGTTCCTTCATGGAGGCTTTCTTCGGATGGTTCTTTTACGCTCTCTTAGGCATACTCACTTCTCTTTAACTCTTCTAATTCAGCCTCATATGATAAACTCTTTAAGACAATTTGGAGTATTCCTTGTCCTCAACGATTAAGAGCCTTTCTCTGGTTACTAGCTCACAATGCTCTCTTAACAAACAGTCACCAGGTTAGAAGGTGGATGGCGGCTGATGACTTGTGTAGCTTTTGTCATTGCACTTCGAAGACTTCCCTTCATGTAGTTAGGGATTACGAATTTGCTAAGGCAATTTGGTGCAAGTTCATTCCTGCTAATACAAGGAACAATTTCTTCTCTGGCAATTTGTATGTTTGGTTATCTATGAACTTGTGTAGGTCGCAGCCAGGGAGTAACCGAAAAGATTGGGTTCAGACCTTTGCAGTTGTTGCCCAGTCTCTATGGGAAAATAGAAATAAGCGTATTTTCGACGGGATCGCTATCTCTTCGGATATGTGTTCTTATATGATTCTTAGGAGACTTGATGAGGTTAAGCGTAATTTCTCTATACAAAGGAAGAT
Source organism: Cyamopsis tetragonoloba (assembly GCA_037177725.1). Classification (NCBI taxonomy): domain Eukaryota; kingdom Viridiplantae; phylum Streptophyta; class Magnoliopsida; order Fabales; family Fabaceae; genus Cyamopsis; species Cyamopsis tetragonoloba. The sequence goes on from CM074119.1 coordinate 86,085,264, forward strand.
TGTCATAACTGCTACTAACCGCGATCAAAGTCCTTGTTGGGTTACGCCTCCTGCGGAATGGCTAAAGCTGAATGTGGATGCAAGTTTTATCTCTGTTGCAGAAGCATCAATAGCGGGTGTTCTACGGGATCATCATGGTGGTTTTATCAAAGCCTTTGGTGAGAGAATTGTAGCTCCAAACCCCCTTGCTGCGGAGATGTATATTAGGATTAATCCTTTAATCCTCAACAATATTTTGTACTTGACCTTCCTAGTCAGTTAGGATAACCATTAGATAGGATAACTATACTTAGTTTTAGCTCTTTATTATTTTGGTTAGTTGCTTGTTAGCCTTATTCTCGCTTTTACTGTTTCTTCTTTGATGTATTTAATCAGCTCTAAGAGCTTCTTTGTAATATACAGATTTTTGATCATAATGAGAAATCCATCTTCTAGAAAATGTGATATTTGTCTTTTCTAAAAGTTCTACTATGGTATCAGAAGTAACAACTCTTTGTTGACACATCTTGTTCACATCTTCAATTTTTTTTTCTCAATTGATCAACCATGGTGACCACACGATCAACTTCTCCTTCCGATGCCACTCTAGATCCGCCTCCAATTTACGATCATTTGAACAACCCTTCAAATCCGCTTTTTCTTCATCCTAATGAGAATCCTACGTTGGTTCTCGTTCCTAATCTTCTCACAAAGAAGAACTACAATTCATGGCGTCACAACATGATCGCCATGCTTGAATCCAAGAACAAAGATCGTCTCATCGACGGATCTTTTCCTTCTCCGTCTTCGACCGGCATCCTTCGTGGGCCATGGCGTCGTTGTAATCGTATGGTTATGGCGTGGCTGTTGCGATCAATGACGCGCGGAATTTCTGAATCGGTGGTTTATTTTGATACAGCCGCAGAAATCTGGAAAGATTTGCAAGACCGTTTCTCCTAAGGTGACATGTTCTGTATAGCTGATCTGCAAGAAGAGATCCAAAACAATAAACAAGGTGAATTCTCTGTTACTCAATACTTTACTCGTTTGAAGGTTTTATGGAAAAAAATGGAGCAATTCAAGACTGTCTTGATTTGTGCGTGTGCGTCTCCTTGTTCTTGTGGTGTTTTATCCAACATTAAGAAGGAAAGGGAAAATGATTGTGTCATCAAGTTTTTGCGTGGGTTGAATGATGAATATGCTCAGGCACGGTCTCAGATCATGATGCTTTCTCCATTACCTTCGATTACCAAAACCTTTTCCTTAATTCTACAATAGGAAAGAGAGTTCTCTGGTCCTGCTCCACATTCCTCACTTTCAGATTCGGTCGCTTATAATGTTGTTGGTGATGATGCAGCTCCTAAACCAGCTCCCTTCACACGAGGGAATTCCAATGCTCCTCGAGGAGGAGGAAGATCAGGGACTGGTAGAGGCAGAGGAAACAAGTATTGCTCTCATTGTGGTAAAACCAACCACACGATTGACACATGTTACTACAAATATGGCTTCATTGTTGGTTATAGGACAAAAGGCAAAGGTGCTTCTTCAACCAAATCTGCTGCTAATTTGGTTGACACAGCTCCATCTACTGTTCATCAATCTGATTCCAACGTGGAATGCAACTCTAAAGATCAGTTCACTCTGTCTAAGGAACAATATCAAGGAATCATGACACTTCTCCAATAGTCTCAGTCCAATTCCCATTCAGTGAACAATGTTCTCAACTATGCCTTACCTTCCAATGGTAATGATTCCAAATTTCTTCCTTGGATCCTTGACAGTGGTGCCACTGACCACATTTGTCCTTCCAAGTTTCTGTTTCATTCATTACAAAAAATTAAAACAATTTCCATTAAGTTACCAAATGATAATTTTGTTTCTGCTAATTTTTCTGGTTCTATTGTCATTGGTGACTTAGTCCTTAAAGATGCTCTTTATGTTCCTGAAATTTCAGCTCATTTACTATCCATTCCAAAATTATTATCTAATGGAAATTGCCTTTTTCTTTTCTGTTTATATGATTGTTTGATACGGCAAAAATCTCCCTTGAGGAAGATTGGAACTGCTAGAAGGCATCAAGGACTTTTCTACCTCTTAAAGAGTCATGACTTGAATATCTCTAGTTCTAGATCACATATGGATACAACTTGTACTTTACAGAATTGTATTAGTTCTTCAGTTTGCAATAATTCTCCAATATGGCATCTTAAACTTGGCCATATTCCAAATTCTGTAATGCAACAAGTTTGTAATCAATATGGTTACATTCCTTGTAATAAATTTGAAAGTTGTGATGTTTGTCATTATTTTAAGCAACGAAAACTTCCTTATTCCCTCAGCACTTCTACTTCTTCTAGATTTTTTGAATTAATCCATGTTGATATTTGGGGGCCCCTTGCTGTTCATTCCATAGAAGGATACAAATATTTTTTGACTGTTGTAGATGATTACAGTCGCTTTACTTGGCTTCATCTTTTCAAAAATAAATCTGATGTTAAACACACTCTTCAAAAGTTCATTCTTCTTATAGAAAATCAGTTTGATGTCAGTCTCAAGAAGTTGAGATCTGACAATGGAAAAGAGTTTATGTTGAAGGATTTCTTTGAAGCTAAGGGTATTTTACATGAAACTTCTTGTGTAGAATGTCCACAACAAAATGACATTGTTGAACGAAAGCACCAGCACATTCTAAATGTTGCTATGTCCCTCCTTTTTCAATCTAAATTACCAAAACAATTTTGGTCTTTTGCGGTAAAGCATGTTATTCACATCATTAATAGAGTTCCTTCTCTTACTTTAAAATATAGATCTCCTTTTGAATGTGTGTTTACTGTTAAGCCTGATCTTCAAGATTTGAAAGTATTTGGATGTCTTGCTTTTGCAAGTACCTTATCTGCCCTTAGAACCAAACTTGACAAAAGGGTCCAAAAATGTATCTTTCTTGGTTTCAAAACTGACACTAAAGGTTTTGTTCTTTATAACATCGAAAACAAAAATATTTTCCTTTCTAGGAATGTGGTTTTTCATGAGCTTATATTTCCATATTCTGAGTTGCTCTATCCTGATATTAACAATAGTACTCAAGTTGATTCATATTTCTATTTTTATAATATTCCCTCTAATTCTTCAACAACACCTGAGTCTGATAATTCAAATGACAGTGTTGTTATATCCACCAAGGGAAATCCTTCGAATCTTGACAAACCTCCAACTTTCACTGTTTCTCCTTCTGCTATTGATATACAGGATCAAGTCACTGACTCCACTTCTACTGAAGGCAAGAGGCTCCGAAAAGCACCTGGATATCTTCAACAGTATTATTGTGGTAATCAAACTTCTAATTCAATTGATTCTTCTATTTCTTATCCTCTAGAGTCTTTCCTTTCTTTTGCCAATTGTTCTTCCACACATTCTTCATATTGTTTCTCTTTGTCCACTAATCTTGAGCCTAAGTCTTTTAAAGAAGCCAATACCCAAGATTGTTGGAGACAAGCCATGTCTTCTGAGATTAGAGCTTTACAATAGAATAATACATGGTCTTTGTGTGAACTTCCTCGTAGTAAGAAGGTGGTTGGATGTAGGTGGGTCTATAAAACCAAGTTAAAGGCAGATGGTTCCATAGAGAGACACAAAGCAAGGTTAGTTGCTCAAGGCTTTACACAAACTGCAGGTCTGGATTTCTTTGAGACTTTTTCACCAGTGGCTAAATTAACCACAGTTAGACTTCTCTTAAGCATTGCTGCTGCAAATAACTGGCATCTTCAACAACTCGATGTTGATAATGCGTTCCTACATGGAGACCTCTTTGAGGAAGTTTACATGCGGCCTCCTCCTGGTTTTAAACTTCCTCGGCCAAATCTTGTGTGCAGGCTACGCAAGTCTCTCTATGGATTGCGACAGGCAAGTAGACAATGGAATTATAAACTGACTTCTGCTTTAACCAAGCTTGGCTATGTTCAGACTTCTGCAGATTATTCACTGTTTGTCAAACAAAAATTCAAATCTTTCACTGCTTTGTTGGTATATGTTGACGATGTGGTGTTAATTGATAATGACCTTTCAGAAATCGCCAATGTGAAGAAATATCTTCATGCTCAGTTCCATATCAAGGATTTAGGTCCTTTGAAGTTCTTTCTTGGTCTTGAAGTTGCTAGATCCTCTAACGGTTTGGTCTTAAACCAACGAAAGTACTGTCTTGAGCTTCTTAATGAGTATGGCTTGACTGGTTGTAAACCTGCTCCTAGCCCGATAGATCCTTCTCATAAACTCTCTACAGACGTTGGTGATTTACTTTCAGACCCTACACCTTATAGACGATTGGTTGGTAAATTACTTTACATTACTAACACGCGTCCAGATGTTGCTTTTGCTGTTTAGAAATTAAGTCAGTTTGTTTCCAAGCCCAGACAACTACATCTTCACGCTGCTTTCCGGATTCTCAAGTATTTAAAAGCTTCTCCTGGACTTGGATTGTTCTATTCCAATACTAACAACTTCAAAGTGCAGGCTTTTTCAGATTCTGATTGGGTCACTTGTCTCGATACAAGACACTCAGTTACTGGTTTTTGTGTTTTCCTTGGCAGTTCATTAATTTCATGGAAATCTAAGAAACAAAGCACTGTTTCTAGATCTTCCTTTGAGGCGGAATATAGAGCATTGGCCTCCTTGACGTGTGAACTACAATGGTTGCAGTATCTATTTCATCATCTACATGTTTCTGTTACACGACCTTTTTGTGTGTTCAGTGATAGTCAATCTGCGATTCAGATTGCCAAAAATCCTTCTTTTCATGAGAGGACTAAACACATTGAGGTCGATTGTCATTTGATTCGGTTGAAGATTCAGCAAGGCTTGATTAAATTGCTTTACATTCCTTCCAAGAGTCAGCTAGCAGATTGTTTCACCAAAGGACTTTATCCAACTCCATTTCGCGAAGGTATCTCCAAGTTTGGTCTCATTTCCATCTACGACCCAACTTGAGGGGGGTATTAGGATTAATCCTTTAATCCTCAACAATATTTTGTACTTGACCTTCCTAGTTAGTTAGGATAACCATTAGATAGGATAACTATACTTAGTTTTAGCTCTTTATTATTTTGGTTAGTTGCTTGTTAGCCTTATTCTCGCTTTTATCATTTCTTCTCTGATGTATTTAATCAGCTCTAAGAGCTTCTTTGTAATATACAGATTTTTGATCATAATGAGAAATTCATCTTCTAGAAATTGTGATATTTGTCTTTTCTAAAAGCTCTAATAATGTATGCTATACTAGTAGGTATCAATATGGCATGGGAGCTAAGGATTCCAAACTTGATCATTGAATCTGACTGCAAATGTTGTTTTGATTTGTTATTGTCGGTTTCCATTGATTTATCGCTGCAACCTGAAGTTCAATTGTTGCTGGATGACATTAAGGCTAGGATGTTGTTGGATTGGAGAGTGGTGTTCTGTCATGTGCATAGGAATTGTAATTCTTGTGCTGATATCTTAGCAAAAACTGCATTAGCTTTTGAGAGTGGTATCCACTTTTTTTCTTCAGCTCCTGGATGTATTACCCAGCCTTTGTTGGCGGAGATCTCTTTATTTAATGTAAATTAGTTCCCTGGGGCCTTGCCCCCGTCTTTCACCAAAAAAAAAAGAAGAAGAATTCCACTTGCACAGAGGCGATGAAATTCTACATTTATGGTACTAAAAAATTTATAATGATCACCTCAATTACACAAATTCGGGAGTCTTAATTATCAGACTAAAAATAACATAAATAACATAGTAATTCTTAATTCTCCTAGTTCACGTTCTTACAAATCCTTCTACTTATTCGTTAAAGAATATTTTCAATGCTTTTTATGAATTTAAGATTGAAAGTAAATTTAATTTCATGCCTTATATGGTAATAGGAGGATAAATAAAAAGATTTTGAGGATCTAGCATTACTCAAAAGAATAAGTTGTAACTCAAGTTTGGTCAATGACTCATTATTTGTTTTAGAGTACACCCTCAAATTAGTCCATAAGATTTTAAGTGTCATGCGCACAAGACTCATTATTTGTTTTGGAGTAAATCCTCATATTGGTCCTTGAGATTGTAACTATCATACAAATTAGTCATGGAGATTATGAAAACCTCAAATTAGTCTTTGACTTTGCAAAAAATTATTTATTTTAGTTCTTTTCTATTTAGTTTTCTTAATGTCATTTAATAGGTAAAATGATTAAAATGCATGTCATTTTACAAAATCATAGACTATTTAGAGATTTTTTAAATCTCAAGAACTAATCTCCATGACACTTATGATCTCACAAGGACCAATTTGAAGATTTACTATTTGTTTTGCTTCTATTATCCGTAGCGAGAAATATGCGATATATATATATTCAGTCTATTTCAGAAAGGTTGAACTTTATGATAATACCACATACATGCTCACATACACGAACCATTAAAACAGACACATGAAAGAAGCCTACACTCCCAAATTAAATGTTAGGAAATTAAAGAAAATTAAAATGAAAGCAGAAAAGGAAAGCACGTGCAGAAACAAAAAAAGGAGGTAAATGATTGTGAATTGAAGAACACAAATTATGTTTAAAGCAGGGGAAAGAAACCACTTCTTTTCCTGTGAGAAAAAAAAGTTCGTTTTCTAGGAGTGTGATCAAGACACAACACTTAAAAGCAGCAAAAAGAAACCATGAGTTCTGGCGTTGTGGTACTTCACTTAGTTCTTTAAAGCACTGATTTGATTTTTTGTTTATGAGAACGAAGCAATATAATATTTCGTAATCATCTAACAACTATTTTGTATGAATTTCAAAAAAAGAATTAATCATATGACTGTAAATGCTATTTTGGTATTTAATTTCGTAGGAAAACGAGGCCTCGAGGGAACCACTTGGCTATTGCAAAGAAATCCTTTCATTTGATGGGAGGCTTTTTAAAGGAGAGGCTATTGTTGTGCATATACAAACTGTTGAGACTTGAGAGAAGCAGAACAAGAATTTGGGAAGTAAGAACGAAAATTGCCATTGTGATTCCGCAGTATTAATTGTTTGACCAATGATTCATCCTACAAAAGAAAATAAAAAGAAAAAAGTGAGAAAAAAACAAAAATAAATAAATAAATAAATTTAAGGTGTAAGTAAGAGATCAGATGGAATATAGAATTCAAGTGTATTGTAATTGTTTTGGTTTGACGATCACTAATCTTTTTAGTTCCCTTGTGTCAAAACATTTCAACCAAATCTTTCAATCATGTATTTATATCTATGTTATATATATAAAATTAAACTTCAGACTCTAATTTATATTTAAAATGATATTTTTTTTTATAGACAAATGCACATTTACACACATTTTAAACTAAATTTTCAATATTCTATCGTAAGTCTTTACTGCTAAAATAGATCTTCAATCTTCCAAATTTTAAGATTTCTTTTTAGAGTAATATTATTGTTACTCTTTTTTTAGTCTCGCTTCTTTTTAATTTATTTTAATTAGGGTAAATTGCAATAACCCCCTTGAGGTTTGGGGAAATTGTACTTCACCCCAAACTTCACCAAAATTAGCACTTCACTCATTTTTTTAATAGTTGACTATTGATTACTGACCTAGTTAATGTTTTTGTCGTTCCTATCTGTCACATCTGCAAAGATGTCTATTTGTTAACTTTAAAAACTATTTTTAAGACTGATGTAGCAAACTAACGAAGCAAAAACGTTAGTTAATTGCTATGCTGCTGACGTTTCTATCATATCAGTTTGTCACAAATGCAAGTTCTAGACCCTCCATTAACATTAAAAATTATTTTTTAATACTTATGTAATAGATTGACGGGCCAAAAATGCTATTTAACGGACCAAAATGAGGTGGAGTGCTAATTTTGATAAAGTCTGGGGTGGAGTGCAATTTCTCCAAACCTCAAGGAGAGTTATTGTAATTTACCCTTTTAATTAAAAATATTTTTTTCAAGTAATAAAATTAAAATGTTATTATATAATTATTATTAAAATAATTAAAATAGATGTGACAATACTACAATTGACCCACCCCGATATTTATATCTATTTATGAGAGTAAATGTCAACTTGAAAAGTAAAGCTCCTTAAATTTTTCTCCTCCAATCGACCATGTTAGCTCACAACAATTCTTGATTTAGTGTTTTATTTTAAGGAGGATTTGTATTATATTTTAAGTGAACAAAATATATATTTTATCCATTTTTCAAAAGAAATTTACAAATCCACTTCCTAATTCAATGACCCCTAACACAATTTAAGATTTTTATTCTATTATTTATATTGAAAACAAAATTTGATAGCTGTGATTGCTTCCATTTCCAAAAGAAAGCAGCGAGAGAATTCTTCTCCATTTAGATGTCAGTTGCAGTTGAATCTGACTGTGTTTAGACAAGATAACCTAAGTTAACATAAATTTAAACATGCGCAACAAATAAACTTTTATGTTTAGGGTATGTTTTGAAAAAATTATTTTTTAACATACGTTGGATAGTTATATTTTGTACTTAAAAAAAATTTTGATTATTATTTTAATAAAGAAAAAAGCTTTTTGTCCTTCGGTTAAAAATTAAACATTATTTCAAAAAGCTTTAAAATCACTTTTCACAGCTCAAAATTATCTTAAAAATCATTTTTGACAGCAAATATATCCAAACAAAAATCAATTATGTTCCAGACAATCAATTTTTTTTCACAACTTATTTTCATAATTAATTTCAGTTAATCCAAACACACTTTAATTTATCCCAATAAGAAATTAAATAAAATAAACATTATCAATTTTTATTTTATTTTATTTTATTTATAAGAAAAAGGGGCGGAAGCCCTAAACATAATCAATTTTGATGAGCTTTTCATGTGGTTTGAATTTAAGGATGTCAATCGGGCGACACAATGATAGATACATGTGTATTCGTAGTAATATTTGTTAAGTTATAAAATATTAAATCTTATTTAAAAATGTCATATGTAAATAATTTAGTCAAAATTATATTAAATTTATTTATTTTTATTTTAAACTTGATGGATATAGTTCATTATGATTTTTATTTTTTTTTTGTGTTAAGATGGATATAATTCTTTAGCTACCACCAAACGCATGAATCAGATAGCTTGAGATAATTTAAGGTTTTATGTTTCTATTTTCATTACTTCTTGCAAATTTGGGATTAAACATTAATGATTCTTTTTATTTACATATTTAAACTTAGAATCTTGTGCATATTAATTCTTATTTACTAAATTCCTCAAGGCTAATTCAATCCTAGTGGCTTAACATGAATGATTTATGTTGTCTATCTTTACTTACTAACGTGGGGTACTGGCGTTTCTAGGTGGACATTGGGATTGACACCATTTCAGTTGGTAGAGATGGGTATACAGTCTGCGACCTAGCCTGTAAAATCCGCGGACCGCACGATCTTGAGCCAGAAAAATGAGGATCATTTTTGAAGTGGGTTTTGGGGTAGCCCATTTAAATCACGAGTTAAATGGGTTAAGCTCACGGGCTTCGCGAGCCAACCTGCTTAACCCGCAAGCGAGTGCGAGCCGATTCGAGCCGAGCTGACCTGTATATCCACTTTTACCAGTTGAGAACGAGATCACCTATTTCCAGACATCAACGTATGGAATAGTATTTCTGAACGTTGTTATCCGTAAAATAATAAAAATATGAAAGAAGCCACTTTTATTTTACGTACAATACCATCTGAAAACACTATTCTTAACATTAATGTCCATAATAAGATGGTCTGGTTCTCAAATAAGGAGGTTTCAATCTCTGCGTCTTTCCTATGTTGGTGCTAGGTTCTATTCGGGCCTGTTGCCCTCTTTGTGGCTAGTGGTTTCTTTTTGGGCCCAGCTCCCTTTGCCTGCCAAAAAAACTTTTAACATATATATATATATATTTTTTTATTATTATTTTTTTATGTTGAAAGTTAGCATAATAAGAGGCCAGCAAATCATGCACGCAATGGAGTGTGTTCAATGGAAGCTAGGATTTACAACACCCAATAGTTGGGTTTGGTGCTATCTTAGCAACATTAATTTTCTTTTGACAAAATTGTATTTTTTGAACTCAAATTTTGGACTTTAACTTTATGACAGTATTATTTTTGCCACCTCAAATCCAAATGCTCCTATCAAGAATTTTTAAAATCTTGTTTTTAAGAAAACAAATGTCACGTACCATTCAATTTTTATATTTCGGTGTTAGAAACTTTTTCAAATACTATCATCCAGAGTTAAAAGGTTAACAAGTAATAACATCATGTCTATGTCATTGGGATGGTACCAAACTCAAATTGAGTGGTATCAATCCTAACTTTCTTGTCCAATTTAGGATGACGGGATTCACACAACTCAATTTAAGAATTATAGAATTTTGTTTTTGACAACACTATCTAAAAAGTTTAGAATATATATATATATATATATATATATATATATATATAATTGTTTGGTTTATATTTTTTGCATTTTTTTAATTTTAAAAAATAAAGAATAAAACAAAAATAAGAAACAAAAATACAAGTCTTTAAAAATTTTCAAAGATAAGTGAGTGTCATTTTTCAATTCGAGTTTGAATCTCCTCATGTTCTTTAAAATAACAGCACCTCATGTTATTTTCATCTAATGATTAATACACTCTCATTCAACTTTCAACATGTTTTTATATAAAGACGGATCGAGAAATATGTTAAGGGATGGACCGATAAAAAATAAATTTTAACAATTCATTAATAAAAAGACATCAACTCCTTTTATTCTAGGAACTTTAAATTATTATTAAAGCTGGTGGAAGAGTAGATGCATTACTTTGATGATGAAGACATTTATTGACCTTTTCTTTTAAAATATGAATCAATCGTTTGTGATTTTCCTATAACCACCTAAGAGATTAAAAATCTGATTATGTGAAAAATAAATCAAATAAATAATTTCAATATAACAAAGTCATACAAAATTAGGGTTCGTTGAAAAAAAAAATGAAAAAGATAAAAAAGTCTTACAAAATAACAATGTAATGAAGACTAAATAGCTAATAGCATAACAGATGAGACTTGAAAAATAATGCTTTCACGTAGCCTTTATGATCATGTGTTGTTGGATCTTGAAAGGATTTCTCAAATAAAAAATGTAGAAAAAATTGAGAAGAAAAAATAAAAGGGATTAAAAATAAAGATGATCAAAGTTATTGCTAATATCATTAATGTTATCAAAACTTAAAAAAAAACTAATTTTTGGATGATTCAATTTTGATTTATATTGATACTGTAGTCTTTAATTTAACATTTTTTTTTTCAAAGCGTTTGAAAAGTTTGAAAACTTTATTAATTAATTAATTGCCAAAATCTTATAGTATAAAGGAAATCTTACTTAAAACGGAAAAAATCACTACAAAGAATCAAACTCGGAACCACACAACAAATAACAAGAAGAGCAAATCACCAAGCTAACCACATTTCTAGTTAACTATTTTGCATTTTGTATATTAGTATTGATTTTTGCGGAGGAGGGGGCCATAGCCCCATTCCGTCCCTGTTTTTATATACAAAATAAATTAATTTATATATTAGTATTGATTTATCAAAACAAAACTGTACGGCTTCCAAACTCTTTCAATTTATGTTTGTCTCAAAATTCCTTTATCATTTTTTTTTCCATTTATGTTTTAATAAAATTTAGAAATTGATCTCTTCATGATAAAATACGCGTTTTACTTTTGAATTTAACTATAAATAAATTTAATTAATTTATACTTATTAATAATTTAAATTTATTTTATTATTTTAATACTTTTTATTGAAATGAGTTCTGTGATATTTATTGAAAATAGTGTTTGTCTTAGATAATAAAGGGAAAAAAAGAAATAATTATGTAGTATCATAAGTTTTTTTTTTTGTATAACCACGGATTTTTCATCGAGTTCTTTTTCTTTGAGAGTAGTGTTTTATTTATTTTGAAAATAATTTATTTTGTAAATAAAAAACATTTCAAGAATAAAATCATAAAAAACGTGATAAAAATAGTTAAAACTAGTAGTAATAGTTTATTTTGGACCATTTATATCTCAAATAAGGTGGCCTTGCCCTGGTGACACGAATATCTTATAGTTTGTACCTCCAATCCATCACCACTTCAAACCCCTAGCGGCTGTTGTGCTGCAGATTGCACGTTGCATCTACTCGTTCTCGTTCTCGTTCTCTTTCTCTTTCGGTTCATAACCGCCGAATCCGTTAAGCTTTTCTTGCCGTAGCAATACCATAGTGCTCAGGTTCTTTCTTTATCCTCTCTCTTCTCCACTTTTATTTGTCTTTGTTTCTTTCCGATGCTACTCTCTTTTAAGTTTAAGTTTAGGGTTAGGGTTAGGGCTAGGGTTCCTCTTTTTTCTTTTGCGATTTGTATGCAACTGCCTTCATCTCCCCTCATTTTCCGTCATTGACGCTTGGATGTTAGTTTTAGCTTGATTCGCTGCTGGGTCGCCGGACATTTGTCTTTTGGATTTGTCTCCGTGCTTGTGTATCCATCCTATAGGGTTCCGGTTCAAAGTTCCTAATTAACATAGGAATAAGGTTGGGACGTGACGGATTTATGTGTTTCCATTGTAGTGATTAATATATTGTTATCGTATCTGCCCGTAGCATGGAATATTTTCGTTACATCTGAAAAACAACTTTCCGTGGATTTTGTGCTTATAACTCTGTGTGAACTGCTGGCCGGTCTGAAATTGCATGATTCCAATTGTACATAGAGGGAGTATCTTAATTTTCCTGCATTGCGTTGGTTTATGATGTCGGGATAAGTGAAGAAACCTAAATTTGTAATTACCTTTCTGTGATTTGTTCCCCTTTCGTGGATTGCCGGAACTGGTAAGTGAAATTCTACGGAGCTATTTAAACTAACTTCTGAAACGCAAACAAGGAAGTTTGGAATAAGAATAAGATGTTCTTGTACTAGAACTGCTTGGGTTGAGGCTGTGTGCTCATGTTGTTGGTGTTGACTTTTGAGAACTAGCAGAAAATATGAACGCTTACTGTATTGATTTTGATCATTTATCACATTTATCTACATAGGTTTTTTTTGGCTCACTCCACAATCACCTCTTGAAAATAATGTCGTGATAAGAATGCCTTATATGCAAAAGCAAGATGAAACTTTGGTTTAGAATTAAAATCTGATCTGATGGGATTAAAATTTTATTCATGTTTTTTTTTTTCTTTTGTGTGTTGTTTTTTTTGATCGACCAAACACATACCCCCACACTACACTACTCCTTAATCTCCCTACCGGGGATTGAACCCCTCCCCTCAAGCTCCAAGAGCTTTCTCCTTGTGCCATTTGAGCTACAAGCTCTTGGCTGTGTGTGTTGTTATTTGATATAGAAGAGGAATTCAATTGAGAAAACAGAGCTGAAGCTTTTTGGAAAGTTGGGTCATGTGCTTTCGCAATACATCATAGGGACTGTTTGTATAGGATTTTGCTTTGGTAAAAACTACTCTTGACCAAAGCTACAAATATTTACTTCCATTGGATGACCTTGGTTTATGTGCATTAATATATCTCAACTGTTGATCAAGTCTCTGTTTTTGTTTTTTCTCTCACTTCTCATTCACTAAAATTGAAACCAAACACACACTAAAGCTTCTGGAATAGCTGGTTCGTCGCAGTCTGGAGTCTGGACCCTCTGTTGTAGGATTTGTGCAGTGTTTGCTAAAGACAGCAATGCAAATTAACTTGAGGTGTAATTTTGAATGGGGTAACCAGGTGTCCTGGACCTTCGGTTTTTTATTTTTTTTTGTGTGAAGGGAAAGATGAATCATGGGAGGATTGTTATTATTTTTGTTTTCCTCGGAAGATGAAAAAGATTAATTTGTTACTTGTATTGATGTTTAAAATGATGGCAGTCCCGTCCCTCAGTTGTGTTCTAGGAGGTTTCTATTCTACTACTTCCTGTACACTTTTCCCCCCCTATTCCAGCTAACATTAAATAATTAAATGATGATGACAACTTTATTTTTACCTAGTACATAGGATACATTATACAGCTGTATATTTTAGTTAAAATAACGAGGATGACATCTGCGTCGAATAGTTGTAGATGAAGGATTTTCAACAATAGAGGAAGTTCAGTTAGTGCAAGTGCACGGTTTCATAAGTATGGCAGTGATTATAAACAAAGCTCAATAAAAGCACGATTAAGGGCAGAAATCTGTTGAAGAACATTTGCACATTTTAAAGGCATCTGTCTTCAATTGGCTGGTCGCAACTGGCTATTAGCAGTCATTTTCTTTATTTCATCTCGCATTCTCCTTGAAAGGAAAACAGTATTACTCAAAGCTATGCCTCCAGATGACTCTGTGTGGATCAATAGTTTACCTTATCCATTCACTCTTCCAGCTTAGCATAATTGCTGAAAGAGTGGAGTGGTATACTTTCTATTGTTTTTTCTTCAAAGCTTGGGTTGATCTTAAGTCAGGAATATTAGGATTTTGTGAGAAGTATGTGAATATTGTGAAGTATGTGGCCCAGGGACTTGTTATCAGTTGTTGGGTGCCGAGTACAGTGATGTTTGATTGATGTGAGATGGATTGCATGTTGAAATTTCATGTTCTATACTGTTGGATTTGCGGTTTTATATTTTGAAGGGGAGGTAGGGGGTTTGGCTTGTCTTAAGGATGATTTTGGATGTGTGGTTGTGATATGGACAGGGAGGAGACCCGGCTGGTGGTATTGGTGGTGGTGGAGGTGGTGTTGCTGATCATTGTTGGTAGAGGTTAGGAAAGAAAATTTGAAAATGAGTTCAGACAGCCGCAGCCGGAGCAGAAGCAGGAGCAGGAGTCCAATGGACCGTAAGATTCGCTCCGATCGATTTTCCTATCGGGATGCACCTTACAGGAGAGATTCACGTCGGGGTTTCAGGTTTTTGTTTTGGATTTTGACTATTTATTTGGTGTTTTCTTTTTCTTCTTTAATGTACTGGTTAGGGAAGCTGAAGAAGATTGAAACTATACTTTGCTGGAAGAGGTTTTGTTTTTTTTATGCTGTTTGTAGAACCTTAAGCACAGCCATTTATTTACTGTTTTTGTGGTATGCTATCTTCTTATACTCTCTGCTGCTTAGATTACTTTGGGCTTAAGTTGTATGCTTTCCTTCTCATATCCAGTGATTCTGGGTTTTTTGTTACATAAAAATACCAAATGGGCGTACACCAAGCCATTTAACATTTAGATTTTGTTTGCATGTTTCTCTCAGTGGTTAAACTAATTAGTTTTCCCCCCCTCAGCCGAGACAATTTGTGTAAGAACTGCAAGAGGCCTGGTCATTATGCAAGGGAATGCCCTAATGTTGCTATTTGCCACAATTGTGGCCTACCTGGGTATGAAATTCCTTCTCCGTTTCCTAATATCTGAACATGTTCTTTGATATTTTGCTTGCACTATAATGGTTTCATATAGTGAAAGATGAGTCAATAAATGATTTTTTTTGGGGGGTGGGGTGGAAGGTTGCCTGCCCTTACTTGCTGGCTCTTTAATTTGGACTTTGCTGGTTAGCATAGATCTGTTCAATAACTTCCACCAAGGCACCAACAATGACCAAAATTAACTGAAGTTCAAAATTGTGTGAACACCATAGTTTCTTCTGCTGGAAGTTATTGAACAGATCTATGGTGTTCACACAATTTTGAACTTCAGTTAATTTTTTTTTCTCTCTTAGAATTTGATACTGGTTAGCATGAATATACATTATCTGCATTTCTTCTTTGGAATCTCTCAGGATGAAATATGTTTACATGACATTAATATCATCATTGGGATGTGCTGCCATATTCATTGTTATGTTGCATGGTAGTATGGTGTCAATTTTTGTACCTTATCTCTCTCTCTCAAGTTCACTGTCATTGATTTCTATTAATTTACCTATTATCATTCATCTTCTGATTGTTTTCATTCTTTCTAGTCTTAAGTAATCTGGTTTTGCTTTTGTTCCTAATTTTAGTTTTTGTCTTTCTTCTACATGTCATCATCTTATCTTGGATGGCAGAAGGCTATTGTTTTGTTTGAGAAAATTAGATAAAGAAAAAAAAATGCTTTGCCTTGACTCATTTATGACGTATTTGGGAACACTTTTAAATGGCTTATTTTTCAAAAGCTATCTTGCTGATATCTGCTTCCATTTCATATCTAAAGTAATAAGAATAAGGCTATTGAATTAGTGGTAGAAGTCAGTGATGTCAAATTGTCCATTATGTGATATCTGCTAGCAAGTTTATGGCTTGAGTAGCTATTTATGATTTTACTTTTGAACGTTTGATTAGGCACATTGCTTCAGAATGCACCACAAAGTCGCTGTGCTGGAATTGTAAAGAACCTGGCCACATGGCTAGCAATTGTCCTAATGAGGGCATTTGCCACACCTGTGGTAAAGCTGGACATCGTGCTAGGGAGTGCACTGCTCCTCCGATGCCTCCTGGGGACTTGAGGTTGTGCAACAACTGCTATAAGCAGGGACACATTGCTGCTGAATGTACCAACGAGAAGGCATGTAACAACTGTAGGAAGACTGGTCACTTAGCACGTGATTGTCCAAATGATCCCATCTGCAACTTGTGCAATGTTTCTGGTCATGTGGCTAGGCAGTGTCCAAAGGCCAACATTATCGGGGACCGTAGTGGTGGAGGTGGAGGTGGTGGTGCTCGTGGCGGAGGTTACCGAGATGTTGTATGCAGGAACTGCCAGCAGTTGGGTCACATGAGTAGGGACTGCATGGGGCCCCTGATGATTTGCCATAACTGTGGAGGACGAGGTCACTTGGCATATGAATGCCCTTCGGGTCGGTTTATGGAACGCTACCCAAGGAGGTACTGATGGATGGCAAATTCATCGATAACTGTTATGTGGTTTTCTTTTTATGATTCCTTGCTGAGGACATTGTGTTGAATCTTGGTAATGTTTGTGTTGGCTTTACTATTGAAGAGAGACATGACAATGATGCCAATTTATCGGATGTTTAGTATTTATAATTTTTCTTGTACTGGGAATAAGAATTTGCTACTGTTAGATGTGGTATTGTATGCATTGTGTTACCTTATGAGGTTATTTTCTGTTGATTCAGTACAAGTTTTTGTGCTAATTGAGGCCGGAATTTACGTAATGCTTTGTTAGTATTAAGTAATTGCCTAAGTGTAAGTTTGAATCACCTTCGAGCCTCAAACTATGGTTTGAAATGTGTAGGGAGCTGTTCGGAAATAATACTGTTGGCAAAAATCACGTTGAATAATTGTGTAGTATTATTTTGAGTCCTAAGTCATGATTTGAATAGAGGTTAAAAAGATGCTTTTTTTTTTTTAGAGCATTTCATAGTTTGTAAACTACAATAC
Organism: Cyamopsis tetragonoloba; assembly: GCA_037177725.1. Lineage (NCBI taxonomy): Eukaryota > Viridiplantae > Streptophyta > Magnoliopsida > Fabales > Fabaceae > Cyamopsis > Cyamopsis tetragonoloba. Next base: position 86,102,634 of record CM074119.1, read on the forward strand.
ACACTATTAACTAGGGTAATGCAACTAAAATTCGAACACTATAAACTTGAGGATTTAATTTGGAATATGTCCTTGTAGCTTAGACCTGTTTTTCGATTAGTTGATTTGGATCTCTTACATAATGTTTGGTTGGCATGAAGTGTGATGGAAAGAAATGCAATGGAAAGAAATGGGAGATCCACTTCCCTTTGGATAGGAGAGAGGTATGATGGAAGGGAATAAATTAAGTAGGATCCACAGCCTCTCAACAAGCGAGACTGAGAAAGAAAAGACATGAATTTGTTGCTTTAATTATTTTTTTTCTCTCATTTCTACTTGATCAAACATAGAAAGTGAAATATTCTTAGTTCTTTCTTTTTTATTTCTCTTCAAATAAATATCTTTCAAATTACTTCTATTTCTATCTTATCTCTCTTCTCTCAACTTATTTCCTCCCAACTTCTTTCCTCTTCATCTCTCTTACAATCAAACATAGTGTTAAGGCTGTGGTCTTTCTATTTTTGGATTTTAAAAATTGATATTTATGTGCTAATTTGTAACTATCTTTTGTATATTAACTTGTGATTTATCCATATCCATTCAGCTGTTTAAAGTTTTAAAATTGTTTTGAAACTAAAAATGAAAAATATATATACGAGTAGATTGTGAGGTTTATTTAAAAATGTTTTGTTGGATTGAGAGAAAAAATGAGTTGCAATGCTTAAAATAGATAAAATGTGTGTATGAGAAAATATGAAAAATAATAAATTACTATAAATTGAAACTTTTATCGGTTTTTGTTTGCCTTAAAATTTCAAATTACTAAAGCTTGTTTTTTTTTTTAACCACGGGATTCCTCACTCTTAGGATGAGACTAATCTTAGGATGAGACTAATCTCATTCGCGTTGCGTGACTGACGCTAGTCCCTGGGAATTTGACCTAGGTGGAACTCAAAAGCGGGACTTTCCACTATAGATCGTCCTTCCTATGAACTTAGAGTAACCTTACACCGTTAAGCTAACTCTCGGGGTTTACTATTCACAACTACATGCAATTGATTTTTTTAAAAAACTGATTTTAAAACATTTCAGTTGATCGACTTGGCTACCAAAATAATAATTATATTTTTTAGCTTGTGTCTAATAATAGGTGCATTTTATGATAAATTCTTAATTTCAGGGTGCATCATGAATCTGGTAAAATAAATACTAGTAAAATAAATATTATTTTAATAACAAAGGAAAATGAGATATTTTTAATTTATAAAATGATTCAATATTTTTATAACTTTACGAAGTAGCAACAAGTCTATTTGGATCTTCATCAACATTAAATCTCTTTCAGTTCGGACAAAAAAAAAAACTTTCTGGTAGCTAAAGTCTCTAAAACTAATGTTTTAACAAGTAGCAAGATTCCTGCAGCTTGAATATGAATAATTGGAATTAATTCTACGATTCAGTCTCTAAGCTGGGTTTTATTTGTTCCTAAATAGAGAGCAAGAAGAAGAAGTTGAACCGAAATTTAGCAAGTTATTTAAATATGAATATTTTTAACAAGGTCTATCATGAACCTTGAAAATCTATTAGATGGCACCCTAATAATAATTAGATTTTCAAACATTTAAGTATTAATAATGTTTTTTAAATCTCTTAACATGTGTTTATGAGTATTAGTTGAAAAAACCCTTATAAAAAAGACAATAAATAACTTTCAAAATAAAATGTCATATCTATCATATATAAAAATAAATTTTCTATGACTGTTATTTATCATTTTAACTCACAACTTTATTGAACAATTTTTTTAAAAATTATGAGATTATAAGTTGTATTAATAAATTGTCGATGTACATACAATAAAAAACATAACATACAAACTTTTTATTCTAAAAAGTATTACTTATTTACTAAAATTTAAAATCAATTAATAATGTTTATTTCCTTTGTTCTTATTTATTTGTTCACTTAGAGTAAATTATGCATACTAAAAAATATAATTATTATTCTAGTTTTCATCCAATTTTTTTTTTTGTTTTAATTCTCTATACTACATTTTATCTCTCCTTATGGTATTGATTATATAGTAAATCATTAGTTATTACTCCAATTAATGATGAAGGTAGAATTAAAAAAAGAATATATTGGATGCTTCATTAAAAATGTAATTAGACAAATAAAAGAAAATAGAGGAAATACTTTTTATGAGAATTCAAGTATTCATTAATGTTTGTATCAAAAAGATACAACCTCTTTTTTTTTTAATACAAAAAAGATACTACCTCTATCAAAAAGGTATAAGCAACAACTACAAACTCTTTTTGGTTTTAAATATACGAAACAATCACCCAAAATTATCCACTTTCCATTTAATTAATGAATATTTTCGTAATTATCTTTATAATACTTATTCTCAATTCTCAATGATAGTGAACAAAGAAAAAGTCTTATAAATAAGTAGACATTTTTAAAAATAAATTAATTTTTAAAATTAAATCAATAAAATTAAATAACGTAAACCAACATTTTTAATAAGATGATTTGATTAATTGTGTCTGTATTGAAAGCCGGAAGTAGTATTCATTAATATACACTTAATGTATTATTTATTCTTTTAAAAACTTTTTATTGTGTCTTAAGATGTATTCTCTTTTATTTTAAATATAAGTCACTTCTAATCAAATCATTAGAATCAAAGAATGAAAGATAACTTATTAAATTTATTTTAGACAAATTTTTTTTAACTATATCCTTAAATAAATGTGTTAATAAATGTTTCAATTCAATTAATAGTTCTTTCTTTAGTAACACTAGCTTATAGCTTATTTAAAAACTTATAGCTTATAACTTGCAGCTTATTATCAAGTGGAGGTGTTTGGTGACAACTAGCTTATAGCTTATATAAACTATAAGCTAGCTAAGCTAGCTTTTGAAAAGCTACTTCAAGTAGTTTATAGCTTATGAAAAATAGCTTTCAATAATTCTTTCCTATTTTACCCTCTAGTCATTTATTATATGTTTACTCTATCAAATAATTTATTACATGTAATTATTACTTGTCCTTTTAAGTCATTTAACAAATATAAACTACCTAATAAGCTAATTTTATCAAACACCTCTACTAAATTATAAGTCACAAGCTATAAGCTATAAGTCATAAACTATAAGCTATAAGCTAGTTTTACCAAACAGAGCATTGGATATGACTTAAGTTAAGTTACTATTTCACTATCTTTCTCTCTCCATTATTAATTGAATCTTTGAAAATTATAGAAGGAATAAAAATAAAAATTATCCATAATAAGTTAGTTAATAACCTATATTTAGGATCAAATAATTATTCTAGAATATGACTTATATTTAGGACCGAAGAGTGTACATATTAAAGATAGAATAAATATTTCTTTCATTTTTTTTATGTGTCCTATAATACATATGTATTAAGAAAATTTATTTACGTTCGTGTTGATATAAAAATTAGGTGATACTCTCCGTTTTTTGTTATAAGCAATTTTTTTTTTGTATTATGTTTTTTAATATAAATAAATCTAATTATTATCACTAGTATTTAATGAAACATATCTACAATACTCCACCCAATTCATTTACTCGTTGATTATAATAGTGGTATAGTAGAGAGAGATAAGGTCTCTTTAAATAATTAATTGCTTTTTTTTTGCATAATTAGAAGGAAATTAAATAAAACCAATCAATTTTTTTAAATGTAGAGAATTTTTTTAAAGGTAATTCTTTTTTATGTCTTTATTAAGATTATAAAATTATTAATTATCTAGCACTCGGTGAGTGACAAAATAATAAATGATAAATTAGAAGGATCTTATGTGCATTAGGAGTAGGAGATTACTTTTATGGATATCACTAACCGATGTAAGACTTCTAATACGTTCAGAACTACATAGCTGGAGCTTGGACAAAAGCGGGTGGACAACAAAGAGATCTAGGATAGACTCTGATACCATCTTACAATTTGGTTTTGGGTTTAACTCAATCCCAAAAGCTAGCTTATAGGATGAAGATTGTCACATACTTATATACTTTATAATGACCCTATTTCTAGTCAATGTGAGCATCATCTTAACAGTGACTTTATCTATTTGAGGTCCAATTTAAAAAAATTGTCTAGCTTTTTCATTTTCAAATGCACTTATGTCTTATGCTAAATACTCGGGGTTAGCGTCAATCACGTAAAGTGAATGTGATTAGTTTCATCCTATGAGTAGAGAAACACGTGGTTATAAATAAAAATGCACCTATTTCAATTGCCATTTTTTTATAATTTCTAAATTTATTATTTTATTATTATATTTAATAAAATCTAAGACCGAAAAAAATATTTAATAAAGTCCTATTTTGATTTATGAGGCAAGTGAATGTTGGCAACTTCACTCCGTTGACCGCCTAATCAGAGATGGCAGAATCCCAAGTTCCGGCGAAGGTGGAAGAGATGATTGGTAATAAAACGGTGCAAGAGCTTGTATTGAGTGCCGAATATCCGCCAAAAAATTACATCTACGAGGAAGGCGGTGCTGGATTTCGAGATGCTCTTCTTCCATCTGAGGGTTTTCCAGTCATTGACCTTCACCGCCTCACATCTCCTTCTACAGCAGAGCAAGAGCAAGAACAAGAGCTTGCTAAATTCCACTCTGTACTCAGCTCATGGGGCTGCTTTCAGGTCTGATCTGCCTTCACAGAAACTGCATTTCTCATTTTCTTTTACTTCGTTGATTGTGTTTTTGCTTCGTCATACTTGATAGATGACTTTTTTTTTGGTAAAATACATAATAGGTGATGACCTAAGTTCGTAAAGATTAGTTTATGATATCAAACGAGGTTTGAAAGTTCTAAGAGTGGGCATTAGATTTAGGTGTTAAGTAGTTTAATAGCAACACTTCAGTGAATACATGTGTCTATAGACACAATCAATCAAAAATTGAAGTGACATTAAAATAATTATAACATTAAATTTTAAATATGTGTTAGTATTATTTAAATATAAATACTTGAATCTCATTGGTTGTGTCCAATGGACATATTCCATACAAGTTCTACTCGTAGTTTAATATATTAGGTTCTTTTCGCCATGAGTTAATGTAAAATAAGAGGTGTTTTCGGCCAATTTTATTTTTTGGTACATATTGCAAGCCATAGTGATATTATGACTCAATCATTTTTGTTGGATTCAGGCAATAAACCACAGTATGACAAGCTCATTTCTGGATAAAGTCAGAGAAGTTTCAAAACAATTCTTTGAACTTCCTATGGAAGAAAAGCACAAATATGCAAGGGAACCAAGCGATGTTGAAGGATATGGCAACGATGCAATATTATCTGAAAATCAAATACTTGATTGGACTGACAGATTATACCTTAAAGTGCACCCTGAAGATCAGAGGAAATTCAAATTTTGGCCTGAAACACCCAAGGATTTCAGGTATATATATATATATATTCCAGACCTCTCTAACTCTCAATAACACCGAATGTTGTTGTTTTATCATGAAGTAACCAAAGTAATACTCTAATAGATGCACCAAAAGATTTCCTGCTGTTTTGGATATTTAAATTCTGCAAGAATGGAATGTTTCTGCATTGTCATAACTTACAACCATAGCATTATTGTTTCAGGACAAGAAATAAGCAATTTCCTCCATTTAGCTTGGTTTTGTAACATTAGTGGTATTTACTCTTTCAAGTTTCAATTGCATGCATATACTTCAAAATTGGCAACATATCCATCCGTGTTGTACATACATTGGATCTAATACTTCAGCATTCACTTCGTTCACATATTTTAAAGTTATGTAATACTTTGTGTATTTCATAGTTGTATTCTTAGGAAAATTATTTTATATTTAGAGATTTCAATTATACCTGTTTAAAAATTGTTATTTAATTAAGAAGATATAAAATTTACTTAACACAGTGTCATGCCTGTATCTTGGTTTCTTTAAAAAATTGCCATATTTATGTATTGAAAATCCTATCAGTGCCACATAGAATTGTGTAACCACAGTGGATGTTTTAATGCAGGAGTATAATCCAACAGTACGCTGAAAGCCTAAGGCTGCTAAGTGAAGTGATTTTAAAGGCCATGGCAAAGTCACTGGACTTGGAAGAGGATTGGTTCCTAGAGCAATGTGCGGAGAGAGCTGCAATGGATCTGAGATTCAACTACTACCCTCCATGTCCAATGCCTGATCATGTTCTTGGTGTGAAGCCACATGCTGATGGAACTTCCATAACTTTTGTGTTGCAAGACGAAGAAGTAGAAGGCCTCCAAGTCCTCAAAGATAATCAGTGGTTAAAAGTTCCAATCATTTCTGATGCTCTCTTTATTAATGTTGGTGATCAAATAGAGGTGATAGCTTAAAAATAAAGTTTCTTTACAATTCAGATACAAGTACAACAGCAAAGTTTCCATTATAAGTTATAACTGATAGGATTGATAGAATTTGTTGAATATTGTGATGAACAGATAATGAGCAATGGAATTTTCAGGAGCCCCATACACAGAGTAGTGACAAATGCAGAAAAGGAAAGGCTCACACTGGCTATGTTCTGCTTACCGGATCCAGAAAAAGAGATTAAGCCGGTTGAAAAGCTTGTGAGCGAATCAAGGCCAATATTATACAAGCCGGTGAAAAACTATCCTGCGATATTTTACCAGTATTACCAGCTAGGAAGAAGACCAATTGAAGCTTCCAAGATTAACTTTTAATGAAATAGGTTATAGAATCCAAGCTATGGCTGCTAGTGCTAGTTTAAATAAATTTCCTGCTGATTTGTGAGATGGTTTTAACGGTGAGACGCAGATGAAAGTACACGCAGATCAACTGCACAATCATATAACTGTTATTTTCATTTTGGTAATTCTGTTAATAGAACCAATCTTGCATTGAATTGAATTTACAGGAACTTTAATAAAATATTCATTTAACACGTTCTTTAGAGTGTGTTGGATGAGGGAATTTTGAAGGCTAATATAATTTTTGAAGCGAATTAAAATGCTATAATTTAAATAGAAATCTAAATCTATTAAAAAAACTCTCCCTCTCACTTTCTCCTTCTCTCAAAGCTCTTTCTAAAAAAACTCTCTCTTTAAGAAAACTCTCTCTCTAAAACTCACTCTCTCTCTCCCTCCATCTAAAAAACTATATCTCTCTCCTTCTCTTTAAAAAAGCACGCTCTCTAGAAAAAAAAATCTCTCTATCTCTAAAAAAACTCTCTCTCTCTTTAAAAAAACTATCTCTCTCTAAAAAAAGCCCAATCTCTCTCTAAAAAACTTTCTCTAAAAGAGTCTATCCCTCTCTCTAAAAAGCTCCCTCTATCTCTCTAAAAAACTCTATCTCTCTCTAAAAAAATTTTATCTATCTCTAAAAGTACTCTATCTCTCTCTTTAAAAAAGAGTCTCTCTCTAAAAAAACTCTATTTCTCTCTCTAAAAACTCTATCTCTCTAAAAAATTAGTTATTTTATTAAAAAATCTATTAATGAAAGAAATTCAATTACTCTATCCAAACAAATAATTTTAAAAATGAAAAATTCTATTTACTCCATGCAAATAAACAATTTAAAAAATAAAAAGAATTGAATTGAGAGAATTGAAATACTAGAATTTTCAAATTCTAAGAATTTACAAATATGCTATGCAAGCACAACCTTAATCTTTAGTAGTATATTGTTAATTATCATTTAATAAACTTTAAGCGGATGTCATAAAATAACTCAAGTTCATATATATACCACGGGTAAGAATTCACATATATACGTTACCTGAGATGATAAAATATTTCTTGAAAAAATTATTAAAACTAACGCTTTATCAACATTTTTTATTGACTTGATTCATTTATCATATTTAACGATAAAGGTAACAGTGTAAAAATAAAAGGTATACTAGTCTTGTAATAGAAAAAAAATTGGAAGAGCTAATATTACAATAATAGGGATCTTCCCAACTCATAAAGAATTGTATTTAGTGAAAGATAGTTTATTATACCAATTTTTTTTCATGTTTTTTTATTTTATTTTAATAAATTCTCGTTAATCTCAACTTATAGAAAAAGATAAGTAATTTAAGATAAAGATATCTTTTTTTTTTCTGAATGAAAGCATTTAATTTTTTTTGTTTACAAGGAAATTACGACCCATGGATTGAACTCTGTACCACACACTCACACACATGTCATTGCCAGCTGTCCTGGACTTAGAGGACGAAAGCATTTAATTAGCAAGAGTAAAAAAAATCATATAAGTACTTATTAAAATTATTTTTGAATTTCTTATACTCAACTCTCAACTCTGACATAATGTTTAGTTGGAGAGAACAAAGGAAGTGGGAATTTTTTATAATAGCAACAAAAAAAGTGGGAGTTTTTTTATTTAAAAATTTAATTTATTCAAGAAATTTAAAGAAAAGGAAAAAATGGAATCCAATTTTTTTGTCTGCTTCTCTTATTTATTTGTTTTTTTAGAGGATTTTGTTGGATGAATTTTTCTACTTTTTTTCTTGTTTTGTTTTTGGAGAGGATGGAAGAAATTGAAAGTTGTGTGATGCGAACCAAAAAAAGATGAAGCCCAGGGTCCAGGCTGACTTATCGGGCCGAAGATGGACTAGTCAGTTTGGTTATATAAGTTGCTGTTGCTAGGGTAGGGGCCTAGGGCACAACAAAATACAATAAAAGTGAATAAAGAAAGGCAAAATCGTCATTCTGGGCATTGAGTAGGGACATTTCGGTCTTTGGGGTACAGAAGAGAAGAGAAGCACTCACTTTGCAACATACGATACGCACGCACGGCACCCTTCTCTCTTCTCTTTCTCTGTAAGTCCCGTTCTGTTTGGAGCCCTACACACAAAATTGAAAAATCCTCTTTCGTTACCTCAATTCAATTAGAGCTTTGAATATGGACGCCGACGACGACGCTCCACCTATTGAATCTTCTTTCCCACTCCTACATAACTCTGATGCAACTCCAGACCATTCTCCCAATACCTCACAATGCCACATCGAAGCCGGAGGAGAAGGCCTACCGCCGGCGCCGCTTTCCGATGTGGAGTTTGTTGGAGCTGACAACGCCGTGCTTATAGAGGACGAAACGGTTGTCCGTGAAGTGACGACGACAGAAGCGGTAGTTGTTGCTGCCGATGCGGTTCAGGAGACGGAGGCTGTGCCTGATGAGGCCGGCAAAACGCAAGTGATGGACGTAGCAGGTGACGAAACAGTAGAGGATGGCGCGGGGATTGATGATGCGGAGAACGGAGAGGGCAATGAAGAAACCCATGTGGATGGCGTGGTTTTGGAGACCGAGAAGATGGAAGAGGAAGAAAATTTTGCAATTGGGAAGGGCGAGGACGTGGATGAGAAGGAAAATGACGCTTCTTTGATCGAAGAGGAGCAAAAGCTACCGGAACAACTAGAAGAACAAGAAGAAGAAGGAGAAGGAGAAGAAGAAGAACACCAACAGCAACTGGAAGAGGAGGAAGAAGAAGAAGAACAGGAGCAGCAACAGCAGGAGGAGGAGGAAGAAGAAGAACAGCAGCAACCGGAGGAGGAGGAGGAAGAAGATGGCGATGCTGATGTAGGCATGGCAGAAGATGCAGAGACTGCCGAGGAGATAGAAGTGGCGGAGAAGCAATGTGCGAGTGTCAGTGGTGGGAAGAGGAAGCGTGGAACTGGGAAGAATTCTAAGTCTACAGGGGGAAGAGCTCCGTCCAAGAAAAAGATGGAAGAGGATGTTTGTTTCATTTGCTTCGACGGGGGCGAGCTTGTGCTTTGCGACCGCAGGTGAGACCCAGATTATAATTCCTGCACTTCTTTTCTATTTCTATTACTAATGCTTTTGCCCTTCCTATTTCGATCCATTATCATTATTCGCGAAATTCATTGCTTTTTTCTGTGTTGTTTAGGGGATGCCCGAAGGCTTATCATCCTTCCTGTGTTAATCGTGACGAGGCCTTCTTTCGAGCCAAGGGAAAATGGAATTGTGGTATGTTTCGTTATTCTATGCTGTCTCTTTCTCGTCTTCATCATCATTGTTTGATTACTTTTTCCTTTTGGGATTAGCTCCATTCTAGCATTTGCTTTTCAGCATTTGTGTTGTAGTCTTGTGAATCTTTAAATTCTTCAAGTGTCAACTTAAATTTCAAAGCCGAGGATTGAATATTTAACAGTGACACGTAGCTAATACTTATGATATGAAAGTTGTGAATATGCTACACTGCGTTTGAGATGCCCAAATTTCTCTAGGAGGTTTGGGGATGGATGTTTTGAAAAGTTGGTGGTAGTTATTGGAGGGAATGACTGAAGTCAAGGAGTTGCATATAAGTTAGCAAATGAGGTTCTTGCATCAGCTTGACATTGAAGGAAGCTATCAACATTATCTTTTGGATTACCTACCTCTGATGGGATTACCTAGCTTGTAAAATGTGAACATTATAATTTAAAACTTAAATGATCAGTTCAATCTGTATCTGTGCCCAATTTGGTCATAATAAACACCACAAGCTCCTTCCCACAGTCTTCTGATAAATGCTGAACCAGAAGAACTTCACATCATAAGGCCATTAGACCTATAAAAAGCTTGCAGTTAGTTTGTGTTGGAACTTGGACTTTCCTATATGGATTAGTTAACACAGGAGAAATAATTTAGCTTCCATCTCGTGGATCTCCAGAGTTACTAGTTGACTTATTTTGATGAAATGAATTTGCTCTTTTTTATTTGTTCTGAAGGTTTTCTCTCGCCCTAGTGTTGTTTGATTTTATTGTTTGTTTTTTATAGCTGTTGCATAGAAGTAAGCGATTGGTCGATCCATGATTATGCTATGTTGAGAGTGTGGTGGTAAAAGAATGTCTCTGGGTTGGTGTGCATTTTGGCATAGAGCAGTAGAGCGACACAGGTGTTTAGGAAGTAGATTTCCTGCATTTTGTCAAAATCATAGTAGTTAGTTCCATATAGCGGCTGACCCACAAAATGCTTTTGCTGTATAGCATATAGCGGGATGGCCGCTATTGCGAAATTAAGGTACCCTAATTATATGAAATCATATTATACTTAAATAATTGCATAAAAATTTAATAGTAAAAACAATGAAACACATAGACACTGTTCATTATTAGCAATCTTGATAACCACTTCAAAAAATGTCCGGTAAGGCTAGCATAGCTGGCAAGGACATGTGTGTGTGGGTGTGTGGTGCATGGTTCAACCCTTGGTGTCGTAATTTCCTTGTAAAAAAAACACTTCAAAACATAACAAAACACAATTCTTATAGTTCTAAAACACTTCTAAAAGATGTACCAAAAAAATCACTTCTAAAACACTAAAAGTGAATATGAACAAGAAGAGGAGGGCATGCTGTAACAGAGGCAGAGGGAGAGGCTTGATAGAACGGAACAAGAAGAACAGGCTTTACGGGAGGAAGAGAAAGGGGGAGGGCAAACCTTTGAGAGAAGAAGAGACAAGGTGAGGCGCGGTTTTGAGAGTAAAATAGAGAAGGAAGAAGGGTGAAGAATGAACAGAGCAAAACAACAGGGGGAAGAACAAAGAGGCACGGTTTTTCCCGTCCCAAACAGAGAAATTAGGTTTTTTTTTAAAAAAAATCCCAAATATGTTTTTTTTTAAATGGGAGGATGAAAGTCCAAAATACCCTTAATGAGGGTCTTTTTCATCATTTTGATTAGAAAAAAACCCTAATTTCTTACCACAGACATAATGCGCTTCCCGACGGAGCCTCTGTTGCGGCCAAGGAGTGCGACGCTCTGTGACGCCGCTATTGCACGTGATTGACTACTATGGACAAAATTGTTAGTTCAGTGCTTGGAAAATCCACTGCAGTGTACTTTTGGAGTAAGAAAAGAACATGGTCTCAATGTAGATAGAAGGAATATTTTTTCTTTTAAATTTATTTTGGAGTGGCAACAATAGTCAATCCTTATACCACTAGGTCTTTGGCTATATGGAATTAGGGATCAGTGGATTCCATTGGGCTTTATCAATAACCAGATATTTATTAAAAGCATTCAAGTAAAAATTTCTTTAATGGTTTCTCCTAATGTTTTAAAGTCTTTCTTTACCCTCATACCCTGCTTAGCTGCACTATATTCCATTTCATCCACTTTTCTAATGGGACTTTCCACTGGTTTTCTTATCACATGACCGAACCACCTTGTGTCAGTTTCTGTCCTCTTTTTGCCTAAAGATGCCAGTCAAAGTTTTGCTTGGACACATTTGGTTATAATCTTATTTTCTCTTGTTTGCTCACTCTTCCACTTTAGCATTCTCATTTCTGCTACAAGTTTTGCCCTTGTTGGCACTTCTTTGTCCATCACTCATTTACATAGTATTTTCTGCAGTAACATAATTATATTTATTTTTCCAGTAGCACTGCTATTGAGGATGAGCCTTGGCGCAACGATAAGGTTGCTGCCGTGTGACTTTGAGGTCACGGGTTTAAATCCTGGAAACAGCCTCTCCGCTAGCGGGGGTAAGGCTGCATAATCTATCCTCTCTAGACCCCGCCAGTTGGGAGCCTTCTGCCCTGAACTACTGCCCATGGCTGGATACTTACTCAGTATATCTGTATGTTCAACTTGGTAGTTTGTGAGTTGATAAAGGGTAAACTACTCATGAAAGTATTTTGCTATATTTTCAGTTTTAGAATCCTGTTTTTCACGTCTCTTGCACAATGGATATTTTGCACCTGGAATCTTATCAAGGGAATCATGTTTTAAAATTGTTACTTGTTGAGGAATTTGTTACCGGTGAATCAAATTTACCTAACCTATCTGATTGTTGTTCTTATTTTGGGATTGCATTTCATGGTCAGCATTATTTTTATTAGGGGCATCACCTGACATGTACTCATGTATCTTCTGCAAATGATTGTTGGATTGGTGATTGAGAATCTACGGCTCTCACTATTATCATTCTCAACCTTTTAAGGGTGGCTTTACTGCAGTGTTAAAGCCTTACTTTTTATTATTTTCTAGATAGATTAGAAAGATTATAAACATACGATCAAATCTATGACAAATTTCACTAATTAGTAGATGTTATTTGGTTGGTATAACTTTGTTTAACTTTGTTAAACTACAATCACTTTAATGAAGATGCATGCTTCTTTTTTCTTTTTCTCAATTTCTCCTCATGTTTTATTATTTATGGCCTTTCTTAGCCAGAATACTTATTGATGTTACATTTTTTTATTTCTTGTGTTTTGAACTCAATTCAATTTATTTTCAATGGCAACTGTCAAGGTATCAAAACTGCAAATTGCCAAGTTCTTAATCATGTTTACACTGCTCTACCATATCTAATTTTCGATATCTTTTATCTTCATGATAACAGGTTGGCATCTCTGCAGCAACTGCGAGAAGAATGCTCACTATATGTGCTATACATGTACATTCTCTTTGTGTAAGGGATGCATCAAAGATGCTGTTATCTACTGTGTTAGGGGAAACAAGGGCTTTTGTGAAGCATGCATGAGAACTGTAATGTTGATTGAACAGAATGAGCAGGGAAACAATATGGTATATATTCCCTCCCTACACTCTTTAAATTGTCATGTTTTCTTGTAAAATTGTTACTCTACAATGATATGTGTTTCATTGGTTTTTGTTATTTATTTTTCTTTTTTCTAACTTATTCACATCCTCCCTCTTAAAAAAAGCAGATTTGACAGAAGCTAGTAGTTCTTTGTTAAAAGTAGCTTTTTCTTAATATTATTCTTCTATTATCTATTAATATATTAAGATTAACTTCTAAGCTAAAAAGCATCAAATTAACAATCGACTTTAGCTTTCTGTTTGAGTCTATTATCATAGAATTACTGTTCAAATTATTTCTGGCCTTATAGGTTGATCGCTACCTTAGTATCTGTTTGTATTGGCTTCCAGTAGGCTGGACCGTGAAAATTACGTGGTGTATGACTCTTGGTAGAAGGGAAAATAACACCCTTCTAGCTATTGTGGGTTTTCACTACAAAATGTAAGCAAAATAAACATGCCATTAGCAGGCATTTTTCAGGAAAAAAGTCATTTTATTTTTCTTGCCAAACAACATAAGGTGATGGCTTTATTACTTTTCAGCTTGCAGAACTGAGTTTGAGGGGAATGTGATTGTGTTCTTAATGAATAGTACCTGCATATCTCTCCCTTTTTAGAAAAGAAATAGTCCAGATTCCAGATGAAAATGTGATAACTATTTTCTGTTTCCTTCCTCTCTGCTCTATTCTGAATGATTATTTTAATGCCTTTCTATTATTTATGTTTTTCATGCCCAAATAAATTGCATCATGTTTTTTACATATCAAACTAGCACACGACAATCACTGCTTACCCTGCGATTATAAATAGACTACCTAAAATGCAGATATGAAGTCATTAATCAGGGGCATCTACTTTTGACTTCAAATAATAATTCTCCCTGCTTGTTGCAGGGACAAGTGGATTTTGATGATAAAAACAGCTGGGAGTATCTCTTCAAGGACTATTACATAGACCTAAAAGAAAAGCTATCTCTAACATCTGATGAACTGGCTCAAGCTAAAAACCCATGGAAGGGATCTGATATGGTTCCTTCTAAAGAAGAATCAGCAGATGAACTTTTTGAGGCCAATAATGATAGAGGATCAGATTCAGATAGCTCCTATGAAAATGTAGATTTGATTCCTTCTAAGCGAAGGAAGGCCAAGAAAAGGGCAAAGTCCCGTTCCAAACAAGGAAATTCATATAATGCAATGACAGCGCTTGGAATCAACAGGTCATCTGGGGATGACATCTCCGAGTGGGCTTCAAATGAGCTTTTGGAGTTTGTTATGCACATGAGGAATGGAGACAAATCTGTTTTGTCACAGTTTGATGTGCAGGCTCTTTTGCTAGAGTATATTAAAAGAAATAAGCTTCGAGATCCTCGCCGAAAAAGTCAAATCATTTGTGATGCAAGGCTTCAAAATTTGTTTGGTAAACCAAGAGTGGGACATTTTGAAATGTTAAAGCTCCTTGAATCTCATTTCCTTCTAAAAGAGGATTCTCAAGCTGAAGATCTGCAAGGAAGCGTTGTTGATACTGAAGTTAGTCATTTGGAAGCTGATGGCATTGCCGATTCATATCTGAAAGTTGGCAAGGATAAGAAACGTAAAACTCGTAAAAAGGGTGATGAGAGAGGACTTCAATCTAATGTTGATGATTATGCTGCCATTGATAATCATAACATTAATTTGATTTATCTAAGACGTAATTTGGTGGAAGATCTTCTGGAAGATTCAGAAAAGTTTCATGATAAAGTTGTTGGTTCATTTGTAAGAATAAGAATTTCCGGTAGTGGTCAGAAGCAAGACTTGTATAGGCTGGTTCAGGTTGTAGGTAAAAATCTTGACAACAACAACTCTCATTTTATTTGAAATGTAATATAATGTAAACTGTGTTTCTTTTTTTTATTTAATCAACTTCATCATGGTCAGGTACGTGCAAAGCCGCAGAGACATACAAGGTTGGTAAAAGGGTGACAGATATCTTGCTAGAAATCTTAAATTTAAACAAGACAGAGATTGTATCGATGGATATTATCTCAAATCAGGAGTTCACAGAGGTGATTCAATATACAGCATTTATTAAATGTTACCTAATGGTCCTTTTTGTTATGAATCTCAGTGGCATTTGACTTTTGCATTGATTCCTTTTGAAAGCAGTATCTTATCCCCTTTAAATCTTGAAGATAATGTTCATCCTACACCACCATACTCAGTAGATCCTAAATATTTAATTTTTCAGTCAACTAAATTTCTGACTGGTTGCTTTGGTGTTGAAAGATGGTAGAAACCTTTTATTCCTCCCCCCCACCGCGCAAATATAGCTACAAAGCTGCAGAGTTTCGTCTTCCAAAAGAAAGTGTTTTAATGACAGCCTTTTCCTTTCCTCTCTTCTATGGTTTTTATACACGCGATATCCCATCCTATCTGACCACCGCAAACTAACTAATAGGTGATCTGATGAACTTTTAACTTGTTCTAAATTAAGTCACGCCCCACGGGTATCTTAACAAAAGAATTGAGGTTGAAACTGTCATCTATGCCTGTGAATGATATTTTCAAAGTGAATTGAGAAGAATTTTTTTATTTTGTTGGTAAAATAAAATTGCTTTTGAAGTGTAGATAAGATGTAATTTGTGTGTGCCATATCCTTAACATCAAAAATTTTACTTCATAAAATCAATGCTACATAGGCAAGCAAAATAATTTCTATTTGCATTTATTCCATTGGCCTCAAACGTGATTCTGAGTGCTACCTAAATAAAGCGTGTACTTAACCATGGATAAAATCCTTAAATTGGTCACTTCAAAAGATTAGCCTGTCATTATAGTATTCTTCTAAAATTCTTTGTCACCATGGAGTAAATTCCTTAGTGTCACCCCTTTAGTCCTTCATTACAATGAATGTGGTGATATTCAATAACTTTTAGGGACTAATTTGGTGACAAATCTATAGGGAACTAAATGTGTTGACACACTAAACGTTGGATGACTGATTTGGAGTTTACTCTTAACCATGAGATGTTTAGAATAAATTATTTCTGTATTTTAGACTTTCTTAGAATTGATAGTTTGTGGTATATGAATTATGCTTAAGATTAATGTACTTCCTTCCTTCAAATACTGACTTGTTTTCTGTTAGGATGAATGCAAGCGTCTTCGCCAGAGCATAAAGTGTGGCCTCATAAATCGGCTAAAAGTGGTAATTTTGTGTTTCAATAAATCCATACTTTCAGGCATCAAATGTTATAGTTTGTAATGAGGAGACAATTTTGTGCCTGTAGGGTGACATTCAGGACAAAGCATTGGTGCTTCAGGCAGTTAGAGTAAAAGATGTGAGTTGTTTTTCTATACCTTAATTTTTTCCTCACAAGGTGTGTGCTTATGCATCTCTAAAAATTTCTTAATTTCTGATAGCTTGTCCTTGTTACTGTGATTTTATTGAAGGATATTTGTTGTCTTCAATTAACAAATGGAGTTTTATTAAAGTTAAGGCTTCAGCAGAAATGCTAATGGAAATTAGATTGTTGAATTAAATTAGCATTTGATGGGATTCTTGAGAAATATCTTACCTTTTGTCTGATTACATCCTTCTGTTAGCGTGATCACTGGTAGAGAGGGGGCATGATATTCCTTCTGTCTGGTTAAAATGTTTCTTTTTTTCATGATGTAAACTCTCTCAACCAAAACTTACATTTCGACTTTGGAAACCATCAAAGGATTACATCACTCTAGTAAACTTTTTGTCACCCAGTTCGTTCAAATTGTTAAAATGAATTTCTTTGGTGTTTGAAGTAAATGCGGATTTTATTTCCTGATAATTTATTTATGATCTTAGTTTAGACTCTGAAATTTGAAACATATTTTCTGGTCTTTGTCATCTAATTCAAATGTTTGCTTTTCTATTACAGTGGCTTGAAAATGAGATAGTGAGGCTGAGTCATCTTCGTGATAGAGCTAGTGAGAAAGGACGCCGAAAAGAATATCCTTTTCTCTTCAGAAAATTTTAAATGCAATATTTCATGCAGTGTTTGGTGTCTATTTGCTTTTGTTTCCTTGATGTGATATGTTTTCTATTTCATGCAGTATTTGGTGTCTATTTGCTTTTGTTTCCTTGATGTAATTTGACTTGCATCATAGCTTGATATGTGTTCCTCCTATTTAATGTCAACTGTTTAATCTGTTCTACATCATTCATCTATTATGACATTGTCAGGATGTGGAGATAGAAATCTGTATATTGTGTTTTTCATTTTATATGCTACAACTCCTTGTATATTTAGAATTTTATAATTCGTAAAATTGGATTTTGTGAGTGTACATTCTAATTCCCCAACAACTTGAAAATTTATATATGTATGTGTGTGTGTGTGTATATATATATATTCTAATTTCCTATCTTGGTTTTGAATTTTAACATGTCAAACATGAGGATTTTGAATTTGTCATATCCCATTCTCAAATATCTTATAATAGGTTTTGGTAATTTTTTTCACTCACTGTACACATACTCATGAATTTTGCATGTGTCTTTAGTTGGGGTCGATTACTAATAATCCACTCCTTATAAACCTTCAAATAATTTTTTGTGTATTTGCGAAGCTTCCAATCAAGACAAAGTTCATCCAGAAATCATGAATTGTTTACTGCCTTAAAACAGCTTGGCCACCTTAACTTTTTGGTGAATCTTGCTCAAAAGATCAATAAATACAACACCGAAGCCCTTTCCTATCTTGGAAGGACAATATATTTATAAAGCGAATCAATTCATTTGTACATGAGATTTAAATATGCTCTGGCCTTTGAGTTCATATGATCATTCATTTAAATAGATGCAGAAGTTTAGTCTTGTTTCATGATGTTTAACATTTTCTGCATTTGTTCAAGGGTTCTTTGCTGTGTACTTTTTTTTTTTTTTTTTTATCTTGCACTATTCTCTGGTTGGGATGGAAAAATTGTCAATATAATTATTTTTTCTTTTGTGTGATAATTTGCTTGATCCTACTAGTCTATAATTGGGTTATCATGTTATTTTCAACCTACTTATTTCTGTGACTACTCACCATTTAAAACTGACCTAGAACTGAGGACCTTTTTGTGTTGATCCCTAACTCCCTCTCACGCTCAGAGAATGTGTCGAGAAATTGCAGCTTCTAAAAACACCTGAGGAACGGCAACGTAGATTGGAGGAAATTCCAGAAATACATGTGGATCCAAACATGGATCCGAGTTATGAGTCTGAAGAAGATGAAGATGAAATGGATGATAAAAGACAAGGTATTAATAAGAGTTCGAACTTGTGAACTCATCCTTTCTTTCAGTTTCTTTCTTCTTTTGTTTTAAGATATTTGTTGATAATTTAATATCTATTCCTGCAGAAAACTACATGAGACCTCGAGGTTCTAGTGCCTTTGGAAGGAGGGGAAGAGAAATTGCTTCTCCTAGAAGTGTTTCTATTACAAGTGATTCTTGGAGTGGAACAAGAAATTATTCAAATGTGAATCAGGAACTCAGCAGAAATTTGTCTAATAAGGGTTTTCCAATCAAAGGTGACGATGTTTCTAACTTAAGTGAGGTAGTAAATGATGCTCAATTACGTCAGGGAAGAGATAGGGAATCACAACTATCTAATAGCTGGGAGAGGCATAAGCTATCTTCAAGCTTCGAAAGTGGTGCTAAAAATACCCAGTCGTTGGTAACATCTGAGTCTTTCTCTACTGTAATTGAAGCTTCTGCAGCACCATCTACTGCCGGAATAGCTCCCGCTGCTGTGAAAATTAACGAATCTGAAAAGATGTGGCATTATCAGGATCCATCTGGAAAGGTGCAGGGACCATTTTCCATGGTGCAGCTGCGCAAATGGAGCACCACAGGATACTTTCCTGATGATTTGAGGATTTGGAGAACCACCGAGAGGCAAGATGAGTCTATACTCTTAAAAGATGCCTTAGAAGGGAAATTCTCTAAGGAACCATCAATGGTGGATAAAACTCTTCCAAAGGTTCAAACGGTGCATGATTTACATTACTCATCTGCCTACCCTAGGAAGTCACTTTTGGCTGCACAAGGTATAGAAGGTCAAGTTGGAGGTAGACCAACGTCTGATCAAAATAGTGGATCTATGAATTCACATAGTACGCAGGGTTCTTCTGGGCAGACCACAGGAGGAAGTTGGAGATCTAAAGATAATCTGAATTCGCTAGCAAGTAGGACTTCGCCGTTGGCAGTTGAGGTCCCCAAGAATCCTGCAAATGGTTGGGGTTCTCATGCTGGTGTTAGAAATGAATCAACAAACCTTCCTTCCCCTACTCCCCAGCCCACTTCCGGTGGGACTAAGGGGCAGTCTTTTGAAAATCAATGGTCACCAACACCTGTCCAGTTCGCTGGGTTCGCAGGTGGAAATTCACAACCTGGTTTGTCTTCAGCTTCTAAATCAGAGAAGGGTATGATATTGAGCTCCACAGATAGTACTCAAGTAAATCCTCAAGCAACAGCAGCGGCACCTGTTCTGGCTTCAGGTGTTGATGTTAAATCGGCAGGAGCAAATCTGCCAAACCAGTTTGTAAGTAGCCATAACTCTCATGCTGAAGCTCAAGGGTGGGGTTCTGCTATAGTTCCAAATAATCCTACTGCTATGCCTGTCCAGCCAGCGTCTCACGGTCTATGGGGTGATGCTTCTTCTGTCCAGAACTCTGCTTTGTTTAACACTGGAAATCCAAGTGGAAGTTTACCCACCCCTGGTTTTATGGGCATGACTGCACCTGAGACTTGGAGATCAACTTGTAGCCAACCAAACATTACTGTTGCGGCTCCAGCTGCAGGCCCAGCTCCACCTAATATACCTTGGAACATGGGCATGCCGGGAAATCAGAATGTTGGCTGGGGTGGGGCACCTGGTAATATGAACATGAACTGGATGCCTGCACAGATGCCAGCACCTGGAAATGCAAATCCAGGATGGGTTGCTCCTGGTCAGGGATTACCTCCAGTAAATGCAGTTGGCTGGGTTGCACCTGGTCAAGGACGTCCCCCTGTGAATGCAAATGCAGGTTGGGTTGTGCCTGGTCAAGGGGCACATGGAAATGCCGCCAATCCTGGTTGGACCGTGTCGTCTGGTAATCCAGGCATGTGGGGAAATGACCAAAGTCATAATGGAGACCGATTCCCCAACCATGGGGATCGTGGTGGTGCCGCCCATGGTGGGGACTCTGGTTATGGAGGTAAATCTTGGAACAGGCAGTCATCGTTTGGCAGCGGAGGCAGAGGGGGTTCTTCCGGTACCAGGCCTCCATTTGGAGGACAACAAAGAGGAGTCTGCAGGTATCATGAGAGTGGACATTGCAAGAAAGGAGCTTCCTGTGATTTTCTTCACCCTTAGAAGAGTTGTAGAGTTAATTGCATCTCTTACTGTACAGTATTTTTCCCATTTAGCTTAAATTTGTATAAGGATGCGTCTTGTATGTAGAACTTGATCATTTTACCATCTCATTTTCGTTGCTCGTTTATTTGTCTATTTTACAGCCTTGTTTTTTGGGTTATTTAGAGTTGACTGATGCCAGAGTTGATAAGAACAGTGGTGGTGGAGGTGACATTTTTTGTTTCAGTAGTTATTTAAAATATTTAATCTTAATATTTACATTAAATGATACATATTTTTGCTTTGTCGCATAACCAATACTTATTGAACATAAATAAATATTTTCAATTATTTTCAGAAATTAGTATTCGGATTCTTTATATAGTTATTTATATAAGCTAATTTTAAACTTTTGTTTCTTAATCTTTATATAATATGAAATGATAATTTAGTGAAGTAAGAATAAAATGAAACTAGAATGCATCTTCATGAGACTTGTGAATCTGTAAAATATTTCCCCTTAAAAAAAAAGTAAAATATTGAATATTTTATTTTTTTAAAATCATTTAAGTTCTACTAATATTTATTTGTGTAGTAAAATATTGAACTACATATCAATACAATAATTTTGAGTTTTGGAACACTATTGTTCTATCCCATAAGGAGTCTTATATTGCATGAATCACCGGTAGTTTCAAATTCAGAAAACCTTTTTATACAAAACTCGTCTATGAATTCTTTATTTGTTTTTTAATCAAATATCTTTTTATTTTATTATTAGGGTAGAAGAATAATTTCCGGTGTAAACGGGTTTTCTTTTTCAACTTGTGCTTTTTTTAAGATTCAAACTATAATTTTCTTTCTGGATAGTAATGTATCTCTACCGATACGTCAATACATTTAAAATATATTAAATGTATATTATATTTTTAAAAGAGGAAGCATATTTTCTCATTTGATACTTATTTTATTAAATAATAAGAGATAAAAAAAGATAAAAATAGTACAGAAATTTGAAAAAAAAAAGTGTCTTCACTTTTAATTTAAAGTAAAATAATAAATATATAAAGTATTCTAATTTAAATAAACCGTAGATACATTTTTAGATCTTTGAGAGGTTTGAAGTAAAGTGTTTTGATATTGGCACATCTCCTTAGACATGAAGAAGTATTAGGAACATCCATTTTTTTTTTTGATCTCTTACTAGCTGTTCGTTTTGTATTTTCATTGCTTGTTTTTATTTTTTTGTTTTTAATAAAACAAAAAATAAAAATAAAAAATAAAAATACAAACTAAGCGGCCCTTTACTTTTTCCGTACCTTTGCTCTAGCTGTTATAACTTATAAGTATGATGTTTCAGTTTTTCTAAGGGTAACCCCAACTAAAAAACTATATTGAGGTGAACTTTATCTCAACAAATTTTTTTATACATTATTATTAACTAAATTAAATCCTGATTATTGTACTTAAAGGATCTAGGAATTTGCAAGCTGTGGGTGACTTTGTTGGTTATATATCTTTCAATTGTAAGCTTTACATTCTTCTCTCATTTTAAAAGAGTAAATCTAAATAAAATTATAATACTCTCAAAACTATTTTTTCCATAAATTTTCACACCTCATTTTTCTTTTTATCTTTCTTTAAGACGTTTATTCTATCATATTTTCTTAATTCCTTTATCTTCTTTTTTTTTTTTTTCCTTTGTATTTCTCCCATCATCCTACATCTTCTAGGTTTTTACCGTGATATAAAAATATCACCACTCATCTAAATATGTAACATTTTCATTGTTTAATCCCGATATTGCGTTTTTTAGAGATGCTTTGATTAGTTTAATAGGAAACTAAAGAAAATTGACAAGAATTTCTGTGATATACATACGATTAAGAGGGGAATACAGACACGATCTTATATGTATTAATGGCGTTTCATTTTTTTAATAAATATAAAATAAATGAATCCTTAAATTTTATTTTTTAAACATTGTGATTGAGAAATAAGCTTTTCATCAACTATAAATGTTTACATTTTAGATAAATAGCTGAGAGTTTGTAGCTCAAGTAGTATAAGGAGGAGCTCTTTGAGTTCAAGCAGTAGAATTCCATTCCTGGTGGAATAGATTTAGGAACAGTGTAGTGTAGGGGTGTGTGTTTGGCCAATAAAAAAAATATTTTAGATAAATAAAATAGTTATTATTTGGTTATCATTCAAAATTATTTTTATTAGCCGTGATTTTGGATTTTATCACAAATTTATTACTTTATATATTTATTATATATTGGATAATTAATAATTCTAAATTTCAATAAGGTATAAAATAGAATTGCATGATAATTTTTATAAAAATTTGAACATTAATTATTTTTTATAACTTGTGACACACTTTTAAATGAATGGTGAATACACACGTACTTTCTCACTTTATATATATTTTTACTTTAGGGGGACATTTCATTCAAGATTTAGAAAAATATTTTCGGGAATGTATACTTAGGAATGTAAGATTCTCATATATGTTTCAAGGTTTAAAAAAATATTCTCGGGTATCATTTATTCCCGAAAATGTTTTCACTTTGTATTTTCTATAATCTCCATTCGCATGGTGAAATGTGAGTAAATTACTTTCTCATGAGAATATAGGTAGTTATTTTACATTTTACTTATAACTACCACATTTCTTTTGGATTTTTTAATTGAAATTCAAAAAGTATTCTTAATGATGCTAATTTTATCAAACACTCTCTTATAAAATGCTAAAAAATACACATTTTTAGAAATATACAAATTATCAAAAATAAGATGTCTAAAAATATTTTTTATTCCTTGAAGCTAACATTCTCTAAGTTGTCAATGTCATGTATCTAATTCAGTGTATATATTTATTATTATTATTTTGCTTAATCTATATAAATACATTACATTGTTGTCCTTCTACTTGTTATCTTTTACTTTTTTATTCATTAAATAATTTAAATAAATAAATAATATTATATGCAATAA
This sequence comes from Cyamopsis tetragonoloba, assembly GCA_037177725.1. Classification (NCBI taxonomy): domain Eukaryota; kingdom Viridiplantae; phylum Streptophyta; class Magnoliopsida; order Fabales; family Fabaceae; genus Cyamopsis; species Cyamopsis tetragonoloba. The sequence continues at coordinate 86,126,518 of CM074119.1, forward strand.
AAATATTTTCATATTATTACACGTAACATTATTGTAAATCAAATAGATTTTAGATTTTATTGAATTTTTTTCAAAAGATTTCTTGGAATAAAAACTAAAAACCAAACAACTTGTTTAAAATGTCTGGGAATAAATATGACCAGAATGTATTATTAACAATAAAATACCCGAAAATGTATTTTCAAACCTTAAACAAATGCCTCCTTAGAAGAGACAAATCCCATTAAGTAATTTTTACAATTACAAAACAATAATTTTTTGTATTTTCAATAAAGCATTTTTATTTGTAAATTCTTGACTAGTGATGTAAAGGGATTTGTTATCATTTTCCTATTGTTTTTATAAAAACCTAATTATTACTTTAAATTATAGAATGTACAAAAAGATTTGGTTCTGCCTTATTTACTTATTTGGCTTATAATAAATTAATCTAAATTAGGATTGGAGTCACGAACTAAAGCAGGGTAGAATTCTTTGAGTGCATGCACCAAATGGCAAGAACAAATTCCAATTTTTGCGAAATCAAGTGCTTTTTGTTCTCACTCGTGTTTTAACAGAAACTAATTTGGCTTGATACGCATCAAAGATGAAATTTTTTATTTTTTATTTTTTAAAAAAAGGAAAAAATGGAGCACCGCCTCTTTTGGCTACCTTGAATTGAGAGATAGGTATATACTATTTGTTTGTCCCTTTGTTCTCGACCAGCGTATCTTTTTTTTACTCCCACTACCCTCTCAAAACTTCCCAATTTACCCCTCCAAAATCCAAATCGTTTCCCTTTCCTTTTACTATTATCTTATTAGTATTACCTCCAGACTTATTAATTTTTTGTTAGAAAAATTAATTAATTGATATAATATTGTTAGGCTGACTCGATTTATTTTTAGTTTATAAACAATTTTTAAACAAAAGTTAAAATTATGAGTTTTGAAAAAAAGCTGAAATCTGTTTGACAATTTTATTATTTTTTACTTAATAAACTGTTTATAAATATAAAACTGTCTTTTTTTAATAAATGTATTTTTGTATTGACCTTTTAAAGTTTTTTTATCATTGTTTGTCATATTTCTTTTTATATAAAAAAAGTAATTTAACAATATCTATTTTTTTAAAAGAAAGTTGCAATAAAAAAATAATTTTTTTGATAAAACTAAATATTTTTATTTTTTTAAAAAATTAAATACAATAAAATTTATCAAAATAATAACTTAACATTAAAATTCATAAATATTAAAATGAAATAGATAATGCATAAACGAAAAGAGGACTTTGAAGGTTTTAGCAAATTGCTATTTTTATGAATAGAGAAGCAAAAGATATTCAAGATTTCAGGTGTTAATTATGATATTCAAGTGTATTAATTACGATGGACCCACAAAATAAACTAGTTTTTTTTTCTTTTTCTAAAAGCTCTTATTTCTCGCTTAAAAGCAAACTTTTTGCATTTTATCCCTAATAAAAAAACTAGCTTATAATTTAAGAGGTTTACTATAAAAACTGTTTGACCCAACTTTACTTATAAGAGGAAGAGAAAAAAAATAGATCAAACACTTCCTTAATTCCATTTTAAAAAAAGAAACTTTAATTCCTAAAATATTTTTGTGATATTTGTTATAAAGTGACAATGATAACATTAAAAGAAAAATATATTAAAAACTATAACATTAAATTAAAAAAGCAATTAAAAATTACTTACATTTTATACTAAAAAGTAAAAGAATTTTGTCACAAACTCAGAATCTTAACCCTCACTCTCTCCCGTAGAATCTACAAGCAACGCAAAAAATTGGATTTCTTAAAGTTAGTAACCACTAAACTCATTAAATTTAAAGTGAGTCACTTATGTTTGACAACGTTAATAGATAAGTTATATGAAAGCTGAAAAAATAAATAAAAGATAAAAATTAAAGATTTAGAGCTGAAATCTAAAAAATAATAAATTAATTAATGAAATTGGAAGTGTTTGATAAAATTAAATGTTAAAACAATTGATAAATGTAAAATGACCACTACAAATAAAATCCGTTTAACGATTAATGAGATCAGATTCGGTCACTAAATAAATAACTTTTTTTGCAGTGGACTTATAAAATAAAAAATTGAAAAAAAAATTAATTAATTGATAAGGATAATATGGAAAAAAGTAGAAAGAAGAGAAGCTTAAATATTAAACACTTGTTAAAGTAGTGTTAAGAAAAACGCCGGTAACAACTGAAATAATATTTTTGTACGTTTACTAAATAGAGTTACAAGTGTTTTAACTAATAAAAATATCTCTTGTTAGATAAAATGAGCTACTAAATGTATTTTAATTAAAATTGAATGTACAGTTAAATAGTTTAATTAGTCAGCACACGAAAATATGTATATCTAAGTACGAGATTCAATCTCTCAGTTGTATTATTTTCTTCTAAAAATAAAAAAATGTAAGATCATAATCAGACGACTGAGGAGCAGGGACGGACCGAGAGGGGAGTAAGGGGGCTTGGCCTCCCTCCTCCCATTAAATTTTGGATTATGCGATTTTCTTCCTTTTTTTTTTCCTACATTTTTATGTCTTCTTGTTCTTCTATTATTTCCTCCTTCTTCTTCATCCTTTTTTTTTATTTTTATTATTTTTCATATGTTCTTGTTGTTCTATTATTTTTTCCATTCTTTTTTTATTTTTTTTATTTTTATATTATTGTTTTCTTATTTTTAAATTCTTCTAGCATTGCCTTCTTTTTTTCCCTAATTTTTCATTTTTTTTTCTTCTTTTATTATTCTTTTCATTCATTTTTCTATTTTATTTTTATATTATTGTTTTCTAATTTTTAAATTCTTATATACTTTTAATTATAAATTTGAAAATAAAAAAATCTGATGTAAATAACAACCGATATTCTTTTTAATACTCGACGATTTGTTTTTCTCTCAAAATTTGTTTTTTTTCTTTATTTACAAATATTTTTATATACTTAATAATTCTTATTATTATCATTCTAAAAATCGCCCCGCGTTCCCCACCAAAATTTTCTAGATCCATTCCTGGTGTGGAGTATGGTGACTTCAATCCTGTACGGAAGCCAAGTCTGGTAGCTACTTTCATCAAAGTTATTTCAAGTTTTATGGTATTGGTTCAAATTATCGCATGTTACGCTTAAGCCGTTGAATGAATTCTCAGCACAGTACTGTAGTGACTGTAGTGCTAGCTACTAGTAGTATATATAATATATAATAGAGGAATTGGAATAAAAGAGTTGCGTTATATATGCAAAATGCAATCCAATGCAGGGTCGTGGTCTCGTGTTGTTAACTTTAATTAATGAATGAAAAAAACAAAAATATTAGATTCCAATTTAAGAATAAAAAAAAGAAGATTAGATTAAATAAGCAAATGGTGACAAGAAAATAACGTGAATCCACTCTATCCAAACATGCACTAAGAGTTTAGAGACCCAGTGGAGAGAAGTAAAAGCCCGCCCCCACACCTCACCTTTGTCTCATGCTCAAGCATTGCATTGCATATTTGCATTCTGCACTCAGGCTTAGCTAGTGTTCAACATGTGACCTCACTGACATTTAACTGTCGGCGCTTTCAACACGCACATCCCCTATTACTGCCACTTCCACTGCTAAATATATAATTAAAAAGCTTATTCTCTTAATTAATTATAATAAAAATAGTGTTATCACAATCAATCTCTTAATTCTAACTAATTAACCATGTCCCTCCGATCCCTAATAAGTTTGGATATGACTGAGTCAGTATTAAATTGGAGTAATTATGAATTGAAGAGTTGAAGATAGAATTAAAGATGTAGTAGTAGAATCCTCTTGTACTGATTGATTTTAATTAAATTAAATTTGTCTCATAAACTTGGCTTTCTTTCAAGTATATCAGCCCGTGACACCCCTCTCAGTCAAGTCTCTAACTCTGTGCTAGTATGTTAGTTATAAATAACACCCATCCATCCACCTACCTACCCACTCACAACCCACCCTAATCCAAAATGGCAGTTGTGAAGTTGAGTTTCTTCCTGTTCATTTTGTTTCTAATAAATTTAGGAAGCGGTCACGACTACAAGGACGCATTGTCGAAGGCGATACTTTTCTTCGAGGGGCAACGATCGGGCTTCCTTCCGCAGGACCAGAGACTCAACTGGCGTGCCAATTCGGGTCTCAGTGATGGTTGGACCCACAACCTCGACCTCACCGGCGGATACTACGATGCCGGCGACAACATCAAGTTCGGCTTTCCAATGGCCTTCACCACCACAATGCTGTCTTGGAGTGTCGTTGAATTTGGGGACTTGATGCCTCCCAATGAACTCACTAACTCTTTGGTTGCGATTCGTTGGGCAACTGATTACTTGCTCAAAACTGTTTCTCAGCCCAATCGCATTTTCGTTCAGGTATTCACAAATTCACCTTCCACGTCATGGGCCGTTACGTTTTTTCTTCTTCATTTCTGTTTCTTTCTCAAATTCAATAACACAATCATCATATCCCAACATTTATTCATTTTCCTCTTACATTTAATATATTTACATTTCTTTTTTTTTATCCTTTTCTTTATTTTTCACCGCATTATTTACATATCGATCTCTTATTTTGCATTCGTTCTTTCTTAGGTTGCTCAGTTTGCAACAATTTATATAAATAGTTTATACGTCTTTATAAATTATTTTGTTTATTTTCAGGAGTTTCCTAAAATAATTTACTAGAATAAGCTTTATTAAATATATAGTTTAATTAAGTATTTATGCAATAAACTTCTTTTAAATGAGAGTCAATTCATAGTTAAAATTTTAAAACTTATCTCAATAAATTAAAACAACTTATATAAACCATTAAGTTATTTTCGTAAACAACTCATAATCTCTTTCAAATAGAACCTAAACTTATTTTTAATAAAAGCTTATTATATAACTAATTAATTAGCTTAATTAATCTCTATTCTTACACGTTTCCCCCAATCACACATAAAAATATCACAAATACTAAATAAAATAAGTAGGTCATTTTCATGGGTGTATGTCTGAACATATATTATTCTGGAATTATATTTTTTTCCAGACCCTTTGGTTAAATTTCTTGATTCCAAATTAATTCAAGTAAATTTGAAAACACATGTAATGAATTAATTATGCAATTGAGACTGCACACAATAAAATCAAATCGAATATACATTAAAGTAGTAGGAGTAGTGTTTTTCTGTATAGATTACAAATTTTTTATTTATCGTGAAATACATAAGTTTTATATATTAACCAATTTACAATAGCACGAGCGGAGCACTTTGGGTAGTTTAAGCCCGTGAATTTCATAGGTTTAGCACCTGTGACTGTGCGTCTGTGACCTGTCTGTCGTTCTGGGTGGTGACGCGCGAAGGATGAAAGTGTATTCACCGTATGGTTAAAGAATTAAGTAATAATGATGATTGATGAATTAATTAATGTAGTAAGTAGTGATTAACGATCGATCGACGTAGGTGGGGGACCCAATCTCAGACCACAACTGTTGGGAAAGGCCAGAAGACATGGACACATTGAGGACTGCGTACGTGGTGGATGCTCCAAATCCAGCTTCAGATGTCGCCGGTGAAACCGCCGCCGCACTAGCTGCTGCTTCCATGGCTTTCCGGTCATCGGATCCCGAGTATTCAGAGACCTTGTTACGCAGTGCCGTGAAGGCATTTGAATTTGCAGATACCTACAGGGGTGCCTACAGTGACAATGCTAATGTTAGGGATGGTGTCTGCCCTTATTATTGTGATTTTGATGGTTATCAGGTAATCTAATATAATGTCATCTTGTTAAACAACTAATAACAAGCTAAGCATAGTTGGAGTGATGATGAGTATGATTTGATACAGGACGAATTGTTATGGGGAGCAGCATGGCTAAGGAGGGCGACGGAGGATGAGAATTTCCTCAATTACATTCAAAGCAATGCCAAAACTCTTGGTGCCGATGACAATATCAATGAGTTTGGTTGGGACAACAAGCACGCTGGCCTAAACGTTCTTGTCTCCAAGGTGGTCTCCAATATCAAATATCAATTAATTAATTAAATTACTTACTTTGTAGTTGTACTTTTGATTTGATTTGATGATATATATATTAGGAAGTTGTAGAAGGAAACCTATACTCTCTTGAATCGTACAAGACATCAGCAGAGAGCTTCTTATGCACACTAATACCGGAAACATCAACAAGTTCACACATTCAATACTCTCCCGGTGGCCTTATTTACCGACCAGGCGGCAGCAACTTACAACACGCTACTTGTATCACTTTTCTCCAACTTGTTTACGCTAATTACCTTTCTCGCACCTCACAAACCATCAATTGTGGAAACAACATCTATCTTACCCCTCAAACTCTTCGCCAACGTGCTAAGACCCAAGTTGATTACATTTTGGGCAATAATCCAATGGGATTATCCTACATGGTTGCCTACGGAAACAACTTTCCTCAACGTATTCATCATCGTGCTTCCTCTTTACCCTCAATTAAGGATCATCCTCACTTCATTGCCTGCAAACAAGGTTCAATTTACTTTAATTCAACTAATCCTAACCCAAATCTTCTCGTTGGTGCCCTTGTTGGAGGACCCGGTCAAGATGACGTTTATGTGGATGACAGGGCTGATTTTAGAAAGTCCGAGCCTACCACCTATATTAATGCGCCTTTTGTTGGGGTTTTGGCATACTTTGTTGCTAATCCCAATCCTTCTTAATTAATTACTGCTACCTACCTACTCATACTACTATCCAACTTCCTTAGGTTACTTGTTACCTACTCTTTTTAATTTGTAAAGAAAAAACAGGTTATACCAAGAGGCTTGCTTGCTTGCATTGTGCTTCAGTTCATGTATAGGAATAATAGGAATATATTAATTACGTATTATTACATCATTTGTGACTTTTCCGAATCAACAACAAAACCTTGATTTCATTTCACTGTAAGCTCTGTTTTTTATTTACTCCTATTTATTTCATTTTCCCCAAAAAAATGACTCAGATTGTCATACGTTTGTTAAGTACTACTCATCTTACTAAACTAAACCAAGTACTAGTAATGAATAGGAGTATTAAGGTTCGTTTTTGGGCTTTCTTGGTAATGAATTCAATAAAGGGATATCCGTATGTGTGTTTTACACTTATTCATTTGCTGCCACATGCCAACTAATTTTGCTTTTCATCCGTATCTCCTTTTTCCATTTCTCTCAATCTTTATATATAGGTACTCCTTTGTATAACATCATTTACATGCTTAAATTAGATTAATTTAGGAATAAAACTTTACCTCTAATGGGGTGATATATAGGTGATTGCAATTTCACCGTAGGAGGTGTTATTAAACAATGGTTGGTTGGTTAAGTAGAGTGTATATATATATATATATATCGTATATCGCATATCGCATGTGTTTAATTATTCTTAAATAATGTCTAGGGTCGATTTGTGAAAAGAAGCAGTCACACTATATATTTTGAGTTGAGGGATATAACTACATTCTTCAATAACTTAGAAAATTTAAAAAAAAATTATAAGTAATATTATAAATTTCTTATATTTTGAGTTAGGTATTCTTATATTTTTTTTACTTTTTTAACCTCAATCTTAATATTTAACTTCTTTATTATAATTTAAAATTTATTATATCATTAAAATTCTTAGACTTTGCATTAGGTTTGGACTTAACTCACACGGGTGAACAAACAAGACTAACAAACAAATCTAGGATAGAATTTAGGTTTGAATCTAACTCACTCCCATAAGCTATTTATAGAATAATGATTTTCACACCTTTATAAACTCAATAATAAACATATCACTAATCGATATGAGACTTCTAATAAAAATGCACACTTAACTCATTTAAAAACACTTTCTTTTTAGATCTATCATTGTTCATCATGATGTAAATATTATAGTCAGTTCAAACAAATTGTCTCTAGCTCATACTAGACAAAAAAAAAAAAAAGCTCAAATTTATCGATTTAGATAATACTAGTATTACTTCTGTTTCAAAGAATTGCTCATCCTTCAAAGGTGCAAAAGCTTTTGCAACATAGTCTCAAGCCCAAGCTTATGACCATCGATCTTCCTTAATTAGCTTGTAGAATAGAATAAAGAATGTACTAATTTTATTTTTTAAAAATTAAGAAAGCATGTCGTAATTTTAAAAGTGTTACATTTTGGATCTTACTTTGCTGACAAGTAGGTGCAGTTTCACTTCTATAAAATAACCAAATAAAATCCATGTGTTATTACAAGTTTAACAAAATTTAAGTTTTTTTTTTTTTTTTTGGTTTGAATAGGCAAATTAATTCAGTAGGCATGGGAGAATGATTAGTAAAGTTGAGGTACCAAACCATACCATACCATACCAGCAACACCTGTCTTCTAATTTCAGCAACCACAGTATTAATTGGTTTCATGACCTTCCGGCAGCGTATAGATTTAGAGCCTTAGCTTTGGCGCCGCATGCTGTTCTCATTAATGCATGATATACTTTACTAACACTTTTTTTGTGGCTTTTCTAAATTAAACGCTACTCGCATGATCGATGCTTATTAGGGATTTAGCCTCTGACTGCTAGATGTTGTTGAATTGAACCTAGCTATTCAATTACTATTACTACTATATCTATAAGAATTGGTGATCCTCGCTCGTGAACGAACTTTTTGGCACCAAATAATCATATGGGACCTTCCCTTTTTATTTACTGGGCCTTTTTTAACATGTAGTAAAGTTGGGCTTCCTTTAATGGGCCAACAAATTTCTCAAGACGATGCATTTCTTTCTAGTCTCTTTGGCTGGGGTAGGATTGGAAAAACGTTCACACAAAGCGACTGAAAAGGAATAACAACTAGACCTCAATCTCAAGAGATCCTGTAAATTGAATCACCACCACCACCATTACTCAATACTCACTCACTCACTCACTCACATGAAGACAAACCAGCTAGGTCATTACATATTCGTAACCTCATACTTACTTTCCCTACACATCACTCATTCTGTACCCTTAACCCTTTTGGCTGCATCTGCATTCCCTTTTCTATTTCATTTTTTCGCGGTGAGAATTAAACCATCCGTTTCAACCACGGACGCGGGTGCCAAGTCAGCACGAATCAAAGAAAATTATCATCCACTGGTCGAGTCAGGATTGGTCGAGTCTCCTCAGCCTCAAATCAAACATCACTTTACTGTTATAAAAGCAGAGAGATGGGTGAACGAGTGGTAGAAAGGTTCGCTGGTGCTGCTAGGGAAAGATAAGAATTCTGCAGTAGCGGTTAGGGAACGTAGCTTAGTTGAAGTGAAGAATGGCTTCTGCTTCAGCGACTCTGCTAAAGTCATCCCCTGTTCTTGACAAGTCTGACTGGGTCAAGGGACAATCCCTCCGCCAGAATTCTGTTTCTGCCGTAACTCTCAGATGCAACGCCACCGCCTCATCACCCCTCACCATCCGTGCTGGTTCCTATGCTGAAGAGCTCGTCAAAACCGCGGTATGCATGTCAATTATCCTTATCATAACATGCTTCTCGCATCTTTACTTTGTGATGACATGTGCATGTGTTAGAGATAACTTGTTGATACTTAGTTTCAAAATTAGCTGTTCATAGTTCAGTTCAACATCAGAATTGAATTGAATTAATAGTTATCTGGATTTAAGGTTCAGCATCAAACATTATTCTACTTTTTATATGTCAATATTATCTCAACTTATCTTGTATTTTCATTCATTTATCAATTACCTTAGCAATAAAATAATATCAGTAAATTATCATAGTGCAAGAAAAGATTGTTAATTATCAACAGGTTATACAATGATAGAGGCACGTTGGTGACATTTTAGTGTTTTAAGGACTAAAGTGATGATAAAAAGATCTAATTTTAGTCCATTAAAAATGCTCATTTTATTATTTTAGTTTTTCATAGATTAAATTTTTTCCTGTTTTAAACAAACAATCAATCTGTGATGTTTTTAAGATAAAATTCTTTCAAAAATTTAGTAATATAAACATTTTCGAAGAACCAAAATAATATTTATCAGCAAATACAAAAATTATTTAATTTCTATGCCTACAAATATTACTGTCAAAAGTTAGAAAACATCATACATTTTTTTAATTATAGGTGATCATTATTATTAAATTAAATATGATATTTTATTTTTTATAATAAATATATTTATATTTATTTTATAAATATCAGTTTTGTTTAGTTACGTTAAATTTTTTATACACTAATAAGTGTATTAGCGTAGTAACTAGTAATAGAGACATACTATAATTCAAAAAGAGTTACCATTTGAACCTAAAAAAACACTACTTGACAGGATAAGTTATCAACACCCAAGGGATTAATTTTTTATTATAGTAAGGAATTAATTTCTTTTATAGTAATAAGATAAGATTGGAAGATACTCAAAATTATTATTATTATTTTGCTATACTAAGATTAGAAAATGTTTTGTGGCCAAATTTAACCTCAAAAGCTGAAAGCAATACATGCAGCATCATTTATCCAGCTGGTTACAAGTGTACTGTCACAATGACAGCAACTTATCCAAGCCTACATGCGTTTGGTGCTTCAGCTATTTCTTATGTGAATGAAATCAATTCGAGAATGGGAACCATAAAGTAGTTCGGTTGCTTGGAGCTAGTTTAAAAATTTCAGTTCAGTGCATGAATTGTAACTTAAATTCAGTTATTTTGAAGCTTGGTTCAGTGCAGTTTTGGATACAATCTAGTTCATGATAGTCTTTTGCACAGCCCTAGCTATCAGTTTGTTATTTTTAAAGACACATGGATTCAGAGAGGGGAAATAGAGAAAAGTGAGTAGGATAAAGAATGTATCAAATCTGAATTGATTGAGTGAAAAACAAGAGTTACTACTATTAAAGTAGCTTATATGCAAATTGAAGAGGACTAATCTCTGACTAATTAGGAACTAACTATTAACAAACTGTTATCTTACCGCATGTTTTAATTTGATTGCTTTGAATTTGATGTGAGAGTGCAGAAAACGGTGGCATCTCCTGGGCGTGGTATTTTGGCAATGGATGAGTCAAATGCTACATGCGGGAAGCGTTTGGCTTCTATTGGCCTTGAGAACACTGAGGCTAACCGCCAGGCATACCGTACCCTTCTCGTGACAGCTCCTGGTCTTGGTCAGTACATCTCTGGTGCTATTCTCTTTGAGGAAACTCTCTACCAATCCACTGTTGATGGCAAGAAGATCGTCGATGTCCTTCACGAACAGGGGATTGTCCCTGGTATTAAGGTCGATAAGGTAAGCTTCTGGAAGAAATTCACTAGATTTTTCACTCTTCCAATTTCTAGAACCTATCAATCATGCAAAACGATAGACATTCGTGTTGAATTTGAAATTTTGAAGTTTTCCTATGATACATGAATTGTATATGCAACTGATGAGGTGTACTGGTACATAGTGAGGTGTTTCATAGGACCTCACATCTGTGATAGTTACATACTTACGTGTGAAAATGTTCAGGGCTTCAAGCGTAACCTACTTGGAGAATAGCATATTTTTTTGTGTGCTTCTTTATTAGTAGGTAATGTGCCAGTGACGAAATTTTCAATCTCAACTATGACGAAACTTTCCAAGGATTAATTTGTTGAAGAAAAAATTTGGTACTGTCTGTATGTGTTAATAATAGTACAGGACAACCACTATGTTTGGTTTAGAATCTTTACATTTTGAAACCACCAAAACTCAGTTTCATGGACTCTCAAAATTTTGGCTTTAAGAAAAAGTTTGCCTTGTAGCGCAGAATGATTCCTGTTTGCTTTGTATTTTATTTGAAACAAACATGGTATACAGCATTTATGAATGCTTATGCTGTAGATTGAGCCCATTAAGCACCCACTTAATACAATACGTAGGTAGAGTCATATAGATTACTACCCTCACGAAATAGCAAGATATTTCTTCTTTTGCATATCGACATATCGCAATGAATGAGGGAGAGGGAGTGTTTTTTTGTTTTTTAGTGTACATAATAACTAATACGTGGTTCATGTACTGGGAACAACAGGGTTTGGTGCCTCTGACTGGTTCCAACGATGAGTCATGGTGCCAAGGTCTAGATGGTCTTGCATCTCGCTCAGCTGCATACTACCAGCAAGGTGCCCGTTTTGCTAAATGGTGAGTGTGTCTCCCCAATATTTCCCTTCCTTGACAGAAATATCACAATAAGATGTCTACATTTTTACATCGTATGAAACTTATTTTCTGTGTATTTGATCAATTATAGGCGTACTGTTGTGAGCATTCCCAATGGTCCCTCTGCTCTGGCAGTGAAGGAAGCAGCCTGGGGTCTAGCTCGCTATGCTGCCATTTCACAGGTACTTTTTGTTACATCTGTGATGAGGATATGGCTTTTGTAGCATCTCTAATCAAGTATCGACTCTAAAGGGGATCGTCATATATTTTCTTATGGAATGAATTATAGGACAATGGGTTGGTCCCGATCGTGGAGCCAGAGATCTTGCTTGATGGTGAACATGGCATTGACAGGACATTTGAAGTAGCCCAAAAGGTGTGGGCTGAGGTTTTCTTCTACCTCGCTGAGAACAATGTGTTGTTTGAGGGTATTCTCTTGAAGCCCAGTATGGTTACTCCTGGAGCTGAGTCTAAAGACAAGGCCACTCCCCAGCAAGTTGCTGACTACACCCTCAAGCTCCTTCACAGGAGAATTCCCCCTGCTGTCCCAGGCATCATGGTAATTAAAAATTCACTGCCAAATCCATATTAAGTATTATCTGATTTCATCATAGTCCATTGTAATCATTAATTACTACAGTTGTTCAAGAAGCTGAGCGACCACATAAAACTAATCTGTTTTATTGTGCAGTTTTTGTCTGGGGGACAATCTGAGGTTGAAGCAACATTGAACTTGAATGCCATGAACCAATCTCCAAACCCATGGCATGTGTCCTTCTCATATGCCAGGGCCCTACAAAACACTTGCTTGAAGACATGGGGAGGTCGCCCAGAGAATGTGAAGGCAGCACAAGATGCACTTCTTTTCCGTGCGAAGTCCAACTCACTTGCTCAGCTTGGAAAGTACACTGCTGAGGGTGAATCTGAGGAAGCCACAAAGGGAATGTTCGTCAAAGGCTACTCCTACTAAGATGCTTGCAGTGAATGTAATGTGATACACGTTAGGCAGCGGCACCTGTAGTGACAGAAGGTGTTTGCTAGAGGATGAAAGACTAATTTGTCTGAAATGTGTCATGGTTTATAGTCTTGGAATCTATTTTTAATCATCGTTACACGTACCTATTCAACCTCAGTGGACTTCAATCTTGTCAAGAATTTAGAGTATTGTACTTCAACGTGCAGCATCATATGTTAAAAATATTTGAACTACAGCAGTTGAAGTCGAATGATCTTACTAGAGTATGATATGAATGACACTTTAGTAAATAATTCAAATATACAATACTTAATAGAAATAACTGCACCTTAGCCAAGAACAGTTCATTAGAAGTTAGAGTTAAGTTTTGAATTGCAGTGCAAGGAAAAGGAATTGAACGAAAAAATAAGCAAATTTCGTGAGTTAAAAGCCTATATAACCTTGGTTTATGGGAGCATGTTTGTAAGGCTTGATATTGTTAATCAAGTATCACAGAGCACATAACATTTTCGCTATTTGAAATTGTTACGGCATTTTGAGGTATTTTCACGACTCTAAAATTTAACTTCTCTATTCTCAATTTAAAGAGCAATATAATGCGAAATTGTTATAATATTGTAAAACACAAGTAAGTAGCATGTGAAATATCAAATTGAGATTATAGTATTGCAGCTTATCGGGACCAAAGCACATGTTGGGGTTGTACCATGACCATGTGTAACCTAAGATATTCATGAGATCTCAACTAGAGCATGCATTTGTGTGTCGTGATCTCGAGAGTTTTCATTGCTACAATCTGTTAGAATTCTTACATGCAATTCAGCGATCATGTCTTTTTATCTCTCAGTCAATCTCTAATCAGTCACTCGCTCTCATATTCGCTCTCCTCACTCTTTCGTTCGCACAAAGCCCTAACTCTCCTCCTTTTATTTTGGTTTCTATATAGATGAATTCTGTGTGTATCTCTCACACTACATCTTTATTGTCATTTACTGTGGTAATCTCTTGGCCAGTCTCATACATATCTTTGAATAGCTCTCTCTCTCAAACAAGTGAGGCTAATATAATTTTTCATTTTGAATTTGAAGATATGATCATATTCTATCACATACAAACACAAAATTTGTTTCTTTATCCTACAACCTTCTTGCAGGGCCTGTATAAACATCGATCTAATCTAAGTGTTATCTTAATTTTATGACTCAATGATCTTATATGTGTTTGTATATGCGTTGGTGACCAACACAACGCAAACACAACTTTTTTTGCTTTCACATTTAAAACTTTGAAAATTGTGATTTACCATTCCAACCAACTTAAACGGAGAACATAACTTAAATACAAACACATCTCTTGACATTTTTAAGGTTTCTACATGAAGTCTGTTTGCCATCAGTTGTTCACATAAGTACTCAAATAGCCAACATTTTGAGTTTTTTTTTTTTCATTTTCTTTTTTTGGTCAACAGCTAGTATTGTATTTCATTTTATTTTATTTTGGAATAGAGCTATTGTATTTCATTTAAAGGACTAAGGTTTTATTGGGCCTTCATTAAAGATGAAGTGAAGTTGGGCTTCCTCTAGTTGGGCTACTTTTGCCACTATTTTGCCATGTAGAGAGTGACTGTGACGTCATGTTTTTTTGTCTTCTTGGAGTAATTCTGTATCGCTATACCCATTCTTGGGGCCTTTCTACTTTCTCAGTTTCTCTTCCTAATGAACGTTACTTAGACTAAACAAATAAATAAATAAAATATTAAATTCTCCTACTAAATCTTCTTTAAAATTCTTCTACCAACTTAATTTTAATAAGTATCTTTTATTTTTCACTGATAATTTACTTTTTTTAAAAAAGATATCACTCGTATAGGTAAAAGAGTTTAGTAGGAACTGATAAATAAATAAATAAAAGGTTAGGTTGGGGATTTCTGGTGCAAGCTAATTGTGAATATTTCCCAGCTTTCCTAAATCCTAACGTCACAGCATTTTCTTTTTCTTTCTAGTATTTTGTTGTTTTTGAAATCTCTAAAAATAAAGCACTATGCATCGACATGAAATCCCAAATTAGTTTAAAACTTTAAATATTTCACAGGCCTCTTTGGCTGGGTAGGGAAGAACATTCACACAAAGCGTAGCGACTGACAAGGAATAACACCTAGACCTCAATCTCACGAGATCCTGCAATTGAATCACCACCATTACTCTCTCACATGAAGACAAACCAGTTAGTTCATTATTACACATTCGTAAACTCATACTTACTTTCCATATACATCACTAATTCTGTACCCTTAACCCTCTTGGCTGCATCTGCATTTCGTGGCAAAAATATCTTCCCCCCTTCCTATTTCATTTTTTCGCGGTGACAAAAAAAACCCTCCGTTTCAGCCACGGACACGGGTGCCATGTCAGCAGGAACCAAAGAAAATTATCATCCACAGGTCTAGTCAGGATTGGTCGAATCTCCTCAGCCTCAAACCAAACATCACTTTACTGTTATAAAAGCAGAGAGATGGGTGAACGAGTGGTAGAAAGGTTCGCTGGTGCTGCTAGGGAAAGATAAGAATTCTGCAGTAGCGGTTAGGGAACGTAGCTTAGTTGAAGTGAAGAATGGCTTCTGCTTCGGCGACTCTGCTAAAGTCATCCCCTGTTCTTGACAAGTCTGACTGGGTCAAGGGACAATCTCTCCGCCAGAATTCTGTTTCTGCCGTAACTCTCAGATGCAACGCCGCCACCTCATCACCCCTCACCATCCGTGCTGGTTCCTATGCTGAAGAGCTCGTCAAAACCGCGGTATGCATGTCAATTATCCTTAGCATAACAGCTTCCCACATCTTTACTTTGTGATGAGGTGTGCATGTGTTAGAGATATGGTGTTATTTGTTTGTTTCTAAATTAGCTATCAGTTAGTTAGTTTTAGAAACACATGGTTTCATATATGAAAAATAAAGAAAAGTAGCTTATATACTAAGTGAAGAGGACTAATCTAGTAATCTCTTATTAACCAGAAACTAATATTGACAAACAGTTTTATCTAATATGTATGTTTATGTTTTAATTAATTGCTTTGAATTTGATGTGGAGTGCAGAAAACAATGGCATCTCCTGGGCGTGGTATTTTGGCAATGGATGAGTCAAATGCTACATGTGGGAAGCGTTTGGCTTCTATTGGCCTTGAGAACACTGAGGCTAACCGCCAGGCATACCGTACCCTTCTCGTGACAGCTCCTGGTCTTGGTCAGTACATCTCTGGTGCTATTCTCTTTGAGGAAACTCTCTACCAATCCACTGTTGATGGCAAGAAGATCGTCGATGTCCTTCACGAACAGGGGATTGTCCCTGGTATTAAGGTTGACAAGGTAAGCTTGTGGAAGAAATTCACTAGATTTTTCACTCTTCCAATTTCTAGTACCTATCCATCATGCAAAAGGATAGACATTCATGTTAATTTGCCTGTTATTTGGAATTTTTGAAGTTTTCCTATGATACTTGAATATTAAATGCAACTAATGAGATAAACTGATACATAGGAAGTTGTTTCATACCTCACATCTGAGATAGGTACATACGTACATGTGAAAATGTACAGGCGTAACCTACTAGGAAAACAGCGTATTTTGTGTGCTTCATTATTAGTATTGTTGGTAATGTACCATTGACGAACTTTTCAGTCTCAACTATGACCAAACTTTCCAAGTATTTTTTTCTTGAAGAAAAAGTTTGGTACCTTCTGTGTGTGTTAATATAGTACAGGACAACCACAATGTTTGGTTTAGAATTTTAGATTTTGGAACCGCCAAAACTCAGTTTCATGGACTCTCAAAATTTTGGCTTTAAGAAAAAGTTTGCCTTGTAGCGCAGAATGATTCCTGTTTGCTTTGTATTTTATTTGAAACAAACATGGTATACAGCATTTATGAATGCTTATGCTGTAGATTGAGCCCATTAAGCACCCACTTAAATACAATACGTAGGTAGAGTCATATAGATTACTACCCTCACGAAATAGCAAGATATTTCTTCTTTTGCATATCGACATATCGCAATGAATGAGGGAGAGGGAGTGTTTTTTTGTTTTTTAGTGTACATAATAACTAATACGTGGTTCATGTACTGGGAACAACAGGGTTTGGTGCCTCTGACTGGTTCCAACGATGAGTCATGGTGCCAAGGTCTAGATGGTCTTGCATCTCGCTCAGCTGCATACTACCAGCAAGGTGCCCGTTTTGCTAAATGGTGAGTGTGTCTCCCCAATATTTCCCTTCCTTGACAGAAATATCACAATAAGATGTCTACATTTTTACATCGTATGAAACTTATTTTCTGTGTATTTGATCAATTATAGGCGTACTGTTGTGAGCATTCCCAATGGTCCCTCTGCTCTGGCAGTGAAGGAAGCAGCCTGGGGTCTAGCTCGCTATGCTGCCATTTCACAGGTACTTTTTGTTACATCTGTGATGAGGATATGGCTTTTGTAGCATCTCTAATCAAGTATCGACTCTAAAGGGGATCGTCATATATTTTCTTATGGAATGAATTATAGGACAATGGGTTGGTCCCGATCGTGGAGCCAGAGATCTTGCTTGATGGTGAACATGGCATTGACAGGACATTTGAAGTAGCCCAAAAGGTGTGGGCTGAGGTTTTCTTCTACCTCGCTGAGAACAATGTGTTGTTTGAGGGTATTCTCTTGAAGCCCAGTATGGTTACTCCTGGAGCTGAGTCTAAAGACAAGGCCACTCCCCAGCAAGTTGCTGACTACACCCTCAAGCTCCTTCACAGGAGAATTCCCCCTGCTGTCCCAGGCATCATGGTAATTAAAAATTCACTGCCAAATCCATATTAAGTATTATCTGATTTCATCATAGTCCATTGTAATCATTAATTACTACAGTTGTTCAAGAAGCTGAGCGACCACATAAAACTAATCTGTTTTATTGTGCAGTTTTTGTCTGGGGGACAATCTGAGGTTGAAGCAACATTGAACTTGAATGCCATGAACCAATCTCCAAACCCATGGCATGTGTCCTTCTCATATGCCAGGGCCCTACAAAACACTTGCTTGAAGACATGGGGAGGTCGCCCAGAGAATGTGAAGGCAGCACAAGATGCACTTCTTTTCCGTGCGAAGTCCAACTCACTTGCTCAGCTTGGAAAGTACACTGCTGAGGGTGAATCTGAGGAAGCCACAAAGGGAATGTTCGTCAAAGGCTACTCCTACTAAGATGCTTGCAGTGAATGTAATGTGATACACGTTAGGCAGCGGCACCTGTAGTGACAGAAGGTGTTTGCTAGAGGATGAAAGACTAATTTGTCTGAAATGTGTCATGGTTTATAGTCCTGAACACTATTTTTAATCATCGTTACATGTACTTTTTCAACCTCAATGAAGTTTGATCTTGTCAAGAAATAAGAGTCTGGCATTTCATGATAAAAAAATTGAAAACCCATTTTTGCATTTGTGGCTATTCCTGCTCCAAGTGTTTTAACTGTTAATCTCCTTTTTATCTCAAATAACTTGTTTTTCCTTTTTTTGTTGAAACAAGTAACTCTAATTGGAGTGGATAAAACAACTAAAAAAAATTATATAATATATAATGTGCATATTTGAAATTCATAGTAAAATTATTTAATCTTTTAGCGATTTTTTTTGTAAAGAAATTAGTTAGTATATAACATTAGAATTTCTTTTTTAAAAAGAAAATACATTCTGTGATATTGTATTTTTTTTATAAATTTGAAATTCTTTCTTATTCTTGCGAAAATAAATTAGGCCTATTTAGCATATTATAGCTTATTTTGCATATTAAGTCATTAAGTAACTTTGAGATCAACACCATGGGTTTGGCACCATGCTAGCCGAAATTTGAAAGCACATTCGCATTTCGTAATTGTAGCCTTAACTTTCAATTTCTTCTTTTATGCTTTATACTTTTCACCCCTTTCGCAACCAATGTGACGAGTTCCCTATAAGCATGCTGAAACCGAAAAATCCAATTGCGAGACAAAAACTCTTTGATGGACTGGATCAATGCAGCATAAATATGAAATTCTCCGGCACCCTGACGGTCTCCACTGCAAAGAGCAAGTTCCCATGTAAAGAAAATACACGATAGAGGCCGACAATTATACTTAAATAAGTAAACATGTTACTATTATAATATTAATATATAAGTTAATTATAATGATATATATAAATTAAAAACCAAAAAAATGAAAAAAATTCTTATAATTTAATTTGTAACAATTTTCAAATTCAATTCTCAAATGCCTATACTTGTAGAATCACATAAATTTTTAGAACTCATTTGTGCTACTTATTATACTATAAGAATGATTTTATTTGTATTTGTCAAATTTATTTTTTTCGGAATCATATATATCCTCTGGCAAGTCCCCAGCTATCATAATTGCGTTTCTGATGAAGTTTAAATATAGGGACTTTCAAAATTATACTGTCTATTCGACTAGATGTGGTATGTTTGTTTACTATGTTTACTTCTACAAATAGTAGTAATTACTAGCAACTTTACCATATTAAACATATTAGGGACGCATCTATTGGCAATACCAATACGTAACTTAATCACACAAATATGTATCCGTAATGCATTTACAGACGATCGTACCTATAAATGTAAATACAGATGCTTATGTCCGGAAATTTTGATATCAAAGCAAGAACGCTTATTTCACCACACATATAATCGAAATTTAAACCTGCAAATCAACCAAAAGAGCAAACTCTACACCAAAATCTTGAAGCCATCCAATTTAGTAACTCTCATGTCAAGTTTCCCCAGAAATAAAATACAAGAATTAATCTGAAATTAACGTTTTTAAATTATTGATAATGATAACAGGGGCTTCCTTGTATGATTTTGAGTTAAAAATTGGTATAACAATTTGATGAATAAATCTTCCATTATTTAAATAAAATAACCGCGATTGAAATTTATAAATATGATCCGTTTTACTTTCTTAATAGGCGTTGACAATTCCATAGTGTCGTACAATTCATTCATACTACCTCTGATCTTTTTATAGGACCCTTAACCAATTTACAGAGATTAAGGAAACTATTAACAACTTTATTTAATGTATTGTTTTTAAAAAAAAATAGTATAATCTTGTAAATTTATCCTTATTAAAAATTAAAATTTTCCATAAATACATTAATTGTATCCACCATTCCTTTATTTATTACGGGAATCTTACATATAAGTTTCAACTTTTTTATCTCATACGGTGAAATTTGGTTCGCCGCCATCACGCCATTGAATCAGGTATTGAAAATCATATATGTTTATAAAAATTATTTTATATCACAGAAAACTATTGAGTCTTCCTGTCATGTGTAGCTATAAAGTTTCTCATATATAAATACGCCAAATATCTCGAGTCACTTTGTCTTTATTGGAAAGTCTACATAAAGAAAATGAGATCTATCTTTTTTAAATGACGTTGAAAATTTATTTTGGTTCATTGCACTAAAATGGTAGGCAAGATATATATACATATTATAATTTTCTCGAAATCATGTATATAACTTAAAAAGTCATGAAAACTTAAAAGAGTTATCCATGGGCAAAGACCATTTTAGATTTGTTCATTGTATTTGCTTTCAATCTTAAGTTGATATATTTAACTAACAGTAATTATTAGTCGCTTTAAAATATTTAAACCCATTGCGGATGCATCTATCCACAATATGTTTATTTACGCCCCAATCCGTAACTTAATCACGGATGTCTCTATCCGTAATGCATTTACTGACGACCGATGTACATATAAATACTTAATTTCATTTCATAGAACACATATTGCGTTGGTAGGATGTGGTTAAGGTTAGTATAGGTAATGACGTTTCTTAGATTATCGTCTAGATGGTGGGATAGTGTTTGAAATACTATGTAGTTGAAAATATGTCACAATGCGTTGATGAGTCAAGTGGTAATCTCTGTTTTCTTTAATTCGTGGTCCCGTGTTCGAATCATAGTGTTGCTTGGCACTTTCTTTTTTGTTTTTTTTTTTCTTCAATTATTTTTTACTATTTTTTTTCTTCCGTTTTTTTCTTATTTTTTTCACCTCTTCTTATTTTCTTCCACTTTATTGTGTGTGTTATTTCTTTCTTTCTTTTTTCTTCTGTTATTTTCACCTATTTTCCTTTATTTTTGTTATTTTCCTTTTCTTTAATGTTTACAGCACTTTTTTTCTATCAATGGTATTGCTCTCTTTTGTGTACATTTATATCTATATTATTTCATGTGTTAGTAAATAATATTATTTAAAAATTTTGATTTAAAAAAGTAATATTTTCTTTTCACAACAAGCTATTTTTTTAGTTTAAGTGACTTTTATATACAATTTATTTTTTTATCATTTTAATATTATTGAAATAAATTTATTTAGTTGTGTCTTAAAATAAGTTAGATTTATGCTCTTGTAAGAATTATAATAAATTTGGTCTATACTTGCTACTTGCCGCTTTTTGTTATTTTTGTGTCTAAATTTTATATATTTTTCTTTTATTCACATATAAACTTTATTCTATACTTTATATTAATCGTTGTTAATGATTGAGTTTTGGCTCCTCTCCCGACGAAATCCTGGGTGAGATAAGAGTACAATAGGGTTAATGTGGTAAAATTGAAGAAAGCGAGCAACTCTAGGACGAATTTTCAATGTGTTTAAAAAGCCTATTGATAATTTGGGTCTTGTAAATACTTCTACAAAATCTCTTATTCATAGATTTGTACCTGCCTTGACACAGTTAAATACAAAATTATCTATTTTTAAAAGAGAATTTAAAGTGGTAAACCTTTTTATTATCATCGAGAAAAAATAAGGCTTTTGAGTAGAGTTGGAATGAGTTAAATAATACTTATTATAGAATTGATCAACAATATTGTCAAAGCGCATGGAGGTGTATCCATATATTTAGTAGAGTAGGTGAGCATAGCCGTGAGAGAAATGATCTTTACATTAAAATGAAAGAATATGAAGTAATTAATGAACAAAATATTGCACAATCAAAGGTGATTTTCATAGGGATACTTTTGGAATTAATTTTTTGTTGGTCTTGTAGTTTGGTGATTTTAAAAGAAAATAGGGTAGTGTAAAAAGATCGGCCCTATGAAAGTAGTAAAGTTTTATTTTGGTATAAATGATTGACCAAAAATAAATTTGGTAAAAGGTGTGGAGTATTTATTTTTGGTCAGCCAAAAACGAGAGGCCCAATGTTGGGATGGTCCCTTACGATACGACGTCGTGGGCTTGAGTTTGAGGTAGTTTCCCCAATTGTTGAGTTCGGTAGCTGAGCTGAAACTGAGAAAGCAGAGGAGAGAAAGGAGCATGGCATCGACGGCAGCGTACCTCGCTCGACGTGCGGCGCAGAAGGAGAGGGTCCGGATCCTCTACCGCCGTGCCCTTAAAGACACTCTCAACTGGGCTGTTCATCGCCACCTCTTCTACGACGACGTACATTCCCCTTTCCAATCACAATCCCTAATTTCATAATTTCATCTGATTCTGATTTATTTTTCATTCTTCTTCTTCTTCTCCTCCTCCTTAGGCTTCGAGACTCCGCGAAAGGTTCGAGGAAAACAGACACGTGGTTCGTTTCTCTCCTTTTCCACTCGTGCTCGTGCCTTCAAAATCATTGCACCTTCGATTCCTTCTGGAAATTCAACATTGAGCTTGGGTTTAGCGTTTCTGAAGCAACTTTTTTACTTTTTTTTTTTAATTAATCGGAGCAGTGACATTATTATAATTCGCTTTATGTTGTGCTCTATTGGCGGAAACAGTTCTTGCATTACCAAATCTATTTGCTTTGTGTTGTGCTATGTTGGCTGATGTTGAGCTCACTTTGTGTTTGTTTGATGTCATTCACAGGAAGACCTTGATACCATTGATAGGATGATAGAGGATGCTGAAGTAACCTACAATAAGTGGCGTCATCCTGATCCTTACATAGGTAAACTTGTAACTGAACCTCTCTTCTGTACCAACACTGCTTTCTGCGTTCAAACCAGCACCGCTTCTTCCACTCTTCATTGCAAATTATAGCATATCAATCACGTCCATGACGAATTGTTACTATGAATTTTTTTTATTCCTATTGGCACACGAATCATAGGTTATGAAACCTAGTTGAAAATCAGGTAAATAATATGCTAGTATACCACTCATTTGAACAAAGCATCATCTCCCCCCAAATCCTCATTTAGTGAGGAGCTAGTAAAAAAAGTGCTGACGGTAGTTCGGCGGACTGCCATAGTAAGACTATTAGGTATATTTCTTTGTCAATGCAATCCAACTGTTCAATTTAGCGAAGCTACAATCTGCCTGGGCCTGTGGGGCATAGGCGGAAAGCCAAGGTGTTGCCCATTTTTTGGGTTTTTCCACTTTCGGTGTTGATTGACCTGCACATGCTTTCCAGATTACGTTAAATTCTACATTTCTACCCGTTAGTCTTTCACCTTCTTGTTTTGTTATTTAATCCAGTTCAGATAAGATATTAACTCTTTTTATTCCTATTTTCTGATGCGTCATAGTTCCTTGGGCTCCTGGTGGTTCCAAGTTTACTCGCAACCCAACTCCACCTCAAGGAGTAAGTCAATATCGTTATATTTATCTCTTCCTCTTTTTTTGGTCCCACTTACCGTATTTATCATTAGTTTTTTCTTCCATGGATATCACTGAAATTCTTTTGTTCTTTTATATTGATATTTTTCAATCAAAACTTGGATATATACAGGTTTGTGTGTGTTGTTGAATTTAAGACAAGTTCACTTGATGAGAGATATATACTTGCATATGACCCCACACTTTTGCAAGAGGCCTGGGATATATCCATTGTGTCTATATCTCTCATCAGATGGCCCTCTAATAGTTGAGTATCACTCAAAATGGTCGATATTTCTGTGTATGCATGTGTGCATTTAATCACTTTATTCATTTCTGCAGCCCTTTTCTTGGTCAAATGCATTAACTGGAATGCATATATAGCTGGGAATAAGTGTATCTCATCCCCGCTGCATTTTATTCTAATTTTTTTGTGATAATAATTTAACCCTTTAATTTTCTTAGTAAAATGTTTCTGTAACGAGTGCAATTGGTAGATGATTAATTTTCATTCTTGAACAAGTGATGGTATGTTCCAATCAGTCTAGATAACCAAGAATGTGAGGTGATCATAATCTTCTAATCTATAAGAATATGCTGGCTGCCAGCAATTAAGTTTACTTGTGCCATGTGAGTGACTAACTTTCCTTAGCTAGGTTTATGAAGTAATTGATCCCTTCATTCTATAAAGTCATTATTACTTTATTAGATTAGATATTTACTCCCTTGTGTATAGAATGTCAAAGTCTTGCATAAATCGTTGAAGTCATTCATAATTTTTCATCATTGATAAGATAGCGTAAATCCATTAAATATCATGAGAGATAGAAGTAAATTCTGTGTTTGCTAGTATGGTACCGGTATTCTATATGGGCTTTTCTTGTGTTCCTCATTCATTTTCTGCTTTGGAATACGCTTATTTCTGACTAAATTTAACGTCATGTTCTCGATGCAGATTGAGATAGTTTACAATTATGGCCTTGAAGAGAATGACTGAAACCTAATTCTCTGCCACCTTTCAACAATAAAGGGTTGCAACCAAATTGTTCTGTATTACTGAACTGTAAAATAATTTCACTTTTATGTGATGAGTTTAAATTGAAACAGATTGAGTCCATGCTTGTGATGTTGAAGAAATTTGGTCGCCTCCAAACCGGATGTTACTGGAACATTGAATGTTTTTAGATTCTGTCTTGGTACTATTTGTCAGTCCGAAATTTAGGGGTGGGTTTGGTTCTCTTGCAGAGTGTTTTGAGCTCCGAACCAATCAAATTTGATTGGGTTGAGTTGGTTTGATTTTGTGTAAATTTTTTTTTTTTTCTCAAATTGAAGTTCGGGTTGGGTTCTCTGGTTTGTAGATAGAAATTCTTTTTTTTTTCTAAAAAAAAAAGAAAACTAAGTGTTTCACCCGTGCAAGAAGTCTTCAAAACAGCAATAAACCTCCTCACATTCTTTGAAGGACAATAGAATTTTAAATTATATAGCCTGCATGTGTTTCAGTCAACCTTTAGGCTAAAAGAATTTTTCATTAGAAATTTTCAAGTAATGAAAAATTTAGAGAACAAAGTCACGATACATGTGAGTAAGTGAAGTTGTGGATGGCATATTCAACGGTGAAGTGATTCAACAATGAAGACTTGAACGGAATGACATGAACAGAACAAGGTCACACAGCTATGAAGAATGACATGATCGACAGAAGGTCATGCTAGAATTTGAGTTTGTTCTTAACTCACCCAAAAGTTAACTTATAAGATGAGGATTGTTACACCCTTATAAACTCAATAATGGCCATATTATTAGCTGATGTGAGACTTCTAACATGCCTCCTCATACCCTAAACTACATAGCTAGAGCGTAGACAAACACGGGTGGATAAACAAACAGGTGGCCCAATAATATGGGATTAACAAACACCTAACAACACACTCGATACAAACATAGGTGGCCCAACAAACGGATGTAGAATAGGCTTAGATACTATATTAGAATTTGGGTTTGGAGCTAACTTACTCCCAAAAGCTAACTCATAGGATGAGAATTACCACATCCTTATAAACTCAACAATGGTCATATCACTAGCCAATGTGGAACTTCTAACATGCAGCGATAAAGACCGACTTGAACCAGGGGGTTTGTAAACCGCAAATTCGACAGTGGCAGATTCACGAAGGTTTGTTACCAACTAGGAGTGGCGGCGAGGGTGTGGAGGTTGGAAGAGGGAGGGTGGCGGCGCTAGGGTGTGGACACTCTTTAATAAGCTTTTAGCTTTAATCTTTTTTTTTTCTTTTACCATTTAAATTTCTATTACAAAAAGCTATTTTAATACCATCCAAACAAAAAAATTATCTTAAAAATCACTTTTCAGCTGGCACACCCAAATAAAAATTGATTATATTATCATTGATTATAATCGATTCTTCACACAGTTAATTTTTCAAATAATTTTACGTATTTTTCTCTTGTAACATGCTATTATCGTGTTAACAACCATCCAAATATTTATAAAATAGATACGGTGTGAACGCTGAAAATTCAGGTGCATATTACATCAGGCTTTAAGGTAGGTATCCCTGCGTTGAAGATGGATCGCCTGTATATTATGCATCTCGAAGACTCGAACAGCCCACATAGGTTCTTTTACTTTTTCGGAAAAAATACTTACCTCCTCTCCATATAAAAATAAAACCTTAATTCAATTTCAACTCACCCTCCATCAACTTTTTTTTTTTTCCCAGTGAGCGTCTCCATATAAACAACTTATAAGACAATCTCCCAATCAAAATATTCAGAATACACTCTGTACTCTAGCGTCTAAACTCCAATATTGTTTCTTTCATCTGTATCTCGATAGAGTTCTCACCAACATAAGCATGAATTTAGCTATAATTAAGACAAGGAAAATATTCTCAAACGCCGCTGCAAATGCCCGTTCAACATCACTACGAGCAATTCTGGCTCTCATTGCTATGGCCTCACTGTTATGGACCATCTGCTATGGATATTAAGCTGCAACTGAGCAACGAAAAAACCTATGTTTGGCCAATGGATTTCTCGAGTTGGAGCATTGATTATGCTTTTAGGTTTCTTGCTTCTGGCTCTAGGGCTACCCATAGTTACAGACTTGTTTCCTAGGTTGTCAGAGGAGCTCCGGTGCCCAGAGGAAACTGATATTCACGAGAAAAAAGTGAAAGCTGATGTTTAGTTTTTTTAATTGAGTGCCAAGAAATGAATAAATGTAGGTTTACAAACAGGGCATTTTCACAATTTAATTCTTACCGTGTTAACTTTTTGGTTCCTTACTGTTTTAATTGTTTGCATTAAAGAGCAGATGTAAGTTTATGCAGATCAATGTAAGCAGTTTTATCTCCTCACCATAAAAACATAGATGTTGGTTTAGTTCTACCATTCTTGGGCAAGAATTACAACCCTTCAAAAGTAACATGAAGGCAAGGTCTGATGCAACCAAAGCGTAAGAAGCTTAGGGAAAAAAACACTTCACTAGCTAATGCTATAATACAGTCTTAATTGATATCATCTTTTATCTTAATGATAGTCTCTGAAATGAGTTGCCAAAAGCCTAAAACAAAGGCAAATGTCAATCAAATGAAGTAAACATAACAATTTTTGTGAAGACGATCACAATATTCACAAATGATAGGCAGCAAAAACTTGTTAGTTCAGCAGTTAATTCACGAGTGTTTTATGCTCAAATGTCATCCATTTCAGTCGGGCTTATATGTTGCATGAAGAAATCATCCATTTTGTATATAGCTAAATTGAAGACTCAAATGGTGATGCACCAAATGAACTTCCGATCCAGTAGGAACAAATGAATGTGCTTTTCCTATTTTCTTAAGGCTGAACAAAGGTATGATTATACCAGAAAGCACCGATGAGCTAATAGCTTAGTTAACACAAATGTTAGGTCGGAGTGCGATGTCGTTTGAGAATTGCCTATTGCAATCTTCATATAGAAAAGGGGGTTATTGCGTAGGAATTCAGAACAGCAGGGAGAACAATCATCTATGTCGTAAATACAAAATACAAGTAGAGTAATTTAGTCAAAACATTATAGAAATAGTATATTTTAAAAACTGGATCATACAGATTACAGCATGGTTGTGCATAGCATAATACTTACTTTAGGATGGGAAGCGGGAAGGAGCTTAAATTCTCCTCAGTGTCAACTTTTTCATAAAATGTTCCTGCATAAGCCCAAAAACTCTGTATTTTCTTATGGTATCAGATCAGATGAGAAAGCCTCCCCAAACTCCCACCACCACGAGTAAGTCTTTCAAGTTTTTGACATCTCATAAAATAATTTGCATTATTAAGAGCAGCAAGTGTATACTGACTACACAACTTAGAGCCAAGGATCGAGAATTTAGTCATGGAGGATCACAGAAAATGGGGTATTCTCCAGTAGTATGAGTTGAAAGAACACTAACTAACCTCTTATCTATTACAAGCATACATATGCATTCCTTGGGATTATTATGCTTGAATTCATCTGAGCAACGTAAAGGCCAATTATGGATACGATTCTACACGCGATTGCAATCAGCGGAAGCAAAGTGAAGTTAAAATAAAAATATTGAATAGAAAATGGTAATTAAAGTACAGACGCATGGAGCACAAAACCCTAGAAAATGGAAAGCTAGGAACAGTGCATTTAGCAGCATTGAAGAAGCAGAGATTGAGAGAAAGGTGAGAGAGAATCAAATGAGCTTGAAAGGAAGAGGCCAAGGAGTAGACCTGGGAACTTCGACCTTGTCCTTGATTCGCTCTATCATCTTCTCTTTCTTTGGGCGAGCGTTGCCATAAGATCCCTTGAATCTCTTCCCTTTCTTCGTCTTCTTATCCCCACGACCACACAATATGGGCGCCGCAACACCGGGAGAAGGTGTCGATGCCGTGGTTAAGGACGGCCTCTCCGCCATCATTAACCACCTTGCAGCTACGCCGCACCGTTGCATAACGTTCACACCACTCGCCATAGACACAGTTCTTAGTCGATTGACGGAAGCTAAACAAAGAATGAAATAAAAATTCGTCTGTACATTTATATGGGCCGGGCTTTGTTTATTGAGATCAAAACAGACCTTATCCAACTTCAATCCAAATACATAATTTTTGATAATATTACTATTTTTTATTTTTTTTGTAATGGATAATAGAATACTATTTTTCTTTCTAGTAATTATGCATAATTTATATTCTTTTATCATCATGTTTCATCTACTAATCATTATTTTTTTACAGATAATAATATACAATTTTTTTATATCATTCAATATTATGTTATTGTAAACGTTAAAAAAACTATAGATACTTATCCCGATAAAAAAAATTCGTTATAAGATTTTCTTTATTATTTTGTAATCTTTAAATACTGGGTTTGCTTTACAAAAAAAATATTGGATTTGAGATAATTTTTTTATTATTTAAATTCTCTTCAATGTTTTAATTTTTAAGATAAACGTCAAGAGTATTCTCTACTCTACAGTAAAACTAATCCGTTCGACCCTTATAAAATCTTTGTGAACAAACAATCTGTATATTTAAATAATCCAGCCATTTAGATGGTGGACATTGTTGGTAGATTCACTATTCAAAATCTAAAGTAATTACGGTATATTTTGTGTAACAAATAAAAGTTTTTAACTGTGAAGCTTGTGAAGTTGGTTGAAGACTGTGATATTTTAGTTATAAGATTATAATTCTTTAGTTACATTATAAAATAAAATTATTGGGTAAAATAAGGTCTATAATTAACTAAACTATGTTAAATGGCAAAAAAAGAAAATTAAAATATTATATTAATATAATAATATTAGTATTAAAGGTTAAAATATAAGTCATATGAGGTAAGTAGTGGTGGGTAACTTGTTATTTAGACAAACTAATAAGAGCAATTTTGTAAGTGAATTATTGGCGACCAATTTTTTAAAGCCAAAAACTATCTCAAATAGCTTTGTAAAAATTAGTTATAAAAGTTAAAATCTCATAGTCCAAAACTTTAATCTTGTATTAACCAAACAACTCTAAAAGCTTTTGAAAAACTATAATCTCTAGAAAAAAGCCATAATCTCCTTGTACCAAACACATCCTTAATAAAGTGGACGTTAAGCCCCTTTGTTTAAAAAAAATAAGGAAGTACGTAATTGAGTTGGTTATATTTGGCTTTTATTTCTTCGGTGCAACTTTGCCTACCACCTTATCTTCTTTGCTCACCACACGATTTTTTTTTTCAATTTTGTCCATCGCTTGGGGATTAATCCATGTTTTCAACTTAAAAAGAGGTATCTGCGCACCATATTTGAAACATAGATTAATCCTCGTTTTAAAATTCGCTCGGAAATTAATCTCTGTATTGCAACTTAGAAACTTTGGCTCGGAGATTAATCTCTGTTTTTCAACTTAATTACGTATTTTCATTTAGATATTAATATCTGTTTTTCTGCAATTCATCATTTTCAAATAACATTAATGACAAAGGAAAAAAAATCCTTGATTCCAATTATATTAATGATAGAAAAAAATGTTGGTAATTTTAGGTTTAGTTAGATATCGAGTATTGAGTGTGTCAAAATTTTGAGTTTGAGGTTTATGTGTTTGGGAAGATAAAGTTATGTTTTTAAATCCAAGTTCTAGCCAAACGGATATTAATCCCTATTTTTCTTATTCTCGCTCAGATATTAATCATGTAGGAAAAATATAGTGTTGGAATTAAGTTTGAAAACTCAAAATTTTGACACACTCAATACTCCATATCTAACTAAACGCAAAATCACCAACATTGTTTTCTATCATTAATATAGTTGGAATCAAGATTTTTTTTCTTCGTCATTCACTACAAGAATACAATGATTTAGCTGCCACTATTTAGTGTCGCTCATGAGGCCGACACTACCAGAGAATGATAGTGTTGGCCTTTGGGACGCTAAGTCGACACAAACATGGACTTGATTTTAATTAAAGTTAGTGTCAGTCATAACTTGATTTTGTGTAGGCGAAGGCGGACACAAATTTTTTTTAAAAAAAGATAGTGTCCACCTCAATGCCTCAGCCTTATTCATCCATCGATCTTTATTCTTCTTCCTCTAACTTTCTTCTGAAACCCTAAACTAAAAAAAGCACCACTGCCACCCCAACACAAAATTACCGTATTTTCACCATTGGAGCTGCCGCCGCTAAACCTCACAACTGTGTCATCGGCATTAGCTAGTGGAGCACGCCACCATTCTCTACCTTTCATCGTTCTTGCAGCCTCAACCACGCTCTGGTCTTTTTTCGTGACCTCAATCTCACAAGGGTCTATCTCCATCTTGTATTCTCCATAAGGTAGACACTCTCAATCTCACCCTAGGGTTCTCCATCTCCATAACCCCAAATTTCTCTCCTTTCTCTGTTAGGGTTCTCAATTCATTTGTTATGTAAGGGTTGTCAATCCCTCTATTATGTTAGGGTTCTCAATCCACATGTTATGTTAGGGTTCTCAATCCTTCTATCATGTAAGGTACGACCCTCTGTTCTCTTCGGGCTCTCAATCCTTCTCAATCCCCCTTATGATGTTGATGATGTATGCAATTAGGATAATTGGTTGCTCACTTTGATTGCATGTTAATTGTGAATTTATGTAGTTTCTTGAATGACAAATATATTTCAGAACTGAATATGATTCCCTGTTGCGTCATTGCTACTTGAGTTTGTGATTCCTTCTTCTTACTCTGTCTCTGCAGATTAAGAATGTGAAGATCAAACATTGATGTTACTGGAGGCTTGTATCAAAATCATCTCTTCGCTCCAGCTATGATCATTGTTCCTCGCAAAAGGGTATGTATTATTTTTATTACCACTCAATTCATTAATTAATTATGCTCTTGTTCTGTTTTACTACTCTGTTCTATTCTAGTGATATCATATATGAGAATTTTTTTATGTTATTGGAGGTTTCTTCAAATATGTCTAGCAATTTTATTGAGAATTTTTTTTCTTCTCTTTTGTCAATAATGTTAATTGGTTGTTTGCTGTGATTTTCGTTTGATTAGGGGGAGGGCCACATGTGTTTGGTTTCTCATTAGTAGTAATGTGATTTTAGTTTGTAACTGGAAGGGGCAAATATGATTGGTAGTGGTTCGATTGGTAGTGGGATTGTTTTGTTGTTATTATGCTTCCTTTATTATGAGCATCCACTTCTGTTAGTAGTACATATATTATTAAAAGTAGTTATAATTGATGGAGCTGAGAATTTTTTCCTTGTATGTTCCGATTCTCACTTGAGATAACTGAAGGCTTCTATTTCTGTCATGATTATACTGTAATGCTTGTTTTGTGCACCATTATAGTTCAACTGTATCAAATATATAAAATGTGGCTTTTGTCACAGTTTCATAGAGATCTGCTTCTCTATGTTTTTGATGAATCAGAAGTACTGATTACAGCTATATATTTCCTGCTGGGGTTCCATTGTAGATTAGATGTCTACCTGTGAAAATGAGAGCAGCCAAAGTTGATTAATGAAGCAGCTGAATTTGTACATTTTTTTTATTCTGCTTCAGAAATATGTCAGAACTATGGGATAGTGCTGATGTGAATTATAACTACTTTTAATTCATATTCTCAAATCTTTCAGTCCTTAATATTCTAAAACAGATTTTCAATGAGTTTCAATACTAGTACCTTAAAAAATATATATGAATGTAAATTAATTCAAATTCTCTAGTTTTGAGCTGGTCACTTTATATATTACTGATTTGAACTGCTATATATTTTTTTCAAGTTGCTGAAGTTGAAGGAAGCAATCATAGTAATCAAGTTGCTGAAGTTGAAGGAAGCAATCATAGTAATCAAGTTGCTACATATTATGCAGGAAAAGAAGTGAACTTATTCATATGTGGAAATCAAATACAAGCGTCGTGTACAAGTATGTGATGACTAGTTTATTATTATTTCAATTTTAATTTCAAGATACAAGTGTGCCATGAACAAGTCATGTATCTGATAAACAATCAACTAGAGTAACTATTTGACGAACAATTATTTGTTGAGGCATATCTAATTTTGCCTAGGCATTAGTTCTAAAGAAGGAGAAGAAGCCTGTAAGAGTCACAATATTTTATTTGGTTATAACTTAATCATATGCTATAAATTTTCACTGCTTCTACTTTTTATTTAGCTATAGTTAATTTATCTCTGCTACCTTGCTCTTCATTTTCCACTATATTTAGTTTTACTGGAAGTCACCTAGTATACTAATTTTCTTAGTTTGCTGTGAGTGCCAGTTTTGCATGCTTCAAAATTCATATGATGAGCTTACAATTTGTTTCATCAACGATAGAAGCATCAAGGAGACTTCCATAAATAGGTTAGTTGAATACTCGCATAGTCTTTATGAGATAATAGAACATCTGACATTGACCTTGTAAATATAATGACTCTAGTCTTTATCTGGTTGAATCATGTTAAGCTGCTATTTTATGTTATATATTACTTAAAAAAGTAAGGAAACTATGTAAGAGGTTGAATTTGTGCATCGAAAAGACCACTTAGATGAAGCTACTAGCTATCTGCCTTGTATATAAGTTCGTAATTTCTTTTCACTAGGTTGTTCCTTTACTTCAATTTTTAACTTGAAACTGCTTTGTGCTTTTGAGGTATGCTAGAGGTCACTTCAATAGTTTGATTCAAAGTTTATTATAATTGTTTGTCAATTTAAATTTGAGAGAGTACTTCAGATTGCTATAGCAGCTTGAGGAAAGGCCTGTTGGTTTCATCATATTCAATTCCATTGACTTTAGCCAAGTTTAACATTAAATATTATGTCTTTACGGATAATAGAAGCATCCATTTTAAAATGAGGGTCTGAAAATTGATTTTTTGTGATTTTTGAAGTACTAAAAACATATTAAACCTGTATATTTTTTAATTTGCGATCTGATTCTTTGTTTTTCTTCCTTCAGGTATACAGGAACAAATCCTAACACAAAGGATGTAAATTCTAACAAAATAGTTCCAACTTCATCACTGCAGAACCTTTCAAAACCTACGAGCCAGTATGCTTCATAGTTGTTGTGATTTTTGATTCTTGGTTACCATTCCTGTGGTTTTGTTTTACACATTTGCAGGGCTTGTTTTGGAACCACTAAATTTGGTTTTAAAATTAATAACTTCTATATAGTTTTTAAAATATTCCTTGGTTGAGTATGCTTTAATTGAGAATAGTTCTTGTTGACCAGTCTTGTAACAATCCGGATTGTCTATATCTGCATGAGGTTGGCTCTCAAGAAGATAGTTTCACAAAAGATGAAATAATTTCAGCATACACTAGGTACTTCTCTTATCTTAATGTATTTTGATACAAAACTAACTATGATTATGTTGAAAGATAAAGAAGTATGTTGCTGGTATTGTTTTTGTTAAATGTACCTTGTATAATTGTTCAAACACTACATCTTTTACTAACTACAACTGGAACTTTCTTGCACTGCTCAATCGTGTATTTATAACTCATTAAGATAGATATTCCATTTGTGACCATGGATATTCCATTTTTGTTGTCTGTAACACATAAATAAGATAATCAATTGTGAATGTAGTGTTGGATTGGTAAAAAAGGGTTTTCTAGTTCACTTGATTCCTAGAATTAAGCTAATAGAAATACAAGGCTACTCAAGAGTATACCTGCAAGTTGACCAAGGAGTAATCGAACACGTAAGGATTGAAGATGTGAATCATTAGCAGCCAAGGAACCTTTTTGTTTTAGTATTGAATTGCATTTTAATTTATGTTAGCTTTAATTTATGTTATTTTTTGCAATTACATTTTGTGATTGAGAACGGATGAATCTAGAAGTTACATATCATATTAATATTTGAACAATATTGTATATTAAGTGCACACTAGATGAATTTTTGACAAATTAATACATTAGCAATTTATTTTATTTGATTAATTACTTGTGTTTTATGATTGTGTTAAGTTAGATCATATGAAAATGATCTATTCACTGTATTGTGTTAAAGTAGAAAAATGGAAAAAAAAAAAAAACTTGCGTCGGCCAAGCCGATGCTATTTTTTAAATATATTTTCTTCGTTTAGTGTCGGCCTTTTTTAATTTAGTGTCGACAATAAGTTAGTGCCGGTCTTGGCGGACGCAACGTAGCGTCGGCTTGTTTCCGACAAAAAATGTTTGTGTCGAGGCATTTAGCGTCGGCCTCGACCCCGACACAAAGCCGACACTAACTGCCTGTTTTGCGTCCGCTTTTTGGCATTAGCGTAGGGTTTTGGCCGACGCTAATTGACTGTTTTCTTGTAGTGATTCATGTGGTTTGAAAATGATGAATTGCACAAAAACAGATATTAATATCTGTATGGAAACAGATATTAATCCTTGTATGAAAATACAGTGTTGGAATTAAGTTGAAAAACGAAAATTAATCTCTGAGCGAAGGTTTTTAAGTTGCAATACGGAGATTAAACTCCAAGCGAATTTTAAGACGGGGATTAATCCCAGTTTCAAATGCAATGTGCAGATGCCTTTTTTTAAGTTGAAAAACAGGCATTAATCTCTGAAAGAGGCAAAATTGAAAAAAAAAAAAATCGTACGATAAACACAGAAAACATGGTGGTGAGCAAAGTAGCACCCAAGAACCTTGGTTCGCTGAATCAATTGACATAATTTGCTAAGATGCCCATCCCTGTTACATTATTTGCCTACCATGAGGCAGATTATTTGTCATATAGCCGAACAAACAAACAAACAAAAAGTTTGGTAGCAAGAGCCAATTTAGTAAATTACATTAAAGGCATTTGATTTCATTTTATATCAATCAATCAACCCCTTAGTGAATACTTCTTTCCAACAAAAGGCTGAAACTTGGGTTGTTTCTGATGCGATGGCTTTTGTGTTGACTCTGTTTTTTCCTACAATATAATATAATGAATAGGAAAAGTGATATCAGTTAGCATTCTGCTAATTGTCATAGAAGAAAATGCAGAGGAAATGGATTAATGAAGAGAAGTATACATGATTTTGAATACGAGTGAGAATTACCTTTCCTGTTTCTTTAGTACCAAAAACATTTGATCCAAACACAAGTTTTCCCTGAGATGGACATGCAGGAGCAGGAGCAGGAGCGTTACTTGGTGAAGTAGATGATGTACAAGACACTGAACTGACATTTGGAAAAACAGATCCCTTGTCTTTAGGCCTTGATGATTTTCCATCCAAGCGTCTTCCATTTCCAGAAAACGGGTTGCACTTAGCTGTGTGGGAAGATAAAACCAAAAGTTAATTCAGATTTTCATGCTAATATATAATACTTCCTTTTGAAGAACACTCTATGTGCGAATTTGATTTGACGCATTTTCACGCAGCTAAGATTAATTTTCACATTCCGAATCCAAGTTTGTCAATATTTAATGTGAAACCAAACACATTTTAAATCATATGCAAAATGAACCACATTAAGAAATAGGAGTATGAACCTTTGTCTAGAGCTTTTTTGGCAGCAAGTGGTAGTTTTTGGCAATCTAAGGGGGTAACAAAGTCCACCTCACAGTCTGTCTCGATGATGCTTATTGCATTAGCAGGCTTTGTTTCTTTAACATCTAAGTAATACTTTTTTTTGTTGTAAGCAACCATGATTGTATCTCCGCTGCTCAAGCACGAGAAATTTCTCAAAGTGCTTTCTAAGCTGCATTAGCAAAATATGATCAAAATCTAAAAAGGACAGTTACATACAGTATCTATGATGGTGAATAAACTGAAATCAGGATGCCTAATATTAATGTACATAATATGGAAATTAAATCATATACTCCAGAACAAGTAGAAATAACTAGTATCTATCAACTCACATAGCTTTTGGGTTAGAAATATCCAACAAGTCCTTTGTGTGGGGTTGGAATTTGACATATGTTCCCTTTGGAAGTGATGCATTTTTCACTCTTACAGTGTCTCCCTCTTGCAAAAGCAAATTCTGCATCATCTGTACACAACTTCTTGTTAAAACCAAAGAGAACCTTATCCTACCACTTGTAACAAGCATATTTTTTAGTAAACTATCATTTGGCCTCTAATTTTATAAGGTAATTTTATTTTAGTCACTCATCTTTTAAGTGTTTTCACTTTAGTTCCTAGTGTTTTCACTCACCCAAGACATGGGTAAACATTTTTTTTGTAAAGTCTAGGATTAATATAAATGAATAATGAATGAAAGATGTTTTTACAAAAAATCAAATACTAAAGTGAAACTCTTAAAAGATAGGGACTCACAAGGTTTACTCTCACAAAATTACTTTGAATTCCAATATATATATATGATCCTACCCAGTATGGCATATAAATATTGCCTTCATCTGCAGTGAACTCTAGAACCCCACAATGAGAAACTCTCTCAGTAGCACCATTTTTGAGTTCGAATAACATTGGATAATCAACACGCAGAGATTCTGCAAGATTACACTAGATATTAATTAATCTTGTTAACTGGAAAATATGCAACAAATATAAGATTAGAGTACTAAATTAACAACTATGAACTAACCTAGGCGGTTAAGGGCTGAAGGAGGCATTATAACTGAAGCAACAACAATCATTTTCATTTTCATTAGTAACAAAAAGAAGAGGATATATATTAAACCAAACCTGAAGGAGACTTACTTTTATCACCACTTTCAATTTGGGGCTGCAAAATTCATGAAGAGAATTAGCTAGTTAGAATTTTATATATATATATATATATATATATATATATATATATATATATATATTTTCTTAAACTTGTTGAGACTAATTTTGTGATTATTCAGTATCCACTACTTCACATTAAGCATTCTCGGGTATGCTGACCTTTTCAATAAAAGAAGCAGAGTAACATGGATATATCTGCTCAAATGATG
The DNA here is from genome assembly GCA_037177725.1 of Cyamopsis tetragonoloba. Lineage (NCBI taxonomy): Eukaryota > Viridiplantae > Streptophyta > Magnoliopsida > Fabales > Fabaceae > Cyamopsis > Cyamopsis tetragonoloba. The sequence continues at coordinate 86,164,211 of CM074119.1, forward strand.
TCCTCTGATAACCATACCCTTCCATAAACTGAAATGAAAATGCATGAAAAGAATTATTAGAGCAAATGATGTTGAAATACAGTAGATCACTAGTACTGACACCAGATCAGATGGTGTGTACTTTGAAAGCTGAAATTGAAGCTTGGTGAGCGAGAAAACCAGCAAATTACTTAACCAATATTTATTAGTATTTTTTAAGATCACCGTAATGAGATAAGGCACTTAATTATATCTACTAGATAGATATAGCAATATGACTATATGATATCTCTGAGGTATATGTTCTTCTTTTACTCTTGGGTAGCATCAACCCAATACTGCTTAATAAATACGCAACATCCACCATAGGATACGATCGGCTGGCTCTATTGTGACCTTCTCCTTTGAATTTTTAAATGATCCAACATATATATTAAATAAAAAATTAGAAATATATTTTCCAAGGGAAAAAAAAGTTTAACTTGTTTACCCAAAAAACAATTGTGTAAATAATTATTTCTTTTCCTTCTCCGCGTACAGTTTACATAGTAATTTTGATCCATTACTATACTTAACACCAAATGTTTGCCAAAGATAAAGAATGTGCCTAGACCAGGAAAAAAAAAAAAAAGTCAAAACAGCCAGGGTATAGAATCCAAAAAACAAAAAAGCTATTAAAATTTAGAAGTTATAGCTCAACTGAATCATCACCACAAAAAGATTAATTTATTAATGACTAAGACCTAATAAAATACAACTGGGGGTAGTGTTAGATTTAGGAGTAGTGTAGCGTAGGGGTATGTGTTTGACCAATAAAAAAATCAGTTTGCAATACATATATATCCTATAAAATAAATAAATTATTATTAATTATTATAAGAAAATCGATATATATATACTGGCAGACCAGGTTAATCACTAATAAATCCAATAATATAATGGGGCCCGAATAAAAAATAAATGAAAAGTTATATAAAAATAAAGACCAATGTTGACATAACAAAATATAATAGCACATAATATAATATAATAATGAATTTTATTGTATCCTCTATCAAACCATCTAAAAAAAATAAAATAAATATATGATAATTAGTTTTTGTTCTATGTTTTATTTGTAGATTCATTTTTTAGAATTATAATAATTAAATTTAAAATATTTTGGTTTTATTTTTTAAAAAAAAAGCTAACTTGATGAGATTGTTGTCACTATGCTTTATCTATTATCACTCACCTTAAATTAGTTTAATAATATTTATATTTTTTTATCAATTAAAAAATATATTTTAAATTAAAATAAATTTTAAAAAATGAATAAATAACTTGAAGTGACAATAAACTGACCATAATCTTTATTTTGAAACAAGAGTGCGAAAAAAGTGTTTACACCTTTCAACAATATTCTTAGATGTGACCTTTTATTCTTGAAAGCTGCTTCAGCATAGACCTTGCAAATTTCTCCACGGCAATGTTGGGAGAGGTTTTTTAAATTTTAAAATTGTGATATGAATGATAATAAATTCACAGAAAGTTGAAATTTTCATTAAAAAGGTCTCTAGCAAATAATATTCAACAAATTCCGTGGCTATACTGGCTTATGATTATAGTATATGGTTATTTTTTTCAAGATATAATGAGTGTAATTTATTCTTTTGAATAATATTGTCATTTAATGTTATTAGAAAAAAAAATTCTCTGATCTTTCAATATAAATAACCAAACAATCATTCAATTACTTATCTTCAATATAATTTTTCTGTTGTTGGCACCAAACCGGGACAACATTAATTAATTACTCTTGACTTCCAAACAACATGCAGGACATAGGAACAAGTCCCTATTCATGAATTGTTAAAAACAATATTATTGCAGTGCTAACCAAATAACAGCCCAGCAGCACCCACACACCCTTTTTACCAAAAGCCCATCCACTCCAGTCAAGAAAATAACTTGACAAATCATTTAAGACCACTGCTTGAAATACTCAACTTCTACCATAAATTCATAGCACATAACAACATAGAAACAACTGAAGTCCATCTTCTACACAAGACGCAACCAGCATCTTAATTGGATCGGATCTGCACTCCTCTTCGCAAAAACCAAGAGGAGCTTTACACTTCCATAACTTACCAAAAGTCCAAGCACTAACTCCATCAACAGAAATTGAGCCACTTAGACGACAAAAAATAAATTCATAAAAGTATGGAAAATGATTAATGGTATGAAGGAAATTCGTGATATTGGTGCGAATGGATGACATGGCAATCCATTAATTTGATTATTATTTATTTCTAATTATTTTAATAATAAAAATATTACGAGATTGCCTTCAATCTTATCTTCCCTGTTACCCACTAACATCTGCTAGTTTATAAACCCAGCCTCCATCTTGACCAGTCCATAATTCACTCTTCTTTTACCTATCAAAATCAATTCTTTTTGCCTCTCGATGAGAATTTAATCTAGTTAGCTTTTATCTTCTATTTTGCAAGTTTGCTATCCTATTATAATTAGCATCATTGTTGATTCATTGAATCATAGTTGCTGTGTTAAATTTGCTCAAGTAAGAATGTATTCTTTTTCTATGTATATTTGTGGCAAATTTTATTTTTCAATTATTAATTTAATTTTCCTGCTTTGAATTCTCTTGCATCAGTGGAGAAAGAAATCAATCTTCCAATCAAGAGGACATTAACGGTGATGAACAAGGATATGGTGATGGCTTTGAAGAAAACGTTGATAGTCCAGATGACGAACCCAAGGTTGGTATGACGTTCAATTCTGAAGATGAAATTTATAGGTATTACAAAAATTATGCTGGTTATACAGGATTTGGAGTTGCTAAAATTAGTTCAAAAAAGGGAGATGGAAAAAAATATTTTACTCTAGCATGTAGTCGAGCAAGAAGTTACACTAGCAACTCAAAAAATCTTTTGAAACCAAATCCCATTACCAAAACACAATGTAAGGCTAGAATGAATGCATCAGTGTGTTTAGATGGAACAATAGTGGTTTCAAAAGTTATCCTTGAGCATAATCACGATTTAAGTCCAACTAAAGCACGTTATTTTAGATGCAACAAGAATATGGGGTCTCATATTAAAAGAAGGTTGGAACTCAATGATCAAGCTGGTATTAATGTAAGTCGCAATTTTCGTTCTCTTGTTGTTGAAGCTAATGGGTATGAAAATCTTTCATTCGGAGAAAAAGATTGTAGAAACTATATTGACAAAATAAGGCGACTTCGACTTGGTACAGGAGATGTTGAAGCAATTCAAAATTATTTTGTTAGAATGTTGAAGCAAAATAGTCAGTTTTATTATGTGATGAATGTAGATGATGAAAGCCGCCTTCGGAATATATTTTGGGCAGATGCAAGAAGCAGAGCAGCATATGAATATTTTGGTGAGGTTATAACTTTTGACACTACATACTTAACAAATAAATATGACATGCCTTTCGCTCCTTTTGTTGGAGTAAATCACCATGGTCAATCTGTGCTATTAGGATGTGCTCTCTTGTCAAATGAGGATACTAAAACCTTTACTTGGCTCTTCCAAACGTGGTTAGATTGCATGTCTGGACGTGCTCCAAATGCCATTATTACTGACCAAGATAGAGCAATGAAAAATGCAATTGAGATTGTATTTCCCAAAGCTCGTCATAGGTGGTGTTTGTGGCATTTGATGAAAAAGGTTCCAGAAAAATTGGATAGACATTCTCATTATGAGTCTATTAAAATACATGTGCATGCTGCTGTGTATGATTCTTTTAGCAAAACAGATTTTGTAAATAGGTGGGAACATATGATTGAAGAGTACAGATTGCACGATAATGAATGGTTGAAAGGGATATTTGATGAACGACATCGTTGGGTTCCTGTGTATGTTAGAGACACATTTTGGGCTGGAATGTCAACAACACAAAGAAGTGAAAGTATGAATGCATTTTTTGATGGGTATGTAAATTCAAAGACTACGTTGAAGCAATTTGTTGAACAATATGACAATGCATTAAGAGATAAAATTGAAAAAGAGAACATAGCTGATTTTACTTCATTCAATACAGTAGTTGCTTGCATTAGTCATTTTGGTTTTGAGTCTCAATTTCAAAAAGCATTTACTAATGCAAAATTCAAATAATTTCAAGTTGAGATTGCTTCAATGATGTATTGTAATACTGCTTTTGAGAGATCAGATGGCATGGAGTCAATATTTTCTATTGTAGAAAGCAGGAAGCTATTTGATAGAATTAAAGATATTGTGTTCAATGTATCCTTCAATGAAGTAGACCTCAAATTGCAATGTACTTGCAACTTGTTTGAGTTCAAAGGTATTTTATGTAGACACATTCTTAGTGTGCTTAAGCTCACTGGTAAAACAGAATCAGTGCCATCTTGTTATATATTGTCTCGTTGGAGGAAGGATATGAAACGGAAGCACACTCTTTTTAAATGTGGATTTGATCATGGTGCTGAAAATGTTGGATTAGAACGACTTAATAAAGCTTGTGATGCCTTTTATGAAGTTGCTTCCGAGAAGATAAATACTGATGAAGATTTATTGAAAGTGATGAGTTGGATTGAGGATTTAAATACTGAGTTATCATGCAAAGAAATACCGTCTGGGATGAGTAATTTGTCATCTAAAGACCAAGACAATAGAGTTCTTGATCCTGTAGCGGCTCGAAGTAAAGGGCGACCTCCTTCAAAGAGAATATCTTCAAAAGTTGATCAAATTGTGAAGAATAGACTCACAAACAAGAAAAAACAAAGACAAATTCACCAGACTTGTAAAAAAAATAAAAGTCAACCAGAGGTGATCTTCAATTTTTTAAATTATTTTCTGTACTTAATAGTGGTAGCATATGGATCTAATTTTTGTTATTTGATAGCAGGTCCTGTATGCAGCCAAAGTCCTTCAAAATGAAAATCAAGGTTTCGGCGAAACTCAAATCATTGAAAGTATTGGCACACAAGAGAGCACTCAAGTAAATATGTTACTTTGATTCTCAATTATTTTTTTTTTTTGTGAAACAAATCTTATTGATGTGTGATTGTTTGTAGTCTGGGCAAAGTTATTTTTGGAAGAATCAAATTGGCACTACAAGCATTTTAGCTCCCTTCAATCCAATTCAAAATCAGTCGGGTGAACTATATCAGGTGCATACACAAAATTAGGTGTTCCATCTTTCATACTTACAATTGGGCACTAGCAAAGACAATGGACTAAACAATATTTGATTCTCAATTTTTTTTTTTTGTGAAACAAATCTTATTGATGTGTGATTGTTTGTAGTCTGGACAAAGTTATTTTTGGAAGAATCAAACTGGCACTACAAGCATTTTAGCCCCCTTCAATCCAATTCAAAATCAGTCGGGTGAACTATATCAGGTGCATACACAAAATTAGGTGTTCCATCTTTCATACTTACAATTGGGCACTAGCAAAGACAATGGACTAAACAATATTTGTTTCATAGGTTGCAAATTACTCTCAAAACAGTCATCATTATGGTACTTATTCAAAGCTATTGCAGGTACTATTGTATAGTTTTTATGGGTGACAATTTGACTATTTTAAATATTAAAAAGAATTGATTATTTTATCCATGTTTGATTTTTGCAGGCACATCAACAAATAAATATACACAAATCAGATGAAGAGAGGAATAACAAGCAAGGAGTGCAAGAGAAGAATGATCAACAAGTATTGTAAAGACACAATTCAACAATGCTATTGGAAGGTGCTGTGAAATTTAAGTTTGGATAGATATATAAAAAAGAAGCTAGCAGCTAGAGGAGGAGAAATCTGGTCAAAGGATCAACCATGTTTCTGTTTTGTTTTTGGCCTGTTGCGTTTATGGCCTTGTTTCTGAACTTTGTTCTCTGTTCTTGTGTAATAGAAACTGAATTCTATTAATGGAATTAAGATTTTGCAATGAAGGTTAATGTCTTTTGTAATGGTGCTGCTGTTATAAGTTTCATGATGTTGTTAGTTATAGAAATATGCAATCAATGGAATGAAGATTATGCAATTAAGAAATCACATGATGATCTTGCTGTTGCGTTTTAATGATCAATAATGTTATGGTTTTGGTCTATCATTTATCTTTGGTTTCTATTTTAGTCCCTCTTTTTTTAAGTTAGTGTTTTGGTCCCTTAGATTTATGTTCAAAATACCTAACCATGATTATTATCTCATTATTTCCACTCGTGGTGATAGTGTAAACAAAAAATTCATCAACAAGTTATAGGATTGAGTAGTTGGTGATAGTGTAACAACCAAACCAGTCAATAGAATCTGGCATCAAAGATGTGCCAATCAAAGCAAGAAACTATAAGCTGACTATGCCATTAACAACACACTAGAAAAAGAACTGAATGGTCTATGCCATCATTGAAACAAACAAAGTATACTGCAAAATATAAGTAATCCTTCTAGAATGTCCCATAAGTTTTCCCTTGGGTCATAACAACAAAAGCAGATGGCTTCTCTCCCATGGGTCACAACAACAACAGATGGCTTCCCTGTTGCTAGTTTTTCCTTCATCCAGAAACCGTTGAAGCCTCCTGTGACACTTTAGGTGGCCTTCTTTTAGCAACAACTTCAGATCCAGCTTGATCACTTGATCTAGCAAGAATTGCTCCTTGAGTTTGGGTACATGAAACTTGGAAGAGTTAGGATTTGAGGACCAGCAACAATAGCACTTGATTTATTCATGATATTAAAACAATTTTTTTATCAGCAAAGACGATGTGAATTGAATAAATAGAAGATTAGTTACAAGGGAGAGCACAAAAAGTGCCTAGTTTTGAGATAACACAAAAGATCCCCGTACCTGATAATCTACCAAAAGCAGAATAAGTATACAAAAAATACAGCAAGTTAGCAACTAAAGAACTGTACACAAAATTCATGAAATAGACAAACTTAAATATAGCAACTAAATAATGTATTCCAAGCTTGTTACACTAACATATAAAATTCATGAAGTCAGGTATACTATTTTTTTTTTTGGATAATCAAAATGAATTAGGAATGAGTATAAGTAGTACTCACCAAATACAAAGGAATCAAAGAAACAAGACAAGAGCCATAAAACATCAGCGCAGTGCAGAACCAGAACATATACTGCAGCAACCCTGTATAACAGCATTGTACAAACCAAACCAATGATAGTGCTGACCCAAAAAAGGCCAACTGCAACTAGCAGACCCAAAAATCAAGTATATAAAGTGAAGTAGTTGCAAACTAGCATGGTGATTATCATCTGTCATAAGCTTTGGTCCATAAATCAATAAACAACTTGGTATGACCTTGTGAAGTATTGACATGTAAAAGTTAAGAAACCAACTAATCAAAAGTACCTGCTTAACATGTGAATAAATAAAACACAATTGAAAGGTTGCATCACTATTCCTATCATTAAAACAGCAAAAGAAACGACATTGGAGTTGATGGCTGCATAGACGGGGAAAACGATATCGTATTTGACCTACCTATTTCATATGGCTACAGCTATAACAATTGATTGCAACACACCTGTAGATACCAAATCATGTAAATATTAACCTACCAATTATGAGGAATGGCCTCCTTCCTTGTGTCAATTTTAGAGGCTGTACAAATTGGTTAGATAACAAAAATAGAGGAAGACGTTGAGAGATCCACAGTAAATAGGGATTTCAGATCGAGATCTACTTTCACTACAGCAAAAGGGGCTTTGTATGTGAGATCTCGCGGCAACTCCATGATTGATTTGCAGTTAAGATAGGAAAGAAAAGAGACACAGAGATAGGAGAATGAGATAATGGTCTGGGAGAAACGGAACATACCGCATGTGATAGCCACGCGAGTTTGCTAGAGAGTGGAATAACTTGGAAAACAATATCCACGTCATTCGTACCAATATCACGAATTGGTTTCATACCATATAGCATAATTGATATACTCTACTCTAATATCACTTTCGAAGCTAACCCATGCATCCTAATTAATTCATGTTATCTTGTAAGCGATCATAAAGATGAGCATAAAGTATTCAACGAGAATTCTATGGGTATTTAAACAATTAAACCAACCAATTCAATAATGCTATCCTCTAGAATATTCCAGAATCTTAAAGATTCTCCGTCAGTTTACAGATCACATACTTCAAAATCTAATACTACTACCATTAGTATTAGATTTTATTTTTCTTCTGTGAATTTAAGTTCTCTCCGCGCGAGCATCCATGTTAGGATCGTAACACTATGTCACTAACACCCACTTCCTAATAAAAACATAACCAAAAACCTGCACTTTCAATTCATATACGCTAATGCAGATTGCATTACAATGTCACCTTTAAACCGTGTCACATTTTGAACAAGAGTCTTGTTAACGACTGAAGTTTAAATTTCAATTTCAACTAAATTATCCATTAAAAGGTGAATAATATAGTAATATTTCATACATTTAATTATTAAATAAATAAATTTTGAATTTTAATATTACAAATATAACTCATTGAACAACTTTTTTTAATAAATACTTTAAGGCTTTCGTTCAATTTTATTTATCAATTCTTTTATTATTTTAATGCTTAGTATATTTCCAGTAAATAAAAAAAAACATTCTTTAAGATGACCATTCTGTCAAATATACGATTATATATCTTTTTCAATATTAAAATATTTGATAATTTTCTTAATTGTATTCAAATACTGTATACTAAGAAATAAAAAAGAATATGATATTAAAAAAAATAGTTTGTTCAAAAGAAGATATACATAATTTATTTTGGAAAATACTAAACAGGACAATAGTTAATATTATAAAAATAGTAATATTTTATTGAAAATGGTACAATTTAATATTTCGAAACTTGAAAACCATTTAATGAATGCTTTTTATAGTAACTCCAATCATTTAAGGTAGTGTATTTATTGCACCTTAAGAACACTGTTTAGCATAACCCATTTGCAATAAATTGGTAAAAAAGACAGAAAAACACGGCAGCATGGATGCTTTAGAAACATGTGAACATATGCGATGATAAAGTATGGTTAAGAATACTTTGGTAACGAAAGAGTTGAATTCCAGTAACAAGATGTCTGTGCAAAGAAAACCATTTAAATTTGTCAAAAGACCAACACACAACACAAGCAACAATGCAATGCAACAAGTAACACATACGTGACACGCCTCTCTTCCTGCCGCCACCGAACCAACACGGAAACAACTTATTACTAATTACTAGTACTACATTATCACCCTATTAATACTGAATTACTAGTAAGGAAGATGCAGTACCATCATACTTTTGTCTTTTACTTGTCACATTTCAATTTTCAAATACTCATACTATCCATTTATTTAACGTTTTCTTTTCGACGTTAAAGCCCACTTGTCAATAAATAAACGAGTATTCCATTTAATGCCTTGCTAGCTAAGGAACAGAACAGAGTAATAAAGGCAGGTCCCCACAATCACAATGTTATCAGAATCAACCCTTTATCTTACTACGCTATCTCCTTGCCCCCCCCCCCCCCCCCTCCCCCCACACACACACTTGCATATTGATCAAACATCAGGCCGCCATCTAAATACTACAACAGAGGAGATAATAATAAGAGTAATCAAAATTCGTCCACAACAGAGCACGCATCTTTATTCTAAAGTAGGAGTAACAATCAAGCCAACAGTAAAAATTTGTTACTCATAGACAAGGGGAAATGTGACAGCCAAAATTACAAAAACAAAACGCACAAGACACTGGAAAATAGTGTCCGTGTCATCATGCATCATGTGCTAAACTAAAAACAAGCTAAGTAGTAGTAACAGATAATAATGAGAACCCAAAAATAACAATTAAAAATTAAAAATTGAAAAGACGACAACGACTTCTTCTTCTTCAACCACTTAACTCAAGCACAACAATAAGACCACTGCTCGCGCTCACCTTCTCCCGCAAGAGCAACAGAGTCTCCGGCAACAGCATCATCACCGTCACAAATTGCATCCAAGCAGCAACAAGACGATGATGGGACATGCACCAGATATGGCATGTTGCTGAAGGACCGTGCTAGGCCAGAGGCCAGTGCCAATGTGTCCTCTTTGTCGTGCAGGTATTCGTGTGCATGATGCTTGAGAGTCTCGAACATGAGCTCAGGCTGGTGCTGCATCACTCGAAGGACATCTCCACAGGAGGGTCCAGGCACCGCATGCGTGAACGCAAAGCTGTGTGGACCATCGCTCTGTGACACCCGAACCACGCTGGGGCCACCAAACAAGTTGTGGACTCCACCGAGCGCCTCCTCGTAAGCCCCACCCAAGAACATTCCCAGATAGTACCTTCCTCCTTCCATTTCATGGAGCGCCAAACTTGACTCCCCATTTATGAATTTGTCAATCTTTCCGTCACTGTCGCAAGTCAAGTCTGACAGAATTCCCCTCTCTGACGGCTTCTCCTCTAGCCGATGAATGGGGACTATTGGAAACACCTGATCAATGCCCCACGCATCAGGAATGGACGTGAATATAGACAAGTTCACGTGGTATCTCCGAACCGGTTCAGCTGCCCCAACAGTCTTCTTCACCATGTAGGAAAACTCGTCTACGGCAGCCAGCTGTTCCATACACAGAGATCCCTGCTTGAATTCCTCAACGCATCGCCTTTTCATCTCCTCCGTGTAGAACAAGCAGCTCTCGTAATCGCCTCGAATGGCCGCGTTAGACAGGTCATAGTAATCCGCACGAGAATCATCCGAGAGGCCCTCCACCAAATACTGCAATTCAACGGTGGACAATGCAGGGTAGCCTCCAGAGCTGCTCACACCAACAGCCTCAAAAATCAATACAGAGTGATGGGACACGATGGCTCTGCCACTCTCGCTGCAGATTACAGGGTGCTTGATGGACCTTCGGTTGCAGACATACTGAACCGCGTGAACAACCGCTGATGCATACTCCTGGAGACCATACCCAACGGAGAGATCAGAGTCACAGGATTTGGAACCATCGTAATCAATGCCCAAACCACCTCCAATATCAATGACCCGCATATCAGCCCCAAGACGAACCAATTCACAATAGATCTGCGCAGCCTCTCCCACACCATCAGCAAGCAACACAGTGGAAGGAATTTGAGATCCTATGTGGAAATGCAGCAATTGTAGGCAATCCAGCATTTCCGCGTGCTCAAGCTTCTTCACAATACTCAAAATTTGTGCGGTTGTCAACCCGAACTTGCCTTTCTCGCCTGAAGTGGACCCAAAATGTCCCGAATGCTTCGTCCGGAGCTTTGCTCGCATACCAATCACGGGTCGAATGCACAATTTCTTGCTCAAATCGATGATCAACTCGAGCTCTTCCTCTTGTTCCAGAACAATCACGGTGTTCATGGCCAGCTTCCTGGCAAACAAAGCGAGAGAGATATACTCAGCGTCCTTGAAGCCGTTGCAAATGACGAGGGCCTCAGGGTTGCCGCCTTTGCACAAACAGCTCATGGCCAGGAGGAGTTCTGGCTTCGACCCTGCCTCCAAACCGAACCGGAAAGGAGAACCAAATTTCACGATATCTTCCACCACGAACCGGTCCTGGTTGCATTTCACAGGATAAACCCCTTGGTAATGAGATTGGTACCCCTCCGACTGAATTGCGTAGTCGAAGGCCGCCTGAAGGGATTCAAGCCGATTCTTGAGAACGTCGGGGAACCGAACAATCATTGGAAGCTGAAGGCCATGACCCCCACAACATTTGGGATCCGAAGCCTTCTTCACAATCTTCAGCAAATCAATCTCCTGGTGAGACAGCGTCTCGGAACCGTGAGGCCGAACGGAGATGTTCCCGGCGGAATTCACCGAAAAGTAAGGAGCGCCCCAGCCGTCGATGTTATAGAGAGCGGCAGAGAGGGAGGGCGACCAAAGGTGGTTGTTGTTGTCGTCGGTCATCGCCGGAGAAAAATGGACCGGCGCCGGAAAAGAGATGTCACCGGCGGCAAATGCGTAGGCAGGAGGTGGTGCAGAATCCACGCAACAAGCCAACGCAGGCATCTCTTGGGCGGCGACGATGAAATTGAATTAAAAAATGGGGGTTAGGGTTTTGTGTAGGATAAGGCTGTGAAGGTGGGGGCTTTGAAAGCCGCCGAGGCCGAGGCCCCGGCTACCCCCTCAAAAGAAGACAGTAAGAGATCTGTTGAAAACGGAGAGACCCCTCACTGTCTTCCTTACGCAACACCGATTTCCCCACGCCGACCTTTCAGCAGCAAGATTAAGGTTTCTGAAAGAAACAAAGAATGAATGGAGGAAACAAGATCTGGTGGAGAGATATGAAAACCAAAATGCAGAAGAAGGGGAGCAAATGGCGGAGAGGGAAAATTTCAAGGATGGAATAAAGATTGTTCTAAGGGTAAGAGAGAGAAAAAAGGGTGTCGCAAAGGTGAGAAATGCATGGATATATGAGGTACTAATTTATATAGAGGCGAGGGATTAGGGGAACGAGGAGAGAAGGAAAGTAAAGGAAAAGGAAAAGGAAAATAAGGAACGAGGACGATGGGTTAGGGGAACCAAATTGATGGGCTTCTTGGGTCCTGGGCCCGGATACAAGATATCAAAATCCTCTTTCTTTTTCTTTTCAAAATTTAAAACAAAATACTAATATTAAATTAATGATTTTTTAGTATATAGTATATCGTAAGTTAATAACTTTTTGAGTTTGATATTCAGTGTTTTTAGGGTATTTAGCAAGATAACTATTATTAGAAAGTCAATAACTCTAAATAATGTCTTTAAGACTTATATATTAGTACTGTTATTTGCTTAAGTTTTTTGAGTAAATAATTCTTAATCCTTCTGTTTTGTTCTTATAAATTTTTTTACTTATTCATTAAATAATATTTTCAATGCTTTTTAGAGTTTTAAAATTAAAAATTCATTTAATTTCATATACTTTACATGATAATACGAATATAAGTAAGAAAATTATTAAGAGGATGAGTAGTGCTAAATTTTCTACTGAAACTTCTTACAAATCTTTTAACTCACTTAATTTTGATAATTATCATCTATCTTTTAAAAAATAAATGTTTAATAAAAAGTAAATAACACTAATGAATGAGTGTAAAAATTTATAAAATATTTTAATAAGATAATTTAACATTTTTCTCAGAAGAGCATTACTCAAATTTTTTTATAGAAGATAATCATTCTGTTTCATCATCATTGCCACTATCAGCGTCGAGTTGCCGCATGGCTTCCTGCACCGTAGGAGCTCCGCCAGTTTTTTTATTGCATTCAAGTTACTTTTCTCAAAAGTTGAAAAAAAATAAAAGTTTTTTTTCTCAAATTACTTAGAACTTGTACTTATGAAATGCACGAAACATATATTTTGTTATAATTCAATAATTCAATTGCCTTTTATCAAGAGTTAATCAAGTTTAAAAGAATATAATACTTAAAATAATTATTTATAAGTGCCACCACAAAATAAAAGTAAATAATATGTTCATTGCATATATAATAATTTTTTAAAAATCTTCTTGTACATCTCATTTGTAGTTATACCGATATTTTCCTCATCAATATCATATATGAGATTATTTTTTGTAAAAATAATATAAGAGAATTTTTTTTTTCTAATTAGTTACACAGAAAACTACATCATATAATCATCTATGACTAAAGAGTTTTCTTTCAAGATTGAAAATTTTGATTCAACTTAAGAAAATGTTCAATTATATTCAGCTTAAATAAGCTTTTAGTCCCGGTAAAATACCCAGTTTTTATTTTTTGTTTCTGTAAAAAAAAATTGTTGTAAAATCCAAATTTTTTTAAATGTTTGTCTTTCACTTTGATAATTGCTGACATGGCTAACGGAGAACCACGTCAGTCTGACATGTCTTGCTTTTAGTCCGTGCAAAATTCATGTTTTTTGCTTTTGGTTCCCGCAAAATTTATGTTTTTTTTGTCGTTGGTCTTAAAGTCATTTCTTCTTCTTCTCCTCCATCATCTTCTTCTTCCTCCGCCACCACGACCACGTCCACTACCTTCCACCTATGTCACTCCTTCCTCTTCCACCACTCTCACCACCTTCCACTTCTTTCTCACTTTCAATTCCTAATTTCACTATATAAATTTCAATTTCAATTCCAAATTCTAATTCCCTTTCCCTTAATTTCACCTTTAACATCAAACTTTTCGCCTTCTTCCTCCACCATCCATGGGTAATTTGCTTTTACACGTAAAAATGCATGATGCCAAACAACTTCAGAGTTTGTGGGATAACAAAACATAAATTTAGATGGGAAAGTTGATGACAGAAAGAAAATATAACACCACATAACAATTCTAGAGAATAATTTACCAACAAAGTTCACAGTCGAATGCATTACGAAAAAACAGATTGGAATAAAGTATATAGGAAGGGATGATAGTCAATTGCTACATAAGCACAAAAGACTCAATTGGAATTGTCGACTAGTTTAATGCTTGAACAGATTCATAGAAAACTGTTTTGGAGTTATAAATTGTTGAACACGGGAAGTACAATTGAGGTGTTATGCATCAGTTTAAAGCTATTAATGTTTACTAGTTTTTTAGGAGTATTTCTCAAAGTGACAATATCTGATGTCTCCAATAGTTCTAATCAGTTAAAAAAAATTTATTTTAAATACATGTGAATTATAAAAATAATCCTAAAATCAAACATGGCTGTATATATATTGTCTAAAATCTTCCCTCAACCTTTTCCAAAACCTTCCCCTTTTCATGGATTTTGTTTGATAAGTGTTCGGGTCTCAAATCCACACAAAAGTGCATTCAAATTTCCCAACTTAAAAGATTAGATTAAAGATGGTGGAGGAAGAAGGTAAAAAGTTTGATGTTGAAGGTGAAATTAAAAGAAAGAAAATTAGAAATTGGAATTGAAGTTTATATAATGAAATTAGGAATTGAAAGTGAGAGAGACATGTGAAAGGTGGTGATAGTGGTGGAAGAGGAAGGAGTGACAGAGATGGAAGGTAGTGGTCTTGGTGTTGGTGGCGGAGGAAGAAGATGGTGGAAGAGAAGAAGAAATGACTTTAGGATAAAAAAAAACCATAAATTTTAGCGGGATTAAAAGCAAAAAATATGAATTTTGCAAGGACCAATAGCAAAACCACATAAATGACATGATAGACTGACATGTCAGGCTGACGTGACTTTCCGTTAACCACATCAGCAGTAACCGTCAAAGTTAACCGTAGGGACCGAAAGACCAACATTTAAAAAAATTTGAATTTTACTAAAAGAAATTTTTCCTAGGGACAAAAAATTAAAATTTGCAATGACAAAAAACTTATTTAAGCCATTATATTACACTAAATTTTTATTCCTTAGCCTTCTCATTTATTGTTATTCATGTATGTATTTGTATTTCCTTGAAAATAAACTTCTACTCCTACACAATACAGGCTATGTTTGACAACACAAATTTTTAGTTTTTTCTTAGTAGATTATAACTTTTTAAAAGTTTAAAGGTTGTTTGGTATTTATAAAACTAAATCTTTTATTTATAAGATTATATCTTTCATAACTAAATTTTAGAAAATTATTTGAATTAATTTTTAAAATTTTTAAAAAGTAGCTATCAATAATTTGCTTTTAAATTTATTTTTATAAATCACAAAGTACTCACCCACTATCCTTATTTATTAATATAATATCAAGTATTATTTTTAGTCATTTAACATAATTTAACTAATTAAATATCTTGTTTTGCCAAACAGTTTTAATTAATAAACCAATCATACAACTATAATCCCATGATTAAGGGTGTTCAAAATCATTAAACCAATACAAATCAATATAAACTGACGTAACCGAACCAAAAAAATCGAAATTTGAATGAGCTGAAAACCAAAAAAACAAATTTTTTTATTGGATTAGTTCGGATTTTTGTTCCTTTTAATCAAATCGAACCAATCCAAACCAAACCAAACTTTTATATACACATACAAATTTCTTATAAAATTATAATATTATTCATATTTGTACTACTAAATATTTTAAAAAAATAATATCATAATTTACTTTTTCATAATTTAATAATGTAACATCATCTTACTATTATATATTTATAATTTTATCATTTCTTAATCAATTTTAAATTGACTTTCAACATTTTTAGTTTTATATTGGTGAAATTTATAATATATATTTTGTGTTATATCTTTAACATTTTATTCAAATGTCTACTTTTATATTTAATTTAGTTTACAATTGACACAATCGACATAGCATGTTGGAGGCTATCTATTTATGTTGCCTCATTACCAAAAGGCAAAATAATATTTTTTGTTTCTTGACTCTTTGTGTTAATTTACTTTAGTCCCTTAATATTTTTTTATCCATTTTAGTCCCTTAACTTTTATTTTGGATTCAATTTGATCCCTTAAGAAATGATTTTTGATATGTTAACGTCCTTGACAGATATAACGGTAGGGACCAAATTGAATCCAAAATAAAAGTTAAGGGACTAAAACGGATAAAAAAAGTTAAGGGACCAAAAGTACCATTTTACCTTACCAAAGCCATTTTTTTTTAAAACCGAAAAAAGAAGACTACACTACACTGCACAAACCAAACCTCTTCCAAAATGGTTGAATGCTTCAGTGTGTGTTTGGTTTAGTATTGGTAGAATTGATTTTTGGTCAATGTGATTTTATAAAATTGATTTAGTATAAAATTGATTTTAAAGTAACGTGATTTATGTTTGGAGATTTTTTTCTCAAAAGCAAATGCAGAGTAAAAATACCGTGTAAATTTTTTAACCTAATGTAAAAGCAAATCTCACCTTACTTCAGCCATAATCAATTTTAGCAACTCAAAATCAATTTTAACTTTTTGTCAATACAAAAACAAACAACTAATTAATTAATCGAAATCAATTTTACTCCAACCCAATATTTTTTCAAACATACACTTAATTTACCTACAACATTGGTCATCTTGATTAATCTCTACTATTTATTAAAATATTATTATATCTGACGGTGAATATGAGGTTGTATTTCTGTACATGTTATATGTCAAATTATGATTAATAAGATTAGATTAGATTAACCTGTAAGCATTCTTTATTTATTCAAGCAATAAAATAAATTCTGGTTTTCCTTTTCAACTCGGTGATTCCATAACCAAACCTGACAGTACACCAGCTATAAGCTAATGTACTTTATGTATGTTTGGTAACACATTTTATAGTTTATTTAGGAATTGTAAAGTGGAGGTGTTTGGTAACAATTAGCTTATAGCTTATATAAGTTATAAGCTAGCTTATGAAAAACTACTTTAAGTAACTTATAGCTTATGAAAAGTAGTTTTCAATAATTCTTTCCAATTTTACTGTCTACTCATTTATTATATTTATTTTATCAAATAATTTATTACATGTCCTTTTAAGTCATTTAACAAATATAAGTTACTTAATAAGCTAATTTTACCAAACACTTCTACTCAATTATAAGTCACAAGTCATAAACTATAAACTATAAGCTACAAGCTATAAACTATAAGTCATAAATTATAAGCTAGTTTTACCAAACAGAACCCTTAAATGCCGCCTATATTTTAGCCATGTTAACAGTATTTAAATTGTGTTATGTAGTAGTATTTTCCAACGGCGGATCTAAGAGGTGGCCTGTAGGTGTCACGGACAACCCCAAGATTTTATTTTATTTTTAATTTTTAATTATATATTATACTATAGAAAAATAAGAAATTAAGTCTTCTAAAAATATTTTTTAGAATTTAAGTCCTTAAAAAATTCAAAAATAGGAAATATGAGTCATTGTAATTTAAGGACTCAAATCACCCTTTTAAGGACTTAAATCCTAAAAAACGTTTTTTAGTGACTTAAATCCTTATTTTCCTATTTTTCAGGGACGAAAAACATATTTAAGCCTATACTATATTATACAAGTGAACAATTATGTGTGTGTTTGGTTTAGTGGTGATATAATTGATTTTGAATGAACGTGATTTTATAGAATTGATTTTGTCTAAAATTGATTTTAAAGTAACGTGATTTATGTTTGGTGATTTTTTTCTTAAAAGTAAGTTAAAGTAAAAATACAATGTAAAATTTTCAGCTCAACATGAAAACAAGTCTCACCTTGTTTTAGCCAAAAATCAATTTTGTCAACCCAAAATCAATTTTGATTTTTTCCTAACTTAAAACCATACAACTAATTTGTCAACTAAATTTAATTTTGAAGAGCCAAAATCAATTTTACTCCAATTCAACATTTTTTCAAACATACACAGTTCCACTCGTATTTCAACTCTTTTTTTTAATAGAGATGCACACTGGAGTCTGGACACTGCTTCTGCTTTAATTTCTCAAGTGGGAGGATATCTGAATTTTTTTAAACGAAATTATATTTATATAAAACTTTTTAATTTTATTAAATAAACGTATAGTATCATGCTATATACGTATTTTTTTATAAAATAATACTATATATATATTTCAAAATATTATGTATCTAAATAATATATAATATAAATATATTATTTAAAATTATCACTGAATAACAATGTAAACATAAGAAAAAGAGAAAATAACATAATAAAAAGAAAAAAATACAATTAAGAGAAAATAACAAAGGAAAAAATACTTATGTTTCGAACCTATAACCTCTCAATGTAAGATACAAGAAGTTCAACTACATTATATTTTTCTCGTGTTACAAATTTACATATTATAAGTATTAATAGTAACTTTTGTAGAGAATAAAATCCTTTGCCTCCATCCCTAATAATAAAAAAAAACTTAAATTTAATTAGAGTAAATTTTAATTAAGTTGAGTTGAGATAAGTTTAACTTGACTTCTCATTTTTAGCTCTATATTAATCTATCACCCTATAGTAAATAATTTAGTAAATATTATTGCCATTAACAGTTGGTGGCAAGATTTGCATGTAGATTCGACTAAACGAATATAGTTATCTATGTAAATGCTTGAAATCTAGCATCATCATCAGGATAGTCGAGTGGTCTAATGCGCTAGACTCAAGTTCTGGTCTTCGTGAGAGGGCGTGGGTTCAAATCTTACTTCTGACATTGTTTTTTTTTTCCAAAATCTTAAGACCTACTGTAATAGAAAGATGCGGAAGATATCTTGTTGACGTGGGATATTTCATTAAACCCTACTCACTACTCACAACTCTACTCAGTGTGCCGAGACCAACGCCGAACAAATCTAAAGAATAAGAAGTTACTACTCCATGTGGTAGTAGCAGTTACTAGAGCAACAAAACCGTTTTCGTAGTAGACATGGACGATGACGAGTCTCAGCAAGGTGGTTCGGCAGTGTCTCGCGGAACCCCAGAGCAATTGGCCGCCAGAGCCATAGCTCCTGTCAAGAAGGACTTTCTTCGTCCTCCTCCTGTTCGTGATTCTGCTCCAAACGACCAAGTTTCCACTGCCAACGATAAGCCCCCTGTTCTCGTCAAGGAGAAGAAGTCTAAACGCCAACTCAAACGCGAACGTCGTCAGGTGAACAACTGTTTCATTGTTTTCATATTCAATATCTGAAAAACATGCGACAATTTCAATTGTGGTCAATTTGGGATTTAGGTAAGGTTGGTTACCTTTGAACATTGCAGGAACAAAAGTCAGCACGAAACCTATGTCCTGAACTTGCAAGGACCGGTGATGTTAGTTCGTGTCCTTATAAAGACAAGTGTCGCTTCAGCCATGATATAGAAGCCTTCAAGGCACAGGTACTCAATTCACTTGCTTTGATTTTCATACACGTACTTGTTTATTTGATTCTGGACAGAGTTGTTTTTATTTGGGAATATTTTGTCAACCCTAATTAAATTACATAAATGCAGAAACCAGATGATTTGGAGGGAGAATGTCCTTTTTTTAAATCTGAAGGCGCTTGCCCTTATGGGTTAACATGTAGATTTTCAAGTACCCACGAAGAGGGTAAGCCTTCTGGCAATCTGAATGGTCTGAAGAAAAGTTCTGAGGTGAATGGATTGAGCAAAGATGTTCAGAAGCTTTTGTGGAAAAATAAGATGAGCTTCCCCAAGGCAGATGCCAAACTCAAAAGTCTTGGCCTCTTGGTAGGTTGTTTATTCTTAGTTTCTTACCTATGTGTTGCTTATTCATCTATGTTTTTATTCTCCTTTTCCTTACTGGTTGGTTATGAAGCAAACTACACAAGTAACATGCATTTGTCAGACACTTAAAGTTTATGTGACATTCAGAAAATAAACTGGGTGGATTTAAATGTCCAATGCACATGTTAATCTTCATTAACGTAATCCGAGATTTTTCTTCATAAATCTTGTTCAGCCTACTCTATTCAAGGCTTACTAAAATACTAGGTAAAAAAATACCTTAGTTAGTGCTTCTTTTCTTATCATAGTCTTCCAATGAATCTGGCTTTGATGTACTCATAGCTACCTTTGTTTTTTCAACCTTTTCCTTTTGATTTTATTTAACCTCATTTCTATATAATTTTTTCAAATGTAGGGAAAATCAAAGAGGAATGACTTGGAAAAAAAAGACTGTGACGACAATGTTTCAAATAAATGCGATCAATCTGGTGACACCGGTTCTTGTGTAGTTACCTCTGACTCAGGTTGGAAGTTAGAATGCCCTGCAGAAGTTTTAAAAGGTGATGACTTAGATGGAAAATCTGAATCTGATATACTTTGTCCCCAGAAGAGAAGAAAAACAGCTGAAAATCATGGTCCTGAGAAGGCAGAAAATGAAGGTCATATTTAGTTTGGCTTTTGATGATTATAATTTAGGATTAGTATTGTGACTTATGTAATATTTCTTTACTTTCAAGTCTAGTTTGTTTAACATGGCTAGATGGCTTCATATTGCTGAAACAGATGTGTGTGTTACTGAGCAAATTGTTGAAACAAATTGCATAAAAGCTGAAGCAGAAACCAGAGCTGATGCTACAACCCCAGAAACAGAACCAGATGCTGGAACTGATGTTATTACCCCTGAAACTGATCTAAGCCTAAAGTTGCACTCACGTGAAAAGAAGCTTCTTGATTTCAGGGATAAGTTGTATCTTGCACCCTTGACCACAGTTGGAAATCTGCCTTTCCGAAGAGTTTGCAAAGTATTAGGAGCTGATGTAACTTGTGGTGAAATGGCAATGTGCACAAATCTTTTGCAGGTACATACATTGATTTTATGCTTGTTAATTTGATTGCTATCATATATCTTCAGTTTGATGTATATCTTCTTGGTGGAGTTTGTAACCTGTTATACTGACTAATGAGTAGTGGCTACTGTACTTCTATCTTGTGAAAGTTTTAGCACTACTTGATCTGACAAACTTTGGTATAATGCGCTATTAATTTCAGGATGTTCCCATATACTTTTGTCTGTCTTCTCTTCCCATAATTTAAAATTTTAAGCCAAGTTGACTTTTATCACCATGAGTTGACAATGTTTCATTGAAGGGCTATTTCTGAATGGAGAAATGTCAATTTTGGTATCAACAACTCTGTCTGTTTGCTTCAAACCCAGTTGTAGAATGATGATCTACTCCCTCCGTTTTTTATTATAAGCAAATTTTTGGAGAGTACTATGTTTTTAAATATAAGCCACTTGAACTACTTCCATTACTTTCAATGAAAAGATGTCTAAAACATCCCTAATTTAATGCACTTTTTTATTTTCAAAGATTCATTTATTGCAATGGCAATTTAAGAAATAAATTTACTTTTTCGACGAAAACAAGAAAATTAAATGAGATCAACTAATTTTCTTATTGAACTTGAATTTAGAGCCCGTTTGTTTAAACTTAAAAATAATTGATTATTTTTATAAGTAAAGAAGATTATTATTTTTTAAGTGATTATTATAAGAATCAGAAGGTAGGTATGTTTGGTTACAATTAAGACTTTCTACTTATTTTGAAAAGCAACTTGGTAAGAAGCAGAAAATCTGATTATTTTGAGAAGCACAAACAAACAGACTAAAATTTTTTATAAGTAATTTTTTTATATTAAAATAAGTACTTATTTTACCAAATAACCTGAAACAAACGGGGTCTCTGTCATTTTTGCTTATAATAAAAAATGTAGTAGTATAATAAATAGTGGAATTTGACTTCTTGTTTCCTCTCCATTCTCCTTGTTTTATTCTCTTCAAATCAGTTCTACTACATTGTTTCTCATATAGTTTTGCCAACTTTGGATCCATCTCCTTGTGGTTTTTCTTTTGCTATAGGGCCAAGCTTCAGAATGGGCATTGCTGAGGCGTCATTCATCTGAAGATTTATTTGGTGTACAAATCTGTGGGGCATATCCGGATACTGTGGCAAGAACAGTTGAACTAATAGAGCAGGAATGTACAATAGATTTTATTGATATAAATATGGGTTGCCCTATTGACATTGTTGTGAATAAGGGTGCTGGATCAGCTCTTCTTACAAAACCAATGCGGATGAAAAGTATTGTAGAAGTAGCTTCAGGCACAGTGGATACACAAATAACTATGAAGGTATTTGCAATGTTAGATGCTATACAGTTGGACACTATGTGCCTATTTTACTACACTTCCGTTTCTGCAATCGCACAAACTTGGCAATGTAAGCCAGAGTAAAAATTATATCTTCTCTCAACATAGATTTTAACTGGAAAATGTTAGAAGAAACCAAATAGGCTGTATATGATTCATTGTTTTGTATCAAATTCAGTTAGCATCTTAACTTCTTCCTTTTTCCCTTTGTTCTGTGGCTTTGAATTTTTAGATACTATACCAAGTCTGTCACATTTGGCAGGGAAAATGATTGTTATGCGTTTGAATTCCTCAATAAGCTCCCTCAAGATGTGTATGTTCTGTTTATCTATTGAACCAGGTACGGACAGCTTATTTCGAAGGGAAGAATCGCATTGATTCTCTGATAGCAGACATGGGCTCTTGGGGAGCTAATGCCGTGACAATACATGGTAGATCACGTCAACAGCGCTATAGCAAGCTTGCTGATTGGGACTACATAAACCAGTGTGCCAAGAAGGCCCCAGGTAATATGCAAGTAGTGGGCAATGGAGATGTTTTTTCATATGTAGACTGGAACAACCACAGAACTGAATGCCCTGAACTTGCTACTTGCATGATTGCTCGTGGTGCACTGATTAAGGTTAGTATCACCCAAGTTCAAATGAGCATTCTGTCATTTATTGGAGTTTGTAGTTGAGTATATATCTCAGGCTAGTTGTCTCGATTGGGAACATTATGGTTGCCTGACTTGGACATTTTTTTTATTGGGTTGTTTCAACTTTCAACTAGTAACTGTTATTGTGCAGCCTTGGATATTCACAGAGATCAAGGAACAGAGACATTGGGATATCAGTTCTGGCGAGCGGCTGAATATTCTTAAAGATTTTGTGCATTTTGGTCTTGAACACTGGGGTTCTGACACCAAAGGTATTCTTTGTATTATATCAGATTTGAAGTCGTTCTCTGTTGTAAAATGTACACGGTTGCAAACTGAGGCCTACCTTGGAATAAAAAACAAAAACGGGTGTTGAGGATTTTTACTGTCTCATGCAAGGCATGAACGATCTCTATACAAATGAAACTACTTTGGCTCATATCGTTTTACTCACAAAGGATACAAGAGTGTATTGGAGGAGGGGCCTGTTGGTGGACTAAGGACCATATATAGTTTGGGGAATTGTGAAATAAGAGAGTTTAGTTTGCTGACAAGAATGTATAACCGAGTTTCCATTTCAAATGAAAATGATGTTTTTGTGGACTTCCTATTTTTCCCTTGTTTTCTTACTTCTGTGGACTTCCTATTTTATTTGTGTTACAGGTGTAGAGACAACCAGGCGGTTCTTGTTGGAATGGCTTAGCTACACTTGTAGATACATACCAGTTGGTCTTTTAGATGTGATTCCACAGCGAATAAACTGGCGTCCACCGTCTTATTATGGACGTGATGAGCTTGAGACACTGATGGCCTCAGACTCTGCAGCTGACTGGGTATGCAATCCCTTTTTTATTTTCAAGTTATTAAGGCACTTTGCTATTTTCTTTTGGGAAAATGACTTGGAAATATTTTCTGACATTTTCTGCGTCAGACAGCATAAAATATTTTCCCAACAGGATGTAGATCGTCAAGAAATGCATTCTGTGAAATATGAAGACCGAGACTAAGAACAATTCCTATTTATTTATTTACCCTTGTTCTGGATTAGTTTCAATTGTAATCTTTAAAGTTATCGTCGAAGTTCAAACAAATGAATAGAATATAGCCAATTAATGTTTGACTTATATAGAAAGTAGAAAGTTTAACTAATTAAGACTGAAAAATAATAAGCAATGTGAATAGACAGTCAAAAATACCAATAAGCCCGCCAAATATGAAATTATTTTCTGGAATAGACCTTGAATATAAATTTCATGCGGTATGTTATCATTTGTGAGCATATTTCTTGTTGAAACATGTTATTATAGGATGATATCCCAGTATTTTATTTTTCTAATTTGTAATTTTCCTTTTCATACACAGATACGAATATCGGAGATGTTACTTGGGAAGGTTCCAGATGGCTTTACATTCGCTCCAAAGCATAAATCAAATGCTTACGATAGAGCTGAGAATGGTTAATCTGGATTTCATTATAGTTTGCTGACTCATGATGAGATATTATATTTATTGGCATTTGATGCATTCTTTCCTGTTTCTTGCCGCCCAGTTAGTTTGAGAAGGTTGAAGAGAGTTAGTTCTGTGAGCATTCGTATCGCTTTCTTTCATTTTTTCATTGGGGGGAGTTTTTCATCATTGACCTTGACTTTTCACCCCTATTCTAAAACATTAAATTTAATAATCATTGACATTTGATATGTACACAATAATGGTTTTTTAGAATGTAGACAACTTGGAATTTCTGGTCAATTTGAATTGTTCTACTTTCAGTACACAGTGAACATGGTGGTTATGGAAGTGACCCATGAAAGCTTATACTTTCAGCTTCCCTGTTATTCGTTGAACCGATGTTGAATATGAAACGGTGATGTGAAAGAATGACCAAGTTGCGGTCGAGTGAGTGAAACAGTGAAACATCCTTAATGATTTGAACGGAAAAAGGTTGCTCTAGTAATTATGACCATATGCCTAGAAAAAGGATCAGGATTCTCTACATTCAACTGTTCAAATCTTAACCGTCAAATGATCCAAACTAAGTTTTTTGTTCCTATTAAATTATAAAGCAGAAGTTATGGTGAACAAACACATTGCCTTGTTTTATAGCATATTGTTAAAGTTCTAAGTGAGAATTTTGAATATTTTTAAAAAACAAAACATTTGGAACCTTGCTATTGAATTCAAGATTTTTTTTTTCAATGAATTCAAAGATTATATCTTTAGAAAATTGGAACTTTCACGATTAACACATATATATTGGTTGACCCCAAAAAAAGAAAACGATTAACACATTGACATGGTATGTTTGTTATTTGAAGACATCATTTCGTTATTTTAACAAGTTGTACTTTAATCTGCTGTTTAAAGAAAATTATTAAAATGTTTGTTTTCTTAACATAATACAGCCAATTTGCAACGAATCCAATAGTTAGTAAAATTTAATTTTGATATACGGTGAGTCATGACTTCTTTTTAATGATCAAATCATGTAGTTAGTTTAGTAAAAAGATTTTTTTTCCATAAGAAAGTAGTACAATTAGAGATTAAATCCCATATTCACACACTTATGCTTTTCATGTGCTCAACAACTGAGCTACTTGAGTGGGACAACTAATAAAAAAAATTGTCACCACTCACCAATATTTTTTTAAAAAAAGTTCTATATTTTTAATGATATAACTATGATAAGAGATAATTTAGGAAATTAAATTACATTTTAGATTAAATAAAAATATTAAATAAAATTAATTTTTTTCTAATTATGCATGTAATTAGTTATTTTTTTCTTATAATAAAAAAGGAAGAAGTAATATTCAGTAGAGCATGTTTTTCTCTTCTCTCTCGTTTATTTATTTTCTATTTAACTCCTGTACCAAACAAAATGTAATAATCATTGAAATTAGGGGTGAGCAAAAGACTGGTTGATCTTGTCCTTCATTTGGCCAGAAATTGACACCGGGTCTATAATAAAACCTTAACTCGTCCCTTGACCCGAAGGAATCCGATGACCAGGGGTCTATAATAAAACCTTAAAAAGTATTCTAACAAATCACTTCATATTTGCCACAAAAATCACCAATCAACAATTCGCTAGAAAAATCATCAATTCCGAAAATTGAATGCTGCAAAATATTAAAATGATATATTACACCAAATAATCATTAATCAATAACTAAAATTTCTATAAAAAAAAATCAATATCAAATGAGGATTGGGGAATTGAATAGATGAGGAAGTATTAAAACAGAATCACATCAAGTCATCAAAATCAGAAAAATATTAACACGTGCGAGTGCGAATTTTCCCGTAAAGTCAAAAAAATAAAAGAGAAAAATAAAACTCTAAAATGCTAATTCTATGATTTGAATTCAAGAGGGGATGTTAAAATTCAAAACTCCCTCACAATTTACTCTACTTTATAATACTAATAATAAAGGGTAGAAAGGATTAACACCATCCTTAATGAGAGTGACACCATCCTTTTTAATATATAGATTTATGATTTTTATACATAAATGGATGGTGGGGTTTTCAAAATTAGGTGGTCTCAAACCATAATAAAGTACATCATTTAATATTTGAGATCTGTAAGGTACATTATTTTATATTTGGGGCCCATATTTTTGGGGCCCTATGCGGTTGGGCACTTTGCACGGGCCCAAAACTGCCCCTGCCAATGATTACCGGGTCTAATTATGATCGGTATTGAGAGAGACGAGACCAGGTTGACCCGAATATCTTTTAAAATCTCAATTTCTTTAAGTTTTTTTTGTCAGCATAATTAATTTTAAAGTGGATCAAAATATGTCTGTAAAACTTTTTTAGTTTGGCTATTAATTTTTTATGGTTGTGAAAATGTTCATAATTTGGCCTTGAAAATTTTGTGTCTATGAATACGTATGTGAAAACTTTCATAGTTTAACTGTGAAAATTTCTATGCTTATGAATATGACTATCAGAAAAATTCACTACATAGTTGTGAAAATTTATGTGACAATATAATTATTAATTAAATAATATATATGTGTTGGGCCGGGTTGGGGGTGACCCGAACCTGTCTTATATTAACACCGAGTTGGTGTCCATTTTTTAAAAAAAACGGGTTAAAATCCGGCCCGAATAGCTCATGCCGGGACGGGCCACCGGGCTAGACTGGATTTTTTTTTGTATAACCACGTGTTTCGTCACCTTTAGGATGAGACTAATCTCGTTTGCACTGCGTGACTAGCATTGGCGCTCGAGAATTTGACATTGGTGAGATTCGAACACGGGACCTCCGGCTGTGGATCCACTTGATCGTTTCTCCTATAAATTTAATGAAATCTTACACTAGTAAACCAACCCTTAAAATTTCGAGACTAGATTTTGCTCACCACTAACTAGAATTATAGAGTAGGAGAGAGAATTAATAAGTTTGCTTCTTTGTGCGAGCGCGAGCTACAAATTAAGGTGGAACATATTTTTTCTTCCTTTTCCATAGGCCATAATAGACAATTCCAGAACTCAAGATGATCTATCCTACATTAGAACACCAAAAATGAATCAATTCGACATTTCACTACGGAGAACTTACATATAAATTAATAGAGGTTTTATATGCTAAAGAAACAAAATCCTGTATTTTATGTATATATAAATTACAAAAAAGGCAAAATCTAGACATCATAAAAGAGAAAAGAAAACAATAATTATTAAGCATCAGGCTTCAGAATCCAGAGGTTTCTGAACTAGAATAGCAAGCTTATTGTAATTGTTGTTAGAGTGTATCGTTTGGGATTTGCCTGTTCTGATGAGTTTCCATTTTCCACTAAACTTGTAAAACAGAACAGTTGTCAGATGCTGACAATGTTGGGTTCTTTCTGCTGGTTTCGAATTGGACTCCCATTAAATCCATCGTTGAAAAAATCCCCAATCCCTTTGACCTTAACAAGTTCCTGTTCTTGTGAGGGTTGAACAGGGTAAATCCCAGAAAAACAAGCAAAACAGTAATTAGCAGAATCATTACCCAACAATTTCTTCAAGCTATCCAATTTAAGAAAAGCAAGTGAATCGGACCCAATAAAGTTGCTAATTTCATCCACAGTCATCCTATTAGAGATCAATTCCTGGGAACTAGGGGTGTCCACACCATAATAACAGGACCCTATAATTGGAGGACACGCAATCCTCATGTGAACTTCCTTAGCACCTGCCTCCTTTATCAGCCTCACAATCTTGGACGATGTGGTTCCCCTCACGATGGAATCATCAACAACCACAACCCTTTTCCCTTCAAGAACTGCACGATCAGGGGAAGCTTCAACTTCACGCCAATGTCTCTTATCTTCTGACATGGTTCAATGAAAGTCCTACCCACATAGGGTGACCTTATCAGCCCCCGCTGAAAAGGGACCCCTGATTTTTCTGCATAACCAAGCGCAGCCTCAAACCCCGAATCAGGAACCGCTATTACAACATCACAATCCACGGGACTCTCCGTCGCTAATATTTCCCCAAATTTCCTTCGAGATTCAGACACTGATCTCCCGAAAACCACAGAACTTGGTAATGCAAAGTATATGTGTTCAAAGATGCATTGCTTTGGTTGTGGATGAGGCACGAGACAGAGTGATTGGACGCCATTTTTGTCCACCACTAAAACTTCACCCGGATATACTTCCCTCTTGTACTTTGCTTCAATCGAATCAAGCGCGCAAGTTTCAGAGGCGAAAACTACAGAGCCGTTGCTTCTTCTTCCCATTACCAACGGTCGAAACCCAAACGGATCCCTCACGGCGACGAGCTTATCTTCGGTGATAAAGACGAGAGAATAAGCCCCTTGAAGCTTCTCGCAGGCGTCGACGATTCTCAAGATGAAAGGTCTTTGCTTTGAGGTGGCGATAAGATGCAGAACAACTTCTGTATCTGAAGTTGTGTTGAAAATTGAGCCATTGTCCTCGAGGTTGTCTCTTAAGGTGCGGTAATTGACAAAATTGCCGTTGTGGGCAACCCCGACGGAGCCGAAGCGGTAGCCGGCGACGAAAGGTTGGACATTTTTTAGCATGGATTGGCCGGCAGTGGAGTAAGTACGTGCAGGGGCGGCTCAAGCACTACTGAGGCCTAAAGCAAACTTAACAAATGAGGCCTTTTGTTCACTAATAAAAATAGTTTATTAAAATTATCATAATTTTATTTAAAATTTATTTTTAGGGTTTTTAATGATGCAAAATTATCAATTAAATTGTCGTAATTAAGTTCATTTAACATTTCTTTTTCAATAGATAATAAGGCCAATCCATTTAGTCTTTGTTGAGACATTGTTATCTTAAGTAACTTTTTATTATTTTTAACTTTGAAAAACTCCTTTCAACTGACGCTACTGATACTGGAATTGTTAACATTATTCTGTAAGCTATATATGCATTTGGAAAAGAATTTATTCTTTTTATGTAATTAAGAATGTCAATTGATTTATCATTTTTCAATCTTATAATTTCCTTTAAAATATTTAATTCTGAAAATAAATCTAATCCATCAATGTCCAACAAATTATCATGTTTCAAAGATTTTTCAAGGTTTAAGCATTTTTCTTTCAAAAGTGTACAATCTAGTGACTTCAATTTTTTAACACTAAATAAAAAACCAAAAATATCTTCATATATTTTAAATTGTTCAAATCTACTTTGAAGTGTGGTGATTGCTTTGTCTACGATATACAAAAAGTAATCAATTATAAATGATTCTTGAAAAGATTTTACAATTTCATCCTCAACATTTTCATCAAATTGTTTCTTTCTACGACTGATACGTTTTTCACGAAACTTAGGCTCTATATCCATTTCAAAAGCAATTTTCTTTGCAGAAATCAATGCATTTTCAAATCCGTTTTCTCTGTACTTTTCAAAAAATGAAAGAAGACCTTTTAATTGTTCAATAGCTTCATCAATGTACATATCTTTTGATTGTAAATTCTTACTAACTGAGTTAACAGCAAATAATATGTCATACCAAATAGTCATGCCTAACAAAAATTCAAAGTTTTCAAGCTCATAAGTTGCTAAACAATCAGCTTCACTTTTTATTTTAGGATCATCACAAGCTTCAACTAATTCAAGTAAAGCATCTCTTATTTGTAAAGTCTGAAACCTTATAGCTTTCACACTTTTAACACGACTCTCCCAACGTGTTTGCGGCAACGATTTAAGAGTTAAGCTATGTATATGGTTTTGTAAAATTTTCCACCTTTTTGTAGAAGAAGAAAATAAAGTGTATATACATTGTAACACACCAAAATTAAGATAGTCAGAGATAGTTATTGCTCATTAATTACGTACTTACAGTACCAATACAAAAGATAACAGTTACTTATAATATATTATATATAATTAGAATTTATTTATTTATTTATATAATAAATTTTGTAGAGTATATTAGTAATAAAAAAAAATTTGGGGGGCCTTTTTTTTTGGGGGCCTAAAGCCCTTGCTTGGGCTGCTTGACCCTTAACCAGCCCTACGTACATGGCCGATAGCAGAGGTTCTGGGTAAGTGTTGGAGCTTGGAGTCGTTAAAGACGTCGGAAACAAGGCCAACGCCGGTGACGGATTGAAGAACGTTGTTGTTGTTGACGGCGACAATTCCTGCACCTTCCTGGCCGCGGTGTTGGAGGGCACGGAGGGCGAGATAGCAGAGAGCAGAGGGCTCTGGGTCGGTGTAGATGCCTACGACGCCACACTCTTCGCGGGGCTTTTCGTCATCATCAGAGAGAGGTTGTGGGAAGGTGTTGGTTGAGAGTGGTAAAGGGGTGTTGGCGGCGTGGGAAAGAGTGTGGAGAAAAGTTTTGGGATATGGGAAGGTTTTGGTGTGGAGAAAAGATGGGTGAGTTGTTGAAGTTGAAGTGTTGTTGAAAGGGAAAGAAGAGGGTTTGGAGAGGGAAGAAGAGAGATTGGAAGCAGCCATAGCCATTGCAATAAGAAGGAGAAAGGAAGAACAGAGCAGTGAGCAATGCAAAGTGCAAAGTACAAAACGCTATGCTATAAAAGTATAATCTCTTTGGTGCGGCCATAATCTGTTTCAGCATTTTTCTCTCCGGAGATTCTCCTTCTTCTTTTTTAGTATATAAAAAATAATGTTGTTAGGGTCGTATAAAAAAAATATGTCCTCAATTTTGAAGATAATAACATTTTTTTTTTGTCAATGTATCTCCGGCTAACTATCCAAGATTAATTTATTTTAAAGAAGAAAGATTATTAAAATGGTATAGCCTTTCTTAACAAATGTACAATACTTCCTCCGAAATGATTATAAGTAAAAAAAATTAACTTATACATATTAAAAAAATTAGTTAAACACATTTAATTTTCTTATTTTGAAGCAAATGTTTAACTCTATTTAACAAATTAATCTATTATATTTATTTTCTCTCTACTTAAAAAGTCAAATAGCCAATCAAATAATGTTACTTAAGAAATAAAGACATTAAATGAAATAAAAGTAATTTGAATTTACTTATATTTTGAGACAAATTTGATTTGCATATAATTTGATATTTTTTTACTTATAAATCATTCCTGAGGAAGTATATAGTAATAATTAGCATATAATTTGTGTACTAGTATTATAAAAATCCAATTATAAAATAAGTGCATAAATAGCTACGACTTATGGCGTGATAGGAGCTCAATTTGTCTCTTAACTATATATTCGTGGGTTTAATCCATTGTTAGTGAAAATAGAGTGACATTTTGTGAGTACCTAAGAATAGCTTCGTGCGAACTAAATTTCAGAAAAAAAATTAATTGCCGTTAAAAATCTAACTGCATAAGATTATTTTAATTAGTAAAACCTTGAATAAATGATTAATTTATACATTTGTAAGCATATTAAGATACTTTTGGATTAACTCATGATATACATAAAGATATGTTTTGATTATATTTGAGATTCATTCATAGTATTTAGAGATATACTATATTTGAGATTCATTCATAGTATTTAGAGATATACTCTAATTATGTTTGATATATTTTTTGGTAAAGATTATATTTGATATACAATCAACATATTTAGAGGTATATTTAAATTATGTGAGAGATATTTTAAATATGAAAATTATGTAGTTGCTATATAAATACGTTAATTATGATTTTATAAAAAAAATGTCTCATAATTCTGGAGGATAGAACATTAATGATATAAATGTGACTATGTGAGTATTTTTTTTATTTGAGGCAATCAAATTTGTTGGTGACTTTTTGTATTTATGAATTTAGTGTTGACACCTTTAATTTCGCAAATATTTGATTTTCATATAAATATAGGGATGGTTTGTTGTCCTAAAATGTGAAAACACCAATACTGGGAATCTCTGTTTATGAAATTTAACATTTCTTATATTAATTTAGGTTATCTGGTTTCGTTGGCCATGTTATTGGGAATAATTATTTGAAATTCGTTTGTATTTTCGTCCACCATAAGTAGAAAAGAGAATTATTGATATATTCCATGAAATAAGATTATTGACCAAGTTTTATGGTTAGATGAATATGATTCTAATTCTAAGCTCTGGTTGTTGTTGAGTCAAGAAGGAAGTGCAGACGCATGACTAGTTTGCGTTAGGAATTATATAGAATCGGAACCAAGTTGCTTGAAGTCTCTATCTATTCTATCGTAATTCGTATGGCTAGATAATTATGAATGAATAACTAAACTGTATGTTGTATTAAATATAATTAATGAATCTTGTTTGTGATGTAGTATCATGATAATAAGAATCTTTGGATAATGAGGTATTTTGCATTTAGTGATAGTGATGGATCGGATGCGATCAGGACTAAGGAGACCCAAGAGAAATGGGTACCAAACTATTTTAAACAAACGGACTTAAATCGTCAACTAAAAAAAGTTTATAAAGGCAAACTTATGGATTAATTCATTTTTATGGTTTACTCTTATAAATTATACCGTTAAAAAGTTCTAAGAAATTTTAAAGTGAATGACTACTTTAGTCTTCAACTCATCACTATCTTCGTATTAGTCTCTAAACTTAAAAAAAATAAAAATAAAAATCCGTGATTTAGTTCTGCAATTTGCATTTTTACCGGATGGGACTAATTTGCTCAAAAAAAAAAACTAAGTTTGCACCCTAATATAAAGATATTTTTAATATTGAGACTGTGAATACAGTATCAGTTTGAAGACAATTGAGTACTAACATCGAGTTTTACAAAATTTTTTTTTGGTAAATAGTTTTAAACCTTGTTTGATTGGGTAAAAAAAAAAAATAGAATAAAAAGAAATTATGAGAGGGAAAAAAATAGTTTTTATTTTTTACTTTTTTTTCTGCCTATATGTTAACATCGTCATTTTTATTTCTCTTTATTCTCTATTTCTTGTCTCTCATCCAACCAAACGAAGACTTGGTTTTGTCAGCAATTTTCAATACTTTTCTTTCCCAATGTGTTTTTTATTCAGTATCATTTTTTTCAAAAGTTTAACGTGATATTCTAGCTCTTGGGTCTTGGGCCTTTTGTAAAAACTTCGTTTTTTTATATATGAAACGTGATTCCTAGTCCAAGTAATATTCTAGCTGTGCATAACACTAGCGTGAAGGGATTCGCACCACACCTCTTAAGAATGACACCATCTATTTCCGGACAGTAACGTCCAAAAATGTGTTTCCAAACACTACTGTCAAAAAAAATAAAGGTGATTTACTTTTTATTTTTACTATTTTGTGAATTCTAGACGCTACTCCGGAAAAATGTGGTGTTATTCTAAGTGGGGTGGTGCCAATCCCTTCACCCATAATACTATTATCAAATTACCCAATACAGGGATGATACTGATTGATAAACGATTTACTTGCTATTCCTGTGCTATGATTATTGTCTATATTATTTTACATATTTGGGAAGAAAATGCAGCTCTGCATCTCTCAGTCTTGAATTCTTCGGAGTTTGAGACAATTACTTGCAGCTTGATTGGATGAATGAAATGGAAAGAAACAAGTGCAAAGACATTTTTTAACGTTTCAGAAACTTATATATCATGATTAAAAGTTAAAACGAACCTTATATCATGATTAACATAACACATACTAATGAAAAGTGACAAAGTGAAAACCGGGGAAAGCAAGACACACCACTGATGGATTGATCTCCAGGGGAAAAAAAAGTTACATCATAGAAATACTACATTCACATGTACTCTTCACATAGTTGAGCAGTCACTTCGTCAAGATGCGTAAATCCTGCTTATAAATATGTATAATGAAGTAAAGCAAGGAATGTATACCGCTAATCCTCTTGTATACTAACATCCTGGGTGAAAAACTGATCAGTGTCACTTGTTGCAAATCTGAGGACATTGCAAGGTAAGGCTTCATGTTCAAATTAAGGTCCTCATGTACTAGCAAGAACTGCATCTTTCCAGGTAGCATTTTAATCAAATGTTTTCCTGCACTGCTCTTGAGTAAACAATTTAATAACTTGAAACGTGATGAAAATTTCATCATGATATTCTGAAGCTAATCAGATTTGAACTATGAATACCAAATAGATTTTTGTTTTTTGGGATACAAACTCAGACTAACTGTTAATCTAGATAAAACTATGTTCACCAAAAAAAAATAAAAAAATAATCTAAGTAAACCTATACTAAAACCAACCACCAGAGTAGGATTATCTAGAGACTAAAAACTGCTTGACATAGGCTCATCAGAACATACCTATTAACGATGAAAGGTTTCTCCATATCAAACAGGCATAGTACCGATACACCAGGAGGCAGCTAGCTATGCTATTCCACATAAATGATACCTTCATCAGGATCTTCACCATCCCAATCATCATCGTCTTCCCGTGCCGATGAATCCAACTGCTCCTTGTTTCGATTCCCTGTGCTCTTCTCATTCTTTATTTTATCTAATATTGCAATCACCTGAAAATTTTGAAGTGGTAAACAGACCAGATCAGAAAATGCTCACAGCACACTTATAAAGGAGTGGCCTGCAAATTGCTTAAATGTGGAAATGAATAGCATGAAAAAGTGAGTACTAACAATGGAAGCATGCTCATTGGTGATTACATTTAAATTCATCCGACAATATTAGTATATTACGCAATTCTTGCCCCTGTCCCCCACCTCTCTTGCCTCTCAAAACCAAACACAGCCAGTTGAATGAACTAGCAGCATGAGCAGTTGTTGTTTATACGAGTGGCAATAGCAGTCTATATGTGCCATGTTATGTATGCTCCACATTGCTATATAAAACATGTTGAATAGAATAAAGACAATCCACCAAGAACCGTTTCAGCCTCCATTCATAAGGTATTGTATTATTGACCCACCCACCATTTAACAATCTTAACCTAGATAAAGAAAAACCTAAGAAATGGTAAGGAAAGAGACCAGTGGAAACAGAACTAGAAAAACTTTACACTGTACACATACATATATTTGCATATAAAGAAGCACAGGTGAACTATCTTACCCTGCTTCCTCTCTCAAAAGACTCATCCTCTATAAAGCGTATCTCGGGAGTTAAGCGCAACTTCATTCGCTTCCCCAACTCACTGCGAACATATTTGGCCTTGGACTTCAAGCCGGCAATGGCTACTTCCTTCCCTCTTTCATCTCCAAAAACAGATACATACACCTTAACCACCTACAGAAGTTGAGCACAGCATTTCATGACAGTCACGAGATGATAACAAAGACAAAGGAGAACCAGACAAAACAAAGACGAAAGGAAAAGTAATTGGTTTAATTAATTAATAGAAAAACACAAGATGAGTGAGAACCCTAGATAGGCGAAGAGAAAGAGTGTGGTGGTATGAGTACCTGCAAATCAGCGGAAACTTGGACGTCGGTGATAGTGGTAAGGGAAGAGAGGTAACGGTCAGCACCTAAGGAAGCTTCGGGAAGAACCGCATACTGCAAGACAGTATCAGTAAGGAGCATATCAGAAATCTCCCTCCTAATTTGTTTGGCGACCATTTTGACTCTTCTAGGATTGGCCATGCACCTAATGGTGGAAGGAAGCAGCGGCTTCGGTGGTGAGAATGAGAAAAAGCAGCAGCCGCCATGGGTGAGATAAGGAGGAGGAGTTGTTGTGGCTGTGGCTGTAGCTGTTGGGATGTGTTGCCGCCATGGATACGGTGGTATGAGTGCCGATTGAAGCGCGTGTGTCATTGCTCTGAACAGATTCTCCCTTTCCCCTCTTCAGATCAGATTTTGATGATGTACCACCAACAATGCAACACCTCCATTTGTTTTTTTTTTTTTTTGGTCCCTTCTTTTTCTCTTGTTTTTAATTTTTGGTCGACTCATATAGTCATAGTTTTACAAAAATCGTCAAAAAGAGACTTGGGTTTTCTGTTTTGCTCCCTTAGGCCCTAACAATATACTAGGGTTTTTTTATTCAATTCAATTAGTATTAAAAAGTTAGACAAAAAAATAGCGTAAAAATATCTTGTATTGGGAGTTAGGACTGTGTAAGCCCAGACAGACTACCCAAACAAAAATGTCATTGGGAAATTATATTTAATGTTACCAGAAAACAACTCCTATTGAGTTGTTGGCAAAAAAAAAAAAAAAAACTCCAATTGAGTAGGCATAATATTTTGCAGTGATTGATCTAGCTGCTTTTTTTTAAAAAAAAAAAAAAATCTTTGGGAGGCTTCTCTTTAAAATCCTCTTACAATTTAAAACTATTATTTTCAACCAAGAAAAAACTAACAATTATATTAAGGACTTTTTAAGAAATTGAAAATTAGAGTTTCTACATCTCTTAAAACTTTTCTCAAAATCACTTAAGTATAAAAATCGAGATAATGAAAATCAGACATCACAAGTAGTTTATATGTTAAAAATAATAAAATATTTATTTAGTAATTGAATAAGAAAAATTTCTGATAACTAATATTATGTTGCTAACAATTTTGATTGGTAATTTGGTCAATAATTTTATCTTTAATTATTTAGTAACCGAATAAACAAATTTAGCGACAAATTTTTTTAGTTGTTAAACAAATTTATTCCAGTGATATAAGTTTTTATTTTTGACTTTAACTTCAAAGTATTTTTTAGGCTAAAATACAGTTTTGGTCTCTTACGTAGTTAAAAAGTCTCAGTTTAGTTCCTTATGTTTTAAAAGTTTCAGTTTGGTCTCTTATATTTAAAAAGTTTCACTTTAATTACGTTGTATTTTTTGAATCACTTTGATCCCTTATGTTGTATTTTTAAATAATTTTTGACCCTTATTTTGGGCCCTTACTTGGAAAAAAATGTAACATAAGGAACAAAAGTGATTCATAAATACAACGTAAGGGACTAAACTGAAACTTTTCGACAACATAAGGGACCAAAACTGCATTTTAGCCTATTTTTTAAGCTTAAACGTAGTACCCAACACTTATGATATAAGTATTTAATTTCTGAATTGACAAGTCTTTTTTGAAAGTAAAAAAAATTGAGAAAGTCAATTTTGTCACTTTATTGGAGATGTGTTTTAATCTTCAATTCTCTAATTCTCAGTGTGTAAAGAGTAAAGTAATGCTATGAACTGGCCGGATACTCTATACCCTTATCCATCTTTAGTTGTCACCATTTTGTGTCTCAGGGTTTGATGTGTGGTTGGTCCTAATTGGTGTTTATTGTTATGTTTATGTATGTAGGAGTAGGACACGTCATATATTCCCAAATCTTGGGTTATATCCATAATTTAATAAGGATTAGTGTGTTAATTAGATTCTGGGGAAAAAGAAATCGGGGGATTGAGATATCATAAATTAAAAAACAAAATGTCGTTGAATTTGTTTTTCACGTTAGTTATTCGATCGATCGTTTTTGTGCATGTTAGTTTGAAATGACTCACTCAATATTTATTCCATGTTGCCTTGATTGCCAGCCACCATTCACATTTTATTATTTTTGGGTGTGGCTTCGTTAGTAGGAGCATGCACCTCCATTCCCCCCACAATATACACTCAAATAATTTTGTTTTTAAAAAAGCATATATTATTATGTAGTTCATATACCTTTCAAAAAAATGATGTAGTTCATATATCTAATTGCACATGTGTACGTTCTTCTTCCCTTCTTTTGATGAATTGATATCGTAGTGGCAGTGTGTCGTTGATAAATCGATGTTGCTGTAGTGGTGTGACACTGTCAGTGGATGTTTCAAACGCTATGGCTGGAGAGTTTTGCCGTTCATCACCGTGTTCCTTTGCAAATCAAAGACCATTCAAATCGGAATTCATGAATTTCAAATGTTAGTGTTATGGATTCAATTCTCTCATCATCGATTATTCAACATAGTTCCTAAATGCCAAACCTAATCCAACAAAGAAATTTCAAATCTAGAGTGGAATCCATGAGTTTTACAAGTTTATCTTTTCCTCCTCTGTCAGTTACTTCCGCATCATGGATAACCAATAGGGGCGAGCAGTATGAGATTCGTTGTAAGTGCGAAGTACCTGAAGCACCCGATGTTCTAGAAGGTTTTGGTGGAAGCGGAAGAAGAGTATGGGTTCCGGAAGCAAGGCCCGTGTGACGAGTCTCTTCTCATTTTGAAGAGGTTCTGCGAGTTGTTATGACCCGCTCCGACTCGGCTCGCTTCTCCACACTCGAAGATTTTCACTTTCCAAAGACGTTGCCACGTGGATGTTCTTGGGGAATCTGCTGAGATTCAATAATTTCTTCCTTAATTATATTACTCCACCCATCCATGTTAATTACTATTTCTCTTCTTAGAACGCATGCAGGCTTAGTTAACACGTTAAGATAGATAACTTTTATAAAAGCTTAAATTAACCACACTCCCACTAAAATCAGCATTCAGCAGTGCGTGACACTTTTCTAGTCAGCATGTTGAGGCCGGTGAACGTTTTTTTTTTGCCATGCTACTCCAAATGTCATTTTACAAAGACTAGCACTGATATCAAACCCTAAAAACTAATAAAGCGCTAAAATGTAAACTAGTTATATATACAAGTAATAATGGAAAAATAACATGAATGATTCAAATGTTTTTCTTTTGGCATGCATGGAGCACTTTATGGAAAAAAAAAAATTGCATGGACTTTATGGGTCAGTCTTACTACTGAATAGGATCTTTTTTATTTTTGTTTTATAGATCTCTCCTTGATACCGCTGAATAGGATCTTGCATTGTCATATTATCAATTTGGACTTTTGATAAGATTTGTGTTCATGTTGGGCCCTCATGCTTATCATCTCCCACATGCTTGACCCTAAAAAGACCCAAATTGTTGACAAAAAAAAAGTCCAAAAAGTAGAAGCAGAAACGTGCACTGCCCACTTTGGGGATTGTCAGTTTAATTTGTCACTCATACTCTACACCAATTCAGTATTGTACCACTCTCTTATAAAAAACATTCCTGACAAAAAAATAAAAAATGAAAGTAAGAAAATATATTTTCAAATGGATTTTTCCAAGGTTTCAAAAAAATGGTTTTTTTTATAAAAAAAATACACACCTAATTAGATTTTTATAAAAGAAGGGGCTAGCAATTAAGGTGCAACTTTTTTTTTTAATTTTGTTAATTTATTTTTAACTATCTAAATTGTTATGGATTCACCAACAAATTAAAGCTTGTTATTTAATTGAACTCTTCAAGCATGCTAATAATAATTTAAATGGTTGATGTGTGTATAAAAGAAATAAAATTTAATTTAAAAATCTTTATGTATTAAAGAATTAATTTTTAAAGTTTTTTTTTATAATATTAATTTGTAAGTTTTAAGTATGAATAGTGTTGCTGCATGCATGGTGGGTGGTACGTATCCAATGGCAATGGAAGGTTAGAGGTGAGATAGGGAAGGTGGGGCAGGGCACGTGGGTGCATTTGATGCGTGGGGTCATGATCACGTGCTGCTCAGTGAGTGAGGGGTCCCCTCCCCTTTTCCAATTTGTACATTTAATATTTAATATATATGGAGTTTGAACTTTGAACTACCTACCTACATGCTTCATTTAATTTCTTAAATCGAATTTCTACATTTAATTTAATTAAGTTGGTCGTTAGATTCAACTCTCGTTGGCTCAAATAAACCAAATCAAACACTCAAGTAAGGAGTTATATATGTTTATAATTAAATGTTATTAGCTATATCTATCCGAGTAGTGATGAGAAGAAAATTAAAGGAATTTATAAATTTTCTTTTGTCAAATTAAAATTGGATGTTGGGCAACAGAAGATATTTTTTTTGGTGCTAAGGGAGTTGGTGTGACAGTTATAGCTAGGAATATCAGAGTTGTGAATGGCAGCTCTTAGTGTTTAGTGTACCTTTAGAAAAATGTTAGGTTGAGTCAAAATTAATTTTAAAGAGATAAAATTAATTTTGATTGTTAAATTAATTATTTATTTTTAAGTTGAGAAAAAGTTAAAATTGATTTATCCATATGTATAGCTTTTACAGACCTTTAATAATAGTTTATAAATCAATATTATATATTAATTACTTATACTAACATATTTATCTGTTAGTAGTTATATATTCATTTGTAGTACAAATATTACATGTCTATATTAATGAATTAATTCCGTCAGATAAAGTTTATACCAACTATAACTATTCAAATGGAAGCCAACAAAAAAACGTTATAAATGATGATTTGTTTTAGTGTGAGGCAAAATACCTGTAGAAGGACGATTATAAAATGGTTATGTCTCATATTATAAGTACTTACCAAAAATATAAAATGCATTTATTATATTTTTTTAACTTTACCTTATTTGTTAATTAATAAGATAGTGGATTTACATTTATTTAAAGATAAAATTGGAATAAAATAATTAAATTCTCTAAAATCAATATAATAAATATTTTTTTAAATTGTATGAAAAGTATCTAGACCATTATATAATAAAATAAAAAAATATTATTTATCAATACAGCTCACAACCTCATTCAATCAATTTTTCTTTCTTAATTAACCAAGGTTGTGGGTTATATTGATAAATTTTAATTGTAGTTGTAGATAACTCTTAATAATAAAGCTATGTACAGGAGTAGACTCAGAGTATACTTGGGAACTCGAGAAAAAGTTTTTGATGGTATAATATGATGTTCGGATGAAATTTGAAAAAGTGATTTTTTTTTAGGCAAAATATCACTTGTAGTTTATTAACTCTTTGTATAGTTTTAGTTTAGCCTTTTAATTTATTTTTTATTTAATTTAGTCTCACAATTTTTATTTTTAACTCAATTTAGTTACTTTCATTAGTTTTATTGGTCTATTTAACGGATCTTACACAATTTCTGTTATCTTTTAAATCAATGGCTGATATAGATTCTAATCAATGACTCACAATGATTCTGGAATCAATATTTTAAAAAAATAAAAATTAAATTCATCTTCTTGTTCTTTTTTCTTCATCTTCTTCTTCAAAACTGGATGTAAACTAAAACTTATAATGGAATAATCTGTGAAATTGAACGAAGATCATATCATCACCTATGATTTCCTCGTACCAACAAGAATCCTAGTTTTAGTTACCATTTTTGTTGTTGTTTAGTTGGTTTCATGGTCAAATTTTGAGAATCCATTAATGTAGAACACTTATGAGTCTCACCCATGCCTGAAAAAAAACATGTAGAGAGGACTATAGAAATTAAAAAAACACAAAAACCAGAATCAACTCTTCCTCAAATTTTAAAACCCTAATTTCTAAATCAGAACACAATAATTTCAAATTAATTATTTAGTTTCAATTTTAAAATCCTAATCCCTAAATTTTGGAACCCTAACTCCAAAAATTCGGAACCCATCACGAAGGAAGAAGAAAGGCGAAGTACCACCAGAAGAACGAAAACAAGCAGAAGAAGGAAGAATCACCGAAGCAGTGTAAGAAGGAGATAATTCAAGATGAAAAAGTAACCGTAGAAGAATGAAGAAGAAACCGAATAAGAAGAAGAAGAGCCAAAAAGAATGGAAGCAGCAAACAAGAAGAATGAAGAAGCATCAGAGCAAGAAGAAACGTTCTTCTTTCTTTCTTTCTTTTTTTTTTTTTTGAAAAAAAATTATTTTCAGGTTTATTCTTAGCCGTTAATTTATCACGATCTGAGCCACTGATTTTAAATATAACGGAAGTAAAGATAGGTCCGTTAAATTTATTAACAGAACTAACAAAAAAGATTAAATAGAGCCAAAAATATAAGTTATAAGACTAAATTGAACCGAAAAAAGTTAAAGGACCAAATTGAAATTAAACAAAAACTTAAGGACCAAAAATAACATTTTACCTTTTTTCTATAACTACTAAACATAATGGTATAATCCATAATCCAGACGCATTCTTAAAAGAAGAAAGTAAATTAAAGCTTTTTTTTTTTTTAATAAACTCTAAACTATTATTTATTTAAAAAACACTATTTATAGTTATAACAAAAAAAATTTAATAAAATTTATAAAAATTATTCAAACATATTAAAAACCCACCCAATAACTTTTTTTCCAAAAAAAAGCTGTTGGAGCATGTATCCAA
Organism: Cyamopsis tetragonoloba; assembly: GCA_037177725.1. Lineage (NCBI taxonomy): Eukaryota > Viridiplantae > Streptophyta > Magnoliopsida > Fabales > Fabaceae > Cyamopsis > Cyamopsis tetragonoloba. Next base: position 86,206,847 of record CM074119.1, read on the forward strand.
ACATGCTCCTAATTTGAAACTTTATGATTATTTAAAATTCAAGAAAGGCAGCGCTGTATTGGAGGTTATTTGAGACCCTAAAAGTATTCATTAGCTTAAACAAAATTTTGGTTTACTATTATACGGTCGATTATACTTTTTGGTAGTTAGTATTAAAATTTAAAGAGATAATATAACGAAAAAAAATTGTGAGATCATAATTGGTAAAAATCTAAGGATGAATGTGTGGTCACGTAAGAAATTAATAAATATATATATAAAATATACGAAATAATATTAGTGAGCCATTAGTTAGTAAGGAAAAAAAAAAGAAAAGATTAGAATAAATTAAAGATAACATGCATGTGAGTATGTGACCAAGTTGGCTATGCACTAATTTTGAGAAATCTAACAGAATCGGAATCAAAAGGTGGACAAATGAAACAGAATCAAGACATGAAAAGTGTAAATTAATTCATGCTTGAAGTGATTTTTTAGGTACAGATTCTGTACTTTACCGGTAGAGGTTTGCAGGTCATTGTAGTATGAAATGCTTATAAATTAGTAGTATAATTGTGTATTCATACACAACTTTTTTCTTTTGTTCCTTAAACACCACCACTCTACCAGTTTTTATCTAACTTTAAGAATTTGCAGTAGTAGATGTGCGAATCAAAAGTACTTATCAATATTTCCACTAATTCTTTTAAGGTATCTACAGAAACAATATAATCTCTTAGTAGCCACCATATACTTATATGACTTTTAAAAATAATTGAATTAATTTTTTATTTATTTAGTAGATCATTTTATTCTTTGATGTTAAGTGACAATCTGCGAGACATATTAAATGACACTTATAAATTATAATATATCACATGGACTAAAATAATTGATTTCATATATCTTAAAATTATTATAAGTGATTTATAATAATGTCATTTTAAACTTGATATATCACAAAGACTAAAGTGATTAATTTCATATTAAGGGCTAAAACAAGTGATTTGAATACAAACTTTTCACTAAATTCTACACAATTGACACACACATTTGGTAGTATTCATTCCGTTACTGATCCTAAAAACTACAAGTCATCACAAAAACAAAATTATGCAGCAAGGATAGATTTTGTAGAAACATATTTATACACACAAAACACCTCAGCTACACAATTATGCAGAATTTATTGTAAAGTTTAGAGATAAATAAAACAGATTAATATATTTTTTTTATTTTACTCTTTAAACAAGAATAAATGTTTAGCTACACGTCTTAGTACTTAACATAATCTTGAGATTGAAACAATAAAAAATGTAAAGTTTAAGGAGCCAAATAAAAAATTGTGAAGTACAGTATACAACTAAAATTAAATTATAGGGATTAAAATATAAATAATAGTATATGTAGGAACTAAAAAACAGGAATGATTGGCATGCACAAAATTATTAATTTAATCTACGTTTTATAATAATATATTATTTTTTATGCTATTTTTTATATATATAAAATTTTTTGATCCGTCACTAATTAAGATTTAGAGTCCGTTTGGTTTATATTTTAGTAGAGTGAGAAGTGAAAAACACATAAACCAAGGTAAAAGTCAATGGTTGAGATTGATGCACAAAAATCGAGACGATCCAACGGAGATAAATAATTTTAGCTTTAGGTTCTATTTGGTAAAACTAGCTTATAGCTTATGACTTATAGTTTATAGCTTGTAGCTTATGGCTTATAGCTTGTAGCTTATAGCTGATGACTTGTGACTTATAATTGAGTAGAGATGTTTGATAAAATTAGCTTATTAGGTAGCTTATATTTGTTAAATAACTTAAAAGGGCAAGTAATAATTACATATAATAAATTATTTGATAGAGTAAACATGTAATAAATGATTAGGGGGTAAAATAAGAAAAAAAATATTGAAAGCTACTTTTCATAAGCTATAAGCTAGCTTATGAAAGCTAGCTTGTAGCTTATATAAGTTATAAGCTACTTGTTATCAAACACCTCTACTTACTCATAAGCTATAAGTTATAAACTCTTAAATAAGCTATAAGCTGGTTATGCTAAACACACACTTAGTCAAAAGTGTCAAAATAAAATTTAAAATAAACATACCCTTCCTTAACTCTCCGGTGCATCAAGATTAATTTTGAGGGTAAAATTCAAAATTAAACTTAATATTGTGAGATTAATTTAATTTTCTCTATTTACTCTTTTTACACATTAATCTTTCAAAAATAATTTCATCAAAATTCAAAAGAAAGATGCAAAAACTAAGTGCATAATTGAAAGAGATTCTCAACATTTTTTTTTTACCTAAAAAGCTGAGGTTGAATTTTGGTGCGTGGCAAAATCTACAAAAAGCTAAAACTTAGACATTATTTAAAAAAATTTTTAGCTTTGAATCTATTTTTTTATTTAAATTTTAACTAAAAATTTATTTTTATGTCATCGAAACATAAAAAATTATCTTAAAAATTATTTTTCAACCAACACATACACCTAAACGAAAAATTGATTATGTTATAATTATAATTGATTCTACATATAATATTTTTTTAAAATAGTATAATTTTCACGACTAATCCAAACATGTTCTATTTTAAAGTGTGTTTGGATTAGCTGTGATTAATTATGAAAATAAGCTGGAAAAAAATTGATTGTCTAAGACACTACTATATTATTGATATTTGGCGACATTGATTTTATACAAAATGTATAAAAAAATGTTACAAATAATGGTTTGACAATATTTTTCAAATGTTACTAAAACCTTTTAGTAACGAGACTTTTATATAATTTTTGGTAAAAATGTTGCATATGGATAAAGACAACATTTTTAGTGATTTTGCTATATTTTTTAAGGGTTTTTTTTCCAAATTTTGCTAATGATCAATTATGTGGTGAGATATAATCGATTTTTGTTTGGATATATTTGCGGTTACAAGAAGTTTTTAATATAATTTTAAATTGTGAAAAGCGATTTTGAATCTTTTTGAAACAATGTCCAATTTTTAGTTAAAAGAGAAATTTTTTTTTTCATTTATTAAAAAAATAATAAAAAAATTTATAAGTATAAAATACAACTATTCATTACTCCCTCTGGTCCTTATTATAAGGCATAAATACATAAATTACGCATACCAATAAAGATAGTTAGTTGCATAAATTTTCTTAAAAATGAGATGATATATTAATTTTATCCTTTCTTAAATATTGTGTTTAATGGTTGGTATAATAAAATTAAGACATTTAATAGGGATAAATAAAGACCACAAAATTTTTTTAAAATGTGCTTTATAATAAAGATTAGATGGAGTATATATTAATTTTTTTTTTTATCCAAACACATCCCTAATTATTGCGATATTATTTTTACTTTTTTCGCGAGTATGGGCGTATTGTTGCTTAATATGGTATTGTTACGAGGTGGGGTACTCTCTTCAATTAATTAATTTTTATAACTTAAACAAAAAGCAAGCAGCAGATGATCCGTACACTTAAGTACAACACCACGTTCTCTGACAACCTATGCATATGCATGCTCTCTACCCTTTTCTTTATTACTCTCTCCTTCGGATATTCGTATATTAAGGTTCTATTTAATAAAATTAAATTATAATTTATAGATTATGATTTATAGTTTATATCTTATAGTTTATATTTCTTCTAGTCTTAATTATAAGGTATAAATACTTAAATTATATATACCAATAAAGATAGTTGGTTGCATCAATTTTCTTAAAAAGTGAGATGATATATCAATTTTACCCTTCCTTAAATATTGTGTTTAGTGATTGGTATAATAAAGTTAAGGCATTTAATAGGGGCAAATAAGAAAAATAACCCTAAATACTTTATGGGATTTGTGCAATGCCTTATAAAAAGAATCCCAAAATCATTCCAAAATGTGCCTTATAATAAGGACTAGAGGGAGTAATTGGTAGTTTATAGCTTGTAACTTATAGCTTATTGCTTGTATAGCTTATGACTTGTGACTTATAATTGAAGGGGTGTTTGGTAAAATTAGCTTATTAAGTAACTTATATTTGTTAAACGACTAATAAATTATTTGATAGAGTAAACATGTAATAAATAACTAGAGAGTAAAATATTAAAGAATTATTGAAAGCTAGCTTATAGCTAGTTATCACCAAACACCTCTACTTCCTCATAAGCTATAAGCTATAAACTCCTAAATAAGCTATAAGCTATTTGTGCCAAACACACACTAAGAGTCGTTTAAAGTTATTATATACTACCCCTTGTCTTTTTTATAGGACCCTCTAACCAATTTACATAGATTAAGAAAACTATTAACGACCTCATTTAATGTCTTGTTTTTCCAAAAAATAGTATAATTTACCAAATTTATCTTTATTTAAAGTCGATTTTTTCAATAAATATATTAATTATACCTACTATTTTTTCATTTATTACACGAATAAACAAAGAAAATATCAATAATTACCTTCTTGAAGGGGTCTTACAAGGGTAAATACTATTACTTGTTTAACTTTCTATTATAAGTACTCCTTATCACTCTTCTGGAGTAAATCCCTTGCGACTGAGGCAGTAAGTATTTTCTTACATGATCTATCTATCTTCATAATCAATTTTACACTTTTTTTTATTCACTTTAATTAACTAAATACTACGAATTACTCCTATTCAGTTTTAAATCTGAGATGCACAAATCTTAATTTATTTGATCACACCTTACCGATTGATTGCACTGAATTTCTCCACAAGCAAACAGAGAGTCAAATTAGGAATTCAGTCTAACTTATGTTTAAAAAGTGAATTTATAAAAACAGAATTGTCAAACCACACCACATATGTATTTTGTTTCAATGTAAAACTTGTTAAGATCTGAACAGAGAGATTTTTACAGAAAAGAATGAAACAGAGAGAGAGAGAGAGAGGTGAGAAGAAAAGTAAGAAATGGCTTGCTTTCATTGACAGAATGAGAGAATTTGTCTGTGAGGAAAATCTGAAACCTTTACAATTGGTTACCCCCAAGAAATGCTCTCGCGGAAAACAAGTTCTTGACAAGGAATAGTGAGACCCATATCGTAATCGAAGCCAAATTCTTGTTCAGCTTGACGGAGGAGTGATTGGAATTGAGGGTGAGTTAAGAAAGAGATTGGAACAATGTACCTAGTTCGATTTTCACCAACGTAGACAGGGAAATGTCCTTTTGGGACATCAACAGGCAGATCATCATCATGTTTCTTTCCTAACCTGGAACACCTCTTGAGGATTTGCTTGAGGAGTCTAGTTTGGGAGAGCTTGTTTGATTTTGTAATACCCATTATTTGCTATTTTATTTGTAGAGAAAAGAGAGTAGTGAGGAAGGAAGGGAGGGGTACGGTGGTATTTATATTATGATATTATGAAGAAGAGAACGAAGAGAAGAGAGAGTTGTGGAAGGAAGTGTGTGAGTATGTTTTGGCGCTTCAACTGAGAGTTATCATTTTTGGATCGGACTCAACTATTAATTAAGTGACCATGTCTATCTATTCTGATTAATTAAGACTTAAGAGGTCATAGTCAACCTACATATGACACTAGTGCTATGTTTGGTACTACAAATAAGTGTCTCAAAATGCAGGGCTTGCCCCATGTGGTCCTGCCTAATTAAAAAAGCCACCAATACAAATATACCAAAAAACTATAATAATCTGACACAAATCTATATCACTATGCTGGTTTCGTTTTGCTTCTTCTTACCATGTTTTCCATGCACTGATGAGAAAGTGATTTTTCCAAATCTAAGGGACTCGTATACGGCACTGTCCTTTAGGATATATATTCATAATCTCATTCTCATATACGCAAATTTCAATTCGCATCTCATAAATTCCTGATTCAACAAACACTGATGATTTTATCGTTCATTCTCATTCATTATCAGGTTGACATTGAGGGAATTCAAAGTGAACAATTGTATGGATCTTATCTTACAAATTAAATAGCTTAAGATACGCGTATGTCTATTTAATTCAGTTGCACATAATCACATTGTTATATAAGTCAGTATGTACTATTTGTCATATATTAATATTAGTCTAAATTTAATTGAGACGTACATATATATTTTATTGTAATCACCAAAAAAAGCAGTAATAATATATGTGGAAAGTATTGTAGTGGATGTCACCTTCGTGGTTGCAGAGGCATCATGTTCTGTGAATGAGATTAATTTGGAGAAAGAGATGGATTTGAAATGGGTGAGGATGCATGGAAGGCCAACCAAATTCATCAAATATGTACTACTTACAAGCACAGAGAGAGAGAGAGAGAGAGAGAGAGAGAGAGTAACTAAAATTATATTGAAGGGATATTCATATTCTTTAAAGTTGATGCTGACATTACCTTTCATTTGGCACATGATACTCTTGCCCCCAAAATCCTCTCCTCTAGTCTACACAATACATACAAATACAATACTGTCAGCCCAACCGCTCATAACATATATGTATACCAGTTTTTTTCTTACAGTAAACATTTATCTCACTCTCTAAAATAGTAACATGTTTAATTCTCTTTACCATTTTCCCTATGTTTGGTTAAACTTTGACTTTAAGGATGTCTGAATAGATTCTATATATCCAACTTCAAAAATTATAGAGTTGAGTAAAAATTATCTAAAAATATGGGTAAAATTTAATTTTGAGGCAACTTTAATCTTAAACAAATGGGCCCTTTGTCATTAGCCTGAAGAGTTTAAACTAAAAAAAAATAGTCTTTTTAATGCACTTTTACGTTTAAATTTATCAATTTCCATCAAAAAGTATTCCCCCAAAGTAAAATCACTCTAGTTTAATAATTGATTTCAAACTAGTATTATCGGACCGAATTTATATATAGTTGAGTTACATATTAATAAGAGTTTGAAATTAGCCGTGTGTATAATAAAAATATGATTGAGACTTGAGAGATAAAAAAACTTAATTTAATAATCTCTATATATATCTCAATTAACTAAAATGTTCTGTTTAGGATATTCCTCAGAAGGGTCAATCTCCCAAGCTCTCTATGACACTATTATTTGTCACTTGATGAAGCAAAGAGGATGAACTTATCTTATGTGGTCTTGTCCTATTGGGTTGCAAGGCTATTGTTTAAAGATGATGTCTTGTACAAGGTGGGAAATACCCTCCTTAATTGCGGAGCAAATGACATTACCACTAAAATGTTTAAATCTTACATATCTTTTGTTTAGTTTTCTTTTTCATGTCATTATTTGTAAACCTGTTTATTTGAGGGGACAAAGAGTGAAAGAGAATGTAATGCTTTTCTTTTCTTTTTTTTTATCACCTATATTTCTTAATAAACATTCCCATTAATTACTTGTATTTATCCTAATTAGCTTTATCTCTGAGTTAGTTATAGGATAAGGTGAGTTAGTTACATCTTAGACTTGTTCTGTTCTGCTCTGTTACTTTTGCCTATATAAAGGTTCCCTTTATACATATCAGTTCAGTTAATCAATGAATTCAGAATTAATCAACCTTTAATTCTCTATCTCTTAATATTTCTGATGACATACTTGAATGCAAAATACTGTAGGATGTTTTTAGTTTAGATTTTTCTTCTGTTATTTTTTTTCCTGGAAAATGTGATTTATTTCTTTTGGAATTTTTGGAAAGATAGATATCACTATATCAGACGGGTAACACCATATTTAAGCATCAAAATGACGTCCATAGTACATAATGGACCATTTCAAAGGCAACGAAAAATGAAACCACATAAACCAATGATAATGAACACATACAACATAAACTCTAGCTTGAAATATGTAATTAAAGATAGTTTTCCTTGTTTGACCTACTTAAAGAAATATCACGGTCCCTTAGAAGTTTAAGAACTTAAATTAGAGTGTAACAATGATTTAATAACGTGTTTTCAGTTTATTTATGTATTTTATGCTTTAAATGAGAATGATATACAAGATTATATAATTTTTGTGGTGTTAAAGAGAATGCATAACTAAGGTAGTAAGGTACAGTGTAAAATATCCTCTCTTTTATAAGCTTGTAGCATGTTGGCTTAAAATTTTAACTGACTCACATGGAGCAATGACACATACTGCGGTCTGCAATGCAAATGAATGAAAAAAAGGGGATAGTTTCCTTCCCTTTAATGTGGCTTGGTACAAGTTCTTGATACTGATCTTGGTGAATCAAGAAGATGAAGTGAAAAGTGTCAAGTATCATTCCTTGTTCTTGTGGGATGATGAAATCGGCTATTAGGGTCATTAGACTATATGAGTTTACATTCGATTGTTTGAATGAATTTAAAGGCCAGTGAAATAAAATTTAGACTCACGGATGCATCATGCCTTCCAAAATTTGGGGTGTATGGTATGGGATGCAAGGAGATTTCTGTGGGTTTGAGTATGCAAGATAAGTACAATTTATATGAGAGAGTTCTGTACTAAGTCTGTCCTAAAGCCTAAACAAATGTCTGAACATTTGTTATTTGGAAAGCGGGATGTCTCACAATTCTTTGAATCAATCAAGTTGAGCATTCCCCTCAAATTCTTTGGCATCTTCAGAATTTGGAGTAGTTACCTATCACCAAGAAGCATAACTTCAAAGCAGTTACGTTCCATTCAACTTGTCACCTGAACCCAACTGCACCCAACATCTTTCCTTAACCCTCTTTCTTTGATCAATACCCTCAAGTGTCCAATCTCATCCCACATACCAAACCGGGCATACAGGTTCGATAGCATAATGCAGATCCCAACATTTTTAGGATCCAACTCAAGAGCCCTCTGAGCTGCCAGTTTGCCCAATTTTAAATTCCCACGATCCACACAAGCACTGAGTAGAGCCCCCCACATTGAGATGGTACATTTTCCCATTCCCTTATAGAGTGTCTCATTCAGAAACTCCCATGCCTTCTGCAATGCGCCAGCCCGACAAAGCAAATCAACTAAGCAGCTATAATGCTCTGGACCAGGATCTAACTTGAAATCACTAGCCATAGATTCAAAATACTTAACACCAGCATGTACTTGGCCAGTGTGACCACAAGCTGAGATTACTGTCAGGAATGCTATTCCATCAGGTATGGTTCCTTTCTCCAACATTTCATCGTACAAATCAATTACTTCCTTGTAATACCCATTTCTACCATACACACCAAGCATTGTAGTCCATAACACAACATCTCTGCTTGTTTCTTCTCTGATCTCCACTCCGGTCATTTTGAAGACTTGCCAAGCCTTCTTTACCAAGCCACACTTGCCATACATCTCAATCAGCGCGCTCTGCAGAAACACGTCACTCTCTATATAAGGTGTTGTGCGTAGCAAATAACCATGAAGTTGCCTACCCAATTCAACAGAAGATAATCCAGTGCATGCACGTAAAGCTGCTGATAGTGTAAACTGATCATACTTCAATTTCAACATGGGCATCTTTCTAACAAGTTCAAGTTCCTCAACCCATAGCCCTGTCTCACCATAACCGCACAAAAGTGCATTGGCACAGACAGTATTCTTCTCGGGAATTTCATCAAACACAAGGGCTGCATCTTTTACATTCGATAATTTTGAGTAAAAATCTATCAGAGCACTGCCCACAAAAACACTAGAAAACCAACCTGATTTTCCTACGTGGGCGTGTATCTGTTTACCAAAATTAATATCTTGAAGTTTGGAGCAAGCAGTCAAGGTGCTGCACAAAGCATAGGTATCTAAGGGAACCCCATTCGCGTGCATAAAGGAAATTGCTGTAAGAGCAAGAAAAGGGAAACCTTTATGGCAAAAATCAGATATTAAGACATTGAAGTGTAATGGGTTGGTGGAGTTCATGCATTTGAAGAAATTGTTGACTGATTGAAAGTTGTTGTTGGGAAGGCATGCGGCATATGTGGCAATGAGTTGGGTGTGAAAATCATGGAAAATGAAGAGCATGCCGGTTCTGAGTAGGTGAGCATGGAGTTTCTTGATGGCAGAGAGATTGTTAATTACACGAAATTGGTGCAAAAATTGGATTACGTTCGACATTTAAAAATGGAATCCAGCAGAAACGTGCTTCCTAATGCTACATTCAACAATTGATTTCTGCGGCAGTGGGATGGAATGCGAGAGTGCTAGCTATTAAGATCAACTGTCATGCTATAGTTTCATCAAGAATTGAAGGTACCGAATCAACCCATGACGCATTTTTCATATCAGTTTTTACACGTGTACAAACACATCTTATTTATAACTTTGTCACGTAACTTTTCATTCCGAATTAAGTCGAATTAACGTGAAAAGTGGCTTTGCAACAATAATTTTTCTTTGGGTCTTGATATCTAGTGCTCATAGACACTAGATAAAGTTACTAGAAGTACAAAAACAATTATAAGAGCACATTGTTCTGTCTCTCGAGAATATAAAAAATTACACATTCCAATACTTTTTTACTATATTTAGGCTCTTAAATAGTACCCTAAGCACACTAAATATCATTTGCCTTTTTATTTTCATATTTCAACTCTCAATCTCAATTGGATTCCCTTTTACAACACCAATCCTAATACTCAGTAAGATATAACATTCCTTGTCGTACTTTTCATATTTTTTGCTTTTTAAGATAAATATTATTTTAAAATAATAAAGTAAAATCCAAATAACTGATTCAATCTAAATTGGTGGTTCACATTAGTTAGAATTTCACTTGAAAATAAAACGGATTGGATAATAAACTTATAAATCGGGTTAGATGTTATTTTTCTCTAAAATCAAATCAATGCCAGAAAATGTTATTGCAATCCCCCTAAGAGGGTAAACAAAAGTTCACACTAAAGAACCATGAGAGAGACAGTATGGAATATAACCATGCTTTAATCTGTTTTAAATTCGGTAAATTTCTTTGTACAGTGATCAATTGCACGGGTCAATTTGCCTCCACCCCGCTTATCAAAAGAAGAAAAAAAATGTTATGTCAACCCCAAGTTTGAAGGCAAAAGGCAAAGAACAAAACTTGGTCTTAAGATTTTGGCTGCTTAATTATCAAAGTTTGTGTAAGGCAGAGGTGATATTAACGAAAAAGTCTTGTGTGCAGGGAATTACGAGGCCTCCCATTGGATGACTGAAACCAAATTCTTCCTCAGCTATGCTTAAAAGTTGTTGAAATGAAGGGTGATTCAGCAATGACACTGGTACCACAAATCTCTTCTTTTCACTCTTACCTACATATACAGCAAAATACCCTTTGGGCACATGATCCATTGATGTTGCTGCTCCTTCATTTCCAAACATATTATATCTGCGAAAAATGTGTCTAGCACTCAAGGAACCAGGCAACCAAATAGCCATCACAGTGACAGTACTAGTATTGGTTTGATTAGAACTTTGGAAAAAAAAAGTTTCTTGTGTTTGGTGAAGAAAGTTAAGGATATGCTATGAATTTATAAAAGAAAGCATGAGGAAGAATCAATAGTGAAAGTAGGCACGTGTGGGACGTAAGCATTGAAAATATCACACGGTGTGTGTACTCAAACTTATGGAAAAAACGTGTTGATGACCCTTCACTTTTACTGGTTATTTATTGTAGAGGCTGACCGTTCATAAGAGAGCACAAGTAGCCTGTTGGGGGCTCGGAAAATTTTAAATTAATCTACACACAGATGTGATATTTCCACACCTCTAATTAAAATATTAAAATATAAAAAAGAAAGAACAGTCATTCAACATGGGTGGGTGTCTGCTGACTGTTTGTTGCAAGATGATTTAATAAGTGGGCCATGGTCATGGACACCAAATTAGATCAGGATTCCATTGAGAGAGAGAGAGTATCCACCATTCCTTTTGGTTAGATCCACATTTCCCCTTAAATATCTTCTCATTACTGTGCTATTTGCGTGCAAAACATGTACTGTTTTGTAGGAATTCAACGATCAATTATTTCCCAGTCACCATCAAAACTTTACTTAATTCAACTTAATTTCACATTGCTTTTAGTTTTGGAGATGGAATACTGATTTATAGTTAATCCCTTTCTCTCATTGTTATCCCCCCCACCCCCTATTTGAAACCTTAGAATGCTACCTTGTTTTGCTCGGATCACGGATGTCAAAAATATTCTTGACCATACAGGAACTTGCTAACTCTGCAAGTCTATTGCCTTTTCTGTCCATTTTTTGAAAAATATTAATGAGAAGGACCACTAAACAATACAAAATTAATGGGAAAACCAAGTAAGCATTCCAAATATACATTGTTGTTAACTGTACTCAACTAATAATCCCTTAAACAGTGAAGAGGTAAAATAGTGAAGTTAGTGAACTTTATGGTGGGAAAAGGGTAAAATACATGTACTTCTTTAAGGTTTTTAATTTTAATTTTATTTTGTGTTTGATCTAACTGTGGAAATATAATTAATGAATACATGTACAGAGTATTATCTATACAGGTTAAATATACTAAAAATCAGAATCAAAATCTTGAGCTTCAGGATTTTGAAAAAACTTGCTTGACACAGATTCATACATATTCTTGAGGTGTTCCAACTTCAAATTGGCTTCTTTTATGATCTGTTTCATCTGAAGTTCTGAATAAACTGCTGAAATTGTATGGTATAAGCGAGGAAAGTGGATCCTCATAAATTTTGTGGAGTATCCGCAGTTAGTTTTTTTTTTGGTCCAACAGTTAGTTCTAGTACTAAACTTTTCTAGTAGCTATCTGTTTACAGTCTGATTGTTTTGCCAAATAGAGATTGATTCTAATCTGTTTACCCTCTATCATTATTACTGCAGATTCTTCATTCGTGAACTAATTTAGAAGTGAAATATTGACCTCATATACATCTATTTCCTTCTAAATAAACATAGAGAAGAAAATGATTTGACGCAGCACGTGAGTGTACAACTAATACATTCTAGTTGTTCATGATGTTTTTGTTCACTTAATAACTACAAAATAATCCATACCCACAAAATAATACATCATGTTATTTTTAACATGAAAGGATCCATTCCCAAAAACAAGCAATAGGTGGTCAAGAGAGTTTCTGAGATGTATACGGGAAAGCATCTAATCATTTTCAGAAACTTCGGCAAAGGATAAGGTTCATGAATCATCATGTTTGACTGGTTGACTCCGTGTATATTACGTGGCTCTTGTGAAAACATAAGTTTAGATTAAGAGAATATAAAGATTCGTAATTTGATGAAGAGCCATGAGTATATGGAAAGTGAAACAGCAAAACAGAAACTAACGCAAAAGCAGTACAAGGACAAATTTTACAGGGACAGGCATCAGTTCTAATTTTTGTTACTCTCTCAATCATTTTTAAGGATGAAAGAAGAAGGGACAAAAAAGGAGGAATTACACAAAGGAGAATGAACACGCAAAGCCACCCTATTGAAGCAACTGCTGAATAAAGAAGTTGAAGGGACAGATAGATGTCTGTAATTTTGTTGGTAAAAGTTCTAAAAAATACACCATAAAGAAGCAATGTTTCAACACCGAAAATTCTTATCAAGTAAGAAACATCAAGATAAAGAAACTACTTGGGAAAGGACAAAGAGAATTAAGAGAAGAAACACTCAAAATTGCACAAGTGAACAACACAGCAGGTTGGATATTTATAAACATCAAATTTTACAAAATGAAGATTGTTGTTTCTCAATCTCAACCCATGGAAAACAGAGATGGCTAGAAAAGAAAAATTGCAAAGAGGAAAAAAAATTCAAACAATAGATTGAAAATAATTAAAGATACCATCAAAACTTCTACCTTTTCATATCCTCAAGTCAGTTATGCTGGGCAGCGTCAACCTGTTTTGCTCCGACAGAGAAGAACTCAATGATCACTTCCAGCGGCATGCCTTTAGTTTCTGGAACTTTCAAAAAGACGAACACCCAAGCTATGACGCACACGACTGCATAAATACCAAAAACACCAGCAAGGCCTAAAGAATTAAGCATAACTGGGAGTGTGTAGGTGACAATGATGTCACCGATCCAAAAGGTAAGAGCACATATGGCAATACATAGACCGCGAACTCGAGTGGGGAAGATCTCCGCACAAAGTATATTAGGGATTGGCCCAAATCCCATGACAAAGAAACAGAAATAGACAATAACACTGATGGTTGAGATTGATGCATTTGCAGTGCTGCCCAAATCCACAAGACTCCCTAGGACTATTATGAGAAGAGATACTATCAAGATGGGAATTGTGCTGAGCAGCAAAGTCCTGCAGAGAGGAAAAACAGAATGTCACTAGGGTGCAATGCAAATGAATGAACACGAAAGAGTAGTGGGGAAGTACAAAAAGATAGTAGAGGAGAAATGCAACAGAAATGATATTTTCATAAGATGTCAATATTAAATGGTAAGGGAAAGATGAATACCTTCTACCAGAAATATCCATGAGCCTCATGGCAACAGCTATACAAGGAAGCATCAACAAGGTCGTCACAGCACTAATAAGAAAAGATGAAGAAGTAGAACCAAGGCCCAGATTTGAAAGAAGATAACCAACACCTGCCTGCTCAAGAATTTGAGGAGTGTAGTAGAGGACCCCATTTATACCGGAGAACTGCAGTGATTCCGAGAGGAGTTAGTGTGAGTCGAGCATAACTTTCCATCGGCATCAGAGCCAGGTTGACAAAAAAGCATGTTCAAACTTCAAAGAATGGTTAACGAATTGAAAAATAACTTGTTTGACTTGACTTGAAAAAGACTTGCTATAACAACACCCCAGTTCCGAACTGTCATGGAGTGTGGAAGCACATCAATGATTTTATGTTCAACACCTACTAAAACAATTTTGCTCCCATAAATTCTCAAATCACATCTGAACTTCAAACTCATTTTATCAAAATACAGTCCTCTAGAAACTTTTGTAATTCATTTTGCACCTACAGTGCTCAACCTCAAAAAGGTTATTTTTTTTGCTGATTAAAAAAATTCTCCATAAAACGATCATTACAACTTGAAAAAGTAATTCTCTTAAAAAATTCAAAATCTCACAGCATGCCCAAACAAACGTATTTTTAAAGTTCAGAGACACTGTATTCACACGTTGAAATTGGGACAGAGTCAATTTGCGACGAATTTCATGTATTAGATAGAAACCACCAACACCTATTTATAATGTTAATCTGGGTCAATTACTAATTTAACACAACTACTACAAGCCCAAGCCCAATATGACTGCTAACATCACGAGTGATAAGACTCCTAAAACACCAAGAATTCTCAATCCTAATTTGCTGAAAAAAACAATAGAGGGCATCACATAAAATCTATACTTAAGATGTATGAAAAGTTGCACAAGGGTAACAGGAGGATGACAACAAACCATGTCCTTGCCTAGTCAGCAGTTAGAATTTTCAAGATAGTGAACAAGATAAAAGAAAGCAATAGTAACCACCAATTGGGTACAACACAACAAATATGTCATCACAAGGCAAGGGTAATAAAGTACTAAAGCACAACATTACCAAAGATGGGAACATCAAATAACAGATGCTAAAAATATTATTACCTGCTGAAGAATTTGAATTCCCACGCCCATAATTAGTGCATGCTTCACTCCAGGTTCAAAAAGATCACTCCAACTTGGTCCTTTTGCAGCTGTTTCAGATGGATGAATCATAGCTGGTCCAACTGGCCGTTGATTCATAAGCTCCTTGTTATAAAGGGCTGGCTGACTCACCAGAGCAGCAGCTCGAACAACCTCACCGTCTGTTGGCACATCACCACCAGGAAGAGAAACAAGAGACCCAAGTCTAGATCCAGCTCCACCCTTTTGATGTAAATATATTCTCTTGAAACCACCTTCTTTCTTTCCATCTGGACCTTCTTGCTCAGACCATTTCCATGCTAGCTGCCAACCACCACCAATCCCAGTACTACCAGCAGGTTCTCCTGCATTTCCCTGTAAAAAACTACCATGCCTCATGCTTGAAAGGCTCCCATGGGCAGGAGGAGGTATGTCCTTATCCAAACTTGTTGTTTGACGTGAGATCAATGGACTATGTAAATTGTCATCAGAATCACCAGCAGCAGCATCAGAGACATAATCATCACCCTCTCTAGCAAGGCTTTCTTCATCCCAATCTTCATTCCTAGGCTGATTTCCCCCAACACTAAACATACTTCCAAAGTGTGGAAAAAGCATGCTTCGCATGCTTCCTGTTTCCGGGAGCTTTTCATGGACACTACCGAAGAGAGTCACAAGAGGGTCCACTAAACCACTGTGATTTACCATGCTTCCTTTCCGAGATACAAGGCCAATGGAGCTTTGTCCAATGACAGGTCTGGCAACCCAGGACTGACCTTGTTCAGGCCCATACAACTTAATCTGATCTTTCCCTGTAGATGGATCCTCTTCATCAGCTAGTTCATTGGATGGACCAATTACATACTCTTCTATGGCTGCATCACCCCCAACTCCAAGACCCTCAACCAGTAAAGCCATCTCACCTGAAATGCCAAGGGCAATTATCGTCAAATCATGCACATACACAAATCAACAACAGTAGAAACAAAAGCAAATAAAAGATATGAAGTTACTATGAATATTAAAAGCCAGGAACCAGAAAGGATCAAAATCAACTCATGCATCCATAGAAAGAATGGGAAAAAAATTAAAATTAAAATTAAAAAAAAAGATGATTAAAAGTTATCTATCAGAACTGAACTCCACAGCTTAACACTTTTAAAACAGTGAGCAATACAAATGCTTCTATTTTCCAACTTAATGTTTATAGTTTTTCTTAGGCAATGCATTGAATATTAGTTATCCAATTTACACAAAATCTGAATCGCTAACAGGCCAGATGGTGATAACAATCATTGGTTCAGTGTCCTTCTTGTTATCCATGACAAAAGAACAGCAAAGCAATTTTGCCAATTGGAACAGATTATGCTCATAGAAGTGAGTAATTTTTTAGTAATCATAAAAGTAATAAGCTACTTATGTTTGGTTACAAACTTACAATAGTCATAAGTGATTATTATGAGAAGTGGCTCAAAGTAGTTTCCTCTGAATATGTAGATATTTACTCATGTATTCTCCTCGGCATCTTCATTATTCAGCTGTGCGCACATTAGATACCTTGTTGGTACACCAAATCGTGGCTTATTTTTTTTCCTAATGGTTCATTACGGCAACGAGCCTAGAGTGATGTGGATTGGGCCGGCAGCCCAGACAATCAAAGGTCAACTATAGGATGGTGTAGGTTCCTTGGTGATACTCCCATTTCGTGGAGATGCAAAAAGCAAGAATGAGTTGCAAAAATGTCAACTGAGGCCAAATATCGAGCAAATTCTGCTGCATTCTCTGGAGTTGAACCAACTTCCTTATATGCTAACAAGTGACAAGACAAGTTTACCGCAAACGCACAAAGCACACAGAGGTTTATTGTCACTCTATCCGCAAAGCATATGATCAGCCAATTATTACTCTTGCACATGTTTTCGCTAATTTGCAGATAGTTATTATCCTTACCAAGTTCACGATAACCAAGGGTAGAATTTTCTTCTTAGCAAATTGATGCTTGTAGATTCCCCAACATCAATTTCAGGGGGATGTCAGAGAATATTATCAGCAGATTTTACTGCCTTGATTTGAGTTGATCTTTTAAAATCAGCAAGATGGCCTTTCAAATCCAGCAATTAAAGCTGAAGATACGTAACTATAAAGTATCATTTGTATTCAATACATCAGCTGATTTGTAGGTTTAAGTATTGGGCTGTATTCAAATATATAATATATAATTGAGAATTCCAAGAGGAGAACACACAATTTTGTCCCCATTTCTCCAAGGCTGACTATTTTCTGCTACTTGTTTTCAAAAGCTTAAACATACATCCTAGAATTTAAAATGGGCACATAATCCAGAAGAGAACAACTAAATATCCAGCATATGCTGACCCGACCAGCCTCTGAAAAATCCTATACAATATGTGGAAGTGCATGAAGCTAATATCTAATTTGAAGTTGCAAATCATAGAAACAGAATTCGCTGTACATAGCAGAGAGCCGAGAATTGGTTCATGCTTACCAATTCGCGGTTTTTTTACAAACTGGATCCCACAAATTTGTTCTGCAATTCCCTGAAAATGATGAACCCAAAGTTAGATCCAAACGCTTCCAGAAGTGTTGTCGTCCTTACTCTTGGCCAGTTACAGAAAGGACAGCGACAACAAAGGAAGAGGATCCATGAGCATGGCGGTCGGCCGAGGGTATCAAACTGTCTGCTAGTTCATTAGTTTCAATCTCTTCAAGTGTTACTCCAACCTGGTTGGTGCTAAGTTGATTTTGGAGATGATATCGGGTACAAGTAAAACAAAAGTGGAAGAATGGGGAGAGCAATAATCGCCCATATCTTTGATTCAAGTTTATTTTTTATCTGAAATTTTAAATTCTATTATGACATTTAATTGTTGCTCTTGGAATACTACTACTCTATTAATTAATTTAATTTGCCACTTGCTGATCTTGAGCCTCTGTAAAGTGGCTGTCGTGGGCCTTTAGATACTTAGATTATTGTAGTAGTCTAGCTCACTAGCTTCGTTGGCTTTTGTCTCTTTCTTCTCATTACTTCTACTCAAAGAAAAAAAAAAGAAAAGAAAGAGATTGGTATTTTACAAATTGCAATGAAATCTCTTGGTTTAGAAAAAAGATATATATTGTTATAATTTGAAGTGATAATGTATGATATTTTAAATTTGTAAGTACTACGAAAATACTTTAGTGATAACGTACCCATTAATATTTTACAACTTAAGGCGAACTCAAATAGCGGACTGACTAAGTATACCCTCTACGTACCACATTCTCATTAAGTAGCGAACAGCGTACCCGTACAACATACAGGAGAGTACCGTGAATTATGTGACTATGTTGCAAATAAGTACTTAGTAATGCATGAAAAAATGAAGGTACAAAAAGTAATTCATGCAAAAAAATAAAAAAAATAAAAAAATAACTAACCAGACACATCTTCCCTGCCTCGAAGACGCTGCAAAACCTTCTTAGCTTCCAGCATACGGCCTTTACTGACAAGCCATCTGGGAGACTCAGGCAAGAACAATATGGTTAGTGCAAAATAAATAAGAGAGGGGATTGAAAGAACACCCAACATGAGTCTCCAGCTTGGTGCCTCCATTAGTGACATCCCAAACACCATACAGTAGGATAAAAACATTCCAGCGGAACCAGTGAATTGTGGAAGTGTGTTGAGTAATCCCCTAATCTCAGGAGGAGCTGTCTCCGATATGTAAAGAGGTACCAAGGTAACTGCCAAACCAATTCCCAAACCATCTAAAAGTCTTGCAAGGAGGAGGATATAAACATTTGGAGACCATAGCATCACAAGAGAACTAACAAAATAAAGGACAGATGAGATAATCAACATGGGACGTCGTCCTAGCAAGTCTGATAGGGCTCCAGAGCATGTAGTTACCACAGTGGCTCCAATAAGTGACATAGCCACAATTAGACCTTCGACCGTGGGTTCACTTTCTAAACGAAACTCCCTCTTTATGTACAAAATAGCCCCTAAAAACAAACACAGATAAACTCAGCTGAATCATCAGATTTTAGTCAGATCAGCCAATTTTAGATTATTGCTACGTGAAAAACAAAATTAATCTACAGATCTTTTTTTTAAAAAAAGTTAAACGAAAAAAGAAGTCGTAAGAGAAGAGGAACAAACCTGCAATAGTCGCATTGTCCCATCCCTGCAATAAGTTACCGATAGCAGCAGCAACGGCAACAAGAACAGCCCCACTCATTGTTTCAATTACTTTCCCAATCAATCAGCCTGAAAGAGCAAATAAAACCACCTCATTATTATTTAACAGATAAATCAGCGCAGCCACAATAATAACAGATTCACAGTCCCAAACCCTAAGCATAAGCATAATTGATTGATGAGGACAGATGGATTGGATCACAGATTCAGAAGAACCAAAACGCAAACCCTGTTTTCATTTAGCCCAGCCCTGACTCAATAGGGCCAGGGCCCAAAAGTCTGTAGGACCAATAAAGGCCATGAGATTCAAAGCCCTACCGGGCCAAAAGGCTATAGGGGCAGTGCCTGGATCAAGGCCAATTTTTTTTTAATATGTTAATAAAATGAAACAAGCATTACACTAAAAGATGTCAATGCAATGATCTCAAGTAATCTAAAGCACTTGAAAGGAACTTTATGCGACTTTAAAAACATGTTCTGATATCTGAAAAAGACAGAGCATGACCAACATAACTCTTCCTTAATCCTTACAAAGATTATAAATAAGAAAATGGAATTGAGAACAAAGCTATAGGCAGTGAAAAAAAAAAAGAAATAGAGACATCAGGACAAATTTCATTTTCACTAAACATAAGCCATTTATTCAGAGAAAAATAAAGTGAATTGAAGCCAGACTTCAGACAAGACCGTCAGTGGAGCTGATTCAGCTGAAGAAAATGTACTATGAAAGTAGATTGCAACAACAAAAACGAATAAGAAACTAGCATGGACGTAATGAAGTATCAAGAGACAAAAAAACAAGTAGCTACCAAAAGAGCAAACAAAAAGTAGTCATGAGAAATTAAGAACATAATGAAATTACACTAGAATATATATTCTAGCTAATCCAATAGCTTGAAAATATCTACTTTCAAATACTTATGTAACGAAATTTTTTTGGTTCATGATTTACTCCAATAGAAAGTGGGCATATAATGCAATTAAATCAACAATGGCAGTTACACAATCCAACCTAGAGAACTAAAAGCCATGAAGAACTTTCTCTAAACATAAGGGAACAAATAGTTTTGACTTTTGTGTACTCTAGGAATGACTTGTTGAAGATTTAATCAAACACATAGGCTGCATAATTGCTAAGTGGAGGATATAGTAACAAAGTCCAGAAATAACCACAATACTGTCACATGCGAGCAAATTCACAAATAATAACCAGGTACTATCAAATTCAGCAAATTCACATATACTAACGGCATCACTGAAATGGAAGAATAAATAGAAAATAAAATGTTAGCTCTATTTTCCATCTAACACAAAATTACAACCTCTGATCATGGAACATTTGTTTTCATTCTTCACAATAATTCTTACATAAAAAGAGAAGAAAAATGATTAGCTCATTGTGGAGGAAGGTAAAGTAACCTGATTGAAATTAAACGATTCTAAGCGGAGAGAAACGATTTGTGAGTGAGTTAACCTCAATGAGTAGGGCATCAATGGGGGAAGAGCCAGAGGGTTCACATCTTTGAGTTCATTTTGCAAGCTCTTTCTTTCTCTCTAGCAGAGTCGCAGAGACAGAGGCACAGAGCTATTGCTATCTGATCCAAACCGAGTTACCAATTGTTTTTTGGCCCAACCCTAACTAGTTTAGGCCTTTAGGGCCAAGCTATTAGGGAATTCTATTTTTGTGAAAGTAGAACCCTGCTAATTAGGACAAAATTTGGGGCTGGGTTGGGCTAGCCCCAAGGCCAAGCCCATTTTGACAGTACTAGTTTAGAAATATAAATAATAAAATGTACATAATAATGCGATCCCTATAGTTTAGTGTAGTCACACTTTTGGAGCTTGAAATTTACGTTGGTTGCATATTCTAAGACTACTCTTATTTATCAGTAGCATGTTTTCTCACTAGTGCATTGACGACAAGTCCATGTGAATTGCATGAGGAGTTCATGTGATTTTTGTCTTCATTACAACCTAAATCTTTCAAATGTCACAAGTAAAATAATTGGTGACTGAGATGTTGTAAGCTGGGATCAATTACTACTATATCCCTTTCTTTTATTTTGACTTAAATTTGTTCAGCTAATCCTAGGGTGTGAAATTTTTCTTTGAAGTTTTAGCACCTGGTAACAAATATTGTCATACACTAATTTTCTTATTAATCTATTTGCATTGATAGTTAACATTCAACAGTGGAGCAAGTTGGAGTTGCAAAAATAAAAAAGAAGACAAAATCTTTGCATGATCGAATTTGTCATTAACTCATTCATATGGACAATCTTCACCCATTTCCCAAGAAAGGGAAAGAAAAAATCTTTACAAGTTTAAAAGATGGTTATTGTATAAGATGTCGCTACTACTACTATCCATGTCAGTCTGCTATAGTTTAAGATTTACAGTTCACTCAAGCAAGATGTAATATGCAACAAGACATCTTCTGTGCAAGGAATGGTGAGACCACCCATTGGATGATCATATCATATCCGAACTCTTCCTTTGCTTGATTCAGCAAGTCTTGAAATGAAGGTTGGTTCAAGTATGACATGGGAATCACATATTGCTTCATTATCTCTCCAACATTTACTGCAAATAACCCTTTGGCACATTCACAGCTTTTGAAGATGCTTGGTTACTGGTAAATGAAGCCTTTCTAATACTAGGTAGACTGAAACCCATTTCAAATGCTTCCAGGAACTAGCTGAATACTTGAATATAAGAAGAATGTATTAAGTTTTTGAAGCTTGAGTATGCGAATGAGTTATGTTAGTTGTGAAGCAAGGTAGTGTGTTTATAGTTTCAAAGAGTTTCTTGAAATTCATTTCCTAGAGAAATTATTGTTAAATGATAGGGGTCCATGAGATGAGAGATCACGTGGGGTTGTCTTGAATGCTTCTGTCAAGGATCAATAAGTTTAGCAAGAGTCCAAATCCCATTTCTGAATGAAAAGCAATAATAGATTACCACTTGAAATGAAATGAGATATATGGAGATTGGAGATATGCTCAGGTTGGATTTTAATGCTAGTCTAATGGTTAGGGGAGGTCATGGTGCAGTTCAACACTTGAACTGAATTAGTTGTGAACTAGTTAATTACAATTCTAGTTCTAAAAACAGTACTAAACTGGTTTTTAAATGGTTCTGATTTCTGAACTTTTTTTTTAAAAAAAAAAAACAGTTTTCAAATAGTTCTAAAACAGTTCAAACAGTTCAAACAGTTCTGAACTTATTTTAAAAGAAGAGAACTATTAATCAAAGAGCATAAATTACTTACAGTCCAAATTATGTTTTGTTCCCACCCACTTTTAAAAAATAAAGTTTCAAAGGTAACAATCAAAAACAAAGAAACGGTACCAAAATTTGAAGATGGTACCAATGGTTGCTAATTTTCTGCATTGGAGTTGGTAAATAGTACATGAAATTTTCATTGTGAGCTTTATAGCATGGTACAAGACTTATCTTTGAATTGAACAAATAAGGGATATCTAACCTTCATTTACTTGAAAGTGTGTTGGGATCTTATTATCTTTGCTCACAAAAATTCAAGCATAAACATGCCCTTATTTGATTTCTGTAGAGACATTCTGATTTCATACAAGCTGTTTTCGTATAATAAGCATCATAGCTATACATTCTACACATCATCATGGCATATTTCAAAACAATGGTTAACAGTCTCAAGATCTCATCAGTAATAGTCAGCAATATAACATGGTTATATATTCTAACAATTTGCAAGTAGTATTAGCCAAATACCACTACCTGTTTCTATTAATTAGTTAATGTACAAAGTTGAAATTAATAAATTAAACTAAAGAACATGGCAGCAGAGCTAATAAACATTAATAAAAGATCTCTAATCCCTAATTGCAAAAAGTAATACTTACGAAAGACTCCAAATGGCACATTTCTGTATATATGTAAACCTACCAGTTTACTGATAATATCAGTAAAGGCAAGTTCAGAATTGGCTTAAAAATACAACAAGGTTACCATGGATCAAATGTATGTCTCCTAATCACTAGCATTTACAGTAATTTTTCATTATCTGTAGCCACTTTGCCCACTAGTAAATTAGTATTTTTTGAAGATACTAATTGTTCATTATCTGTAACCTAAAAAAATACTACCAGTAGAAAATTGCTAAAGCTCCAGAACCTAGAGTAATGGTTGAACATGCTTAAATTTCACAAACAAAGAAGACACATATTTTGGTGAATAAAATAAGGCAAAACACGAAGTTGAAAAGGATCAAACTGTTAGGGTTCGATTACCTGGATTAGAAAGCGTTAGGGTTAGATTCAAGCAACAAGAGATTAGAAAGTGTGAAAAGAATGATGATTTGAGATTCAAGCAATTAGACGCATCACGAATCGAAGTCCCATGATTGTTCTCCGTGGAGATGCAAAATCGAAGCGAAGCGAAGCAGAGCCGAGGCAGCGTTCTCAATCAAAGTTGCAAACGTAATAACGAGAAAACAGTAAAGTCAGTAAACAGTAAGAGCGTTTTAGGACTCATCGTGAAAAACAAATTATTTTGTGAATCCATAGTATATAAATTATAATCGACTGAGTATGATGTGTTTTATGTATCAAAAAATCGACCCAGTATTTATGTGTTTTTTGGGCTGTGATTTTCACCAAATTCAAATTGGTAAGATTTGGTCAATTTAGATAAAATAATAATATTTGAGATTTTTAATTTAAAATATAAAAGGTAAATAAGGAGAAAAAATAATATTTTTAATAGTTGACAATTTTTGGTTGGTTAAAATACATTTTTAATGTTTTTTATTTCACTCCTATAAAATGAGTGAGGGTGTAAAGTAAAAAAAATAAGGCATCGTTTAGCTCGGTTTATTTTTAGTTTATTTTCTTTTTATAAGTAAAAGTCAGACTAAACAGAAATATTAATAAGTTCTCAAAATTTTAAGTGGTTTTTTCAAATGAAGGAAAAAGATAAAAAGAGCTCTAAAATAAGTCACACAAAAGAGCTTTTGCTTATTTTCTAACTTTTTATTTTCATTAAATATTCACCGGCCACCATGACAAAGATTGGACCGCCACACAGCCACCCGCCACCGCTCGCGGCCACCCTACACCACCCTCTGCCGCCAGACCGTCGTCACCGGTCAACTTTTTTTTTTTAAAAAAAATAAAATTACCAAACAACTTATGACTTTTTTTTAAAGTTTATTATTTATAGCTTTAATTTAAAAGTGACTTTTGAGAGAAAAATAAGCCGGGTCAAATAGTACCTAAGTGTATATCTATTATTTATTTAAAGTGAGTTAAACTTACAAGATATTGTAATTCAAATCAAGGATGGATACATCTCTACTTTCTCACTTTAGATGAGCTAAATCCTTTTTTAAAAAGGATTATAATTTAAGCATAAATAAGTTTTTAGTCTTTATAAAATTGACATTTTTTATAATTCCTACAAAATATTATTAAGTTGGATCAAAATGAAAAAGAATTATAAGAAATAAAATAAAAAATATCAATTTTGTAGAACTAAAAACTTACTATTTAAGCCTATAATATAAGGGTGCATTTATTTCAAAGTATGTAATATCATTTTCGAAAACGTGAATATGTAAATGTGATGTTTTCCGTGTTTTGAAAATATATATATAGATTCTATTATGATACTAAAAAATACTCTGAGTAACATGATGTATGAATTTATGTATTTATCTCTCTTTTAATAAATATTAAATACATATTAAATTTGTGAGTTTTTATAAATATTAATAAAAAGAAAGATAAACACAAAAATACATGATATATCATATTATTTTTTAATACAAGAAAATCCATTTTCGTCATCACTTACTCAATGGCTCTCTTATGGGTTGAGTTACCCTTTTTTATTTATATTAACTCTTAACTTTTTTATATACTTAATAATATAGTAATATAAAATTATAGAATAAATTGGAAGGTTCAACAGGTTAAAAGTATTTTTTAGTCAAAGTCCAATTTAATTAATTAAAAAGATATTTTAAAAAACTTAGACCTATCCCAATTAGTAAAAGGTCAGGTTATGCCTTAAACCGGCAATGCCATGGGCCCCGATGGACTACATGACCCATGACCAATTAGTTCTGAACAACTAAGGAGCAATGTGAGAATACTGTTTGATTTGGACAATGATAATTAGGACTGAATTTACAGTGCGGATAGAATGGGAATAAGCACCAATTTAAAAAGATAGAATGGTAATTAGGCCCTCAAATTTCCATATCAATAGTTTGTTGTTCATTTTGCTTTTACTGACTTTGTCTTGGCATGTAACGCTCAATGTTTGCGCTTGCGTGTATTTTAGTTGACAAAATAACAAGAGAAGAAAATAAAAAAAAAGGAAGCCTCCTGTATAAATTTTTCTCATCTAGTCTATGTCAGGATTAGGAATAGAATGTTCTAAAGTGTTATTTATGGCCGGTTCAATTGAGAAGCTATATCAAAGAACACATCTTCCTTGCACGGAATTGTGAGACCACCCATTGAATGACAGTAACCAAACTCCTCTTCAGCCTGGCTAAGCAATTCTTGAAACAAAGGATTATTAAAAAATGATACAGGAATCAAGAACCTTCTCATTTTCTCTCCAACGTAGACGACAAGATAGCCTTTTGGCACTTCCATTGCCTTGCAAGATGCTTGGCTTGCACTCAATGATGATCTTCTTATACCAGGTAAGCGAAAACCCATTGTTTTTCTTTTGTTTCTTCACACACTGAACAGTAGTAAAGAAAGTTTTGAACTTGAATTTGAATGCCAATGAACCCAATGATGGATATGTATATATAGAGGGTGGAAAGCATTGTCTGCCAAATTGAGTGGTGAATGAATTATTGAATTATTCAAAGGGGTTCATCAAGGATTACAAGGCACATGAAATTACATGCCCCACCTTTTGGACATATGAAAGAGACTTGTGTGTCCTGTTTCACATGTTTCAGACAGCTCTGAACTTATCAAATCTTTTGTTCCCGTTTTTATAAGACAACTGATAGCTATCACTACTTCAAAAGCAACTTATAAACCACAAAATATACTTGGAAACTGTTACAGCAACATCATATATAGTGTTTGGAGGCTATCTCTTTAAAATGATAGTATTATTCTATTTCTAATTATTATTTCTCATACCGTACGTAGATTACCTGAGGTATGATTAATAAGACTCAAAATCTAGATATTAGCCAACCATTACATTACATTCAAACAGTAAAACTGATGCTGTAGAGTAGTTTAATTACGGCCTTTGTATAATAAAATAATAATATAATAAAATTAAGCAAGTATGGAAAGAGGTATTTCCATTTTAGTGTAAACAACATGGAGGGTCGTGCTGACGAGAGATCACGCGGTACTGTCTGAAGGTGTTTCTCAAGGATTAGTTTTGAGATTTGAAAACTCATGGCCAGCTTTGTGGATGATCTGATCTGCCAACCCTTGATAGAGACAATTTTGTAGTGAAGAAGCCAATAATTTCATATTGATAAACAATTTAGGTCCCAGACATGCAGCTAAAGAAAGCTTCAAATTGATAAATTATTACTGCCACGTTGTTGAAAATGTGGCTGATATATGATACTGAAGGCAACAGAAGTGTTTGGTTTTGTTACAGTATCCATATAGCTAGTGTGGTCCCAAACATTTGATTAATCACAATTCAGTAGTATTCACTACGACAGTAGCTAGTAATGTTACTGTATCAACATTTAAACTGGAATTGACCATAGTAAAAAGCAAAGACAGAATTGTAATTATTACATTATTATTATCACGAGCTTTAGAAGTTAGTGTGTATCGTATCATTACTTGATGATTGAATCTCAATTAGTTGAATTACTCTTACCAGATGAAGTTTCACTAGATTTAGGCTAAAAGTAAATCAAAAAGTTTGTCTGCTTACATGCAAGGCAGGTTATAAAATATGAAACCAATTATCAGAATTCAGTAGGTGAAGAAATGTTTAAAAAAAAAACGTATGTGTAAGTACTAACTCCAACTCCAATATGTTCTAAATTCCACTCTAATTACAGATCTAGCAGGATTAAGAAAGTCTGAAACCGTAACCAACATGCATAAGCAGTATGAAAATGTGAAAATTGAAAAAGACATTGCTGGTAACTGAATTTGAAAAATTTGAGGCACACCCATTTTTATTTTTTATTTTTTTGTTATAAACCATTAGAAGATAAAATCTAAGGGTATAAATAATCCATAAGTCAATGTTGTGAGGAAAATCTTTCGGTATAAAAGAAGGTTGTTAAAATTCATGCGAATCATCAGGCTTGATTTTGCTCACAACAAATGTCCTTGAGTCAACTAATGAACAGGGAAAACATAGATTTCTTATTAGCTTTTCATGCCCCCAAGCATTCAACGGTTTTGTAATTCATAATCAGAAGAGCCAGTTAAGTTGTTAAATACTAGTAGTACACTACACTGTATCACTTGGAATAGATCAAAAAGTGGACATAAATCTGTTACTAAATTTAATTTGTCATTGAGATGGATTATTTTTACCAATTTCCCAAGAAAGGGAAAGAAAAAATCTTTACATGTCAAAAATATGGTTGTTGAACAAAATGTCATCACTGATCTATGTCATTCTCCTACAGCCTAAGATTTATAGTCCATTCAAGCGTGATGTTATATGCAAGAAGACATCTTCACTGCAAGGAATTGTAAGACCACCCATTGGATGATCGTATCCAAATTCTTCCTCTGCCAGACTAAGTAAGTCCTGAAATGAAGGTTGGTTCAAGTATGACATGGGTATCACAAATCGTTTCATTTTCTCTCCAACGTAAACTGCAAGATAACCCTTTGGCACATTCACAGGTTTTGTGGATGCTTGAAATGAAGCCCTTCTGATAGCAGGAAAACGGAAACCCATTTCAAATGATTTCGAAAAAGAGATCAAGTTCTCAAATATAAGAATGTATATAAGTTTTGATGCTTGAGTCTGCGAATGAGTTATGTTGGTCAGAATCAAGATAGTGTATTTATAGTTTCAAACAGTTTCTTGAAATTCATTTCCTAGACAAATAATTGTTAAAGGATGGGGTCCATGAGATGAGAGAGCACGTGGGGTTGTCTCATATGCTTCTGTCAAGGATCAATATGTTTATTGCTTAGGTTAAACTTGATGCTTATCCAATGGATACTCGTACTCCTATTTTTGTAGACACGCATTTGACATATCACGTGTTATGTGTACTCTTCTTATGGATAACGCTGCTTAATGCTCATAGTCATAGACATAGTATATGGCTACTAAAATTTCCATTGTTTATGAATTCCAAGGCAGTTCAATGTTGATGGCTATTGAACATAAATTTTAAGAGGCAACGCGGAACCTTATCACTTGTCATTATGACCTGAAGATTTTTGAAAAATATTAAGACAACACATCCGCAGAGAATAATATAGGTTTGGAACAGCACCAACATACTCTAATCAGAAAATTGAATTCTTAATTTCACTATCTGATTTTAAATAATTATATAGGAAAGTTCTTCCAGTATCAGGGGAACATAATGTCAATAATTGTAACTTGAACTGACAAAGGTTGATTGATTATTTTCTATGCATGAAAGAGTAATTAGTTGGTAGAACTTTAATTCATGAACAACTGAACAAGTAGAATTTTTTATTTTTTATAATTTTTTGCTCTCTAGAGTCTGGATAACACCCAACATTTCAGACTAACTTCTATTTTTCTCCAGAATGAAGCTGTGACCTTAAAGTAAAAGAAGCTTCAGTTTGACTTAAAGTTAAACTACTATAGTTTCTAGGTCCATACCAATTATAGAGTCAACTAAGTAATGTTTATGGTATAGATAATATTTCAGGAATAACCATACAGTTTATGACTTGGCGCTTTTAAATATCAGAGTTCCAAGAAATTGATAAAAACAGACATAAGTAGGAATGATAGAAATTCTAAGTACACTACTGGGTAACCATCTATTTTATATGTGGATCAGGATTTTTCTTGCTTTCTTCCAAAAATGGGTAATATCTTTCTGTTAACTTTTTTAACATGCATCACTTGTTATTGCCCTAAAGAAAACAAGCAAGCCACGTGATGATGTTGTTGATTAGAACAATGCAAGAAGTAATGAGCCTTAGGAAATGGGACTGCATTTGCATTTGCATTGCATATAGGATGGGAAGAAGCACCAAATCAAGAAGACATCTGTTCTGTGGTGCTGAAACTAGGATCTACATGAGCCACATTACATATTATAGTAGAGGTATCTAAGAAATGGACTAACAGTTTCAGGAAAAATGTGTTGCTACTTGCTACTATCAAATACTTATGAATAGAAGAAAATTAACATCTAAGATTTTAGGGCCTCTTTTCTCATTAAAAGGATTTCTTTGGCCTGTGAAATGCAAGTTAATAAAGACTTAATAAGGCCTTCATCCTTTATCAATTATTTCATGAAGAAATTTAGACACTTTTCATATTTTTATTTTTTTTACTCAGCCTAAAATGTCTTATATTAATAGGGCATGACCTATTTTAGCAATAGACGTACAATTGATTATGAGCTGTGTAACACAGGCTTCAAGTGTATAAAAGGAATCACTAAAAGAGAAAGAAGAAAAAGCCGGAAGCAGTATGTAATGTAATGAAATAACTTCTGTGCAGTTATACGTTTGTAATTCAATGATACATAACATATGGTAGAGACATCAGTTACTCTATACAGTAAACCTTTTTTTCCATGGGTAAACTTTTTTCCTCAACTCCATGTCCAAAAGGCAAAAAAACAAAAAAAAGAAAAAATTGTATTCAGATTAACTTTTGGCCGCTTATCATAGTCTGTGCAACTCACTAGTAACATTAACAAAAATATCTTCTGTGCATGGAATTGTAAGGCCTCCCATGGGATGACTGAAGCCAAATTCTTCCTCAGCCATACTTAACAGCTCTTGAAATGAAGGCTGATTCAGCAATGACACTGGTACCACAAATCTCTTCTTCACACCCTTTCCTACATATACAGCAAAGTATCCTTTAGGCACGTCCATTGATTGATTTGGAAACATATTGGATCGGCGAAGAAGGTGTTTAGCACTCAAGACACTAGGCAAACGAATAGCCATGTCACTGGAGTATAATAATATAACTTGAAAGAAGTTCTTGTTGTTCAGAATCAAAAGTGAGTTGGATGAAGAAAGTTTAGGATATGCTGTGTATTTATAGATAGATGAATGGGTGAGGAAGAATAAGTGGTGTATATGAAATTAGGCTTGGATTATTGGTGTGAGACATAAAAACTTAAAAGATCACATGGTGTGTAGTCCAACTTATTAGCAAAGACTTGATCTTTTTAATTTGATGTATAGATATAGGATCATTTCTGAGAGAACACCTGTATGTGGCCTACAAAATTAATGTAACAGATGTAGATAGCAAAGTCAGTGGTCAATTTTAAGGGAATTGAGAAAGAGGATAGCATTCAAGTTTTGTTTTTGGTCAGCAATGACATTCAAATTCAAGATAATATTTTCTGGACAAGGAGATATAAATGGGCCAGAGAGACCAAGTTTGAATTCCATTTGGGTGCGGTGCCAACCACTCTTTTGTAGGATGGAAACTACTCAAATGCATCTGTTCTGATTATTTGCCAAGCAACACGTGTGAAGATTTGTAGTTTTAATAATCTAATCACAAAGCAATTTCATGATAAGTTATTTCCTTTTCAAATTCACGCAGTTTTTAGTTTGGATTCATTGGACACAAACGACAGATCTATAGGGCCTCACTTTAAAGTCATGAACCCCTTTCTTAGGATTGTTTTCCAGTTCTCTTCGCTAGACAGGTCAAACAACTTAAGTTAGATACTGAAATGAAAAGATATGTGTGTTCCTAATTTTGTTTATACAAGGCTTTACAGAACACACTAGCTAGTAGAACTTTATGAATCTAGACTCTTGCTTACTACATAAGGCAATAATAATACATTCCAAGTGGATTAGTGCCATCATCACTTTGTGCTCCATGTCAAGTTCTAAAGCAGCTGCTGAGAATGAAATAGGCGGACAACTGTGAATGAGACTTATGAGTTACAATTGCAAATGGGAAACCATCTGGTCAATTGAAGAGGCAAAGGATAATATTCATGGTTCAGTGTTTTATTTTATATATGCTATGCTATTGCTGTTTCTTAACAATAAGATCTAAATAAATTGACTATTAAAGCTAAGCAAATGTACGGGAAAGTTCCATTTAGCAGTTCCTTGCGACTTTTGACATGAATTAATGCTCTACTGTTAAAACTATTCATAATTGGGTCAAGTATGGTGAACTTGAACTCTATTATTATTTGTTGGGCTTAGCTTGTGTTTGGCTAGTTAAATGTGTGTCAATATTAGTGGCCATATCGCTATAGTGAAGACTAATTAATTGATTATTACTCATGCAATCAAGTCCTAATAACATATGTTAAGTGCAATTTCTATTGCCTTGTTACACAATAATCTTCTATTAGTAAATACTATATATGTATATTAGTGTCAAAT
Source organism: Cyamopsis tetragonoloba (assembly GCA_037177725.1). Classification (NCBI taxonomy): domain Eukaryota; kingdom Viridiplantae; phylum Streptophyta; class Magnoliopsida; order Fabales; family Fabaceae; genus Cyamopsis; species Cyamopsis tetragonoloba. The sequence continues at coordinate 86,239,110 of CM074119.1, forward strand.
TTTTCTGTGGCTCTAATTTTTATTTTTGTTTATTTTATTTTTAAATTTATAATTATGTGGTTATTATTTTAGTTATGTTAATAACCACAATTCATCTAGTAGTTTATTTTCTTTTGGTGTAGCGATATAAGCATAACATGTAGTGTTCCACATAATCAATTTCATATTCACTCTTACAAATCCAATTCTTACATTTCACATTCAGTAGAAACAATTCTTTCCACTCTACAAAATTCTCATTGTCTTATATAGTCTTTTATATTTTTTCTTCTCTTAATTCTTAATTGTTTGCGATCTCGTACTTCTGCATAGTGCTTATAGCGTAACAAGTGGTATCTAGAGCACTTATTCAATCAAGAATTTATTATGTCAACTGTTACCAAATTTGACATTGAGAAGTTTGATAGCAAAATTAGTTTTGCTATCTGGCGTGTCCAAATAAGAGTCGTTCTTACTCAAAACGGATTAAAGAAAGCTTTGGATGGGAAATCAAAGAAACCGACTTCCATGATTGATGAGAAATGGGATGGGTTGGATGAGAAGGCGCTTTTGGCAATTCAACTTTGCTTGTCCAAAGAGGTTCTTCGTGAAGTAGCTAGTGAAAATACTACTGCGGCAATATGGGCCAAATTGGAATCTTTATATATGACGAAGAGTCTTGCAAACAAGCTTCGTCTTAAAGAGCGCTTGTATACTATCCGTATGCCTGTAGGTACTTCTATTCAATCTCATCTCGATGAGTTTAATACTATAGTTATGGATCTGGCAAATATTGATATTTCAATTGATGATGAAGATAAAGTTGTTTTGTTGATTGTCTCCTTGTCGTCCACCTATAAACATTTCAAAGAAATAATGTTGTACGGTAACAATGACACATTATCCTTTGAAGATGTTAAATCAAATTTATTGTCTAAAGAAAAATTTGATCTTGAAGTTCATTCTGAAGAAAAAGGTGAAGGATTAAGTGTTAGGGGCAAAACTCTAGAAAAAGGGAGTAGCAGTTTCAAAAAGTCCAGGTCCAAATCTAGAGGATACAAAAATGACAAAACTTGTTATTATTGCAAGAAATTTGGACATGATATTTCTGATTGTTTTATATTGTAGAAAAAAGAAGAAAAAAAAAATCTCACCAACCTGCCGAGGCTGCTAATATTAAAACCGATTCTGACAGTGATTTATTATCAGTTGTTACTTTTGAGAAAAGGAGTAAAACCAAATGGATTCTTGATGTACTTTTCACATGTGTCCTTATAAGGATTTGTTTACACATATGGATTCTTGAAATTGTTGATAGTGGTGTTGTCTTGATGGGAAATGATGCCCAATGCAAGGTTGCTGGAATTGGTACAATTCAAATCAAGACTCATGATGGTATTATACGTACTTTGACTAAAGTTCGTTATGTTCCTGACTTAAAACGTAACTTGATTTCTCTTGGCACCCTTGAGTCTCTTGGGTGCAAATACTTAGTTGAAGGTGGAGTTTTGAAAATATCAAAATGTGCCCTTATTTTGATGAAAGCTAACCGTATTGGTAGTTTATATGTCTTGCAAGGTTATGTTGTGACAGGTTCAATTGTTGTATCTTCTTCGTTGTCTAATACTGACGTCACAAAATTATGGCACATGTGCCTTGGTCATATGAGTGAAAAAGGAATGCACTTACTGAGCAAGCAAGGTTCCCTCGATAAACATGACATTGGTAAGTTGGAGTTTTGTGAACATTGCATTTTTGGGAAGCAGAAAAGAACTAGTTTCTCTACTGCAACTCATCGCACTAAAGACATTCTTGATATATTCACTCTGATCTTTGGGGTCCTGCTAAGGTTCCCTCTCATGGTGGACGTCGCTATATGATGACAATTATTGACGATTTTTCCTGTAAGGTTTGGGTTTACTTTTTAAGGCATAAAAATGAGGTCTTCCCCACTTTTAAGAAGTAGAAAACTCTTGTTGAAGTCCAAACAAGGAAAAAGGTTAAAAAAACTCAGAACAGACAATGGGTTACAATTTTGTAAAAGTGACTTTAATGAGTTCCATGCAGAGCATGGTATTGCTAGGCATAAAACAATTCCAAGTAAGCCCCAGCAGAATGGTGTTGCTGAACGCATGAACAGGACTTTACTTGAAAGAGCTCGTTGTATGCTCTCAAATGCTGGGTTATGGAATCGACGTGATTTTTGGGCTGAGGCAGTATCTACTGCATGTTACTTAGTCAATCATTCTCCACACACGTTACTTAATTTCAAAGTTCCAGAAGAAATTTGGTCAGGTAATCCAGTCGATTATTCAAATTTGAGGATTTTTGGATGTTTTACATATGCACATGTTAGTGATGGTAAATTAGCTCCGAGAGCTATTAAGTGCATATTTCTTGGTTATGCATCTGAGTCTAAAGGATATCGTTTATGGTGTTCTGATCCTAAGTCACGCAAATTAATTCTCAGTAGAGATGTGACTTTTAATGAGGATGCATTATTATCTTTTGTGACTTCCTCTACTAGTACTAATAATTTGTAGGGTACTAGCGAGAAGGTGGAGTTGGAATTGAAGCCCAGAGTTCCTAATCTCGGTGTTTCATCATCTACCAATGAGTTTAACATTGATGTTCATACTAATGATCAAGATGAAATTGCCACTTCTCCTATTCAGCCGCAGAGAGAGGAGTATACTATTGCCCGAGATAGACCAAGAAGACAAATTAAAATACCAGCTAGATACGCTGATGATAATTTAACTGCTTATGCTTTGTCTGTCACACAGGAGATAAATGATGGTGTTGAACCTGCTAGCTATACTGAAGCTATTTCTTGTGCTGATTCTTCAAATTGGCTAGTAGCTGTGAATGAAGAAATTGAGAGTCTTCATAAGAATGGTACTTGGGCTTTGACAGAGCTTCCAAAAGGCAAGCGACCACTGAGATGTAAATGAGCTTACAAAAGGAAAGAAAGCATTCCTGGGGTTGAAGATCCTAGATGCAAAGCACGGTTAGTTGTGAAAGGTTTTAGCTAGAAGAAAGGTATTGACTTTAATGAGATTTTCTCACCTGTTGTTCGTCATACCTCTATTCGCGTTTTGCTTGCTTTTGTTGCTTTGTATGACTTGGAATTAGAGCAACTTGATGTTAAGACAACTTTTCTACATGGAGAGCTGGAAGAAGAAATTTACATGGAGCAACCCGAGAGATTTGTTGTTCCTAATAAGGAGCATTTAGTTTGTCGATTGAAGAAATCGTTCTAAGGCCTTAAGCAAGCTCCAAGACAGTGGTACAAAAGGTTTGATTCATTTATGATTGGGCAAGGTTATTCAAGAAGTCAATTTGATGACTGTATTTCTTTTAGACAATTTCCAAATGGATCTTTTATATACTTGTTACTTTATGTTGATGATGTGTTGATTGTATCACGTGACAAGTCCTTAATCAGGGAGTTAGAAACTCAACTCAGTAATGAGTTTGATATGAAGAAATTGGGTACAACGAAGAAAATTCTTGGCATGGAGATTCAGAGGGATCGTCAAGCTGGAAAATTGTTCTTATCACAAAAGAAATATATTGAAAGAGTACTTGAAAGATTTAATATGAACAAATATAAACCTGTTTCTACTCCGCTTGCTGCACATTTCAAGCTATCTGTAGACCTTTGCCCACAGACAGATGAGGAGAAGAAGCATATGTCACACATTCCTTATGCTAGTGCTATTGGTAGCCTTATGTATGCAATGGTGTGCACTAGACTAGATTTAGCATATGATGTTAGCATGGTCAGTCGATATATACATAATCCTGGTAAGGATCATTGGAATGCTGTGAAATGGATTTTTCGGTATCTAAAAGGTACTTATGATATTGGCTTAGTGTTTGATAGAAGTAAGACTATAACCAATGATGTTGTAGGTTTTGTTGATTCAGACTATGGTGGTGATCTTGACCGTAGAAGATCTCTTTCTGGTTATATCTTTGCTCTCTGTAATGGTGCTATCAATTGGAAAGTGACTCTTCAGTCTATTCCTGCATTATCTACAACTGAGCAGAATATGTTTCAGCTACAAAGGGTGTGAAAGAGGCTCTTTGGCTTCGTTGTTTAATAAATGAACTTGGTCTTGCACAAGATACTCTTGTTGTCTTTTGTGATAGCCAGAGTGCTATTCACTTAACCAAGAATAACCGTTATCACAACAAGACCAAACACATTGATGTGAGATATCATTTTATACGAGAAATTGTTGTTATTGGTAAAATTGTGGTAGAAAAGATTCACACATCTGATAATCCCGCAGACATGCTAACCAAGCCTCTACCAAATGCCAAGTTTCAACATTGTTTGAATTTGATTGGTCTCTACGGTGTTTGAAAACATAATTAGTCAAATTCGAGCCAAGGTGGAGATTGTTGAGCAAGTAATGCTCAATTTCCTTGTGGCTCTAATTTTCATTTTTGTTTATTCAATTTTTAAATTTGTAATTACGTGGTTATTATTTTAGTTCCGTTAATAACCACAATTTAGCTAGTGGTTTATTTTCTTTCAGTGTAGCTATATAAGCATAACATGTAGTGTTCCACATAATCAATTTCATATTCACTCTTATAAATCCAATTCCTACCTTTCACATTTAGTAGAAACAATTCTTTCTACTCTACAAAATTCTCATTGTCTCATATAGTGTTTTATATTTTCTCTTCTCTTAATTCTTAATATTTTGTGATCTCACGCTTCTCCATAGCGCTTACAAGGTAACAGTATAAAGGAGACTACAATGATATTCTAAACTTGGAATTGTAGTCAAAACGGCTTTCTAATTCTAACAGATAATGTTGACGACAAGTCCATGTGAAGAGCACGGGAAGGAAGTTCTTGTGCTTTTAGTCTCCATCTCAGTCTCACACCTCCAAAAATCTTTTGATATATATCACAAGAAAAAGAAAATAATGCAACTTACCAATTAATTTGTGACTGAGACTGACGTTATTCTAATCTCTGAACAATCATTAGTACATACTTCCCTTTTACCATTTTCAATTCAATTTGCGCAGCTTACTATAGGGTGGCAATTTTTTTAAGTAAGTTTCATTCCTGGTTGCCTTTATGTTTACACATTTATTTATTTACTGGGGGCTCATACTGAAAATTTCATATTAATCTTATGACTTGTTTCGAAACTCCAATGACGTGTCAAGCAAATAAAATCTTTTTGGGCTAAGGAAGGTTAACTTTATTTTTTTTTCAAATTAATTGGTATGTGATTTGCTTGGTGACTGAGCCATAAGTGAAACACTACCATAGTTTATTAGAATAATAGACTTATCAATTTATTGGGCCTTCTGTATATTGGGCCTAGTTTTATTTCTGTTACATCTCTAACTTAATTTTCCTTTCTGTTACATTAAGTTAGATTAGTTAGTTTTAATCACATTCTGTATATAAACAATTCTCTTAGCTTTTGAACAGTTGAGTTGATCAATAAAATTTGTTTTTAGTGAAGCTTTCGCAGCAAACATGTTTTGCGTTCTTGCTTTCTGCTTTGCGATACCTAAGATGGTATCAGAGCTTATTCTAGATCCGTTTGTTGGCCCCCCCGTGTTGTTGGGTGTGTTATTGGTGTTTGTTAGTCCCGTATTGTTGGGCCACCCGTTTGTTTGTCTATCCGTGTTTGTTCACGCTCTAGCTGCGTAGTGCTGGGCGTGAGGGGGCGTGTTAGAAGTCCCACATCGGCTAGTGATATGGCCATTGTTGAGTTTATAAGGGTGTGACAATCCTCCTCCTATGAGCTAGCTTTTGGAAGTGAGTTAGGCCCAAACCCAAATTGTAAGATGGTATCAGAGCCTGGTTCATCGAAGGTGCTTCCGCTGCACACCTCCTCGCTGAAACTTCCTTTTGATCGACCATGGCGAATCCCGCCCAAACCTTTCCCTCGAACCAGAGCTCAGATCATCTCGTCAATCCGTCAAACCCTCTATTCCTACATCCAAGTGAGAATCCATCGTTCGTTTTGGTTACTCCTCCTCTCACTGAGCGAAACTATCACGATTGGATCCGAGACATGCTTTGTGCTCTTGAATCAAAGAATAAAGAGTGTTTCGTCGACGGATCTTTTCCTTCTCCGCTTATCTCCGATCCTTTGCGTGAGGCATGGCGCAGGTGCGATCGAATGGTCAAATCGTGGCTTATGCGCTCCATGTCCCCTCCGATTGCTTGTTCGGTCAGCTATTTTGAAACCTCAGCGGAAAATTGGAAAGATATCCGTGATAGGTTTTCTCACGGCGACAAATTTCGCATCGCCGATTTACAAGAAGACATTCACATCTGCAAACAAGGTGACTCCTCTGTCTCAGACTATTTTACTCGATTAAAGAATCTTTGGAAGGAGCTCGAGATGTTTCGATCTCCTCTTGTTTGTTCCTGTGCGTCTCCATGTGCGTGTGGAATCCTTTTCACTATCAAGAAAGAGAGGGAAGATGACTACATAATCAAATTTCTCAGAGGTCTGAACGATGAATTCTCCCAAGTACGCTCTCAGGTAATGTTGATGGAACCCATGCCATCTTTATCCAAAACCTTTTCTCTCGTTTTGCAGCAGGAAAGGGAATTTGGCACTCCACTACCTCCAAATCCAGCTCTGCAATCTACTGCATTTGCAAATTTTGTAAGTGAAAATACCAAACCTCTTTCATTCAACCGAGGTTCTACCAATAGCTCCCGTGGTGGTGGACGCGGTGGAAGAGGAGGAGGAGGTCGTGGAAACAGAATTTGTACTCACTGTGGCAAGAACAATCGTACCATTGACACTTGCTTCTTTATCCATGGATTTCCTGAGGGTTACAAAAAGCCTAACAAGACCTCTACATCTCCCAAACTATCAGTTAACCTTACTGAGATTGACCCAAATGTGACTCCTCAGGGTGCTCCTCCTGAAGGGAATTCTCAACATGACCAACTTAATTTTCTGAAAGAGCAATACCAGCAAATCCTGACATTTCTTCAGCAGTCCAAAGAGGCTTCTTCCTCAGCCAACAACATTCAGAGCTCCATTGTGAATTCTATGACAGGTAACCTTCATATCTTCCTTTTTGGATATTAGACAGTGGCGCAACCGATCACATATGTCCCTCCAAAAATTTCTTCATCAAATTAAACTCTATAAAGCCTATTCCAATTAGACTCCCAAATAAATCGGTTGTTTCTGCACAATTTTCTGGTACTGTTCAATTGGGAAACTTAATTCTCACAAATGTTCTATATGTGCCTCAATTTGATGTTCACCTAATTTCCATTTCTAAGCTAACTGATGATCCCAAATATGCTATCCTGTTTTCAAATAACATTTGTGTTCTCATGCAGCACATGCCATTGAGGATGATTGGACTAGCTAGGAAGCAACATGGGCTTTTCTATTACAATTCTTGTAATGACTTGGGTTTTCCTGTTCCCAAAATACATAATGAATCAATTTCACAACATTGTATTTTCAATAATAACAATATGCAAACTTCTTTGTTGTGGCACATGAAACTTGGTCATGCATCTAATAAAGTGATGAATCAAATTTGTGTTCAAAATCCCAATATTCCTTTTCATTCTTTTAACAGTTCTGACATCTGCCATTTTCCCGACAAAAACGTCTTCCCTTTCCTCATAGTGATAGCAAATCTTCCAAGTTTTTTGAACTCATACATGTAGACATATGGGGACCTTTACACATCACTTCCTTAGAGGGTCACAAGTATTTTTTAACTGTTGTCGATGATTTCAACAGATATACATGGCTGCATCCTTTAAAATCTAAAGCTGATGTCCGTAGTACTTTACAAAAAATTATTTTAATGATTGAAACTCAATTTGATTTGAAACTTAAGAAGCTTCGTTCTGATAATGGTAAAGAATTTCTCATGACAGATTTTTATGAAACTAAAGGCATATATTACTTGAAACAAGCTTCAAGGCAATGGAATCAGAAATTAACATCTGCTCTGATTTACTTGGGGTACATTCAGAGTTATGTAGATCCTTCACTTTTTGTCAAACTGACTTCCACCTCTTTTACCTTGTTTACGTTGATGATGTTGTTTTAACTGGCACTAATCTTGCTGAAATTTCTGCTGTCAAGAGTTACTTGCACAACTGTTTTCGAATCAAGGACTTGGGACTTTTGCGTTTTTTTCTTGACCTTAAGGTAGCTCGCTCACAGAAGGGGATCTTCCTCAATCAGCGTAAATACTGCTTGGAGCTAATTGCTGAGCATGGCTTAACTGGCTGCAAGCCTTCTAGTACTCCCATTGATCCTTGCACCAAGCTGTTAACTGAAGATGGCAATTTACTTCCGGATCTCACTCTTTACTGTAGATTAATTGGTCGTTTATTATATCTTACTAACACCAGACCAGATCTCAGTTTTGTGGTTCAGCATCTCAGCCAGTTTGTTGCCTCTCCTCGTGAACCTCACATGATGGCTGCCATGAGGATTATCAGGTATCTTAAAGGAGCCCCTGCTCTTGGACTTTTCTATTCCGCTGCTTCAGATTGCCGGGTGTAGGCCTTTTCCGACTCCGATTAGGCCACGTGCCCCAACACTAGACATTCCATTACTGGCTTTTGCGTCTTCATTGGAAAATCTCTGGTTTCATGGAGATCCAAGAAACAATCTACAGTTTCGCGCTCTTCCAGTGAAGTCGAATATAGGGCCTTAGCCTCCCTGACATGTGAGTTGCAATGGCTTTCTTATCTTTCAAAAGATCTCCATGTTCCTTTTCCCAAACCTTTCTCTGTTATCTCCAGTCGGCCATCCATAATGCGAAGAACTCTTCTTTCCACGAAAGAACTAAACACGTGGAGGTAGATTGTCACCTGATACGTATGAAGCTTCAGGAAGGACTTCTTCATCTGTTTCATGTCAAGTCTTCCTCACAGCTTGCTGATTTATTCACCAAGGCCTTACATGCCCGATACTTCTCTAACGGAATCTCCAAGCTGAGCATAATAAACATACACTGCTCACCTTGAGGGAGGGTATTAGAATAATAGACTTACCAATTTGTTGGGCCTTCTGTATATTGGGCCTAGTTTTATTTCTGTTACATCTCTAACTTAATCTTCCTTTCTGTTACATTAAGTTAGATTAGTTAGTTTTAATCACATTCTGTATATAAACAATTCTCTTAGCTTTTGTATAGTTGAGTTGATCAATACAATTTGTTTTCAGTGAAGCTTTCACAGCAAACATGTTTTGCGTTCTTGCTTTCTGCTTTGCGATACCTAAGATAGTTGAAATTCAACCTTCCCATCTTGACAGCGGGAATTCTGGTTTTAACTTTTATATGGCCTCATGATAATCAGTATCACTGATGTAATCTTGAAGCCGCGTAATCTTCTAATGCACAATATCCTTACAGTGGGCAACGGGCTTGTGTTTTTGCATTCTTGTATTTGACAAAACAATAGCAGAGAATTTTGCAAAATCATAACATTCTCATTCACATAACTTTTTTTTTATAATTAAGGGTGAATACAAGAAAATAAAATGAATAAAGAAAGAAAGGCCTTCTGTACAAAGTTTCTCAACTATCCTATGTTGGGATCTTTTGCAGTATGAATATAATCATAGCCGGTTCAAGCGAGAAGCTATATGCAAGAACACATCTTCCTTGCATGGAATTGTCAGACCACCTGCGGGATGACAGTAACCAAACTCCTCTTCGGCATGGCTAAGCAATTCTTGAAATAAAGATTCATTCAAGAACGATACGGGAATCAAGAACCTCTTCATTTGGTCTCCAACATAGACTGCAAGATAGCCTTTTGGCACCTCCATTACCTTGTAAGATGCTTGGCTTGCACTGAATGATGATCGTCTACTACCAGGTAAGCGAAAACCCATTGTTGTTTTTTTGTTTCTTCCCTCACTGAACGAGAGAAATTAAAGATCTCTAAGAAGTAGTAAAGAAAGAAGTGAACTTGTATTCTGATGTTTTAGTAATAGAATGATTTGTGTTGCTTGTGAAGCCAATGATGGATATATATAAAAAAAAAAGTGTGGTGGAAATAGTTTTCTATGAAATGGAATGGTGAATGAATGAATTATTCATTGAGAGACAGGACCGGGCTCATTAAAGATCACATGGTATTGTCTCAAAGGCCTTCTTACATCAAGGACTGCATGAGCATGACAAATGAGATTAAATGCCCCACCATTTGGAAATTAGCTAGGCCTATGAAAGAGATTACCTGTTTCAGACAGTTTTAGACATATCAAATATTTTGTTCTCGTTTATACACGGCAACTGATAGCTATTAGTACTTGAAATTCAACCTCTAAAGTCTAAACCGTGAAATCTAATTGGAAACCGTTACATCATGGTGTTTGGAGTGAACCTCTTTAAACGCATTGTTCTAATTCTAACAATTATTTCTCATAGATTACACGATATATGATTACTAGTGTCATAAATAGAATGATAAATTATAATAAGGGCATCATAACTATAATAAGCAGTAAAGCATAAAATGTTAAATGCTTAGTCTTTCAGGTAAACTAGAACTAGTGGCCATATGGACAGCTCATAATGTTTGAACCAAAATTGAAAGGATCCCTAACATTGCAGACTTGAGACTGATTTATTTAATTATATCTAAAACCAATCAATTTAAAATTAGTCAATGCATTGTCTTCTCCTTAAATACTTTATGAGATTTTTAGAAACCCAACTTGAACTAACCATTAGAGTTCTTACTTATCTTTAAGTTTAGGGATCTGATATTTTGTGGCTGCAATGATATTGTACTGATGGAGGCTTAAAGCATATCAAAAAGTTTGTGAGCTTGGATATGATGCCATTTTCTTTTTTGCGAATAAAACCATAAGAACAGCAATTAACAGATAGCAATGATCCATAAGTCACTTCCCTGGGAAGAATCTTTTGCTATAGAATCAGGTCACTGAAATTCAGGGGAACAATCAACCTTGATTTTGCTCACAGATAGTACCTTGCAACTGAAACTATTAATCAGGCAAAGCATAACAATTCTTAGTTTCTTTCTTTTTCTTTTTCTTTTTAAAAAAAATAATAAAGGAAATTCCCAAGTTATGTAATTCATAAACAAGAATTCATAAACAAGAACATGGAGGAGCCAGTTGAGTTGTTGAATACTTTTGTGTCATTGTAATTAGATAGGAAAAAAAAGACAACAAAATCTGTTTTTGAATCTGTCTTGCAGATGAACAACCTTTACCCATTTCCCAAGAAAGGGAAGAAAAAATCTTTACAATTCTAAAAGATGCCAATTATACAAAATGTTCCTACTAATCTATGTGAGTCCCCTACGGTATAAGATTTATAGCCCATTCAAGTGGGAACTAATATGCAAGAAGACATCTTCTGTGCAAGGAATTGTGAGATCACCCATTGGATGATCATATCCAAATTCTTCTTCTGCTAGACTCAGCAAATCTTGAAATGAAGTTTCGTTCAAGTATGATGTGGGGATCACAAACCTCTTCATTTTTTCTCCAATGTACACTGCAAGATAGCCCTTTGGCACATTCACGGCCTTTGAAGATGCTTGGCCACTAGTAAATGAAGCCCTTCTGAGAGCAGGAAAACGGAAACCCATTTGAAATGTTTAGAATAACAAGCTAAACTTATCAAGTTAAAGAATGTATCTAAGTCTTATGCTTGAGTATGCAATTGAGTTGTGTTGATTGTGGAGGAAGATGGTGTATTTATAGTTTTAACTTCTCAACTGTTTCTTCTTGAAATGCACTTCCAAGAGAAATAATTGCTAAAAGATGAGGTCCATGAGATGAGAGATGATGTTGTCTTAGATGTCTGTGTCAAGGATTAATAAGTTCAATAAGAGAGCAAACCCCACCTTATGAACAATAGGTCAATACAGTACCCGCCTGAAATCAAACAAGGTGTGCTCAACTTAAACTTGATGCTTGTTCAATGGCTACTCATATTTCTATAGACATGCATTAGACATGTCACGTGTTATCTTCATACTGATAATAGAGTTCAGTGATGATATATGGCTACCAGGAAGTCTCTTCTCTTCTTGACGAATTCTAAGGCACTTGATGGCTATAGGTCATAAATGTTAGGAGGCACCAGGGACCTCCACCACCCTGCAGAAGATCACATGATATTGTCTTAGAGGACTTAATCAAGTATTGGATGATTGCTTAAGACTTAAGAGAGAAACTCAGTGTGTGTCCCACATTCAGGAAGCTATGCCAAATAATGCCAACATGGGACCATTTGAATGTGAGAGAGGTATCTAAAGATAAGATAACCTAACAATTATTTAACTGTTGTATTAACATGGTTTCTCTAGTTTCAGACATGCTTAAAGAAACTCACATTTTCGTCATAGATAGATAGTTGTTGCTACTTGCTTGCTAAAGGATGCAACAAAATCTCGTGTGCGTCTATTAAATCACAGTATTCAGATTTCAGAGGCAATAAGAAGCATGTTTTCCATCTTATCAAATATCCTTGCCTAAATGTGTCAAATTTCAAAACAAATCCTTAAAGGAATACTAGTTATGATAAGTCACTACAACAAGTGAGCCAACTTCTACATTCATGCAGTGAAATTTTTTACCAACATCCTACAACAAAACAAAAGCAAGAGGTGTAGCAAGATCAGTGTTAGTGTCAGCCATCTGATTCAAAAAAAAATGTTTTGGACTTTATCCAACTTCCAAGATGGAAAGACAAAACTAGTCTTAAAGTGTACTGCATTTTTGTGTCCAATTACTTATTCGTTTTTTGTTTCATTTCAAATACAGCATACAGAAAGTGGTCTCTACTCCACAATTGGTCGCATAATCTGAGAAATATTAAAGGTCAATGTATTTTGAGTTAGCTGTGTCAAAAAATTGGAATGAATTGCTATTGATTTTTGTGTGGAATGATGCTTCTTCCAAGTCATTTGGGAAGTTAGATCTCATGGCATTATGGGTAGGTGGCAGAATCAGAGTATAGATGTACAGAAAATAATGTAGAATCAGTTGTAATCAAAATATGTGAGATGACATACATGACATGTACAATACAAGTGAGTTGTGTCTAGCATTACTCATGAGTTGCTACAAGATGTTACAACCGAATCATGATCGCAATAATATCGAAAAGAAAAAATATCAAGAATCATAACTCTTTTCCTTGGTTGAAACCTAGTAGAAGTATATACTTGTCACAACGACAGATCCATGTGAAGAGCACGGGGAGTATGCCCTCCATTTTCAATTTTCATACATCATCACAAGAAGAATAATGCAACTTACTTACTCGTATCATATCAATTATTGGTAATATCCCTTTACTCAGGTTTAATTCAATTTGCGCATGTTACCGTAGGCGTAGGTAGGGTCACAAATGTTTTCACCTCAGGGCTGGGGCTGGGGTTGGAGTTGAAAATATTCTCACATCACATGGCACTGAAATTTTCATATTAACTGTTGATTTTCTTCTACTGTCTTGCTTGGAATGATTTGTGTTGCTTGTGACACAATAGCTCAGTCCGCAACTTATCTCAGTGTGATGGAATTCCTCAAATCCCTTGGTTAATCTATCTCACTTTTGTGTTTTATAGCCCTTCTAAAAGAGAACGGTAGGTTAAGAAAAAAACCTTGCCGCAAGGAATTGTGAGACCATCCCATCCGTTAGATGATCACATGAAAATTCTTCTTCAGCTTGAATTGGTATTTCTTGAAGTGAAGATTGGTTTTAAGTATGAAATGGGAATAGCAGACCACTTCATCTTGTTGTCACTGACATACACTGCTACATCGATAGTTTTATTAGTTAGCCCTCCCCAGTAGCAAAGGTAAAATTGAACCTGACCAAAAGAAGAAAAAAAAATATGCATATAGTCCATGAGAAGGTTGTGTATATCGTCGCATTCGTTGGTTGATAAGAATCTCATGAAAGTTGGAAAAGTTGGAGCAGCTTTAGTAATTAACTATTTAGCTTACTTGCTCTGAGCCTTAAACAGTATCAAAAGTCTGTGAGCTTATAGCCTTAGATGCAAGGCAATTTATCAACAATGAAGAGATCTGCATTTGGCAGAATGTCTTATTAGACCTATAAATGTAGAATTATTGATTGGCCAGAGACATATTAGGATTAAGGAAATATGAAATAAGAGTGCATAAGTGGTACTGAAATGTGGAATTTCATATACACAGTGTGTTATGGTTTCTTTTCTTTTTCATGGAATTACCAGTTTTAGTAAACAGTTGCATACAGGAGCCAGTCTAGTTGTTGAATACAGTCCAATTATGTATTATGATTAGACAAAAATAAAAAAGAAGACATAATCTTTTCCTGAATTTGTCATCCAAATGGACACCCATTTCCCAAGAAAGGGAAAGAAAAAATGTTTACAAGTTTAAAAGATGCATGTTGTACAAAATGTTACTACTAATCTATGTCAGTCTCCTAATGTTGTAAGATTTATAGCCCTTTCAAGCGAGAAGTAATACATAAGAAGACTTCTTCGGTGCAAGGAATGGTGAGACCACCCATTGGATGATCATATCCGTATTCTTCCTCTGCTTGACTCAACAAGTCTTGAAATGAAGGTTGATTTAAGTACGACATAGGGATCACAAACCGCTTCATTTGCTCTCCAAGTCCAACATATACCGCAAAATAGCCCTTTGGAACATTCACAGATTTTGAAGATGCTTGGCTACCAGTAAATGAAGCCCGTCTAATTGCAGGTAAACGGAAACCCATTTCAAATGTTTCTAAAAACAAGCTGAAGTTATGAAATTTAAGAAGAATTATCTATGTTTTGATGCTTGAGTATGCAAATGACTTGTGTTGGTTGTGAAGGAAGGTAGTGTATTTATAGTTTTTAGGAGTTTCTTGAAATCCATTTGCTAGAGAAATGGTTGCAAAAGGATGGGCTCCATGAGATGAGGTATCACATGCTGTTGTCATAGATGTGTCTCTCAACTCTCAAGGATCAACAAGTTCAATTAGAGTGCAAACCCCACCTTCTGAACGAAAGGTCAATAGAATACCTACTTGGAATCAAATGAAATATGTCAATGCATGATCAATGGCAACACGTTACGTGTTCTGAAAAGGAATTAACGTGTTACGCGTTATGTATTTTTTTTAGAGTACTCATATTTCTATAGACATGCATTAGCCATTAGACATGTTACGTGTTCTCTTCATTTTGATAAACACAGCTCAATGCTGATATATGGCGACCAAAAACTCCATTATTTGATGAATTCTAAGGCAGTCAATAACTTCAGATCATAAATGTTAGGAGGTAACAAGGAACATTTATCAAGGGCTTGATTACTATTCACTAGTCATCGTGACTTGGAGGTGTTAAATTAAATAAAATTGCAAGACAACACTCCTGAAGATAATGATATATGTTTGGACCCACACGTTGAAAAATACTATTCTGAAAATTGAATTCATTAGATCTTCTTATACTTAATTTTAAATGTTTGATAAATGTAGTCTTTTAAAGATAGTCTTGCAAACAACTGCATTCATAAGATCTTTAACTTAATCTCAAATCTGTAACTTGCATGTTCATGTTAGTTTCTTTCCCTGCGTAGAAGAATAATAAGCTAGTCGAACCTGAATTCATGAACCTCTGTTAAATTAGCTTGGACTGTTTCCTTCCGAGATATTGAAACACTAAATGTTTGGGTAACGCTTAGGTGTATTTGAAATAAATATCCTCCAGAACAGACCCACATTTTATTCTTTGACTCTTTTTTTTTTATATCAATCTTTGATTTTTGGTTTTTTTCTAAAAAGAGGCTGTGACCCTGTAGTAAAAGAAGCATAGGTTTGGCTTCAACGCTAAACTATAGTTTCTAATTCCAAAACAATTATGACAGTCAATTAATGATGTTTATGCAGTAAATTGTGTTTCCAAACTAATTGAAGTTTGGCTATGTCTTATGTTACTTTTGTAAAATTAACCAAAATATGTTAGTTGAGGTGAACCAGAAAACCACTGGTTGCTGCTCCAGAAACAACTAACAAGAGTATAAGACATCTGATGATGCAGTTTGATGAGGATAATGTGAAAGAAGCCATGACCCTTAGGAAATGAGGCTGAATTTTCATAGCAGATAGAATGGGAAGAGTTACCAAACTATGAAGATATTTTTTCTGTGGTGTTAAAAAGTCAGGAGATGAGCCAAATATTATTGAAGATTATCTGACAAGTGCAAAAGGCTGTTTCAGGTCTTGGTGTTTTCCAAGTTTTGCTATCATACACATAGTTTGTATTTTGTAGTACGATAGAGCAGCAATAACAACCATTATCAGGTCAGTTTTGGTCAATATCTCCCAAAGAATTACTACTCTCAAATAGAATCAGATACATGTTAACTGAGGTTGGATAATGATACTTCATGTATTAGGATTCACGGAGATTTGGCAGAGACTAAAATGTTGTAAAAATCTTCTTGTAACTTTCTCATTATGATAACATACTTCTTTCCTCTTTCAAGAGGATGGAAGAAAACAAAATGAAAAATCCAAAGAAAGTTCCTCCTGTACAAATTTGTCTCATCTATTCTATCTTGGTCTCCTTAGCACGAGTTACAACCCATTCAAGCGAAAAGTGAGGTTTAGGAACACATCCTCCTTGCATGGAATTGTGAGACCACCGGTTGGATGAAAATATTCAAATTCTTCTTCAGCTTGACTTAGTGAATCTTAAAATAAAGGTTGATTAAAGATGCCCTTTTGGGACTTCAACCCCCTTGGATGGTGTTGCTCTTCTAATACCAGGTAATTTGAAACCCATTGTTATGTTGATTGATACAAGGAACTAAAGTAATACTTGATATTTTATTATGCAAGAGCAAGAATAGATGCAACTGACTTGTGTTGTCTGTGAATGCTGTGATGAGTGTATATATATATATAGATGAAAGAAGGCTTTGTGGAGAATACTCCCCAATGGATGAGCAGTGGAATTTCCATTTAATGGGGTCTGTTAGGAAATAATGGGTTATAATAGATCACATGATATTGTCTAAGAGGCTTTTTATCTAGGAGACAGTGACTGAATGAATATCAGTGTTGAGCTCCTTCATTTGTGTATATAATATAATGT
Source organism: Cyamopsis tetragonoloba (assembly GCA_037177725.1). Taxonomy (NCBI): domain Eukaryota; kingdom Viridiplantae; phylum Streptophyta; class Magnoliopsida; order Fabales; family Fabaceae; genus Cyamopsis; species Cyamopsis tetragonoloba. Next base: position 86,256,220 of record CM074119.1, read on the forward strand.
TGTATGTGTATAAATAGAGAGAGTAATAGTAGTATTATGATTAATTTAAGTAGAAGAGGCTGAGGAGGCAGTAAGGTGAGGGAGTTGAGAGGTAAGGTTGAGGAAAGCGTCTAGTTTGCAAGGGATAGTGAGACCTCCCATTGGATGATTGAAGCCAAACTCTTCCTCTGCTCTGTTCAGCAATTCTACAAACGAAGGATGCTTCAAATATGAAATTGGAACCACAAACCTCCTCCTCTTCTTTTGAGCCTCATCATCATCATCTCCAACAACATACACTGCTATATGCCCCTTTTTTGGAACATTATTATTCCTCGACTGATGATGATTCCTACTATTACTATGGAGATGTTGCTGCTGTTGCCTCTTGAATATCTTGTTGGCTTGAAGAACCATAAATGGCACCCGAATACCCATAGTATAATATAATGTGAATTGTTGGTGCGTGTAGTGTACCACTTGTACTTGTAGATGATGTAATAATATTTATATATATATATAGAGAGAGAGAGAGAAAGAGTTACGTTTAATTTGGAAATATAATGAAGTGAAGTAGGGGGTTTGGAATTTGTTGTATTTATAGTGTTTAATTAGTGATAAAGGAATGAAATATGATTGAGGAGTTGAGGGTGCAGACTGCAGAGTGATAAAGGAAATGCAGGGCCCACCTCAACCTCATGAAATTCATAAAATGCAGGTCTCATCACAATACATCACGTGGCTCTTACTAGTAGTTAATTAGTTCAATGAAATCAACTCCATTAATTCCACTCCACTTCACTCCAAATTAACTAATTACTAATTAGTATGTAACTTCAAACAATGTGCTGTATGTGCATACATGCTACTACTTTACTGATAAGCCAAGCCCTACGCTGAAAACTAAAAAGGTTCTCATCAGTCACACTCTTCCCATGTGAATGTGAATGTGAATGTGAATGTCATGGCTTAAAACATACATGAAATAATTAAGCACATATATATATATATATAGCTGAGTGCACAGGACCCCATTCACAAAAACTTGGGAATATAAAAGAGATCAGAATATAACAAAGCTCTTTCCTGTCTGTCTCATGGATCGGAGTAGCTGTGAATGATGAAGCAATATTATTTAAAATGTAAGCTCCAAATTCACATACGTACGTACGGTGCAATATGCTAAGCAAATTGTCAGAACAAGGCGTGGGTGGCAAATGCCAATCATGTGGTACTGCATGGATCACTTTGATTATTCATGATTTCTCTGTTAGTTTTCCAATTCAGGATGTTGCGACTGACATTATTTAAGTGAGGAATAAGACCATCTTTTTTCGGACATTAGCATTGACTATTTTCGGACGGTTACGGACACTATTCCGAAAGCTCTATTTCGAACTAGTATGATGTCAATCCCAATATTCTTCAATTATTGTATTCATATTTCATGTTCATAATCAAACCTGGTTGTATTTATTTTTTTTAAGTATTTTTAGCTTTTCGCCCCGAGTATTATAAATACTCTATGGTGTCCAAGATTGAATTAAGCAATTGAATGAGTTTTCCTTTTCAAAATTGAGAGTGTTCTCTCATTCCCTTTCCCTTTAGCTTCTAGCCAGATCATCTTAATTTTTAAAAAATTAATTTTATAAAGTTTTGAGAAATTAATATGACAAATTTTTTTAAAAAAGTTATTAATATGATAGCCAATTGTTTTTAAAAAGAAAAAAAGCTAGTGTAATGAAATATAAAATTTAAAAATTTAAGTTGAGAAATTTTCTGTATAGACGTACCCTAAATTTATAATTTTAGCCCATACAGATCTAATTTAATAATAATGTCAATAATACAAATTGAATTGTCAGGTTGATATAATATGATATACTAATATTTAATTTTATGTAGTTATTTCCCACCGTATTTATTAAGGAAAATATTAAATCTTTTTATTAAATCTTTTTATTCATTTAATTTTGACATGTGTCTTTTATCTTCCACTAAATATTTACTTTTAAAAGATAAATGACACTTATCAAACTTAAATAAATAGAAAAATTTATAAAAAGATTTAGCAAGAAAATTTAACATTATTCATTAAAAGGCGCAGTTTAGATCGAATTTTCCGGATAGTGGGCATGTTAGTGACTTGATGTGTCCGTCATTCACCAAGATCCGGGAATTCCTCAATTATATCATGGATTTGTTTATCCCGTGTAATATTGTACAAGTTAATGAATATAAAGTAAAAAGTCATTATTGGAAAACACAAAAAATTAATGTGATTTAGTTTAACATGCAATTAATATTATGCTTTATTTCTATTTTTAGTTTATTAACATATACAATATTGCACAGGTTAAAAAAACTCTTATATCATTTCTACTTTTCCCCATCATTTCTTTATGTCTATCTTTCAAAAAATAAACCATTAGATGATTTTTGGTACAATTTTGTTCATGTAGAACTTTATAGCATGATATCCGTTTGCAAACTATAAATAGCAAATTTAAGAAAATTTCGTTTTTATATTTGGAGCATTAGAATTTGTGATTATAAATTCTAAAAAATCTCAATGGGGTTTTAACAGGTATTCAAATATATTCTTAGAAGGATTTGGATTTCTTTATGTTTTTTTATCATATTCTTTATGTTACGAGAGAGATAGATATAATAAAATAATATAAAATTTTTTTAATATGTACAATATTGCACAGGTTAATAAATCAAAAATAGAAAGAAAATACAACATTAATTGTATGTCAAAAAAAATCACATTAAGTTTTTCTTTTTTCAATGACTTTTTACTTTTAGTCTCTTAACTTGTACAATATTACATAAATTAAAACACTCAAATAACCATCATCTTATCATCATTAATTAAAAAATTTATTGCATTATCAATCTCATAACATAAACACAACTAGGACATCGTTTGACCCGACTTATTTTAAGCTTATCTTCTCCGGGCCAAACAGAAATACTAATAAGCTCTTAAAATTTTAAGTAGTATTTTTTTTAATAAAGTAAAGAGAGAAAAAAATGAGCTTTAAAATAAGTCACACGAACTTTTGCTTATTTTCCAATCTCTTATTTTCATTAAACATCCACCAATCATCATAACCAAGTCGGACCACCACCCACCGCCACCTGCCACCGCCCGCAGCTATCCTCTGCCGCCCACCGCCGCCGGTCAAATTTTTTTAAAAAAATGAAATTTTCAAACAATTCATGATTTTTTTTAAGCCTCTTATTTTTAGATTTAGTTAAAAATGACTTTTCAGAAGAAAATAAACCGGGATAAACAGTACCTAAATCCTAAATTCATTGTTAAATTAGATTTATATTAATTATTCATCCACATCTTTGGTTGTCTCATTCGTGTTTATATTTATTTAATTTTTTATAAACTATTTTTTAAATTTGTATCCATGGAGACATCATAAAAAACTAAATTCAAAAGTTTTTTTTATTTAAAAAGTATCATTTCTCCATAAATTAAAAATAAATAATAAATATTTATCTTTTATGGTAATTCAAAATATTTATTGAAGTATATTTAATATGTTTTATATTTCTTTTATAGCTTCTTATAGTGTGCACATGAACACCTATTAAAAAAGATAAATATTATCTAGTATTTTTAAGACATTTTTTAATAAGTTAAATGAAGTAAAATATTGTTGATAAATATAGGTTTTTATATTTTTGAGAGACAAAATAACGTACACTTATGATTATTTTTTTAATTCTAATAACCTTATAACAACAAGTACCCTAAAGACATTATTTAGCGAGATTCTTAAAAAAAAAAAAGTTCTATTAATGATATTTGAAATCTAGGTTTTGAATGTGAGAATATAATATTCAGATTGGAAATAAATAATTTTTGCATACCTTTTTTTTATGATATATGCACACCTTTTTAAGACGTTTTTATTTATTTTAATTCAAGAAATAAAAATATAACAAAACACATTGAGAAGGTGACTAGTCAACTATGAGGTGTAGGTAGTGGTAGATGATCTTGTCCTTTAATCACATGTTCAAGGATTATATATCTCGCTCATTGAAATTGAGCGACATTTCATGGTCCTTACAAGATCCATTTTGAGGAAAGAATTAGTCACTGTTTCCAACGGTAGAAACTTTGCTGAGAGAAAAAAACGTGACTCAGCTGACTCATGCATTGCCTCTCGTTAAGTTTATTTTTGTTTAAGAATGGAAGATTTACTAGAAGCTTAGTCAAGTGTGTGTAAGCCCAATATACACGTAGGTGTCACGATAGAGAGAGATTTAATTTTTGTGAGCCCAAAGACTGAGTGGAAAAAGGTCCACATGATGGTTATTTACACTCCATTTTTCTTTTCTTTTTTTTCCTTTTAAATTTTTTACACCAAAATTGCTAGAAGCCCATTTTGTCGCACACCCTTACTATCAGAATTTACTTTCTAGAAAATAGATTAGAATCAGTTGTCAATTCTTTCAAGAAAAAGATGAATCCATGTTTGACGACATTATTTCACTCCAATGGGTTCCTTTCCAAGAGATAAGATTCACCATGATAACATTCGAGGACTTAAAATTGAAATCCTGTTACTAGTTTCATGGTCTTACTCTTGGGAGATTTTGAACAACATGAGATAACACATTGAGGCGCAACTTAAGAATCATCGTATGCAACATCCACTTGTGCAAGCGTTTTTTTTTTCATCAACAAAACTCGAATTCAAGACATTACTTAAGTAACTATGTATCACTAATACTAACTATTTTTTTATTGGCCACTAAAACTGACTATTTGAAAGCTTATCTACAAATTTAGCTGAGATGTATTTTTTTTTCTTTCACAAATTGTTTTGTACTAGACTAAACAATTTTTTTTCACCATTAGAAAACTGAAAGGTTTGTATTGAATGAATTTTAAAAGTGTAAAATTATGAAGCCACTATAATATTATATCGTACTAACAATAAAGATTTAAATAGAATTATAAAAATGAAGATTGAAATAGACAAATAGTTTGTTTGTAATTTTTTGAGGTTGAGTTATTACTTTAACTCTTTAATTTTTGTTTTGTTTTTTTGTCCTTTCTTCTCGTTCTCCCTATTTTTTTGTGTTTTCTAATTGTTCTTTTCCTTTTTCTCTTTTTTGTTCTTCTTTCTCGTGTTTAAAAGAATGACGACTTTTCGAGAGAGGCCATGTTAGAACGTGGAATGGTAGGGCTATGATTTGTGATGGTGTTAGGCGATGGTTTATCATGGTGAAGGGTGGAGCAATGTGGGATTTGATTTGGATGGAAGTGTGGGAGGAAGAGGAGAAGGAGAAAGAAGAAAAATGGAGAAGAATAATGAGGATGAGGGGTGGAAGAGGAGAAAAAGTAGAAAAGAAGGAGGATAAAAGGAAAGAGAAAAAGTTTAGAGAAAATGAGAAGAAGAATGGGTGGTGATGGCAAGTGATGATTGATGGTGGTGTGGGCAGTGAAAAAGAAGGCAAATGAACTCTAATTCTAAACGACGTTGTTATAGATATTATCGTTAAACATTTAAGAGAAAGTTAACGAAAAAGGATAAAAATAAAACAAAACTAAAAAATGAATGACTGATCCGAGATAGAAAAAATAAGTTAAAAAATCAAAAAAAAATAAATTAGAAAATTAAACAATTAATTTAACTTAATTTTAAACTTTAATTATTTTAAATTAAATATATAAAGTTATTAATAAGAGGACCCAAGCGAAAGATAACTTATTAGCATAAAAAAAATACAATCCAACATTTAGATCATAGAAATGTATCTCGTGTAATCATATTCCAAGTCTTATTCTCGCATTTTCCAATGTTAATCACCCATTTTCTTTTGTGATGTGACTATTTTTATTTTAAAAATTAAACCGTTGTAAATTTTTTTATTCATAAAGCAGTGTGGGTTTCTATCTTTAGTTAAATTTGTGTTAATTAATCACCAATTCTATCTATGCTCCTTAATTAGCCTTTTTTGAGTGCTGCATTCATTTAAGTATTTTCCTTATAAGAATTTAGGAACTAAATTTAGGAAAATAGGGTGAAGTGGTTTCTCATGTTACTTTGAAATTATTATTTACTGTTTGATTTTTAATTGGAAAAACTTGATTGGTTTAAAATAAATTTGATTAAAAGTCAGTTTATTACAATAAAATTTACTTTTAGATATTTTTATCTAAAAGTAAATTCTAGGAATTAAATATTGCGTGAATAATTTTTTAAAAACATTTTAAGTACGTGAAGCATGAATTATCTGCAAATTTAATTTACTAAAAGTACTTTGGCTCTAGAGCAATAAACGCAAATCCATTCATGCAAGTGAACGAAATGTAAGAAAAATTTACAAAACATGAAGAGTTGTGTTGTTTATTGAAAAGTTGTGTTGTTTCATTTAAGGATGAAGAGTTGTTTTGTTTGAAATTGATTAAATTTAAAGGGCTGCAAATGTGACTCTTCAATTAAAGGGGTGTGACTCTTCAATTAACGGAATATGACTCTCGAATGAAAACACATCTTTGAAAAGATATGACTCTTGAATGAAAAAATATTAGTGAGAAGTTGTAATAGAGACACATTATGAAATTCCCAAATTTCTCAGAGCATCTTCAAATTCATTTGCCTATGTCTTTAGTGCACAAGAGATATATGCAAAATATCATTTTGTAAAAGTCATTGTTGGCACGGCTCGAGTTTTGGAAGTGTGAAAACATACTCGAGGAATCTTCATTGTATTCTGCAGGAAATTCGTCGGTCAACCCATTTTTGCATCCAAGAGTTTGGAATTGGTGGGGGCGAATTAAGCCTAAAAGAAAGTGCTAGAGAATACGTCTTGAAAAGACATTGTGCACATTTTCCTCCTTCTATTCTTTTTCTTCTTCTTATTATTTCTTTCTAATATTCGCTGGTCCACCACCATCAAGGATAATTATTTATATTTTATATAATTTCCAACACGAAACACAGTAATGGTTAGTAGAGTTTGTGAGGAAATATGGAGTGGCTTTGAAGGCACTAAGAGTTGCTTCCACCACTGGAAAATGAAAATGAGTTAGTGAAGATGAAAATGAAGACGATGAGCATCATAAGAAAGAGTGAAGGGATTGACACCACTCATTCATAAGGAATAAGAACCGTTGGCCAGTGCGGCCCAGAATTCGTAAATGTCTTGAGACACGTATCCTAAGCGATGGGCCAGTCCAAATTTGGGGGCCCAACTCAAGAATCCAACAACCCCGGTCCCACCCCACCATTCCCAGACCTGAACAGAATTGAATAATGAGTAGAAAAGGGAGAAAGGTACTGTGCTCGGTGGTGGGAACAATAAGCTAAACCAAACAGGACCGTAACGCTTTTTCCAGCACATGTTGTGTTTGCCCTTTTTTCTGTTACTTATAGTAATAGTAATACCATATGATTTGATTCAGATTTGTATAAACTTTGTTTTTTAACCCACAACCACAAATCAGAGTAGTAGGATTAATTACAAAGGTGAAGAAGGTCATTCATAGCAGAGGAGAATCAATGGAGAGTAGTAGTAGTAGGTCAGAGAAGGTGAAGAGGAAAAGTGGTGGAGGAGAGGTTGTTGAAGATGGTTCCAACATAATGAAGTTAGTTGGGAACGAGAAAGTGTTCACCAATTTTGTGGAGAATAAGTTTAGAGAGTTGGATAAAGACAGAGATGGTCACCTCTCCTTGAACGAGCTCCAACCTGCTGTTGCTGACATTGGTGCTGCTCTTGGCCTTCCTGCTCAGGGCACTAGCCCTGATTCTGATCACATCTACTACCAGGTTTCATTCAATTCAATTCTATTTCTCTTTTCCTTTGCTTTTAATTAATTCAGTACTTGTTCATTTAACTTGAAAATATACTTCCTACCCATCAATCTCTTCCTACTAATTTCTAACCTACTTGCTACCAATATTAGTGATGTAAGGTGTTAGATAGGCTTTTGACTTTTGCTTTGCCTTAAGTTTTGGCAGTATTCAGAATCTTGTTATTTCAATTCTAGGCATATCATTATTATAATATCTAAGCAAAATTATTTAGCTTATCACCAATGCAATATCGTTTTCGTCATCAGATTTGTTTCGGTTCCCATGTCTGTTGCTTTCCATTTGTTCAAATTGTTTCTTTCCTTTTGAGTTTTTACTTGAGTTTGTTTGGCCTTGGAAAGCACCTTTCTTTCTGTATATTTGCAAACTAGATTCATGCTTAATGCTTCAAATATTGATGAAGAAGCAGTCGATACTTGGGATTAAATTATATTAAAACATGGTATCATGCTTTTTTAATTATTTTAAATGTTGTGCTTTCTAAAACAATCTAAAAACTTTTTGAGTTCTAGCTGGCCCCAGAGATACCAATTCATACCTTGGTCGGGGTGTCGAGTGTCAACTATTCTCACCACACTTTTTACCGAGGCGCCACACGTTTTCAAAATTAACCTTCAACCAGATTCTAGAATCCCATTATTCCGGTTGAAAACAAGATCCAAATCCCGATTGAAGCTAGCTTGTACTTGTAATAGTAAATCGGTGTTTAGAATCCGGTTGCGGATTCTAGAATCGGGGCGAAGGTTAATTTTGGAGAGAGAAAAAATGTGCGGGGTGCTAAGAAAAATGTGTGGTGAGAATAGTATCCACTCTTAGTTGGTCCTTTGCAGATATGTTTTTTTGCTGCAATTGCTTGCCCTGTTCCATTTTACTTTTTATTTCCAGTTTTCATCTTTTTTCTTTTGTCATGCAAGTTTTTCATCTTTCCGTAGGTAGAATCTGGTGACCTATATGGTGGAAATTATGTCATGCTAGCATTTTCAACCTTTGATATATATGATATTAACCAATCGATGGTTCATGCTGCATTGCTGCTTGATATTTACCAGACCTGCATCTAAAGTGATTTTTCTTTTCTCATTCTCAATATTTTTGCAGAGTGAAATTTTGGAGCAAATATTAAAAAATGAAAAAATGTTGTCATTATGTATAAAAAATGAATTTTTTTCTTAGATTGACCATTTTCTACTTTAGAGTGTAGAAAAAGTTAGTACTATGTGTCATTATAGTTAATAATGAACTCTAGGGACCCCAAACTGCTAGTGCGAGCAGTAATATGAGGTCATTGTTCATGTGGATGAGTAAAGGTGTTCTTCTAATGGCAATCTCCTACCTGCCACCATATACTAAAGAAGGGCAAACCATGATATCTAAAAGCAAAAAGTACTTTTGTAAGACACCTTATAGCCAAGAGAAGAGAAAAAAAACAAAAGAAACAATGTGATTCTATATTAATGACATCTTAATGTTAATAATAATATACATGATATTTACCAAAAAAAATAAAATGTTAACGTACATGATACACAAGAGTTTTACCTTAGAGCTTTTTCCTTTTGCCATTTTCCTTATAGCTTGTTTGTTACAAAGAATTCTTATTATCATACAAGAAATACATTAATAGATGATTGGTTTACAAGGATTAATATTTTTTAAATGAAGTGTTAGATTCAAATTTAACTTAGTTATTTGATGTCTCTGACTAGAATAATGGTCCTGTACCAAAGACTATTTGCTTTAGGAATACTTGATCCACTCTGGTACTACATAGGATCAATGTGTATTTTTGGAGCCTTAATTTTTGGAGAAACCAAGACTTTTATGTGCATTTATTTGTGAAGTAGTACATTATTACTCTTAAATCATAAGATTAATTATATTTCTTGACTTGTTTGTATAGGTGTTGAATGAATTCACCCATGGGAATCAAGAAAAAGTGAGCAAGAGAAAGTTCAAAGAGGTTCTCTCATACATTCTGTTGGGCATGGCTGCTGGGCTGAAGCGAGACCCTGTTGTGATACTCCGCATGGATGGCGAAGATCTCCTTGAGTTTCTTAATGGTCCAAGTTATGAAGCTGAAATGGCATCCATTTTCTCTCAGATTCAGTCTCCTACTGGATCACTTCGCCAACATGTAATTGATGCTTTTGGGAAACTTAAAGTTGATCAAGGAATTCCTCCTACATCAGATTCTTGGGTAAATGCAATCCTTGAAAGATGTTGTTATACATATTTAAGTACTTGTTTTTTAAAAGAGAAATTTGTGTGATCAGAACTTGATTAAGATACTAAGAATCTTATATTCCACAACTTTCTTTCATTTCCTTACTCTGACGGGTTATCTTTTTTTGGTATACTAGGTTTTTAACAACCTTGTGGATCCAGCTCTGTCTCAAGTTGGCCCTTCTTGGGATAAGCTTGTTATTCAGGAGACATTTTTGGAGGAATTTAAGAAAGTGGCATTGAATGTGGTTGATTATCTTAAAGAGAAACCTGTCATTGTTGCCCATAGTGAAAACACCTTTGATGGAAGTGGTGTCAAGAGACTTTTGTCCAACCAGTTTGAATTAGACAAGGTTTATTTTTATGCGATTCATTGGAGTATGTTTCTTGTTTTGAACATCCTTATGTGAAATTAACCAAGATCTGTCATGTGATGCAGACGTTGAACTCAGCTTTAGAGAATCTGCCAAAAGATCACAATGGAAAAATATCAAAGGACTGTCTGTGGGTGGCACTAGATGTGGTATCTCCATCTGCTGGTTTGCCTCCATTTGGTGCAATTGAAGATGTATGTTGCCAATGCACAGTCAATCCATCCACTTTCCAACTTACTTTGCATTCTTCTATTTGTTAGTTATAATAGTACTCTGTTGAACTTTTTTATGTTACTGGATAATGTTTTGAGGTAATGAACTAATTTAGGCTGAAAATGTGATTACTCTAGTGTTTATGATCTTTGGATCATGCCTAAATTTGTGATTAAAAAGCCACGTCTGATTTCATTTTGCAGATGGATAAGATTATTAGTGAAGCCTTTAAGATGGTGAATGCAGATGAACCGAAGATGGTTAAAGAAGATGAATTCAAGAAAAATTTAACTGAGATACTTGGGAGTATAATGTTGCAGTTAGAGGGCAATCCCATATCTATTTCTTCAAATTCTGTTGTGCATGAGCCCTTAGGCTCATCTTCTACACTTTTGCAGCCATCTTATAGTCAAACATGTTAACTGTCTCAAGTGTATTATGACCAGTCAAACAACATAAAATAAGTATAAATTGCCATAAAATTTTCATTCAAGCTAATTGTTACTGGCATATTGTGTTTTGACTAGTCAATTTGCATGCTGTGGAGTTATTTGTGAATCTGAAAAATGTAGGATGCCATTATGCCACGAAGAGTAAAGTTAAGTTGTCAATTACTAATATGGCATATACTTTTAATATATAATGATAATAATAATAATAATAATATACCAGCAGTTGGATGATTGTTGAATGAATAAGTCCAGAGGAAATTAAAAGTTGTTAGTACAAATTGATTTGGGCTCTGTTAGGCATACGCCATATGTTCTTGGACCTTCTGTCGTGTTTGCATGTAATTACAGGCATAATGATGCAGGGGCAAGAAAAGTAAAAGAAATGTGGGATATATATAGCACTATATCAGATAGAGGAATTCCCATAAGTCCAGCCCATATGGTGGCTGGCAAGGACACGTGGGTATGGGATCAAGATTTCGATCAAGTCCCTTCCTTTTTCCCCCTCCCCAATGCTATTTGATTACATCTTTTTACCAAAACCTCATGGATGAGATTTTTGGCAAAAGAGTTCTGGCTCAGTTACTTGTTCAAAAGCATACACTATAAATTTTGGCAAAATTACTTGCTTCAGCCAAAATTAATTTTGGCAACCCAAAATCTATTTTAACTTTTTTTCAAAGCAAAAACAAACAGCTGATTTATCAATGAAAATCGATTTTGACACTGCAAAATCAATTCTTCTTAAACCCATCAATTTTCCAAACATGCACTTATATAGCCTCTGCTAGATTTTTAATATCACTTACACAGAAAGATAGAAATAATTAAGATGCTTAATGTACCAAATAACCCCTCATGGGTTTGGAAGAAAATAAATCATTTTTCTTTTACTGGAAAAGCAGCTGCACCGCCCTAAAGAAAATCGCCACTGGAGAGAGAGACAGAAAAGAATGAAAGACGTAGCTCATTTTTTTTTAATAAAAAAACAAAGTGCATCGGAATATGTTGGTTGTCATGTAGCATTACAAAGTTGTTGGGAACAGGGGAGAGATTGGACAGCGTAGCTGCGTAAAAATCAAGGGCATCAACAAGCTTTTGAACCAGAACAAGGTAGCATATATGATCTCTTCGATGAAACATTATGTATTCTAATGACAACATTAGATATTTTAAAAAACACATCATCGTCCAATTAAGAAATATACAGTATTTATAGTTTTGAAATTCTTTACATGTATTTTTAGTTTTTAACACAAATTACATCTGCAATCCTTAATTCGGAATTTCTTGGTTTCTCTGTACTGTACTGCACTGCACTGGATTGGAGTACCTCTGTCTCGAATTGGTGAAGGGTCCAGGGTCCAGTACCTGGACCTCCTGTACTCAACTAAAGGGTTTAAAACCACTTACACCAATTTTTTTGCCTTTTTTGTTTCTCACAAAATAAAAAATGAAAGGTGGACATTGAATGAATGTGGAACTGGAGCCCTCCAGTTACTGGATTACTGGGGGGACTCCGAACTTCTGTCTCAGTGCCCCTTTATGAATATGCAGAGCAGACATGGGGAACATTTCAGGTATATTAGACAGTTCATGGAAAAGAGGATCATTGCCGTCCGTCCATAAAAACCATAATAGTACTTTTATGATTTGAAAATCTTCTACTACATTTCTTAAAAAAGTTAATCTCAATATTTCCTTTGGAATCCAATATGTACTGTGTCACAATACTTGGGTTTACCTAAATTTAAGTAATCTGAAAAATACTTGTGATGTGATCCTACAGTATAAATAATGAGTAGTAGATAGATTTCAATCCTTCTAGAAATCTAGTATATATGTTCGTTTTAAGATTCGGCAAACTAGTGGACATACGCAAACCTCATAGTCAGAACAATGATTTCTTTTTGTTTTTCTCTTTTTTGTTTGTTTATTAAGGAAAAAAAGGGCATAGGTTAATTGACTTTTAACCCTGCTATTGTAACCAAAGTCAACGTTGCCTTATTACTAGTACTAACATTAGTCATTAAATATTAGTGTCATGAGAAATGACAGCACCCTGAGTGGCTGAGCGTTGCACTAGCAAGTTTTCAGTTAAGAGGATTCATCTGTAATTTCCCACAATACTTACTTGCTACTATTATTTTAGCATGCATAGTATATTAGAGTGGATGGAATAATTCAAGTTAGAATGTTGCTAAGATACTATTTTGAATACGGTTTGTCTAGTCATCATAATCTGTTGATATTTCCAATAACCCCTTGTTTGATCCGAGTTCTATAATACTACTATTAATATGAAGGAACGGATAACGGGTTTCTCTAGATTCATACACAACTTATTAATAAAGGCTACTCTTTGTCTCATATTCTACTCACATTCCGCACTCCAAATATGGTGCTAATTGTTCATCTTGTACATCCTCATACTCTCAAGTTCATATTATTATCAATTGCTCTCTTCACTTTATCAGGCACTTCACTTCTCCTTTTTCGATCTGTTGCTCCTATTATGGTTTAATTTCAGTATATGCTAACAAGGTCATTGACTATGTTCTTGCTATCTATCTGCCTTTGGTTTTTCTTCTTTTTCTTGTCTTTTTCCTCTGCTCATTTAGCCCTCAACCTTATCTGCAGATTGCTATGACCCTTTGGATCCAAATGGGAATATTTCCGTTACTTTTGACATTTACCAACGTACGGATGATGGATATCTGGTCAGTACAATCACACTCTGAAACTGCAATTTTTGAACCACATACATAAAACCAAATTCAAAATTGGCCAATGAATCAGTCAGCAAGTTACACTAAATAAAGGCATTTAGAGTTCTTTCTTTTGATCCATGCATGTTTGGACTTTCGTTGAAACAAACTAGCCAAACTGACTTTCACCCTGTGTAGCTAGGTGCCATGCATGCATGATATTTGAGTTATCAGGTAAAATTCATTTAGCTTTGAGTAAAACTTGATACAAACTCCAGTTTTATATATCAACAAAAGTCCAAACACAATTCTAAGTTAATTGATTAAGCCGTACTACATATTTTGTCTACAATGTAAAGCTATATATGAAGGAGAACTAGGATGAACCATGAATGTATTTATACAGGCTAGGGTGACACTTCAAAACTACTATCAATATAGGCATGTAGAGAAACCTGGTTGGAAGCTAGGATGGAGATGGGCTAACAGTGAAGTGATATGGTCAATGAGCGGTGCACTTGCAACTGATAGAGGGAACTGCACTTCATACAGTGGCTCTCAGATGCCACATTCCTGCAAGAAAAACCCCATCATAGTTGATCTTGCTCCTGATGTTTCCCAAAACAGATCACAGCATTGTTGTCGTGGTGGCATTCTCTCTGCCTCTGCCATTGATCCTGTGAATTCAATCTCTTCATTTGAACTTGAAGTGCGCAACTTGGGGGAAAACCCACTAGGAGAATCACCTAATAATCTTACTTTGATGGCACCAGGTCCTGGTTATACTTGCAGCCCACTTCTTGATACTGACCCATCTGTGTCATCAGATTTTGGGGGACTAAGACTAGTTCCCGTTCTCAGTAAGTTCTCTTTCAAACTCTCACTAGTAACACTACTCAAGTTATGTAATATTATAATGTGAGAAATAAGATTTCTTTTGTTATTAAAGTTGCCTCAATATGAAGTAAACAAGCCTGAGACACAAATCATAATGCATGCTAAGATACAATTTAGATGGTATGGATATGTCATTTTGGCATTCCCTAATTTTAGTCCTAATTTTTTATCAGCATACATTTTGCACTGCAGGAACATGGAAGTCAACATGTGCATATTCGAGTTTCATAGCAAACACATCACCAAGGTGCTGTGTTTCCCTCTCAACATTTTACAATCCTACCATCACGCCATGCCGGAATTGCAGTTGTGGATGCAGAGTAGCAGATAGAAGCACACTCTTTTGCTTAACTAGACCAGGTGATCCCTTACTACAGTCAAATGAGGACAACGCTATTGAATGCACTGACCACATGTGTCCAGTTCGGGTCCATTGGCATTTCAAGAACAACTATTTGGAGCAATGGAGGGTGAAACTTACCATTTCTAACTTTAACTATAATAGAAACTACTCAAACTGGAACTTACTTGTTCAACATCCTGGTTTCATCCAAAATGCAATAACTTACAGCTTCAACACCACTAAACTTCCCAGCATTGGCCTCCAAGGCACTTTTCCTATCACTGATGCTGTCTGTTTCAAAATTCGATTTTTCATTACATTGATAAACTTGCATTGTATTGTATTGTATTATAACTAATAACTAATTAGGGAATATATTTCTTGCAGATGGAGTTTCCCTTTTTTGGGGGATAGATTTTTACAACAGTGAGCTATTACATTCTGATAAGGATGAATTACGTGTTGTGACAACAGAAATACTGTTGGAAAAAGATCTGAATTCTTTCACATTGAGTAACGGATGGGTGTTTCCGAGAAGAATATACTTCAACGGTGACAACTGTGAAATGCCATTACCTGATACATTCCCTATGTTACCAAATGGTTGCTCTACTTTTAAACCTGCTTACTCTGCTTTCATTATTTTGTTTCTTCCTCTAGTGCTTATTTTGTTTTGAACATTATATATTCTCTGCTATGACTATGATATGACCTTGGTGTTTAGCATCTTCCTCAATTTTGAAGGGTCCATTATTGTGTTTTCTTTGAAACCATTATTTGTAACAAATGGAGTTACTTTCGCTTTGCATCCAACAGGTTGGTCGGATGGTTAAGGAGTATTACTTTGAATAGTAGGTCCTCAGTTCGAACCCCTGTGAACGCACTTTAACCTATAAAAAACAGACTTATTTCCATCATTTTGAGCTGCACAGCAGCACATAATTCAGTTTATTCCATATTTCATAAAGAAATATAAACTATTATCCGATCACACAAGTTGGCAGGTTATTCCGATTAATTGATTAACTTGCATTTTTATTTATTTATGTATACAATTATAGTACAAAATTGTCAATTTTAAATAATTGATTTTATTAAGTTTTTAATAAACTTAAATTAGTAAAATTAAATATTTTAAATTATTTATTACTCAAGATAAATTTATATTTGTTTAAATTTTTTTTGGTAAGCAAAATTATATTGAAAAGAATACAAGTCATACTCAACAAAATAGAGAGTCTCAAATCAAACATAATTCTATCAAAATAAAGTAAATTTTTATTTTATATTTTCTATTAAAATAAAATAAATTTTTATATATATTACAAAAAATATTTTCTATATTTAAATTCATAAAAAATATAAAATAATACATATAATTCTATTCTGTTCTGTAATTATACACATTAATAATTCTATTCTATTGTATTCTATTTCGTTCTCTTTTATTCTATTATCAAACACTATCTTATATCTCAAAAATGAAGTGTCGAAGAATCATTACTGTTATTGAATATGCATGCCGGCAGAGAAATGGCACGCGCACGAGGTACCTTCTCAGTTTTTACTTCTACATCATTTTCCAAACAAGTACTACTACATTAAAGTATAAACATCAAGCTTAATAATATGTGAAACAATTTTTTTTTAATTACTAGTATTAGTGAAATTTATTTGTTACAACTTACTAATATCTCCTCCCATTCTTTTTATTTGTTCACTTTTGAGAAAAAATTTTATTCATTTTTATTTGTTCAATTAGAATTTTAAAATAATATTAAATATATTTTTATCAATTATACTCTTTATTTGATTGAAGTATTAATTAATATTTTACTTTTAAAATAATTAAAAAACAAGAGATAAAAAGTAGTATAAAAAATTTAAAGATTATTTTAATGAAAATAAAAATAATAATAATAATTATATTTCTTAATACGGATATTTTTAATTTAAAATAGAGAAATAAATAGAAACAGAGATAAAGACAGAGGTAGTAGTTAATAGTTACTACTACTATTAATTTTATTTTATGTAAATATGTTACTTGGGTTATTTTTGGTAAGAATATTTTATAGCTTATAGTTTATGATTTATAGGTACCGTTTGACTCAGTTTATTTTTCTCTTAAAAGTCACTTTTAAGCTAAAGTTACAAATAAGTAACTTAAAAAAATGTCATAAGTTGTTTGACAATTTCGTTTTTTTTAAAAAAAAAATTGACTAGCGATAGCTGGCGGTGGAGGGTCACCGTGGCCGGTGGCAGATGGCAATGGGTGGCGGTCCTGTCTTGGTTATGATGTTCGGTGGATATTTAATCAAAATAAAATGTTTGAAAATAAGCAAAAGTTCATTTGTATAACTTATTTTAAAGTTATTTTTTCTTTTTTTTCTTTATTAAAAAAAGTCACTTAAAATTTTAAGAGCTTATTAATATTTTTGTTTGATCTGCCTTTGAATTATAAGTAGAAGATAACTTCAAAATAAGTCGGACCAAACAGTACAATAGTTTATAGTTTGTAGGTGATAGTTTATATGACTTGTGACTTATAATTGAGTATAAATGTTTGATAAAATTAGCTTATATTTATTAAATTGCTGAAAATGACAAATAATAATTACATGTAATAAATAAGTAGAGGATAAAATAAAAAATAATTATTAAAAGTTACTTTTCATAAGCTATAAACTATTTGAAGTAACTTTTCATAAGCTAAACTAATTTATCAAATTAACTTTTAGCTTATATATAAGCTTATTGTCACCAAATATTTCTACTCATCTCTAAATTATAAACTCCTAAATATAGTATTGATCAATATTTGCGGTTGCGGAGAAATAGGAAGAGAAGTGTGAAAGTGAAAAAGTAGAGAGTAGAGACAGAGCTATGGCTGCGCTTGACGACCAATCAGATGCTCTCGCTCCACCGGAAGCCGCCGCCGTGCTTCCCCCTTCCTCTCCCATTTCCAACATCGTCATCGTCATTGGTATTCCTTCCTTACCTTCTTCTCTTCTCTTCTCTTCTCTGATTCCATTTTTTTTTTCATTTTTATTTTGTTGTCTCCTAATATGTTACCTTTCGATTACCAGCTATGCAGACGGAGGCGCTTCCCGTCGTCAACAAGTTCAATCTCACCGAAGACCCGCACTCTCCGTCAGTCTTTCTCTTTTTCAGTGTCTGCTCTTATCAGTTTCTTAGGGTTTAATACTCTGATCACTATCACTTTTTCTAAGCTGCTAATCAATCGTGCAGATTTCCGGAAGGGGTTCCTTGGGTCCGTTATCATGGTACATACAAAGATCTCAATATTAACTTGATTTGGCCCGGAAAAGATCCAACTCTGGGTAATTATGTCTTTTCTAACATCTCATAAAGTTATAGCTAGCTTTAACATTTTCACTAGTTAATTTCTTATTTGAGGGTAAGGCAATATTATAATCATTTTTAATTAGGTTTATGGTGTGTGGACTGTAAGAAGTGTGATGAGCTGGTAATATTGAATGGGTTCCTGAACGTTACTATCAAATACAAAATCATTGCTTTCAGATCCATTTCTATCCTCTCAGGATTTCTGCTGTTTTTTATCATGCCTAGACTTTCTCTGTTTCCAGATTGTGTTACATGGGCAGTAGCACAGACTACAGATGTCTGTTAGCATAACTATTTATCATGTGCGAGTAACATAAAGAAATAAAGTAGCAATTTTGTTGGACTTTTGATTGCAAATTTTCATTTGATGAGTACTGACCCAATGCTTTCAGGTGTTGATAGTGTGGGCACGATATCATCTGCTCTAGTAACATATGCTGCTATTCAAGCATTGAAGCCTGACTTGATCATAAATGCAGGCACTGCTGGTGGCTTCAAGGTGAACACTGTATTCACCCCTCTTTCTGTGTATCACGGCTCTTTATGTTGCTTTTTTTTTGTTTGTATGCTGTGTTATTCCTTGGTCGCTTTTAATTTGGCTACCTTTTGCTATGGTCCTCTTTCCTATGAAATTGTTATGTCCTTTCCAGTTTGTAATTATTGATAGTCGTGATGTGATGCAATATTATCGTTTGTCCTTCTTTACAGACACCGGTGGTGGAGTTTATATTAACTTTTTTATTAAAACTTCAAAGAAGAAAAATAACATATCTTGATGTCTCTGCAATCATGCAAATAATGCTCTTTATACAGTTCTTGTAAAAAACTTACAACATAAATTATCAAAATGAATTAATCTAAAGCGTCATTTGTAATCAATCATGCCTAGCTTTAATTGTTGTTTGTTGATGTCAAAACAATTGTTTTCTTCTGGGTGTGCAGTTGTTCCACTTTCCACAATTGTACTATTTATTGTAAATTGAAATCTTAAAATGATTGTGTACGGAGCTAAAAATATTCTGCTGTAGATATATGCATATGTATATGCGTGGACGTGTTTCTAAATGTTGTTCCTTTCTGGATGGTTTCAGGCCAAAGGAGCTAGTATTGGTGATATATTCATTGTATCAGACTGTGCTTTCCACGACAGAAGAATACCCATACCTGTAGGTGTTGTGTTATTCCCTTTGGTAGCACTTGCTTGTTTTGTCTTTTACTCTCTTCTGTATATAAAATGTGATTGACTACACCAATCTTGTATTTGAGTTTGTGGGGAACGGAATAACCTATTGTTGATGGGGCCTTTTTTTTATGTGTTGGGAGAGGAAGGAGAGTGGGAGGGGTGGGTGTCTTATTTTCGTTTCTTTCTATCTATGTAGGATACTTTATCTCCCTTTCCTTTTTCACTCTTGTTTCCTTCCAGCAATAATATTCTTTATCTTAGAAAAAGAATTATAAAGATTTTCAGCATATTATTCCTAATATTGCTTTATTTGCTCCATTGACAATCAAAGAAAAAAATGAGGAAGTCAGATTAAGGTGGTTGGTCTGGCAATGCTTTGCTTTTAATTACTGCGTACTGGAAGTATGTCAACTTGTGTTTTGAAAGCTTTTCATGTGTTGGCAAATAAATCAAGTTAAACGCCATCTTGAACATTAATATATTATACATAAACAGGTGCATGTTTCATCTTTGTGTCTTGTATTTAAATTTTAAGCAGAAACTCTGAACTCTCCTGAGATAATATACATGAATAGCAGCATTAAATGTTTCAGAGTGCTTATTAGGCACTGCTGGTTCTTTTTAATTTTATTTATTTTTTATTAATTATTTTTTTGTGAGGAAGATAGCGGGTGTTATAACTTTCCAATGTCTGCTTGTTGCTTGCAATTAGTAGTGAGGTGGAAGTTTTGTTATTGACATCAATTTATATAATGTCTTGTGCAGGTTTTTGATCTGTATGGAGTTGGTTTGCGTAAAGCCTTTGAAACGCCCAATATTGTAAAAGAACTTAATCTAAAGGTGAGTGTTGACTGTTAAACAGTATATATTTAATGAGTAGAAATTATTGCTGGCTTTGTGTTGATAATCTTGTAACTGAATAAAAAGCTTAAACCTAGATCATAATCATAACAGTAACCCACTTACTTAGACAAGGTGATGTTCCATTTTATAGTTAAACACTTGAAGACATATTTAAGATTTGCATTATCATGTTGTTGGTGCCCGATTCTTTAGTTGTTTACTTTAGATTAAACCTGCGAAACAATTTTTGTGCATATTTCAGGTGGCTAAATTGTCTACTGGTGACTCTTTAGATATGACTCAACAGGATGAATCATCAATCATTGCAAATGATGCCACTGTTAAAGATATGGAGGTAACCTCGTAACCTTTTTTATTTTTGGTTAAAAACCTCGTTACTTTGGTTATTCTACATTCGGCTCATCTATTGTGGATGGCATGAATCCACATATTCGCAAATAATACCTTGCCCCATCAAATAAAACGGCATTTAATATGCAAAAGCTCAAGTTACTAATAGTAGTTCATATCTTGCCTTCATTGATTATAAGCTTAATTCACCGTGTTGACTTTTTATCCAGGGAGCTGCTGTTGCTTATGTTGCTGACCTTCTTAAAGTTCCTGCAATTTTTATAAAAGCTGTGACTGATATCATTGATGGTGACAAACCAACTGCAGAAGAATTCCTCCAGAATTTGGCAGCTGTAACTGCTGCACTTGATCTGGCTGTCGAACAAGTTATCAATTTTATTAATGGAAAGAGCATATCTGAACTTTGACAGCCCAATTCAACCTTTGGAGTTTTTGTTATACGCAATGTTGTACGGTGGACTCCTATTGTACATTACCATAATTGATTGGGAATTTGAGATTTAAGTAAAAAGAAAGAAACTCATCAACCGAGAAGGATCTTGCAGCCCCATCTCCCCCACTCTTTTGTCCTGTTCTGGCCTTACTGGCTGTACAAGTTATTTGGCCAAGATTTTGGCATTAATTGTAATCATGTACAATGACATCCTGTAGTGAACTGCATAAAGCAATGTGGTTAATGTCCATGGTTTTTTTTTTCATGACAATGCAATGATTCAGTAACTTGATTTTAATAATGGAGCGACCTTGTTCATTGTTGCTGAAATTGTTTGTGAACAAAGGTTGGTTATCCAATCTAATACTAATAGTATTTATGGATCATTTTACAGATTTCAAATATATTAAGCCGGATTAATTCTCAATCAGGTTTTGTACATTTTTTACTCAATTTTAGTTGAACATGTAAATCAACTCGATTTCGAAATGTTTACGCATACATATTCCCGTTGACTAATAATATGATCTCCACGAATTGCTTGCTTCCAGACTAATATGCATTTTGTGTACTAAAGTAACAGCTGCAGATTTCAGGATTCTATGCAAGTGAGAGTGCCGTGGATTAACATTCATTGCAACTCAGACAAGACAAACTAAAGAACGTGTTTTCCAAGGTTTTTTAAAAGGTACCGGCATCGTAAAGCAGGCCAACATTAGACTCTTCTTTTCTTCTTCTTTTTCCAAACAGTGTGGGGGATAAACGACACTCAAGTTTCAGACCAAAAAACAAATGGCACTCAAGTGTTAAAAAGATTATATAGTTTACTGATATTTCAGGAATAATACTAATATCAACCCAATTTGTAAGTCAATGCCTTGTCTTAACAGGAAATGGTGCAGTTTGAAACAAACTAGTGGTTATGCCTAGGAATCAGGAAATACTAACAAGCCTGATTTTTATTTTTTTTCCTCCAAATTTCTTTTCTGATTCAAACCAAGAGGCATCAGGCACGTGTCATAGAAGAATTGCAGAGAACAATCCAGATTCCAGAGTTTAGTGCCTTCACTGTGCATATTGAGTATTGACTATAATTTTAATAGTATTAGATCGACTTAAATTGACTTGATTATTTGGCCTTTGGATCTAAGATAACTTCCAAGGGTATGCAAAACAGGAACTTTTCAAGAGCCAGACTATAATTGAAGGTACTTTTATGACGCCTCCCTCAGGCTCAAGTGAAGGAAAACACAGCACTTACAAACCAGAAACTCGTGCATGTTCAATAGTTTTTGTTAAAAACGGAATTTCAAGAGCCTGAGCATAGAGAAATTATGTGTAAAGCATTTCCAACTACAAACACTGTACTTCCAACATAAATATTGTTTTTTTCATTCATCCCCAACTTTACAAAGAACCAGCTTCTTCCAAGAAGCCAAACTCTGTCACAATATGGACTCTAACAATGATAACAGACCATATTGCTGTCATTAAGTTTATGTAAACGCAAGTATGCACTGAAGTGAATCTTCAATCACACCACTCCAGAAGGAAGGCGTAGAACAAGCTGCCCCCCAAAAACACTGCAATGAATTAGATATCATAAGGACGTTAGTCTTACAGTGAAGTTCTTCAAATACTATCAGCAAAACAAGAAAGGGGCTGACAGCAAACACGTATATCATTCACTCCACTAACCTTTTGACGTAGTAATAACAGAAATCTGCTAAGATAAAAGTCTGGACAATCTCTGAAATAAGAACCATCGACGGCCACAAACCATACCCCAAGGCGACCAACAAATGTCCACGACTATCCAACACCTGAAGCAAACGGCAGAACATAAATTGAAAGACAGAACATACAAACATTTTTTAAAAAAACCAACACAGGCTAAATACATGGCCATGTGAAATTCTAGAGGAAAGCTGATAACCATAATCTTTGAAAACGAATACCATTCTTGAAATTATAAAGCTCCATAGATTAATACGCATTAAATTTATATTCACCGAATGAAAAAATACTCGTTACATTGATAATTATTTATTTGTCAATGGAATAATATACCTCCCTAAAATAATAAAATTTAATGGTCCTAACTCCTAGCGTTACTATTTTATAGTAGTAATAGACGTTTTACTGTAATTAAAATAATCCTATCATTTCATTCACTGATCAACCAGATAGCCAATTGGAAAAATGTCGTCTTATATAACAGAAACCAGCAAAAGTCAGTAAACAAGTGATAGCCAAATTTGAATATTATTCGAACTTCAAAGAGCTGACCAATGCATTTGCAAGTTTGAATGAACAGATCATACCTGGAGAACCCAATGCGCACAACTCAAGAATCTAGCAATACCCAGTGCAAATACATAATGTGCCGTGAATGGTTCAACGATCTGAGTATTAAATGAAATAAATTAAGAAGGAATGGAGTAGAATTAAAACCCATATGTCATATGTACAATAGGAATTCTTGAATTTAAAAAAAAATATACTTTGGTGTTCTGCATGACTCGCAGTTGGGGTAGTACTGATACAGCTTCAAGATATACACAGAAAGCCCAGAAAATCCTGTTCAATAAATGATGAGAAGTTGACGGATGGATAAACAAGGCTAACACAGCACAGGGTATCACCTGCATTCAATTTCAAAAATAGAGTAGGTAAATGCGCAAGTAACTGTGAATAAGTAGTAATATAGGATAGAATGCCATTTTTATCCTAGTCAATTTCTAGGCATAACAGTAGATTGTTGCATCAACTAGCATTAAAAAAAATGCCAATTTTCTTTGAAATACAACAGGATAGAAGGAGCTTGCAATTTTAAAATGACATGATAGAGGGACCTTACCACATTGTATATTGCAAAATTGTCCTTCTCCTCCATGTAACTAGCCTTCAATTTAAAGCGAATCATGTATATAACCCATAGTGTTGTTGCCAAAGTAGCCAAGTCAAGTAGGGTGTGTATATCATATTCCATGACAAAACTGCAATACAGTCTAACGGCTAAAAACATAGCTGTTAATTCCTGGGATTTGAGCGATAATCCTGTAAATTAAAAAGAGTTCAGGCAAAAGGCATGAAATATGTTACAAGAAAGATGGACTGAAGGTATCATTGCCATAACGTGATATCTACGCAGTAGAAGTACTAATTATTAGAAGTATTACTCAAAAGACAAAAGGTAGAAATAATAAAACCACTAGCAAAATAAAACAAAATGCGGTCTTTTTTTTTCACTCAATATTAAGTAAAATGGAAATAAAGACAGATAAACAATGCCATTTATCATCCAACAAGTTTGTTCTGTACCAAAGCATAATCTTGAATCTTGAAGCTCGGTCACATTATCGGATAGTCCAATGAAGCAAACTTTTAAAGGAAAAATAAAACTACAGCTACGAATATCAATTTATTCTCTGACACACAAGAAAGGAAAATCCCCACTCAATTCAATTGCAGACACATTAAGTCAAGATGACCAACAATGAATCGTTTTAGATATAAAATTTGGGAATAAATAATACAGTATGATCTCTGCTGATTCGTTATACAAAGAAAGGCAAGAAAAGATCACGGTACAATTACAGCACAAAAACCTTTTAATCCAAAAGAAAATTTGATATTTTCCTCAACGACGTTTTCTGAGCATCTCTGCTACGCATCAAGAGAATTTGACATAAAAACCAAAAAAAAAAAAAAAATTAATTTTTTCGAAGATAAAAAAGAAAAGGGAAAAGAAAGGTGACCGGCACAAGTCCTCTCTTTGATGAGCTTGTAGATGAGAACGGAAATTCCAAGGGAGTGGACAGCCTCAGCAGCGACGAAAAGGTTATCGTGGTCGTGAACGATGAAGCGGAGAAGCACGAGAGCCGCCATACCGGAAACGACGGCGAGAAAAGCCTTCACCTTTGGGGGTTGTCGCCGCACCCATGTCGTGATGGCGTGGATTGCCTTTCTATCACCCCTCATCTATTGCCCTCTTTCTTCTTCCTCTTTCCCAATCTCCAATTACTTCTTTCTTGGTTAGCTTCAATGGCAATTACAAACAAATATTAAAAACTTTCCCCCAATTCACAATTAGGGCACAACTTCAACCGCTACCGTACGAGTTTCCTGTAAACGTTACTATTCACTTAGTAAAATTATTTTAAAATAATAGTCTAAATATGTTTTTTTTCCCAAAAAAATAGAAATATTGGAATTTAAGTCCTAAACAATGGGTGATTTTATGATTTAAGTTTTTAAACGGGTGATTTGAGTCCTTAAATCAGTATTTTTTTAGGACTCATATCCCCTATTTTTGAGTTTTTTAAGAACTTAAATCCTAAAAACATTTTACAGGGACTTAAATTCTTATTTTTCTATTTTTCAGGGATGAAAAACATATTTAAACCTAAAATATATATGATTTTTATTTAATGTATAAATCAAATTTCTGGGGATTAGCGCGCGAACGGAATTAGTCTCATCTAAGTGTGGGGAAACTCGTACTTATAAAAAAAAAAAAAAGTTTAGGGTTTCTACGGAATTCATTTATTTTTTCACTTCAATCTATACAAAATATTTTTTTTCATTTTAGTCCAACGTAATTTAAATCTTTTATTTTTAATACTTACAAATTTATTTAACAATGAGTATAATTTTTTAGTTTTTAGAATGACTAAAATTTTGTGTTTAGTTGTTGTAACTCTTTTTTTTCCCTTGAAATTTTAATTTTTTTTCTTTTGATCCCTTTAAAAAATGAGATAAAAATTCAAAAAATTTAAAATTAGGAACTAAAAAACAAATAAAATTAAGTTCAACAAAAATGAAAAAAAAAATATTTTGTAGGGACTAAACAAAAAATTACCAATTTTATATGGATTAAAAATTAAAAAGTTTAATTAAATTGGACTAATATTAAAAAAAAAATATTGCGTAGGGACTAAGCAATTATGTAAAGACTAAAAATTTATTTAAGTCTTAATTTAATAAAAATATATATAATATATCACTAATTTCATTTTAAAAGATTTTTATTATTAATTTATTTTCTAAAGAACTTAAAATCACTCAATTTAGTCATTTATTACTGTTCCTATCAAGTTTTTTTCTATTTTCTTTTTTAGAAATTGTCTTGTATTATCAGTCATATATATTTAGAGCCCTTTTTTTATTTTACAAAGTAATTTTTTTTATATAAAAAATAATTCTAAAAGATTTTAAGATGTCTGTCTATGTTTTTTTATAATAATAAAAAATAGAAAATGATTAAACTTTTGCATTTTTTGAGCTATTTTAAGTTGTTTCTCAAAATAATCAAAAAAAAATTTAATAAAAGAGAGAAGACTAACAAATTATTCTGGCGAAGGACATCATTATGCAACCCAAAACCTCAAGGCACTAGGTATAAAAGCCTTTTCACTTATAAACATTTCATTTAACTCTTAATCATCCAACGTGGGATTTCACTTCTCACTTCATACTTAACTTCTAACATTACTTTCGTCTTCCCACTTCACACTTGACTTCCAATATTAACTTCGTCCTACGTGGCTAACGGAATCTTTGTGAGCCATCACATACAATAGACTATTGATATAGAATTGTTTTCATGCACAGGGACTAAATAATAAATTTAACCAAATTATTTTTATTAAAAATAGGCTTAGGCTCTCTACTATATATAAAAAAAGTTTTATTAGAGTCCAGTAACATTATTCATACCACACTATCTTCTGATTTCACCACACACAAAAGTTCTAGAATTCTGCAAGTTCAAAATTTTGCTATTCCAAGTTGTTAATTCTTTTTAAAATTTGTGCGCACATTTTTTTCTAACTAACAATGGAAAACATATTTTTCAACCTAGCGTTGTCTTGAGCCTGCTTCATTGCTTGCACAGCTCCTGGATTCTTTGATGTGATTAAAAAAGTGACAAGAATCAAATATTTATGTTTCAGCTCAAATTATTTGCTGAAAAGAAAAAGGATAAACAGCCATATATGCTCCTTAAGATAAGAGGATATATAAATGGAGAGATGAGTGCTTATGTTGTTAAAGTATAGCATATACTACTATAGTTATAGTGTGGTATGGGCGGATTGATGAATTGAAGAAAACGTCAAAAACTTTGATAATCCCAATCTAAATTGTAACATTTGCTCCAACGTAAACTACATACATTATATTGTCTACCAAGAAGTTGATGCAATTGAAATGATGAGCCTCAGATTTTGCATAGCCTTCAATAGTTGAACTGAACATGACATGAATCGTAGAAGGCTTCACTTTTTCATCACAAAGTCCATGAATTTGATCTCTTGAGTAAAGGCTTAAGAAGTTTATCTTCTTCAAGTGCTATAATACCCAAATGTGATGGATCATCAAGCATCATCCTTGCCACCAAGTAACCAGCAATAGACCATGTTTGGTATTTACGAGACTGCTTCCCAATGTATCGACCTTGTGTTCCATCATAATATTCTGGCCAGTTGTCCTTTGACAATTTTGCCTCAGCAATCTGTAGGGCACGTCTTGCAATTTGGGGTCGCCCTGTCTTTATGGACGCCGCAGATAGAAGCCATAACAGAACTATAACCACCAAAGTAAATGTAAATGTAAATGTATGTTACATGAAAATTGAAATTGAAATATATACATTACATTTACATACATACCTGGCCAAGATCCCCCATTGTGGTAACTCCATCTGGTATTTTTTGGGTCACATCCTGTTACGATTCTCCATTCATGGCTTTCAATGGCTGGATAACAAACTTTGACGGGCATCTCCCCAATTAATTCTTGCCATCGTGATTCAATGAGATCCATGATTGCAGTGGATTGGTCTGGAGTTGCTAAACAGGACAAAATTGCAATGCAATTACCCATGCAAAACCACCTGAAATCCATCCTAGCTGGACTCACATTCCCAATGAAGTATCCACCATGATGAGGCATAAAATCAAACACCCAATCTGGTAATGAATCTGGAATCACATTAAACTTGTTTACTGCAGTGTGTGAATACTCCTCTGTTTTGAACCTATATATATCATTCAGTTGCTTCAAATCCAACCAGAAGTAGTTCCTCATATGATAGCTCAGTGCATGCAACCGTTTCACTATTCTTTCCATAAACTCTTTTCCTTCCGCATCTTGCTTTAGCAATTGCAACGCACATCTTAAAGCCATGAAGAACAACGCTTGAATCTCAATTGGATACCCATAAACACCCTGATGAAATTATTATTATTATTATTATATCATATCATATAAAAATTAAAAACAACCTACTACTGCATCTATCTATTTTATATATCCTTTATCCTGTATAGAAAGAAAGAAAGAAAGAAAGAAAGAAAGAAAGAAAGAAAGAAAGAAAGAAAGAAAACTACTACTCACCATTCTACGATCAATCATACAACACCCATCAGCACATAGCAAAGTTGGAAAAGTGTCAAACCCCTCTGACAAGCATAAATTCAAAATCAAACGCATACCCTTTTGACATTCAGGTAGTTCCGCCAAAGATGAGTCTCCCGTAGCCTTTGTGTATGCTCGAAGTAATATAATCCACCAAAATCCAGAATCAACAGGGGCAACCCTGCCTAT
This sequence comes from Cyamopsis tetragonoloba, assembly GCA_037177725.1. Lineage (NCBI taxonomy): Eukaryota > Viridiplantae > Streptophyta > Magnoliopsida > Fabales > Fabaceae > Cyamopsis > Cyamopsis tetragonoloba. The sequence goes on from CM074119.1 coordinate 86,285,073, forward strand.
TGCACTTTCACCAAAATCTGCTATCAGGGTTTCATGGTTTCTGATTGGATCATGGAATACTTTGAAACTAGCAGGCATCACCCCTTCTGCTAATTGAAACCTATCAATCTTTTTTTCCCATGATTGAAGGCGAAGCGTCTTCAGGATAAAGTTTTTAACAATGTCTGATTCCCCATGCATGAGAAAAGCCAAAGCACTTGGGACAAAGTCTCTTATAAACACCTATAATATATATAGTCAATAGTGTGTGTCCTCAGGAATTGAATTTCAGGGAAAAGGGAATGTGTTACAGTTACGGAGTTACCTGATCATAATTAAGTTTCTCATCAGAATTATCCAAGGCTGCAATTGTGCCAACTGGCTGACCGCGAAAATATACCAAGGAACGCCTCAAAGCTTCCCAAGCTTCGGGTGTTAATGGATGTGGTGGATCAAATGTAAGTGATCTTGGAGTGTTAACACCAGATTTTGGTTGAGGATTATCAAAATGGTCTCCAAGGCGAGAATAGCTCTCAACTCTTGAGGGCAATTGACGTGGAGAAAGTCCTACGGATAGTTCACTCAGTGATCTTTCATCACATGATCTCTGTCTCTCTATATTCAGAGCCCTTATTGGCCTTTCTAATGCTTTTGATGAGAGATTAAATTCATTGATTTCTGCTATGGAACTTGCTGGATCTTGACTACTACTACTACTACTTTTATAATTTCCACTCTGATGATGATGAGACCAATCCACTGGTAAATTAGACATGATATCTTATTCCAAACTCTAATATAATTATGATGTTACGTTAGGTTACGTTACGTTGTACCAGTAGTATTGCTCAAAATCCTACAAAATAATTAAACTTCATGCCATAAAATGAACATACAGAAATATTGATTTTGTATTCACGTACGCAATTAATAATTAAAGAAAAGACGACATAAACTAACCTAGCTAACCTGACAAAAGGAGGATGTTGAGAGAGAAGGAAAGATCAGAGGAAGAAGGCACGTGAAACAAAAAAGCAAGAAGGATCCATGCTTGTGATTGTGATTATGATTGTGAAGAAAAGGATGAAAATGAAGGCGTTATGGTTTTAATGCATGACATTTGGGTTTGTGCGGATGGGCTGATATTTCTCATTCACTCTCTCACCCTTCTCCACTGTGACCCTCACTCAGCCACAAACTCACCAATTCTAATGCCTTTCCTTTTTCTTTTTCTTTTTTTCTTAATTTTCGTTACTTTAATATTTAATTCCAAAAAATAAACTGCATGCTCATTCTCACGTGGTAAATAAAGAGGTAGCCCTTAAAGTTGAGATCCTCTCAAGTTCTACTTGACTCAAGTGAGAGAGAGACCCTAACCCGAATCTCCGGATCCTCTTCCATCTGCTATATAGCATTGCTTATTATATTACATACACAGTACACAGCAGCAAGGTTTAATTTACATTTAATTCCAATCGCGTGTGTGCCCTGTCATTATTTTTCATTTCTTAGGGGTAAGTCCGTTTGATTGTGAGCAATCGACCATTACCTCAACTGTTTGATTGAATTATGAAAAATACTAAATTTTTTTTTGTAGATTTTTTTATTTACTTAATTTTAATAAATGTCTTTTATCTTCCGCTAAGTATTTATTTTTTAAAAAATAAATAACACTTGCCAAAATTACGTGGATAGAAAGATTTATAAAAAGATTTAGGCTTCGTTTGGTTCGGCTTATTTTTGGCTTATAAGCGGTTTTTAAATAAAAGCTAAAAATAAAAACTTTAAAAAAAACATTTAAGTTACTTATAAATAAAAAGTTATTTGTTTGATAAAAGTATTTTACGTCAACTTTAAAAAAAAATAGAGCCAAACATTACCTTCACTGGAGATTTTAGCTTGAATTATTAATGCTACCATAAAAAGCAATGCTTGATAATTAATGATGTACAACAAATTTTAATTTATACTCCTCCATCTCATATTGATTGGCCTTCTAGCAAAAAAAAATATATTCTATTTTTATTGTCTATCAATGCAATTTTAATTTGTCTTTATAATTTTACTTTTATGCAATTATTACTTTTTTATTAACTACTATATATCACTAACTCTCTCAAGTAATTAATTTAGGTGGTTAAGTAAAAAAGAAATAAGTAAGTTAAGTATTTGATGTGCAGAATAGAAAAATTTGTATTAATTTTATATGTTACAATAACAATGATTTGATTTATTAATGTATGTGTAAAAGTCCAAAAAGTGAATTAATATGGGAGGGAGGGAATAGGGATTTAGTTAAAAGGGAAATACAGTAGATGGAGTATATAGTAGTACTAGTTACTAGCTAGGAAATTAAATTGTTTAGCGATTATTCCAAGTTGAAGAAAAGAAGGAGAAGAATTGGTGATTGTTGTGATATTGGAAGCTTTATTATGGCAACGTAACAGAACGTGGTGTGGTGGGTGTAAGCAGCATGCATTCATGCATGCCTCTTACTCTTACTCCCACGGTAGAAGCAATAGTAACATGCTGCACAGTGTAATTGTGTGACGGTAGAGTGCAAGTCAAGAAATGGAGTGTTGGCTGCATGCATGCACAGGTATATATGTGTTCTGTCCACTTCCACCTTTTGATGAGATAAAAATGTAAAAGAATAACCCTTGGTCAATCCATCCTTTTCCTTAATGGATAATAATAGTAGGCAAGTAACAAATAGAGTACTGAATCAATTAATCTTCTTGTCCCAGGGACTTTTTCTAGTTTTAATTAAAAATAAATCCCAAATTAACAGGCAAAAGCGGAAACGGATCCGCTCACACGGACTAATCAGTGAATTCTAAACTTAACCATACTCACTCCCTTTGCTCAAAATGTGCCACGTGTCCCGAATGAACGAACGGCTACTTCCCACTATATATATATATATATACCTCCCATTCGTTCCTCTCCTCCTCCATCCATTTCATCAATCTGCGCCAATTCACAATATGTCAAATCCTAAGGTTTTCTTTGATATGACGATCGGAGGCCAACCTGCCGGACGCATAGTCATGGAGCTGTTTGCTGACACCACACCCAAGACCGCAGAGAATTTCCGCGCCCTGTGCACCGGCGAGAAGGGAGTTGGTCGCAGCGGCAAGCCCCTCCACTACAAGGGTTCTGCCTTCCACCGCGTGATCCCCAATTTCATGTGCCAGGGCGGCGACTTCACTGCTGGAAACGGCAACGGAGGTGAATCGATCTACGGTGCCAAGTTCGAGGACGAGAATTTCATGAAACAGCATACGGGACCCGGAATTCTGTCCATGGCGAATGCAGGACCGGGTACAAACGGATCTCAGTTTTTCATATGCACTATAAAGACGGAGTGGCTGGACGGGAAGCACGTGGTGTTTGGGCAGGTTGTGGATGGAATGAATGTGGTGAAGGATATAGAGAAGGTGGGTTCCAGCTCCGGCAAGACAACCAAGTCCGTCGTCATCGCTGACTGTGGTCAACTCTCTTAGGCCTCTGCTAGTGCTCTCAAATCAATTATCAATTATCTTCCCATTTTCATATCATCATCTTCCTACCCTCAATACATTTTTAAAACCATTTTTCTTTACAGCTTTTCGTCATTTACATTATTTTTAATATCGACTATATATTTGCACCATCAAAACAAACAAATAAATATCATTTGTTTTTGCTATATCAAATCATGATGATGATTATTTTTTTATATTATATGTACAGAAACCAATAGTTTTGAAATGAAAATTCATCATAAAATCATTCTCGTGCAGAATGCTCATAACTTTGTTGACAAATTCTCAACCGACCAATTTATTCAAATTGATCTTCCATTGTTGAACTAGCTGATGCCATTTCCAACATAACTTTCCCAACGGGCTTGCTTGGGTTTAGTGTTTTCTTATTATTGTTGGGCTCTGTTTGTATTGCTAGAGTTGGGCCCTTTGAGTTTATTAAATTTGTATTAGAGATGATTTGGAGGATGAGATTATCACCATCTTTATTGGGAGTGGCACTATCTTTTTTATATGTAAGAATCATAAATTTATATATTAAAAAGGATGGTGTCACTCCCAATAGGAATTGTGCTAATCCCATCCACCGGATTTTTTTTAGGTATGCGCTCTTCATTCTTTTGCCACTTTGTCCTTATATTTTTTTTTTCGATTTTACGGGCCTTGTAACTTTAGTGCACGTTGAAGAAATGGATGGAGTAAAAACAACCATCACTGTCTTTGCCACTTCTGAGTGAGGCATTGGTTTAGAAGAAAAAAAACACATTTAAAATATAACTTGGTGTCTTGATCTCTGCCAAATACTAATATCCAAGTCTAATTTTATTACTTCATTCACTTATATTATTAGTGATAAAATAAAAAAAATAAAATAATGCTTTGTGTGTTTTAGAAAAGGTAGAAAAATAATGTTGGTATTGAACTCATACTCGTGGGCAGGCTGTCAATCTTTATTGTTAAGAGACCCCGATTTGCAATATCAGAAAATCTTCAACGATAGATCCTGCTTTGCTTTGCTTTCTCTAGTGTGGAACTAATAAATCCCAGCATTGACATGTGATGTGCGGTTGAAAAGGATTTTATTAATTTTTTTAAGCAATTGGATATTTACTTGTTCTGAAATTTGAACCTGATACAGTTGAGTTCACACAAAGGAGTTTAACTTTTTCGACACTATATATATTGGGATATTTTTATTAGTCAATAATTAATTAATGTTGCTCTCGCTACCTTGACGGCTAACTAATACTAGTACACATCTACTGCTGTCTCCAACATTTCGATCCCAACACATATTAATGTATGTCTCAATTCTTATTCACTGTTTCTCTTCTTGCATTCTTTTTATTGATGTGTGAGTCAATAATTATAACCGCCCAAAGTGGTATGGATTATAATTCCATCAACTAAGTCAAGTCGTAATCATAATGATAAAGTAAATAAAAGAATGACCATCTTAAAAGGATCAACTGGACCAAATCCTCGTATAACTTCTTGTTACAAACCTTCTAACATAGGAGTATATTATTTCAATGATTGTGTTTAAATACATTCAACAAGTGTGTTCTTGTTAGCAAAGCATGTTTGTGTATCCTCCTCTCCTGTAACTTCTTGCTACAAAACTCCAACATACTAATTAAATCAAGACATCCTTTATAGAGAACTATTAGCATCATTAGTAGGAAGATTTTTTTAGGAGCACATAACATTACTCCAAGTGTGTTATTGTTACATATTAGCATTCCTCACGGTAACTCAGGATTTCTGTTAGATCCAATTCCATAGCATCTTACATTTTCTACAGTCTACACGATTTTATACTGCTAGCATTAATGAATTCTGTAATACAGTACTAGTAATAGGAGTAGTACTCCCTTTAGTAGTTCCATTCCCATTTGTAAAAATGATTTCTCCCACAGCATTAATAGCGGCAGTTGAGAGTTAGAAATGTGCATCTATTTGATGCTCTTTCACTTTTCTCCCCACTTGCATTCAACTATTTAAGCCTTCATCACATTCTGATAACACCAATCCATTTCTCTGCTCTTTGCTGTTGCTTAGTAGCATACCAGTATTCATGGACATGCTAGAGAAGCTTTTTGTTGCTACATTTCTCATTCTTTCAGTGGCCATCGATGGAATGAAGGCTGATACTATGGTCACTGGCACTGTCATTTGTGACCAATGCAAGGATGGGCAGAGATCTCTTTTCGATTATCCTGTTAATGGTGAGATTCAAGTCCTCCAACATTTTCTTGTTTTAATGATACTGATGAGTGGTGTTCAGTTAATTCGCATTATGTTTTCAGAAACGTTCATACCTGATTTTTCAGAATACAAAAGGGGGAAAAGAAAAGATTTGTTGTGTATTTTGAGATTTACAAAATAGTACTCCCTTTTCATCTCGAATACTCACGTAAGGTGAAACAAACTAACTTTATCTGGTTCTTGTTTCAATAATAATTAGTAATCGTTAATAGCCTAATACACAAACAACAACAACAACAATGTTTCTATCTATTAATAAATGAATAAATGAAGTGAGATAAAAAATGGTGGACAGGTGACATTTTCCTCACTTTCCTCATTCCCTCAATAAATAGTTTGAAACAGGTGGCCAACTGCCCATCAAGTAAAGATGAGCAATAAATCATTAAATCCTGCTTGGTCCACCATCTATTTATTTCTTGGTTTGTTACAGGTGCAAAAGTAACACTGTCATGTAGTGAAAGAAATGGGCAGATAATAATGTCAAGAGAAGAAACAACAAATTGGTTTGGAAGCTATACAATGAGGATGGATGGAGCACCAGATTTGAGTGGTTGTTCAGTGAGGGTGACAGGCGGAGGAGAAGGGTCAATGGGTTGTGGAGAAGGAGCTGGTCCTAACCAAAATCCAAAACTCATGTTTAGGATGTTTGACATGCAGATGTATACGGTGGATCCACTCCTTGCACAGCCTCCGCAAGCCATGCAATACTGCTCAACATATTCCAACCCAGTCACTGCATCACCACCACCACTCACTCCTCCAAACTCTCCTTCTCCTCCACCTTTCAACCTACCACCACTGCCAGGACTCCCTCCATTGCCACCTCTCCCACCGGCTATTTTTACAGATGCTTCAGCATGTCCCTCACAGTAAGTTTATAAATTTAATTTCTAGACAAGAATGTGAATAACTAAACTAACATTGTAAAATGCATGTCAGGAAGTGGAGAATGCCAGAATACAAGTGTTATTGGAGGGGTGTTAACCGGGACACTAAAGTAGCGGTAGCATTTGGAATGGTGGCAGCAAGGAGATATGGAACAGACATTACACTGTGGAATGCATTGCAAGGGAGAGGAGACCCTTACAGGACACTTTTGAGGGAAGGGGTAACTGCACTTCTTAACTCTTATAACAGCATTCACTTCTCTTACCATCCACTTGGTGTCCTCGAACACATGAATTACGCTTTAATGGGCTCAACTAGGACTGTCCTCCTTACTGCCTTGCGCTTCAAGAGGGCTAATTCTGGTGCTGGAAATGTCACCTGCAAATTCACTGCTTGCAAATAACTCAGTCTTATCAACCGTATTTAACAATTATTTTTATAAGATTGCCTTTAATCTGTATCTGAATAGTTTAGTTGTGTATTGTTTTGTGCCTGCAATAGCGTTTACAGGAGCACACATTTTCCTTTATTATGGTTTATCTAGTGTCCTTTTACGATTTTTTTTTACAAGAATATGAAGATGCAAAAGGAAGATTGTACTAGTTTTTGAATTTCTACTTTGCTTTAAAATTCGTCTTCTCCTCAACCTATTTGTAATGCTTGTAAATAATTCACACTGCACGGTGGTAATATTTTTTAAAAAGCTGGACATTAGAAAGTCTGCAGTAGTTTAAACTTTAAACGTTGACCAATGCTTTCACAAAAAGATTTTAGCTTATAATTGAACATGGCATGCCTTCCTCGGTTCCTCAACCCATACTATTTGTAAAATTAAACCTCTTTAAAGAATATATATATATATATAAGAGTTTGTTATCGTACACCCACCTATTTTGTAAACGGAATGAGTTAGCAAACTACACCTTTTGCGTGTATTTTTAAAAATCTAGTTATAACTTGCTAATGGGCTCCTATAAAATAAGTGGATGTACGTTAGCAAACCCCTATAGGATTTACTAACGTACACCCACTTGTTTTATAGAAGGAGTGCGTTAACAAACTACACCTTATGGGTATATTTTAAAATTTCAAGTTATAACTTGCTAACGCACTCCTTCAAAAAAAACAAGTGGATGTACGTTAGAATGAATATATATATATATATATATATATATATATATATATATATACAAAAAAAGAATATATAAATGTGAAATTTAAAGGTGTTGATAAAAAAAGGGGATTCAGACCCAAATTAAGTCGGGAAACAAAATGAAGAGTAAAATGTGGTGAATCATTCATGGCACAATCATCTAGTTCCCCATAGCGCACACATCTAGTTTCCAAGATCAACAGCCTATTTTCAAAGTTCCAAATCAAGAAAATTCATACAAAATTCATATTCAGATAATTCAACAAGCAAAAAATATAAAATGGTATACACAATATCTATTCTGTAATGCTTTGCTTATGGTTACACTTCAAAAGGGGTAAACAACCTTTTACTATGCACACAAGAGGCAGATTCATTGAAGAAACAAGATATCAAAACAAAAGCCTCTCAAAAGTTTCAAAAGTCAAGTTCTGCTCAACCTCAGTCCTTCGTTTCCTTGCCCACCTGAAACCACTGACAAAGTGAGACATACTTACAAACATCTCATAAACCACATCTATGAATAGGTAAATTATTCAACTAAAGCTGAGACAACTTATCCAAAGCTATGAAACCGACACATCAACATAGACATTCCCTACCATTAAGTTACATCATCAATTTTGGATGATCCTTATATTCTCATGTGACCGTTATATTTCTCACTTTAATATTTTTGCTTGTACGTAACTATTTTTTTTTATTTCTTTTACAACCTTTGATGATGACATAATTACTACACTTAATTATACATAATTATATAACAACTTATCAAAATGAAGACTTGTGAATACAACACCCTAGCCATCCAATACATAATACACGGTAGATTCAAACTAAACATTACACATTGTTTGGGTTGTTGTACACTTTAAGAAAGCATTGCAATTGCAATTGCAATTATTTGTGTTTAAGCTGAGGTAGTCTTGCTTGTGATATTTTTTATTCTAGTATCTGAGAGTGATTCCTTTTGACTTGACACTGAAAAGATGGCATTTTGTTGCACGTTTATTTTTCATACCTCTTTCTCCTTTTATAATTTTGTGGTGGTACCAATTCTTAGTTTGGATATATCGTTAAACTTTTATTTTTTTCCAGTCGGATGATTATATATGAAGAAACTTTTTTTTTTCAAAATCCAAATCAATTAAAAGAGTACTAGATGAACAAAATACAAACAGGATAAAACTTTCAAAGAACCAACCTGGAAGAGTCAAAGAAAGGGGTACACCACACACCCTGGAAAAAGAAAACTAGTAAACACCCTTGCGCCTAAAACTAGAAGAAACAAAGAAACGTTTTCTTCTCCAAGTTGTATGAATCGGCGAAAACTACTATAAGGAAAAAGAAAATAAGATGGATTCAGGAGGAAGAGAAGACTCCAAGAGATGCTGAGAAGTATGTGTTAGTAAACTAATCGAATCAAGATAGAACAGATTATTTTAATCTATCCAAAAAAATAGAACAGATAATATTCCAAGCATTTTTAACATAATAGAACCTATATGAGACAGGTGTCTACGAGACATACGAAAGGTTACATCGACATTGTACTATAAGATCATTAAAACTTTCATTAGGTGTCATTGCACAAACCTCTGAGTAGGGAAATAGTATTCTTCAAAATATCCCAGAGGTAACAGGTAAGATGATTCACTTGCTCCCATATCGAGTCATATTTCTCCACTTGTCCTTCAAATCAACCTGCAAAAATAAAATTAAGGTTATTGGTATGAGAAGCATAACTTCTACCTATTTAGAAAATTAGCTTACTTCTGTTCTTTCTTCGAATAGATCTTTGTAAGCATTTAGGATGGCTTTCCAATTTCCTCTGCCAAATCTGTACAAGAAAACAAGTTAGCGATAATACAAAATTATATTGAAACTGCTACTCATGAAAGAGCAAGTAAAAACACTTAAATTAGATCTATTCTCTAAATATATTAAAAATCGTAATAGAAATGAACAAATTACAAACACGTTCTAAATCATGATTCAACTAGTTTACAACAAGCACATACTCTTCTACAGCATCCCTTAGAGTCTTCTCTTCCGTCTGGCTCCATCTTTTTTTCTTTCTCCGGATAGTAATTTTTGCTGGTTCATATCGCTTTAAAGGAGAATGTTTCTTCCTTTTAGGGCTAGGTAAATGTAATCTTTCCTTCGGTGAGCCATCAATAGAGTCGTCCAACTACACAAAACAAAAAAGTAAAGCAAATATATGATTTAAAGGTATATCCAAACAAAGAATTAGTACCACAAAATTATAAAAAGCAAAATCATAAAAGGAGAAAGACATGAAAAACAAACGTGGAACAGGACTAACAAGACTAAAAGGAATCACTCTCAGGCACCAGAACAAAAGATATCACAAGACTACCTCAGAAGTACAAGCAGTGCTATTTCGCTCTATCAAGCTTGGATGATGAACACGACTACTCCGACACTCAGAAGTTGCAGCCTCATTATTATCTATACCATGCGTCTGGCAAGTGTGTGCATCTGCAATTTTAGTCTCCTTTCCAACGGGCTCATCATTATCTATACCATGCGTCTGGCAAGTGTGTACATCTGCAATTTTAGTCTCCCTTTCAACGGGCAACTCCTGATTCTGATTCATGTCTTTCATTGACAATTCAGGTCTCGCAATGTGAGAGTCTATTTTGGTACAGGCAGTTGATGGCTCCACTTCCTTCTGAATATCATCTGCCAAAGAAACAAAAGGGGACAAAATCAACATGATCAGCAACGGCTAACAAATCAACTTTTGTTTTGATATTTCAAGATTTTTGATAGTTCAGAAAACCAGCAAAATGGAAATAGTTACTAGAAACACATTGAATCATAACACTGTTGCCAAAATTGCAATAATAACAACAGGGAAAGGCAATGCACCTCTATGTTGTTGGATTGAATCACTTGGCCCTTCACCTTGTTGATTGTTTTGTTCAACTGCTAACTGAAGAAAAGAAGGACCTATACTTGGCCAAGTTTCGGCTAAGTAAGCTTTAACCTTCATAATGGCCTCCTTCCTAGTATCTATGGCGGCCAATATCTCCAGCGCTTGAGGGTCCGAGAGCGAAGCCTCGAATTTGTCTTTCCAGCGCTTCAATTCGGTGGAAAACAGAAGGCTTCCTTGGCGGGAGGCCGATGGCTCCATTAACAGAACCCTATGCCGCCATATCCTGTTCACAGCGTTGCGGTAGGCAGAAACATCCAGATGCAGGAACTTGAGGGTGCACTCCACAGCAACCGCACAATAGGCGGCGGACATAGCGGCTGTCACTGGAAAACCCTCGCGGCTATGGATTTCTTCGATAATATCGAGGGTATGGAGAAAGGATTCTTGAAAAGAAGCAGCGGAGAGCTGGTTTTGAAGGGATTTGAAGAGAATGGACATCTTCAAGCGGAAATCGGTATCCGAAACAGGGATTTGGTTGATAAGCTTCTCGATTAGGTTAGTGTCTGCCGTGACAGAGTTCCCGACGATGAACTCCAACGCCCAACGCCCAACGTCACCGTTCATTAGCTTCGTCTTCTCAAGCGGAAACTGGACTCACAGAATGAAAGCTCTTTTGGCAAACGAATTGTTTTCTGGGGGTAAAAGGTAAAACTTGAGAAGAATAAGAGTCCCTTGATTTGATAATTTCTAAGCTACAGCACACTGGATAAAATTCAAAAAGCTGTCAAATAATAGCACAAAATTTAAGTTACAGGACATTACAAAATGGTAATTTTTTTACCTCACTAAACTAAGTGACAACTTTTTTGTTTCATACACAAGTTAAGACATAATTAACCTTGTATTTTTATTCAGTACTGTAACTATCTTTCCCATTTTCTCCACTTACGAAATAGTTTATGTTGTTTACGTTATTTTTTTTGTCATTTATATATATATATATATATATATATATAATTAAAATAACGTATTAATAATAAAATATATTTTAACGGTAAATATAAATATTAAAAAATAAAGAGTTAAAAATATTTTTTAATAATAATTTTTTTTATATATAATATAATTATTATATTACATAAAATATATTATGTAGTAATTTATTAAATCGTGAAATTTTAACTTTATAATAAATAATAAAATAATTATAAAATATCAAAATATTATTTTCTTAGAAAAATTTAAGAAAAATTAATAATATAACATGAAGGATATTATTGTAAAATTTATGTTGTGCTTTTTGTTATGTGCATTAAGTATCAAACGATATACAACATAAAAAGTTGTATTGTGCCTCATAAAACTTGTACAGTGCTGTATTACTTGTACTGTCCTGTTCACGCATCAAACGTACTCTAAAAGTCAGTATGCGGAAGAATTCAGATATTTTCCTTTTTTTCTTTTTTTCAATAGGAGACCGCTATGCTGTGTTTTTTGAAGACTAATCGAATACTATTCTCCTTAAATTTAAAAGAAAAAAAAAAGACTATTTTATTTGAGCCACATAGATATCTACAATATTTTGTAATAAAGTAGGAGTATTATTTATGTGCATGTGCAAAATTCAAACATTTAACCCAACTAAATTTTGAATATCCCAAAAGCTGATGGACCAAATTAATGTAATTTTTTAAATTACTTATAAAAATGGGCAGTTTTAAAATTATTTATTAAAATGGCAATTTTTTATAAGATTCCAATAATAATATTGGAGACGACGACACCATATTTGAGTGTTTTAGTCATTTATTTAATTCAGTTAATAAACACGTGGAAACATGTATGTTAATACGAAATTCAATTTCTAATTGTTATACTTTTTTATGAACCAAAAAAAGTGTCTCATGAGTGGTATTGATAGCGCAAATGTCACATACCAGGTGTTTGACATATGGGAACATCCATTTATTTTTCAAAATAAATAAGGTGCTACCATGTGGTAGCATTTTGTGTGTAGTGTCTACACCAATTAAATTTAAATTCAATTATTTTCAATTATTTTTTATTGATTGAATGATTTTAAAAGTTAAAAAAACATAATAAATATTTTTAATTTCATATATAAGAGTTTATATGATAGAACGAAACTTTTTAATAGTTTAGAACACAAAAAGATTATATTTAAAATAATTTTTATAATATTTATTGTAAAGTGGTAATACTATCTCTCTTTTTTAAAAGTTATTTAGTTCATTAAAATATGGATGCTTTATATTCCTAAATTATAACATCATATATGATAAAATTAGTTAATCTTTGTTTATATTTAGATTACTAAATTTTGTTTATATTTAATTTGAAAGTAAAATTTTATTTCTATATGATTTGAATAGAAATGAAAAAGATAAAAACAATTATTTTACCATTGAAACCTATCATGATTTATTAACTACTGCTACTTTCGTTCCGATTAAATTATTCGTTTTGAGCTAAAACACATCAACAAAATCGTAATCTCCACCAACAAAACACCACTAGAAATTTGTCTATCTTTCCTACGGAATTTTCTGAAAACTAACTTTAAAAAAACATTGCATGAAACACATTTTTTTGGATTTTCCTGCAAATATCTGCTCCCACATAATACCTTCGTGGATAATAAAATTCATAAGAAAACTGCAAGAAATATCTGCTGGAAAAATCCACAGATTTTTTTTTAGAAGCTTTGCTAAAAAATCCCTTGCAAAAATTCTTAGAAAAATCCATAGAAAAAATCCCTAGCAAAAATTGTTCCTGTGAGGGAGTAGTATTTATTTATTTTTTTGGTTGTGACAATAATTTAGAGTACTCATTCTCCTCTTATTTATTACCTGACTTAAATATAAGTAAAATTAAACTATTTTTTTATTTAATACTATTATTCTTAATGTACTCTTTATTTAATATCATAATTCCTATTTTATAATAAATATTATGAATGCCATTTTAATAATTTAAGTTTATCTTTTATATAAAATTAACAAAATTAAATATAATTAACTAATTCTTTTAATATGCATAAATTTATTTTTTTTTTTTTTACATATGAGTTCAGAGATAGTATAAGACATACTTAACCAAAACACAAATATTAAGAAAAATAATTAGATCTAAATTGATTTCATTAAATTTTATGCTATACAATTTTATCTTCCTTAAAATAGTAGTATATTTGATAGTTATCCTTAAAGAGCACAAAAGTCAACGTAATTAATTATAAAGGCAAATAAAAAATAAAGTTATTAGGATTGAGCTGGTGGTAATAGATTTGGTAAATAAAAATTACTCTTTTCGTTTTCGATTATAAGCAAAAATTGTTTAACTCACAATTTTTAAAAAAATTAATTAGCCTTATTTAATTTTTTTGAATCTATCAAAAAGTCAATTTGTTTTCCTAAATTAGTTAGCCTTATTTATTTAAGTTACTCTCTCTCATCTTCAAAATTACTACTCCCTACGTCCCATAATATAAGCTGAAACTAACATTTCACACAGTTTAAGAAAAGTGGTTAAATTATTGGAATTAGAAGTATTAAGTAGACTATTGAGATGTTACACCAATAAATTTAAACACAATTATTTTCTATTGGTTGAATGACTTTGAAAGTTAAAAAATCATAATAAATACTTCTTATTTTATGTGTAGGTACTTATATTATGGGATAAGACATTTTGGTAATTAAGACTTATATTATGGGACGAAGGGAGTATAATAAATGAGAGAGTGAATTGAGTAGAAGATATAATAGATAAGTTTTCATTAAATGCAAGTACAAATAATTAGATTTACTTACATTTAAAAATATAATATTGTAAAAAATTTGCGTATATTTAAAAACGAAAAGAATAACACTTCCAAGATTTTAGGTTCAAACATGGGTACTCACACTTGTGCCAAAAAAGGCAAATAAAGAAAGACATGCTACCTCAGTTCCTATGCGTAAGCCTTTAAAAAAATAATACATATTAAGAAAGATGCTAACGTCAAAAAAATACATTAATTTTTTTAAAGAAATTAATGTCTTTTTATTACTACTTCCATTAAAATCCAATTATCTCTCTTTATTATTTAGTAAAACTCAACTCAATCACCCTATTTAATTCAAGGTTTTTCTAACATGTGTAAAATTACACAGATTAAAAAACTAAAAGTAGAAATATTTTATAAAAAATATAAATATTTAATGAGTTTGGAGTTTGTAATATACTCCTCCCATTCTTTTTTAAGTGTCCTTTAAGGTTAATTCACACTTATTAAGAAACTTATTTAATGCTATTGTAACTATTGAAATTATGAGATAATTTTCTATTATACCCTCGTCGGAACTCTACAATTATTAATTATCTACTACTTAGTATATGTATACAATACTAAATGAGAAGGAATATAATAGGAAAACAAGCTATAAATGCTTTCTTGAATTCCTAAAGAGACCAATAAAAAGGAAAATTTTTCTCAAATAGGGACAGATAAAAAGGAACAAATGGAATAATAAATATTTTGCTTTACAATAAAATGTTTTCACTCTTATTTTCTTAATATGTGCAACTTTGCACGGGCTAAAAAAAATCTTTAATTAATGATAAAATTGAAAGTACATGATAAAGGTTTCTCTATTTTTGGTAGAAGATTATGAAAAGGATTACCAATTTTTTTTTAAAAATACTAAATTCTCCTACTCACTTAATTTTATCAATTATCATTTATTTTTCACTGAGCATTCACTTTTTAAAATGTAAATTATAATTGTTAAAATTAAGTGGGTAATAAGATTTGAAAGAGGATTTTGTAGGAGAATATAATATTTCTCAAATTTTGTAGGGTCTTACGTATAAAAATAGAGGTAGTGATGAATAACTTTATTGAAATTGATGAATGTCTCTTACTCATTTTGTTCTTTTTTAAAAAAAATATTTTTTTATAAATAATTATAGTTTTAGAATTTCAAGATATCATTAACTTTGATTTTTCAATTCTATTCCTAACTAATTAATTATTTATTTTTTATCGTCTATTTTTTCACCAATCATATTTTTATATTGATCTCTCTCTATGACACCACAATAAATCAACTATTCAACTTCTTTCACCGATTATATTTTTATATTTATCTCTCTTTTTATTATACCATAATAAATCAATCACTCAACTACAACTATTAAAAAGGGACAATTTAATCTATTTATAATAAAATTTATCATAATTGATCATAATTAATCATTTCTTAATACGTGTGCATTAATCTTCAAAAGTATAAGAAAAAAATAGAAAAAGTAAAAAATATCACCATTTTTTTTAAAAGTACTACTCCAGACTCGTATATAAGAAAAAACAAACTAACTTATACACATTCATTAAAAAATTAATTGGTTACATTTTTTTATTTGATCCAAAAGATAAACTCTAAATTTTAAAATGTCCTTCTTAATATTTATTGTAAAGTGACATTTAAAAATAAACTAATCAATTAAATGAAAAATATACTAAGAAGGATAGAATTACGTAAAGAAAAAATAATTAAAAATTGCTTATTTATATAAAAAAATATGAGGTTTTTGTTATTTATATTTAAGTTCTAAGAAAATACTTGGTAACAAAGACAATAGAAAATATTTATTTTAAGTAATTAATTATAAAGACAGATAAAAAATGCATATTAAGTATTTTATAAAAATAAATAAATGGCTTATAAAAAAATCATTAATGTTTGTTAGAAAAATACTACCTTAGAAATAAAGGCAAGGGAGAATATTAATTTAAGGTGTCGAATTCCTCAAGAATGAACTTAACAAGGCATAGTATGGAGTTTGGAGAGCCACACAAATGCACCAACCATAACCATGTATTGGATATACACATACATCAATCAATTGTGGAGTTGTGACTACCCACCACACCTTCCTAACCCCAACAATGACCAATGAGACAACTGTGCCGTATGTAGAGGACAATAAATAAAGGGTAATGTAAAATCTTCTTATTAAATTTTATTGTTAAAATTTTTATTAATTTAATTTTAATAATTGTTATCTACTTTTATATAAAAAATATTTAATAAAAAATAAATTATAATTATTGAAATTAAGTAAATAAAAAATTTATACAAAAATTTAATAGAAGAATTTTAATTTTTTTTTAAATAAAATATGAAGTGAACAAAACACCAAACCTCATCACATCATAATTTCGCAACATTTGTCTAATTCAGCCGAGGTAACGTACAGCGACAAGGATGGATTAGAAAAGTGAAGTAGGTAAATATTCCTATTAAATTATTTTATAATTTTTTTATTCGTTTAATTTTAATAATTATCATTTATTTTTTATTAAGTATTTATTTTGAAAAGATAAATGAGAATAGTCAACAAGTGGATAATAGTTCACATAGTCATATATTAAGTCTTTAAGGTTTGAGAGTTAGAAGTCCAAAGTTTGAATATTGATGGTAATTTATATTAGAATATTGGCACGAGTTAATTTAGGATGAATGTGTGTTTATTTATCGTTTAAAAAAAATGACAATCATCAAAATTAATAAGAGAATTTAATATTACTTTTATAATATTGTTATTTGTTTAACATATCAATAAGATAAAATGGAACAGCATATTCCGTCAAATAAACAGAATATTTAGACATAAGACGGTTGAATAAAAAATAACACAAGAGGACACAGTAAAATTATTGTTATTATTAATCTCGATTAATTATTTTTTATTGACAAAACAATATATGTATAAATTTATTAAATTTAATATATTTTTTATTTGATTAAAAAATATTTTTAAAATACATATTTCTTAAAACCTTATATAATAAAATATGTTCAACATAAATTATAGTTTGATAATTATATTTAAAATTATATTTATTAATTATAAGTATTTAGCAACTTTTCACATCATTTAAAAAAAGTAATTATTATATTAATTTTTAAAAAAGTAATCATTTTATTTTAATTTTATCTCTAAACAAATATAATATACTATGTTGAGAACTAATAATACTGGTAGTTGCTTATAAAAAAAATACTAATAATAAGTTACTTCAATGAATAACAATAAAGTTAAAAATAAATAATAAATACATCTTTTATTTTATTTTGATGTAGTTACTTATAATATTAAGAGTCTTTATTTTTGTATTTAAGATTTTTTTGTACTCAATGTACTCATTGGTTATGTACGTTGAAAAAATGGTTACATTAATTATTTTTTTGTTACGGTGTTTTTTGGATTTGGTGGTTACACGTGTAGAAATATGTGGTATAAATTGATTAGAAAAAACGTGAGTACCAAAATATTTTTTTTAATATTAAACATATACATTTTAGTTGATATGCTTATATTTTAAAATAAAAAGAGTAGTAAAAATATAATTTTTTATGAATTTTTAAAATAATAAATTGGTACTCCTCTATTAAAAAAAGCGTTAATTGATTTTTTAAAATTTGAAAATGATAAATATATGAATTTTAAAAAGTGGGCTTGCATTTGTTAATACTCCGTATTTTGGTTGTTAACAATCGTTGGTCCTCCTATTAATAGTATTTGTATTTGTATGAAGGAATCTGTTGAGATTAGTTGAGTCTGTGTCATCAACAGCCAAGTCCAACAAGAAAGCAAAACAGAAAAAGAAGAAGAACCCTTCCATTCCTGTGCATCTAGTATCATCACTACCACTACCAGCAGCATCTATGGGTTCTCAGTGCTCCAAACAGGTTGAGCGAAGAAAGGCAATCCACACTGAGAAGAAAACTCTGTCGAATCTCAGAAGCTCCGGCGGCGAAGACTACCCTGGCTCCGATTACCGTCCCCCTGACCGGAAAAACTGGATGTCCGGTCTCGACCCTCATAAACTTCACATAAATCAGATAGTTTGGCCTGGAACTCACGATTCTGCCACCAACAAGATTGGCATCCCTCTCATCACGCGCCCTTTCGCTCAATGCCAATCCTTATCAATCTATCATCAGCTTCTAAGAGGCACCCGCGTTCTCGATATTCGGGTTCAAGAAAACCGCCGTGTCTGTCACGGTATCCTCGCCACTTACAGCGTCGATGTGGTCATCAAAGACGTAAAGAAATTCTTGTCAGAAACAGAGCACGAAATCATCATCCTGGAGATTAGAACAGAGTTTGGTCACGAGGACCCCCCTGAATTTGACAAGTATTTGGAGGAACAATTGGGGGAGTTGTTGATCCACCAGGACGATAACGTTTTCGGGAAAACCATCGCAGAATTGTTGCCGAAGAGAATAATTTGTGTTTGGAAGCCGAGAAAATCGGCGCAACCCAAGTCAGGGAGTCCCCTGTGGAGTGGAGGGTTTCTGAAGGATAATTGGATCAACACGGATCTGCCTTCCACAAAATTCGATGGGAATTTGAAGCATTTGAGCGAGCAGCCACCGGTTACGTCGCGGAAATACTTCTACAGGGTGGAGAATACTGTTACTCCCGTTCCGGACAATCCCGTTCTCTGTGTCAAACCCGTTACCAGACGCATCCATGGCTATGCCAGGCTCTTCATCTCTCACTGCTTCGTTAAAGGATACGCTGACAGGCTTCAGATTTTCTCCACCGATTTTATTCACCATGATTTTGTTGATGCCTGCGTTGGACTCACTCATGCAAGGATTCAAGGGAAACCTTCATAACAATTCAATTACAATCCAATCAATTTCTCTCTGTGTTGTCTTGTGTTGTGTTTGTTCTTGTTCCTTGGTGCTGCAGTTTTTTTTCTTTTTCTTTTTCTTTTGATCATAGTTGTTGATACAACTGTCGGCAATTTGTTGGTTTGTAAACGTGTACAATATTGATTTGATTGTAAATTGTCATATCAAAATACACCATATGTATGTATGTATGTCCCGTTCCGTTGTCTTAAATTGATTTAATAATATATTGGTTCGTTCAATTAATAATTTTGTTGGATGCCACCGAAGATTACTTATCTCAATTAGCAGTTACAGTAGTCATATGTGTACAATAATTAATTTATACATCAACAAAGTCATAATCGGCTAATGGCAGATAAACATTCATTTTATAACTCAATATTCAAATCCTTAAGATAGAGCGACATATGAGGAACGCCACATACTCAAATCTTCTGTTCTCTGTCCTCTTCTTAATCATGTCACATTTTTAAAAATAAAAAAATAAAATTAGGAGAGTATAAAAACACTAGAAAATTATAATCATCTACTAGTTATAATTTTTTAAGCTAAAATATATCCTCTAAAAATATTTTTGGTGTTTTACTCTCTACTTTTAAAATTTAAACCAAAACGAGCCCTCCATTTGTTTTAATAGTAATGCTATTTTGCACCAAAGAAAGCTTCAAGAATCATTAAAAAAAAAAAACTTCACAAATAAAAAATGCCAATATATCATTAGTTCGCTTGTGTGTTAAATTTAAGTATTAACCACAAATCACTAACGCATTAATGTTTAATTCTCCGTTTTATAATACTTATTGTTTTAATTATTTTAATTTTTTAAAAAAACTTATTGTCATTTTATATTTTTAATAATTATTAATTATTATTTTTTAATTATACTCTTATATAAAAAAAATAAGAGAATTAATGTTGAGTATAAAGAAGTTAATGTAACGAGAGAAAAAAATTAATTATAAAAGACAAAATGTAGTATATTAATAAATTGAATAGTTTATTTTGTAAAATTAATATTAATAAATGTTTTTTTTTATGTTATTGTGACAAAATCTTAAATGACAAGTATTATGGAGGAAAAGGGAGTAATTCTTTTAATTGAATTCAGTTTTGTGCCTTTTAGCATTATTCTTGTTTTCATAAGGAAACATTGATCACGTCATATAATCATATAATAATAAAACAATGTTCTTTTTATAAAAGCATACAGTTTAAAAATTTTAATTGATGTTATAACACGTTTTTTTGGTTAGGATCCTAAATTTATAACTACTAACTTGTACTCCTATATTTTTATTTTATTATTTAATTAATAAAAGTTTAAAATTAGTCATGTAATTTTATTTTTGTTTTAATTTCATGATTTGTTTTTAACATTGTTAAATGACTAACTAAAAATCATGAAAACAATGTTAAAACGACATTTTCTTTTACATAAACCTTAATTTAAAATGACACCGTTTTGCATATTTTAATCATTTATATAGTGAAGTTAACAAAAATTAAAATAGAACGAAAAGTTACAGAATAATTTGGGACTTTTATTAATTAAAAGAATAACTTAAAGATGAAAAAAAAAAAGTTAGAGAATAAAAGTAGTATTAATTTAGCCTTTATAACTTCAAAAAGCAATAAGAAATAGACATTTCTAAAACAATTTTTTTTTTTTTTAAACAAAGGGTATGTTTGGGAAATCAGCTACAAATTTTTAACTTTTAGTTTTATCTATGAAGTTGGATGAAAATGTGAAATTATGACGATGAGATTTTAGCTGTGTAATTAAATTATAACAAGTTAAAGAATATTAAATGACAAAAATAATATATAGTATAATACTATTGGTAGGGTAGGTCGGATAATTTGTGATTTAAAAAAAATTAATAAAGGTGATTTATGAAAATTAATTATAAAACTAAAATCTCATAGTCAAAAAATTTAATCATATGATTTTTTTTATCGGCACTACAATCATATATTACCAAACAACTTTACAAAATTTTGAAAAGTTATAATCTATAAAAAAAAAAAAAACTATAACTTGGTGTTAAAAACATATCTTACCAGTTATGTTGATGAATTGTGACGTTGTTGGTAAAATAATTGATTTTTCTAAAGGCAGTACTAATGAAAGATTGATTCCCAGCCATGCATAAAAACTACTACTACTCTATTAGCATTAGGATAAATAAAAGTTATTTTTTTCCCCCAAAAATTAAACTTAGTTTAATAGTATACATAGTTTGAAAAAAAAATTAAAGAGTCTAGAAATTATAGACTCTTGTTGTATGTTGTATTGTACTAGTATATTTATATTTATATATGCAGAAAAGCTAAACTTGCTATTAACTAGCTGCTGTAACATAATGGCAGCAGTGCACCAGTGCCGGACAGAAATTTAAGCAGTGACAAAAAAAAAAATCTTTTTCAAACTATGGACACTATTAAAATAAGTTTAATTTTATTATAATTTTTTTTAATTTTTATAATTTTTATTATTTATCCTATTATATTTGTATATGAAGAAAAGGTAAACTTGTTATTAACTAGCTGCTGTAACACCAATAACAGCAGTAACACTATAAAAAATTTAAACAGCAGGGTAATGAATACGCAAACTAACTAATAAAATTAAAATATGATATATTCATCGTTGAAAATATATACTATAATAATTGCATGTTACTAGTATCCTTATTTTGAATTTAAATTTTTGAAAATTGTTAATATTTTATTATTTTAATAATATTAAATAAAAAATTACATATAATAAGAGTGATGACATAATGATCAACTGATTTAATGTCTTTATTAGAAAAACATTTTTTTATAAGACAAAACACACATCCTACACTATACTACTCCTAAATCTATTATACCAAGGATCAAACCCTGCTCATTGAACTCTTATAGGGGGCGTTTGTTTCAGGTTATGTATGCCTATTTCTAGGCATCTTCTTTTAAGAGTGTATTCCCAAGAATGTATATTTCTAGGTAGGGTAACAAAGTTTATTTGGTTGAAAACTTATTTTTATGGAATGTTTATAAATAATTTCTCAGAATATTAAATATATTTGGTTCAGAAAAAACATTTCTAAAAATTTAAGGTATAATTATTAAAATACTTCTATTTCATGTGAAAGTATTATACATATAATATAAATATTTTATTTTATTCAATATTTACTACTAATCTATTTTTTAATATTTAATTTTTTTTACAAATATTTGAATTAGTGATTTGTATCATTTGTGAAAAAAATATATTTATGTTCTTAAATTATATTAATATATTCAAAACTTACTCATTAAAAATATATTAACATACCAAAAAAATAAAATTAATTGAATTGTAAATTTTAAAAATAGAATTTTAGAGAAGCTTGTGTCACATATTGGCACCAATAAATATGGAATATTTTGAAATTTCGCTCTCAATTTCTGATTTTATGTTATGAGAATTATTGATACCCACATTTTTTGATGGGAATAAAAAACTAATGAAAGGTGAGAATCTAGATTTAAAGGAAACTATTTTATCCGGTAATATCTTTTATATCAAACAT
This sequence comes from Cyamopsis tetragonoloba, assembly GCA_037177725.1. Taxonomy (NCBI): domain Eukaryota; kingdom Viridiplantae; phylum Streptophyta; class Magnoliopsida; order Fabales; family Fabaceae; genus Cyamopsis; species Cyamopsis tetragonoloba. The sequence continues at coordinate 86,308,073 of CM074119.1, forward strand.
GGAAATGTAGATTCCTAAACTAACATTTTAAAGAATATAAATACATAACCTGAAACAAACTTCTTATGTCACTTGAGCTATAAACTCTTGGCGTATTAAAAGAACAATGGTTTGGGCCATATGGAAAACATCTTTGGAGGGTAAATTTGTTTATAAATAAAAGATTATTAATTTTTTCTTTTAACAATATAGTAAAAAATATCTATGAACAAAAATTTAACGATGTATTTTTTTCTTCTTTTTCCGTTAAGGTTTTAATTACAAGAGAAAAATCTCTTTGGCAACTATTATACTTATTAATAATAATATCAAAATTAACTTTGTATATATAAATATGTCCGTAGGGAGCAATTGTGCAAGTATCACATTGAGATTATACATAATATTTAAGCAGAAAATAGATAAATACATGTAATAGTAGCAAGTTTAAATTTTTAACTCCGGTTGCTGCTACGTAAAATAAGATTGTATTTTTGTTTTTGGATACCTAAAAATATATGCAATTAATTAATGAATGTAGTAATGTAATTGGTTGCGTTTACGCGCTGTGTCTATCGATGCATTTGATTTGCTAAAATATACAGTACTAGACAGCACAAAATCTTTATTCCACGTTTGATTGTAAAAACAGACATGTCACAACACAAAATTTGAGGCATAACACAGAATAAAATGGGAAATTTTTGTTACTCACAATCTTAGAGGACAAGAAATTATCTCATGATACAATATGGTTAAATACAAAAACACCCTCACTCACATTCACTATCTCATAAAATTTTAACTACATATCTCCTCACTCCCACACTTATACAAGGTAGTTATTATAATAATTTTTTTATTTCATGTAATGCAACACTAAACTAGCTCATATATATATATATAATATAATATAATTTAATTTAATAATATTTTTTAGTGAAAAATAATAAAACATCTAAAAATATATCAAATTATTTGAGAAATTTAATTTTATATATAATTTTTTTAAATATAATATTATAACAGTTTCAAAATTTCACAATATTAATTATTAATTTTTTATCTAAAATAAATATTTTAAAGTGTAAAGAATATTATAGTAAAATTGACTTTATATTTCTTGTGTTGTACTTTAATGATCAAACAACAAACAACATAAATAATTATGCTATAACTTATTAAATTGTCCTGTAATATACTTTTGTAAATTTGTTCATGCATCAAAGGCACCCTATGTTGGCAAAGGCGCGTTTATACGTGGAAAAAGTTACTAACATGACTTAGCTTTGTAGCGCGTGAGATTCGGGTGTTGATGGTGCAAAAGATGACGTGTAGGATTCCTTCAAAAGCAACAAGGCATAGGATGAAAGCGTGATTTGATTATGAGTCGTTGGATCATGTAGTCTAAACATCTTCGTTGGGTTTGGACCAACCATTTGCACCTTCTATATGTAACCCCCAAAGCTATTATGGTGCTTTTTATACAAAACTTGGAGAAAATGTCGTTGAACCATTCTCATAATGAATTTTCCTTTCAGTGACCAACCACCGGCGGCGTGACCATCACCGTCACGGCTCCTCCTCCCGCAAGGCACAAACCTCATGACCCATCCACAAAGACTAATTAAGCTAGGAATTTTAATTCAATTAATTATTCACAACAATCTTAATCCAAATCCTGTATAAAGGAAGAAGAAGAAGAAGAGACATACATTGTTATTATTAATTAATTAATTAATTGTTTGGGTTTAGACGGTTGAGTGGTCCGCTGCAAAGATGTCGAGCATCGTCAAGGAGATCCTGGCGAGCCCGATACAAATGACGGACCAGGTTGCCAAGATGGCTGAAGATGTTCAGAATTTTAGAACGGAATGTCATGACATCAAGTTCAAATCAGAGAAGCTCGCCGGTCTCCTCCGCCAAGCTGCTAGGAACAGCAATGACCTCTACGAACGGCCCACCAGACGCATAATCGATGACACGGAACAAGTCCTCGACAAAGCCCTTGTACTTGTTACCAAATGTCGTGCTAACAGCCTCATCAAGCGTCTCTTCACCATCATCCCAGCCGGTGCCTTTCGCAAGACTTCAAATCAGCTAGAGAATTCGATCGGAGACGTCCAATGGCTCCTTCGAGTCTCCGCTTCCGCCGACGAACGCGACGACGAGTATCTCGGTCTCCCCCCAATCGCAGCCAACGAACCTATCCTCTGCCTCATTTGGGAACAGGTCGCAATTTTGCTCTCTGGATGTTCTTGTGAAGAACGTTCAGATGCAGCTGCTTCCTTGGTTTCTCTGGCACGTGACAACGACCGTTACGGCAAACTAATTATTGAGGAAGGTGGAGTGCCCCCACTCCTAAAGCTGCTCAAAGAAGGGAAATTGGAGGGCCAGGAAAACGCTGCAAGAGCCATTGGTTTGCTTGGCAAGGATCCTGAAAGCGTTGAACATATCGTGAATGCCGGCGTCTGTTCTGTGTTTGCCAAAGTCCTCAAAGAAGGTCACATGAAGGTTCAGATCGTAGTTGCATGGGCTATTTCAGAGCTCGCCGCAAACCACCCCAAATGTCAAGACCACTTCTCCCAGAACAATGCCATACGCCTGCTCGTTAGCCACCTTGCTTTTGAGACCATTCAAGAGCACAGTAAGTATGCCATTGCTAACAAAAATAAAATGTCCATTCATTCTGTTGTAATGGCAAACAATGAAGATAATAATAAGACCAATAACATGCAAGAAGAAGATGATAAACAAGTTGCTCACCCAATGGGGAATCAAACAACTAACCAGATGCACAATTTGGTAACTAACACTATGGCCATCAAAGGCATGGGCCAAGGCCAAGCAGATGGCAACAAAACTAGTATTCCCAACAGCACCTCCTCAAAGAAGCAGCAGCAAACCTTGAACGCCAATTCCCAAGTGTCAATTGGCGTAACGAGTATCAAGGGAAGGGAATTTGAAGATCCTGTTACCAAGGCTCAGATGAAAGCCATGGCAGCTAGAGCACTATGGCAGCTTTCCAAAGGAAACCTTACCGTATGTCGAAGCATAACGGAGTCAAGAGCTCTTTTGTGCTTTGCAGTGCTATTGGAAAAAGGTCCTGAAGATGTGCAATCCTATTCTTCAATGGCATTGATGGAAATCACTGCCGTGGCAGAGCAACATGCAGAGTTGAGACGCTCTGCATTCAAACCCACTTCCCCTGCTGCCAAGGCCGTCGTAGAGCAGCTTCTTAAAGTAATTGAGAAAGCTGATTATTCAGACTTGCTCATACCTTGCATCAGAGCCATCGGTAACTTAGCGAGGACTTTTCGAGCAACCGAGACTAGAATCATTGCCCCGTTGGTGAGGCTGCTTGACGAAACAGAAGCACAAGTTTCCTTGGAAGCCGCCATTGCCCTCAACAAATTTGCTTGTCCTCATAACTATTTGCACGAGAATCACTGCAATGCCATCATAGAGGCTGGTGGTACAAAGCACTTGATTCAATTGGTTTACTTTGGGGAACAAATGGTCCAATTTCCTTCTGTAACTCTTCTCTGTTACATAGCTATGCATGTCCCCAAAAGTGAGGCTCTTGCTCAAGAAGAGGTGCTCATAGTTCTTGAGTGGTGCACAAAACAAGCACATTTGATAGAGGATCGCACCATTGAAGCACTATTACCAGATGCAAAGAGTAGGCTCGAACTCTATCAATCAAGAGGAAGAGGATTCCGTTGATTTTACATATTTACACAACACACCACACACCTCAAATCTAAAACTTTTTATTTTTTATTTAGTTTTGGGTTAATTTTGGTTTATTTTTTACAATCAATCTTGCATTAGTGTATATAAATTACATTAGCAATGCTTGGGTGATCAATCACCTGTGTGAAATTAAACTAGGCATACGTTATAATTGTAATTGTAATTTTATATGAAAATAGAGATATCTCTCTACCGAAGAACTTTTCTATAAATTCTTTCATAGAATCTTTTATTATTCATATCAATGAATTTTTTTTTTTCATTGACTCGTGAGTAAGCGTTTCAGATTATAATTATATATAGTTACCATAAGCACATATAGTGTTAAGCATGAGAAAAGCCTAATTCAATATAAACATATCCTACGTAAATTTTTGCTAACTGAATAAGTATGTTTCTTAGTTCTTATAAAATTGATTTTTTTTTTCGGATTTTTATAAAAACTTTTGTTTAGCTTGAGTTCAAATTTTTAATTATTTTTTGTTTTTATATCTATTTTCATGAAAAAATTAAAATTAAATAACAATATTATAAGAACAAGTATCAAATTAAAAAATATATAATTACAGTACAAGACTATTTAGCAAGATATATTTAAACTAGGTATCAACATGTATTTTGTAGGGAGTAAAATTTTTTCCCATGACATTATAGACGTCAAACAATTTAGTCTCTTATATAATAATTTATTTTAGTAATTTATCTTGTAAAATTGGTCAATATAATCATTAACTTTATAAAAAAATCAATCACCTTAGTTGTTAACTTATAAAAAACATAATTGTCTTAGTTTACAGTAGATTAATTTATTTAAATGATCTTTTACAAAGTTATGGACAACAAGATAATTTTGATAAAATTAATGATTAAATTAATTAACACATATAATTTAAAAATCTCAAGTGATAATTCACTCATTTTTATGAGTTACAAAATTTTTAAGATATTTTCTTATATTTCATTTACACAATTGATAATGAGTAAATTACGGTAATATGACTTATTTAGACCACTAAAATCAATCGAGTAAATCTTACGTGCACACTCACTTAACACATCAGATTTACACACATCCAATCACAATTTTACACAAAATTAAAATAAAATGGAAACAACAGCTGTACTAATAGGGTGGCGGCAAAAAGGAGCCCAATTCACGGCGGAAAATATGGGTGAATTTTTAGCAGGTTATCGACCTAGTTCTCGCACCGCTCGCTCACCGTCGCCACCACCTCCTCCCAATTCCTCTCTCTATGGTTTCCCAGCTGCGTGAACTCTACATGTATGCTTCTATTAGACACACAATCGCCATATCGCTTCATTCCTCCGCGTCCTTCTGGCACTCTCTTCCGCTACTGCTCAAAGCTTTTTTCGACTTCGATCTCTTGGTGAATCCGTACGGCGTCGTTGCGTCGCAGATTTCTTGCTCCGCTTCTATGCGGCGCTGTCCTCGTCAAAGGTGTTTCTGTAGGCTTCGGCATCGTCGGAAATGAGTTTAGGTTGAATGGTGGCGGCGGTACCAAAGAAGTGGTGGTGCAACGCGTGGGGTTGGTGGAGATAGTGGTTGTCCCCACGAAGAAGTGAAACGTTAATGAAAACGACATCGTCAAGGACGGGAAGGAAAGAGAACCTGGCGTTGATGTGTGTACGTGAGAAAGGGCTTCAACGTGCCTTATCTTAGTTGGTCTAATTACAATTGTTATTTTCATTTTATTTTTATTATGTGTAAAATTGTAAAATTGTGATTACCCATGGCCATGAACCATATCGGGATCAACACCGGCAATCTCCCCAAGGCACGCTTCCACACCCTCCTACACTCGTGCATCCCTATCGCTTTCTCCCACACCAAACGTTAGAAACTGGTGGATGATCATTAACATGACAGCAGTGTCACGGAAGGGAGATCTAGGGAGAATGGAGAAGGCGTTGGAGTGATCAACAAGTATATCTCCAAATGCCCAGTATACCGCAGCTGCCGATGGAAGCGTCAGTGTCATCACATACAAGGTAGCCACTATGTATATGCCCTTGAACTTTTCTGGCTTCCACATTGCGTCCATTATCTCCCTTCATATTCATATCACCATATGCCACTTACTAATATTGCTTAATTTAATTTAATTTAATTAATCAATCAATTACTACTAGTTAAGTTAGTTATTATAACGTTTTGAGATCGAGATGATGAGTAGAGTCTTTAATTTCTTTACACTGTAACAGCATGTCCCCCGAATGCTTCACCCCTTCCACCTACACAATCCACAACAACATCATCATCAACCATGCATAAGTTGTAATCATTACTATTACTATTACTATAATACTATTAATTAATTAATTAATAAATTATTTACCTGGCCGTGAAGGAGAGAAGAAATGGTGAGGTACCAAGCAGTGTAAGTGGTCATGAGGAGGCCTAGAAAGGACCGGATTCTGTAGTTGTGGAAGGAAGGGATAAAAACAGTGGCAGCGCAGCATGCTCCAAATATGTAAGTCCATGTCCTCTTCTCCACATTATCATTTATGTAATATATGTTGCTGCTACACCAAACTTATTAACCATCCATCATCATCAACCCAATGATGAATTTGCAACACGCATAGGTGTTTTATTGTTTTAAATAATAATAAAAATAACAAAGCTGAATTAAAGCACTGAAAATAATAATAATAATAAACGATCAAATAAAAGACCTTGCACAAGCTATTAGTTGGATAACAGAACCAAACAGAAGAAATGTGCAGTTGAAGGCTAAACCCACGTTTCGCCAGTGCTTCCCGAGTAACCCATCAAGAACCTCAAACCACTGCATTCATTAGTTAAATATGTTATCCTACACACAAGTGGTTGAACTTGAAAAGACAAAAGAATTTAAAACAGAGCAAGTACTATTTAGAAATTGAGTGAAGGGGGAGACAGACATGGTTCCTGAAATTAACTTTTTGTCTCTCCTTTCTGGTTCTGTATTCAATATATAGTGCGCTAATGAGGTAAGCAGTCCAGCCACCCAGCAAGGCATATAAGAGCTGAAAAAGAATGCCAGAAAGCATTCCCAGCTGCGAAAATGAGTACGGCAATGTAAGCAGAGCTTGAGCCACCTGACATATCACAACATTTATTGATAACATTAATTAGAAACACAATGCAGCACATAATGTTGGACACTAAATATATGGAATCAATGGAGCGCAACATACATTTCAAGAATAAACTGTCAATATAATTTAGAAATTTCCAACCTGGTTGGAAGCACAGCTGAACCAAGCATCATAAACAGAACCACCGTGCCATAACAAGCTTAGTAACCTGGATTTTATGCCCTTATGATGATTCCCTTCAATTTCCATTTTCACATAGTTCCCAACTATTACACTTTCAACCTCCTTCTCAGATGCCATTTAATGTTCTCGTTCTTCCTGGTCAATATCCTGATCACTTGCCCTTATTTGCACTTAATTTTCTTATTATTTTCTCATAAGCATAGGTTGGTGCTTTCTCTCCTCCTATGGGTTTGTTTGATAAGGCAAGTGCTAGTTGTTTGCGTCTGAGACTAGAAACAACTATGGATCCGAAGAACTTTTGTAGCTGCGTATATATACTGATACTGGTTCACACTGAAACGGTTTTTGAAGGCTGTGGAACACTATATGAAAGCTATTGTTCCATCAGAATCCTTCTTGGAAGCCAGTATTTTTTCTCTCGTGATAAAAAAAAAGACTTAAAAGAAAATTATACTTTATTATTGAATAAAATAATTCATTTTTTTTTCTCCCCACCTGGATTTTCTTTCATTCCATTGAAACTTATGCGAATGGCCTATATACTGCAGGGAAAGTTACCAATTTTTCCTTCTTTTTTTTTTTTTTTTCCTTCTTGGAATTCGAATGAGTTAGTTAAAGAGGTCATCCATAATTATGCTTCCTTTCACGATGATAAACCATAATGAGTTTGTCTGCGTTTTCAATCAAGACAACATTCAAGTAGAATATATTATTACTAAGAATGCAAGATTAAAAAAGTTTTGATTACAGAATGCATTAACAGTTCCTACAAGTATGCAGTTCATCACTTATTGGCATACTGCATTATTATTGCAATACATTCTTTGTAAGCAAGGTTGTTCATAGAATCCGCTAGTTATGACTTGAAGATCCTAAAAGCATGTTTTCTTTCTTTATTTTTTGTGTGTACTAAAGCATAGCCACGAACTGTTGGACTTGAACGTCCACATCTTATTCCATGTTTTAGTAAATACTTGGTTGGTTCTAGGCCCAAATGACATTCCCTGTGACTTCTGTTTCCTTGACCGCCTGCAATCCTATGCAGATGTTCTACTTTGTTCAAATATCTTTTTAGCATAATAAGCACCTTGCCCCCTTCATTGATTAATATCAGCTCTAAACGGTAAATTAATATTTTGATACAGACAATAATTATTTTTATGTATCACTGAAATATCTACTGCCGTTCATTGTCAGGTGAAACGGTGATAACGTGGGTGTCTGCATAATTAGCATTTTTAGTCTGTTCTGTACGTTTTGAAGAAATTTCCAAAGAAAATGATGGTTAATGCATTTCATGTTGTGGTTCAATTATGAGTCTTACCTGGCTGATTTCCAAGAATAGATTTGCATCATGTATTGGTCTTTTTGGCGTGTGTTTGGTTTGTTTGGTGTCTTAACACTGAATTTCACTGGAAGAAAAAAATGATGGGGGTTTCCGTTGAACTTGACTGGATTGCTTCTAAACAAATTACTATCGTTCATATATTATAAAATGCAATGCCTGTCACATTTGTTTTGGACTGGTGAAAAAATATTTGCTCCTTATTTTGGTTTAGAAGTTGTTTTTGGATATATCTGTCAAATGATTCAATAAAGACAAAACTTGTTTGGTGAACTGTGACAGAGGAAGAAGATTCATGAATATGGATTGCAAATGAATATAACAGCAATTAATGGAGCAATACACTTTTTCTGATTAAAAAAATTAAGAAAGGGCATGCTAGCAGCAACCAATATAATTCCTTTTTTGTATTTTTTTATTATAGAACGGGGCTTAAGCCCAAGCAACAAATTCCTTTGTTGAATCCTACTAATGGGTCACGACAATGACGGTTATGATTAAGCACATAAAAAGTGCCAAATTCAAAAGAATAGTTTATTAGGTAGGAGAATCTTATAACTTAAGTATCATATTGAACTTTTATTTCTACTCAATATGAGACTCCAAACATTGTTCCCCCTTTAAGAGTTGATGTCCATGTCGACTTCACTCTATCAACACTGACCCAATAGTAGTCCTTCCTCTCTAATAGCTTCACTCATCTATCAATATTTGGTATTAACATTAATTTAGTATGTAGGTAGTCATGTTCGAGACCTAACCACTCAATAAAAGTATCAATTGTTAGGATTTAAGTACATGAAGAAAGCTCAATTCAAATTACTAGTCTCTTAAGTGAGAGAATTACATGAATGGTATCACAATGACTTTTTATTTTTACTCAATATTACATTAACCTTTTATTTCTACTCAAAAGTGAGATTCTTAACACTAACCCTCAAAGTGATCATGATATCCTACCTTATTCATACGTCAGATAACTTAATCCACTCGCAACCTCTCTCTTTAGGCATGCACTTTCTACTTGGCTTATTTATCTATTCATTTTCTAGGTCCATATCATGTGCACCACACATATTTCCTCAGCCACCACACATCTCTATTGTTTTTTCAAATTTGTCCTCCGCTCGGATTTTGAAAATCCGCAACATTGTTCATAAAAAATCTGACACTTTATTTTATAAAATTACTTTACGGATTACGGATTTTAAAAATCTACGGCACTGTTCATAAAAAATCCGTCTTTATATTTTTAAAATTGTATTACGGATTTTAAAAATCCAGTCTACGGATTTTAAAAATCAGCAGCACTATTTATAAGAAAATTTTCTTTGTATTTAATAAAATTGTACTACGAATTTTCAAAATCCGTAGTACTATATTTATTAATTTGTACTGCGAATTTTCAAAATCTGAGCTAGAGGTAATATTTTAAAAAAAATTAAAATGTGTGGTGAAGAGAAAAATGTGTGTGGTGAGAAAAGTATGGGCTCATTTTCTATAATATTTGCCTCTAATGTTTGAATAAAAATAGGTCTCCTAAAGCCCAAAAAAATGTGTGTAAAACAAATACTAATAAGGAATTGTTTGTCCTCCTTCCCATGATGTTACATATATTGTCCATTTTTTTTGGCTTGTGTACTCCATCCTGCGTTTTCAGTCACATAATTAAATCAAATTTTCTTTTTCTCGTTTCCCCGTGTTAATGAAAATGTGAAACATTAGTAGCAGTAAAATGAAGAAACTTATATGGTGCAAATGCTCAAGATATTATGAGAAGGAACTGGGATGTGGGGTGAATCATACAGCGGACAGTTTAGCTGAATCAGATCTTGATTGGGTGGCTACTTTTTTTATCACACATTTTTCCGAGCATTTTTTTTTAAAAAAAATAAATTGGTCTTTTGCTTGCATTTTGAGAATCCATGAATTATAAATTTTAAAAATGCAAGCGGATATTCATCAACACTAGTCATTTGGATTCTCAGAATCTGTCTGGTCACGTAATACTATTTTTCTAAAAGATGATATTGAACTTCGGTTTGGAGAATCCATGATCTACGGATTTTCAAAACCGAATGAACAAAAGATCTTTACCACAAGTATGGTGGGAGTAGGGATTGGTAAATAAGCTAATGTGGCCGGTTGACTAATGTGGTCTACCTCGCCTAACTCGTCAACTCGCTGGGCTACAAATGTGGCTTGATGGGCTAGTGTCTTTTTTTGTAGTTTAATAGTTAGGGGTGAGAGTTCTTTTAAAAAAATTGATAGGGCCTAACAAAACATATGTCTAAACCAAAGAAAAAAACATAAAAAAAGCTTAGGCCCATAATTAAAGATAATAAAATATTTAAATATTTTTAAAAACAATTTTTTTTTATGATGCAAAAAAAAAATCCAAGAAAATAAGGAAAATTTATATTTTTTATTGGTTTTTAATTAGTATAGCGGGCTACGGGACTATTTATAAAGTAGTGGGTCGGGCTAGGAAAGTGAGTACGCGAAGCCTTGATAGGCCGACCCAGCTCAGTCTGTTTTGGCGTTGGACTGTCCCGTTTTGTCACCCCTAAGTGAGAACGCCTAAATTCTCAGAATCCATGGTTAAAGAATCCAAGTGAGGGATATTTTTTTAAAAAATAGGACGTAGGCATGACAAAGGAACGAGGCGGGGTGATATCATCCTCCTAGTCCTCACCCCTGCTTCCCAAAAATCACTCCATCCTTGGCCTATTCCGCCTTGCCCCCTGCATCATTTTATGTATATTATTTTTTCAAGTGAGAGGAGTTTGTTATTATGAGAGGTGAGAGACATCAATAATAGCCATTAGATCAAATAAAAAGCTTATATTTATTGTTATCTCACTATCCATTTTCTTCTCTCTTGCCAATTAATTTTCCTCTCTCTCTTTCCACATATTTTCGATTTACTATACAATAAAGACTTTATTATCGAGGTTTAATTGCTTTTTTAGTTTCTATAATTTGTTAAGTTATACAATTTTTGTTCTCCATAATTTCTTTGAGTAATTTTGGTTCTTGTAAAATTTAAAATGTGAAAATTAACTTTTGAAGTTTAATTTTTATTAATTTTTTATAATTCTTTACTGTTCATCAGTGACATTATTAATCATAAATAAAAAATTGATGACATCTCTTAACGACTAGTCGGTAGCAAGTAACATCAATAGCAAATTGTTTAATTTAGACGAAAATTGGACCCCATAATCGATTTTTCACATTTAAAATTTTAAATTCTATGAGGACTAAAATCACTCAATTGAAATTACAAAGATCAACTAACAAAGTCTGGTACAGTTGGCAGATAGCTGTGTCCTTTAATCATCCTGACAGGGGTTTGAATCCTGGCGGTGCGTATAGAGAAGGCTTTGTTGGGAGAGGCAATGCTCACTTCGATAATCTTTACACATCGAGGGGATTAGTCTTCGGCTATTGGCCGTGGATACCCTTGGTTCACCAAAAAAAAAATTACAAAGATCAAAATTACACAATTGATAAACTATAAAAATTTAAGGTGCAATTAAGTCATTTATTAATAAAACTTTTGAAATTGAAGATTTTTTAATATTAATATTTGCAATAAAAAAAGAGCCCATAAGACTATCATTTTCTGCTGCAAAAATCCGAGGGTATGTACTTGTTGGGGACCAACAAGGCAACAATGCACACCACGCTCCAAAACTAATAATACCTTCTTTTTATAAGACCATTTAATTAACTTATAGACATTAAAAATTATTTAACTTTATTTAATATGTTAATTTTTTAAAAATTAAATCTAACAAGTTTATCTTTATTTAAAGTTTATTTTTTTAATATATACATTGATTGTATCTATTATCTATTTATATTATAAGCATAGACAAAAAAAAGTTACTTTTTAAATTTTATAGAAAATTTTATATTTAAGACTAATAATTTTTTTCTAAATAGTTTTATAAATGAAATCGGAGGTAGTATTTTGCTTTAAATTAAATGATTATAGAGTATGATGTTCTTTCTGGCAGCTCTAGTATCGGATGATTTATTCGAATATGCTGTTTCACTGAGCTTTGTTTGATGAATAAATGAAAAAAATATATTTATGAATCCATTAATCTCTCATTTTTCTATTTTACATTTATGAATATGAATTAAAAATTAAAACATTTTAATGATGAGAGTTAATTTTTTTATAAAGAAATTCTAATATTTAATTTAGTTAGAATAATTAATTTTATAGGATTAATGAAAATAATGATAATTATGGAGGGAATAGTAGTTATTATTTTTTAAAAGATAAATAATATTTAGTGATCTAAGAGTACTATTTAAAAGTCTAAATGTAATAGAAATGTGTTGTTAGTTAATAACTTTAGTGCTTTTAGGGCGTATATCAAGACCGTTTTTAAAATAATAAATAATAAAAATGTGAGAAAAAGCTTGTGGTGATACGGGTTTTGGCGCCGGTGCTGCTAATTGACTTGTGTGTTCCCTGAAAAGCTACGCGTTTTGTCGTCTTGTGGGCAGTGAGGCATGACCTACTCTGCTCCGCTCTTCTCTTCTCTTCTCTTCTTCACTCACTCACTCTCTCACTGTTTGGCATTCTCTCACCATGAATCCCTTCTTCACCTTCATTCTTTGCCTTTCCTGTCCTCTTCTACTCTTCTTCACTCTTCCAGGTAAAACTGTAACCACCGTCGTCTTCCCTTTTCTCCTTTTTCTCTTTAACTCTATTTCATTTCATTATCATTATCATTATCACGCATGCAGGTGTTATGGCTGCTACCTTTACATTCGTCAACAGATGCGACTACACCGTCTGGCCTGCTATTCTTCCAAATGTAGGTAGCCCTACGCTCCAAACCTCCGGCTTTGAACTTCCCAACGACTCTTCCCGATCCTTCCAAGCTCCCACCGGCTGGTCCGGTCGATTTTGGGGCCGAACCGGTTGCATCTTCGACGGATCCGCTTCCGCCTCCTGTCTCACCGGCGACTGCGGATCCGGCCATGTCGAATGCCAAGGTGCCGGAGCTGCTCCACCGGTCACGCTCGCCGAGTTTACCCTCGGCACACAGGGCCAGGACTTTTATGACGTCAGTTTGGTCGATGGCTACAATCTTCCCATGATTGTGGAAGGGACTAGCGTCTCGGGTTTTTGTGCTTCAACCGGCTGTACTTCGGATCTGAGCCTCCGATGCCCGACGGAGTTGAAAACAGGAGACGGAAGCGCGTGCAAGAGCGCGTGTGAAGCGTTTGGTAGCCCTGAGTACTGCTGCAGCGGAGCGTATAGTTCGCCGGCGACGTGTAGGCCTTCTGTGTATTCGGAAATGTTCAAGGCTGCTTGTCCCAGCTCGTATAGCTACGCTTATGACGATGCTACCAGCACCTTCACTTGTACTTCTGCCGATTATACCATCACCTTCTGTCCATCATCTCCCAGGTCTACTCTACCCCCCAATTTGAATTTCTTTTATTTATTTTATATTCTAAAATGAGCAATAATAATGTGTTATTAACATTTTTGCAGTCAGAAATCTTCACGTGCTGATACGAGTCCGATGAACCAGCAAATGGGTACAGAGCAAGGTGTTGGGTATGATTCTTCTGGTTATGGTTCAGGGTCTTCGTCGAGTAGTTCTGGATCTGGAGATGCCATACTAGCTGATGGGTCATACTTAGCTGGTCTCGCCATGGGAGACTCTCCTACAATGTTGTCCTTCTCAATGTTAATCTACTCTCTTAGTTTCATGCTTGTTCTCTTTATGAATCCACTCTGATCTGTTAGTTCTTTGCTTGCTCTGGTTTTCCACATGATCTAGTTTAGTTAGCTGCAGTAGCTTTCTTGTAGGGCTTTTCTTTTGCTTCCTAAAATGTAAATGTAGATGACTGGCTAGTAGTGGATTTTTGCGGGTTTAATGGCCTGTCACTGTCACATTCTTCCTCCACTTAGCTTCGAGATTCTGTGCACGCGTTGATGTAATCATGTTTTTGTTTTAACCTTAGTCTTGGGAGTATTTAACTCCATCATCCAAGTTTTTCGGGTTTCGATGATTGTGGGAGGGGATTTATTATTATTAATAGTACTTTATAGTAATAAGGCAAAAGTGGCAAACATATTTCAGCAAATTGAGATGGGTTTGTTGGTTTCACATGCATAAATAAATGTAGTAGTATAGTATATGTGGAGACCTGAGGAGTGGCTTGGTCCTTAGCTTATTTTGGTTTCTCAGCGAAGAGATGAGTGGGAGAAAGGTTTCAAAAGGAAGCTAGTAGAGTAGAGTAGTATTTTGCGTTTGAACGGTAGGGTTCACTTTGCGGGCATCATAACTAGTTTGCTTCACTTTTTGCTTTTTTTGTCTGCTATGGAAGCAGGATTTCTGAGTAAAATTCGGTGTGATATCATATGGAGTAATACAACTTGTGGGTGGAAAACTGTTGTGAAATTCCCCACTTCCATCCATCCATCCATATGCTTCACAAAACAAAGAATACTAATAATCAGTATTTGAGTTTTAATTTTGTATTTTAATTAATTCCCGAATCAAATTTGTTAGTTAAGTTGTATCTCAAATAGTTCTTCTCCTTATTTTCAAGATTGACACTTGATTCTCTGTGTTAGGGTGTTCAAAATTAATCCAAACTGAATTAAACCGATGTAAATGAACTGAATAAATCGAAAATCTAATTGAATCGAAAACTGAAAAAAATAAAACAAAAAATATCAATTTTTTTATTGGATTGGTTTGGATTTTGGATTCTCTAAATCAAACCAACCTAAACCGAATACTCTTTTCTATACACATAATTTTTTTACAAAATTATAACACTATTTATATTCATACTATTAAATATGTAACAAAAATAATACCATAACTTATTCTTTTATAATTTTATAATATAATATCATGTTATATATTTATAATTTTATTTTTAAAATTGAATTTAAACATTTTTTACTTTATATTGGTGAAATTTATGATATATATTTTGTGCTATATCTTTAATGTTTTATTTAAATGTTTAGTTTTATATTTAATTTAGTTTATAATTGACAGAGTCTTAAAACCGAAAATTGATTTAATGCAAACCGAAAAATATCGAATTGGATTGATTCAGATTTCTTTCGTAGTCCAAACTGAACTAAACCAAACTGCAAGTAAATAAATTGATTGAATCGGATGATTTAACTCCACAAAATCAATCTAAACCAGACTACAAGTCCACAAACACCCTTGCTTGGTGCTATACTACGGTGATCATATATCTAGTTGAAGTGTACTCCCCCTAATCTTATATATTGGTCATATTCTAGAAAATTTTGTTAATTCTTGTTATAGGTCGCAAACTAGTTGATTAATGAATGATTTTTCCTTTTATTTTTTTTTAAATTTTTAAAGATTTAATTAATAGGCAAATGATATTAGTGTCCTAAAGGTACTATTTAAGTATCCAAATGTAGTAAGAAAGTATTAGAATATGTAGTTTTTTATATTCCCGAGAGATGAAATAATATGCACTTATGCTTAATTTTTTATTTGTAGTAACCTTAACTAATGCCCTAAGGACACTATATATCAAGACCCTAATTAATACTAATAGAGTGAGAAAGAGAGTGACATAAGAGAGAGAAAAACACATTCAATTATTTAAGCATTCATGGACACATTTATGTTATGGATATAATTAAAAAATACTTATTTTTTTGGACAAATTTAATGAGTTAAGTTAAGTATCATTTTTGGTTCATTTTCAATAATTCAATTAGAAGTGACTTATATATAGGACGGGGAATATGCAATTAAATTAAATTATTAATTTATTTATTTGCTTTCAATAAAATAACTTTTATTTGTAATGAAATAATTAACAAACGGACTTTAAGGGCCGGTTATGCAAACTTAAAGACAAGTAATTATGAAGAAAAGTAAAATAGTGATTTTTTCTTAATTGACTACGGTGAAAATAAGAAATTATTTATGTTTAGTTATAATTAGGGGTGAAAAAAGGTCGGTTGGTCTATCAGGGGTCTAAGGTTTGTCTTATTTAAAGCTTGATCTGGCCTGACCTGTTTAATAAAAAAACTAAGTGCAGACCTTTAAAAAAGTCTATTAAACCTAATAGGCCGGCCTATTAAATTTATATATATATTATAAATTTTATAAATATAAATAAATATTATGTTTTTTCAAAAAATAATATATATATAATAAATTTTATAAATGTAAATACGATAAATTTTATAATATATTCATAAATTAGGCTTATTTAAAGGTTTGTTAAAAAGACCTATTAGTCTATTTAGTGGTTTGTTGGCATATTTAAGATAGAATTGTTGGCCTTTTTAGAGACCTTAGGACAAAGTAGGCCTATAAATAGGTCAATAGGCCAAGCTTAGCTTCATCAATTATAAAATAGGTCTGACCTGTTTAGCCAAAGCCTGACTTGACCCGTTTCTACCCCTAGTTACAATAAGAATAATTATTTTTTAATTTTTTCTTTTTTATACTACATATAATTATTGTGAGAAATAGTCAATAAATAAAAAAATTATTATTCTTTGCTTTTGATTATTTTAAGAGCACAAATAAATATGTTAAAATCTTATAAAAATATTTTTTTTATTAAAATAAGTGTCTATTTTAAAAAACAAAAGCACAGACAATAAACAAACTCTAATATTCTTAGTTGCCTAATATATTTGGGAAAATGTCAACTTTGGACACTAGTTAAAGAATAAAAATAAATTACGCCATTTTGTTTACAGTTGGGTTTATAGTTGAAGGTGTTGAAACTTTTATTGACCTGTTTAAAAAGTAGAATCATATAGTCAAAATGCTGCAGTAGATGAGGACCTACTGGTGCAATATAGTATTTATGCCATAATTTATTGTAGTCATTTTTAGTAACGGTCTTTCTATAACCTTGCAGTCTTGCACATATGTTAGAGTTTTAAACTTTTTGGAGAACAAATATTTAAGGAGTATTACGTGTGTAATATAATAAATGTTTCGATATTTAAGAAATAGTTTTACTTTAAAATTCTTAATATGTATTAGTAGAGTTCGACTCGTACAATGTACGGGTTCATTCTATTAATTTGTTAAAAGAATAATTAAGAAGAGATTAATATATAAAATGTCTTAAATTATTTTATTTGTTTATTATAAGTTTGTATACTGTTTTGTTATCAAAATTAATAATAATTTATCATTAGTCAAAATTTGTTTATTTTTTTGTTATATGCTATGTATTAAATTCGATGTCTTATCTTTTATTACTTATAAAAGAATTATATTAATAATGACACAAATATTTATTTTATGAAAATATATAAAATATTTTTTTATAAATATTAAACACATCTTATCTTGTGTTAATAAAAATGTCTTATCTTATAAAAAGTAATATAAATAACTAACTTTATATATTAGACTTTGCATCGCATGACTCTACCTCTATTAAATTTAATACTGTAATTCTTGATATTTCAATAAATTATTCTAGAATTCCAAGTTAACTTTTATTTTATTCCAGTTTAAAAATTCAACCAATGAGATACAAAGGTTAAATTCAATTTCATAATTAGTTTGTGTAGGCATTAATTCATCCATATACAATAATTCCGTTCCAATTTCCATAATATAGAAATTAGGAAGAATCTTTTTTCTTGACTTGTGTTGTCCTGTCCAATTTTGAGGTTTTTAAGGTAATTATTAATGTGGTTTGGAAAGTGGAAGGTCCAGACTCCAGATTATGATAGTGAACTTGTCTGGTGATGAAAAAGTAAGGAATTATTGGCAGGAAGAGGGTTTGTTTATTAAGCAAGCAGGTTGATAATGATGAATAAAATAAGGAATCAGAGTGTAACAGTGATGTGTTTAGTTTCTTGACCTAGAGAGAGGGAGAAGGTTGAAGATGTAGTCCTGTTTGCATACTTGACACTAATTCTATATTCTCCTAAGAACCCATAAAAGCTATAGGAACCGTATTTATCTGTGACTCCCTTTACACTACCAGTTTCCCACTCTTGAACAAGTTTGTCCACCACATCACCTGATGGAAGGTTCTTGAAATCATTGTCAGTGAGACACATTTGGTAACACCCTTCTGGATGAAATGCAGTCCAAAGCATTATCCCATTCACAGCAGCATGTGAAAACCCTTCCCTCAACACCTCTTCCAAATAATATGCCTATGCATGTATAACAAATCAGAAAGCAAATTAAATGCCATTCACTTATTCAAAAAACTTAAGTGTAGCTTAGTACCTTACCTGTGTACCTTTACCAAGTGTGTTGCTTATATCAACCTCAGTAAGCCAAATGGGAAGGCCAAGTGTTGCCAACTTGTCAATGATAGCTCTGATAAGAGGAAGATTTGGTATAGTGAAGTGACCCTCCAAGCCAATTCCATCCATAAAGACCCCATTTTTTTGCAATTCTCTGATCCGTGAGATATAGGCGTCAACAGTGGAATTTACATCACTGCATGTTTCAACAACATTGAAGTCATTCATGAATAGGGTTGCTAGAGGATCTGCCTTATGTGCTGTCTCAAAGAAATGCAATGTGGCTTGAGGTCCAAGCCTTTGCTCATAGAAATCAAAATGAAGCATTTCATTGCTGACATCCCAGTGTATGAATTCTTTCTTGTATTGGCTCAACAGACTTTGTATTCTGGAATTCACAGCAGATTTTAATTGGGTGCCGGTAAGGTTAACAACCCATGCAGGAGTGTATTTAGGATCTTCCCAGAATATGTTGTGTCCTCTAGCTATGATTTTGTTTGCTCTGAGAAATTGCAGCATCTGGTCTGAAATGGTGTAGTTGACCTTTCCCTGATCAGGTTCTGTGGCGTACCATTTTAGCTCATTTTCAAAGACTGCAGCATTGAACCGCTTCACAAACCATTTCTGTAAGCACATGACATAGCCACATAACATAAGAATGAGGCTGCTTGTATAGTATAAGTAAGTATTAAATGAATCTCTATACTACTTTTGCTGACTGCTGTAGAAAAATTTATATATACTAACCTGATATGGCAAATTCCCCAGAATGGTCTTTGATATTGCGGATCCAATAGGAAAGTCTTTTGAGATTTGCTTTATACGCGTTGCAGCTCCTTCCAATCTCCTTCCATTAGTATCTGCCACATGAATAGTAACCGCACGCTTCCTTTTCTGTAAAATGCAAGAACATAACACAATTAAACTTTTCTTTCCTTGGCTTGGAGTAATTTTCAAAACAAGAGGGTACAGCGTGTATTTAATTAATATTAATTATCTAAGGGAGTTTCGTTAATTAACCAAAAAAACAACTACGTAGCCATGTTACTTGTACTCACAGTGTTGATTATATACTGTTGATTGATTCTCCATTGCTGCTTGGTAAATGGTTGGAGTGATGGGCTAGCTATATCTATGTTGACATGTTTACCATCTGCATTCTGCATAAATTAGCAAAATAAATAAAGGACGTTGAAGCAAATTACTAATCAGAAAAGTTTGATGGCTGAATGAAATAGCAAAGAAAAGCAAAACAAAGCTACCTGGAATAAGATGATAGACAAATTTGATGGCGAATCCATAACAAATCCACCCTTAAGAAATGACCAACATCCATGCTTGGCTGAAACAGTCCCAATGCAGTCATATGTCTCTTTTTCTGTTTGTAGGCTGGCCCTTATCATAGCTGAACTTTTACCTTCACCTCTCACCCATACTGTACCATATAATTAGTCACTCACATCATATTTCACAATTCTGCAACAGAGCATCTCATTCTAGCAGTTGAAGGCAACCTTGCCTCCATTATGAAAATAAAATGAATAAAACATGTTAAACAAGCATCAAATCTGTTGTAGTCTAGTTGGTTAGGATACTTGGCTCTCACCTGAGAGACCAGGGTTCAAGTCCCGGCAACGGAATTTATTTATTTTTAAAATAATTGCCAAGAGAACAATGTTTCTATTTGTTTAGGTAGTATTGTTTTATATCTGGTTTAGTTGCTAAACATAGATAGAAATTAAAACATAACCGAAATGGAAAAAGAGTAGATGGTGAAAGCGAAAAAAGTGGTGGAATAATTATTAAGTGGTTATTTATTTTGCAACTACTAAACATAACTAGAAAGAGAGGAAAGAAGATAATAATACTGAACTGGAAAAGGAGTAGATGGTGGCAGGAGTGAGATTATAGAGAAGGAGTGAAGGCGTATAGCTATTAACAGCATCAGTATAGGAGGTAAAGCTGTGTTCAAAAGCACCACGAGACTGCACAGTCTTGAAAACTCCTCCTCCTCCTCCTCCTCCATAAAGTGGTTCCTCAGGCTGCTCTTTGCACTGTCAAGTCAAGAAAACAACTAAACTAGCTAGACTAGAGACAATGATATTCTAAATTCAGTGTTGGAATGCTTTTATTTTAATAATTACCTCAGTGTAAGCGGTGGAGTCATATAGGGGCCCATCTGCAACAAATAAAGAAACCAAAATTGGCTCTCCATCAAAATGAATTTAACCAGGGAAGGGAAGGGAGTAGAAATAAGAACCATATAAAGGAGAAACCAAAGAAGCCCCTAGTAGTACAAGGGAGAAGATAGTAATAAGGCTACAAAATGGAGTATCTTGCATCCTTGGAGTTGAAAATTATTGGACCTGCTCACACTCCTCAGATCCTGCTGATGAAAAACAAAATTAAAGGGTTATAAAACTAAACTGTGAAATAAAGGAACTACTTTTTAAAGCATACAAATGCCCGTGTTAGTACGGTGATTCAATCAGAAAACACACGAGAGAGGAAGAGGAAGGGGAATGAGACGCGACAAAAATAATAGTGTACTTTATTTTGAGGTTAATGGAATTTGCCTATTAGGGAAGTGAAAGTGAAAGTGAGTGATATCACAAGGGAACAGACACAAGTGTGTGAGTGAGGATGACTCCCGTGCTCTCCTCTCCTTCACATGCTACTTCATGTGAGTGCTGTTAAGTGATACTTATATATAAGGTTAAGGATAGTAGGTGGTAGTATAGTGGTATCTCTGTTACTTTAGCAGTGGCTCAATTGTATTAATGACATGGAATCTTATGTTACAGATCAGAAACCACACTCCCTAATTTAGAATAAGCTGTTGGGTTAATAGAGAGTTAATTAGTTAGATGGATGTCATAAAGTCTCATACCATACCAAAAGATTGCTGCACAGATCACTTTGTAATGAAGAAAAGAAAAGAATATGGCAATTATTATGAATGTAGGAGGGAGTGGGACCATTGAATTGAAAAGAACAGGCACGCGGTTGAGAGGATCACTACATACATATTTCATTCCCTTAGCTTTAACTGATCCAAGCATGCTCCTCCCCTAGGCCGAGGCTGGACACTGGACAGGACACCAGAAGAAGAAGATGAAGAAGAATCGCACATTTGGAAATTGGAATCACTTCTACCTAATTTGGCTTAACTTCACCGCTGATATACCTACTGAATCTTTCAATTTGATAAAATCTCTCTGTTGTTCTATATGATAGGATCTAACAATTTGATAAAATGAAATTTAGTAAAATAAAGTTTATGATAATAAAATTTGGTAGAATAAAATTTGGGAAAATGAATTATGTTTGGTTATGATATTATAAAAGTGAGTTTGACATAAGGACACACTTATGTTTTCCTAAAATTATTTTTTAAACTTAATTCATAAAAATTAATTATAAATATTTTTGTTTTCATATATTTTTTATATTTTTCCGTCAATCTTATTTTAATATTATATAATCTTTTAAGTAATATCTAAAAATCAAAACACATTTTATGTTTTCCTAAAATTATATTTTTTGAACTTAATTCATGAAAATTAATTATAAATATTTTTTTTTGTTTTTAAATGCAAAAATTTTGTTCTTTAAATAATTATAAATGTTTTATTTATTGTTCCTATGGTTTTTACTAAAATTTTTATTATAGATTATTTTTACATGAATTTCAAGTTTATTTGCCTAAATTATTCACTTATTTTATAAATAAAAATTTTTATTCTAAATAATATAAAATTAATATTTATCTATTATAGTAGCTTTCATAAGTTATTTGTGCAAACAAAATTCGCAGAACATAGCATTTTTCTCTTCTTAAAACACATATTCATTTTTTGTTGTTTAAGTTTACTTTTATTAAGATTAAAAATTATTTATGAAAAATATGACGCGTAATAGAAGTTAGTTTGAAAGATAAAATAGAAACGCAGAAACAAAATTTAATTTTGATATATGCTAAGAAATGTACATTTTTTGTTTTTCTTAAAATGCGATAAAACTTCTTATACACAACTAATTTAAAAAGAGTTAGCATATCATTTGTATTGGTTATTTTTTGGGTCCCTTCCGAAGGTACCCACCGGCCACCTCTAGAACATTTCTATTGATTTAACCATTCGTGATATTTTTTTATGAAAATTAAGAATTTATTTCTAACATTGTTTTTTCAAAATATTTTTCTATATTAAATATAAATAATTTGAAACTTTACACATTTAATGGTTAACAAAGATTTCTTCAATTACTAGAATATGTTTACAGTGAAATTAGATGATACATTCAAAGTCCAAATTGTTTATTAGAGGAACAAAATGGATAAATTTATTTTAATATCTGTTTTATGATATTTTATTAGCTTATAATCGGATTAAAACCATCAGTCTTGCCATAATCTATTTTTTTGACTCTCTAATTACTCGAAAGACATGTCTTGTGATTGTGTGTTATTTTCTGTTTCACACAAACAAAAGATATTGATGTATCACTTAAAAAACATAACTAAGATAAGAGAATGTCGCATTTTAATAATGTGTCATATTATAATTAAAGGGTCACACAAAGTGAGTGAAAACTCACACTTTATTCATATAAACTACTCACACAAAAATGAAGTTCTCTGATCTCACACAAAAACATGTTATTTTCCTATTTAACTAGGTTAATATTTCACTTCTATGATGAAATACTAACATTTTACATTCATCCTATGATTTTCTGCCGATCCTAACTACTTTTACGTGACATTTATTTTCTACAAATTTTTTAAAAATATAATATATTTAATTTATAATTAATCTAACAAATAAAAATATTAAAAAAGTATATAGACATTAAATTAATTATATAATGTTATCTCTAAATTATTTATTAATTAAATTCTTAAAAGATAAATCATAATAAAAAATAATTTTTCATTTCTTATATCATTATAGGTAAAAGCACACAACACATGAGTTTATATATAATTCACTATTATTTAAGAATCATGCACGTACAATGATTCCTTTCAATCCCCATAAAAAATATTCATTTTATGTATAAATATTCATTTTATGTATTGTTTGTTAACATTTTGTTACTCTCTTTGTTTTCTTATTATAAAGTCATTTTAAGACAATTATATGTCTTGGGGGCAGCCCAACATATCCCCTAAAACAAATCTTTAAATAGGTCTTTTTTAAATTATTAATAATAATTAACTGAAATTATTTTAATTTTATTTAAAGTCTATTTTAAATTTTTTAACTTGTAAAATTACTTATTAAACTATTATAATTAATTTTATGTTACATTTTATTCAATTAATTAAGTGATAATAAATTTATTCTATTTTAAATTTGTTGAGATATAGTCGACGTTGAAAAATATTCTAATGATTTTAGTCATGAAAAAATATGAAATTGTTAATATTATACAAATAACACTAGTCGAAAAAATTATATTATTTACATCTAAGAATAATAATTCTTTTATCCTCCTAATAAGAGTGTATACTTAAAAAAAATAATACACATATTAACAATAGAATCAAGACTAAATATGCAATAAAGTATATAAGTTGGTATAGAATATTTATTTATATTTAATACATTAGCACAACTAAATAAATTTATTTTTTTATTAGTGTATATTAATAATAAAAGTATATTTAAAAGTTTTTATGTCTAAATATATTTGGAGGCCTAAAGCCCTAGTTTTAATTGTTTGAGCCTTTAGGCATCGCAGTTAAAAAAATCCATCAAAATTGAAAATAGTTTTAAAAGTGGTGATCTGTGTTTAATTAGTGTTTGATTGTATAAATTATGAATAATGTATTGAGGAAATGAGTCCGCATGTGTGTTGCGTGGAGAGTGTAATAACTTTAGTAAATTGAAATCAAAATTAAAGAATTAATTTCAAAGTGAAAGAATAAATGGAATTACACGGGAGTCCAACAAGAAGAAGTCTTGGGGTTCCAGAGAGCAGGGAGCAAGAATTTGCTATTTTCGTCTCCATTAGCATTATAGACTCCACCATTTTGGGGGTTTACCAACAATTTCTCGGTGGTGGCGAAAATACCAGGGCACTTGGTGGTAGCTTCAATTAGCACTTCTTCGCGTCCAATTGCATAGATCCCATCACCGTAAGGGTTGGTCACTGCTCCTGCCAAACCACTAGCCAACAACATCACCATGGAATCTGCTCCGACATTGCCACTTGGTGGTTTCAGAGGGGCACCTGGCTTGCCTCTGCTTGGAAGGAAGGGCCACGCACATTCAGGACACTCCTCTTCAGGGTCTCCCACAGCCACATACGGTATCTCCCCAATGAGACCATGTTGCGCGCACGATCCTGCACACATATCTTGCACGGTCACACCCTTAGCGGCCACGATGATAGCCAGGGTGTTTGGTTTTCCACCGGTTGCCTTGGGGAGGAGTGGCTTGATGAAATCCTTGATCAACACTTTCCCTAAAGAGTAATTGGGATCAGACACTTCGTTCACCACGTTCACTCTAATTTTTTCGGCAGGCTTTTTGGTGAATGATTGGTAGCTCTCCACGACTTGCCACCATGATGCTACTTGAGGTTGTGTGACAGGAGCGGTGGTGTCTAGGGATCGGATGAACGACAGTATGGCTTTCCTTTGAGGGCGTGTGATTTCGCCGTACCATAATATCCCGAGGTTCAAGTTCCCAGTGATGAGACGACCACCATGGTGAGTGAGAGGGTCACTCTTAGGAGCGGTGGCCGCCGAAAGGGCCAGAGGGAGAATGATAGAGAGGGTTAGGGATACACACAAATACACAAGAGCCTTATTACTATTTACAAAGGAGGCCATTTTAGATTAGATTATTCACCCTTATTCGCCCATTTTCCTATTGCTTCCTCTCCCCATATTTATACACCCCATTTCATACCTCAAAATAGAATTCAATTCTGAACCAGTCGTCACCGCTACCTAAATCATTTTTTTTCTTTTTTTTTTACGTTTTATTTAATTATAGTTCTAATAATATATAGCCTTACAAATAGGTAACTGATCCATGAAGATCACAGAGTCCCACATACAGAGGGCCCAAAAAAAATGCCTTAGTTAGCTTCATTCCACTACTATTATTGGATTGACAAAAACACCTAAATTCTAATATTTTGGCATCAAATAGTTTAATTATGTAGTGTAGTATATACGTGCAACCAATAAACAAAACAAAAAGAAAAGGGATAACTAATTTAATATTTTTAACTATTTTTATTAAAAAATCACATAAATTATAGATGTTACATGTGAGATGATAGAAGACGAAAAAGATAAAAAATAAAATAAAATAAGATCAAATACTATTTTATTTGATCAAATGAAAGCATTTCAATTTTAAATGTTGATTTATGTGATACTTAAACAAAAAAAAGATGAAAAGTATAAGTACAAGTTATGTGTAAGAAAAAAATTTAATAAAATTGGAATTTTTTTTTTCTAAAACAACATTTATATGTGATCATTGAAATCAAGTACTCTGAGAATAGATTAAGAAAAATGATAAGAAAAATACGTCTTAATGAGATCAAATAGTATATTATTGGGGAAAAGTTTAAGGTGGGCAAATGTCAACTTTTCCCATGGTGGGGAAATAAATATGAGCCACAAGATATATATTTAGAATAGTTGGATGATCTAGATTTAAAATTGCTACCACTTGCTACCTGAAAGCAAAAAAAAATTAAAAATTTGCAAAGTGAGACTGTTATGTAGTTGAATTGATACATTGTGACTTAAAATAATTGCTAATTGAGACCACGGTGTTGTGTCCACATCAAGAAAATTAGCTGTGTCCGTGAAGGCAGATTTCCGGCAGAATGTGTTTGTGAAGGCTATGCAAGATTACATTCCAGCAGAATGTGTTTGTTCTTTTAATTGTTTTTTGGTAATCACAAGTTTAGGTTAGTGAAGGTTAGTGATTGTTCTTAATTGTTCTTGTGCAGAGGACCTCATTGTTCAAACAATAAACCCCCAATCTCCTCGCTCTAATCTCCAACGCACGTACACCACAGCCACCAAGCTAGCACCTTTGTGCAGTCGCAAAGCCTCTATGCGCGACCTTAGTCCCATTGCTTCAGATCTGGAATAATTTCGCAACAAATTTGCACTAGATCCGGATAAAATTGGCAACAAGCAGCAGATCTATGACATCGCAGATGAGAGGTTTGTGAGATTTTTGGATTTTTTGATGGAAAGGTGAGGGTTTGTCTTCGAGGCACGACTTGGGTGGTGGTGGTTTTTTTCGACAAGACGATGTGCGGCGGTGGAGGTTTCCACGGCGACGATTGAGAGGTTCGTGAGATTTTTGGATTTTGTGATGGAAAGGTGACGACTTGTCTTAGAGGCTTGAGTGATGGTGATTTTGTTTTCCAACGAGACGATGTGCGGCGGTGGAGGTTTCCACGGTGGTGGTTGAGGAGAATGAAGAAGAAGATGCAGAGGAAGAACACGATGTTGAGAGGCTCGTGAGATTTTTGGATTTTGTGATGGAAAGGCGAGGGCTTGTCTTGGAGGCACGGCTTGGGAGGTGGTGGTTTTGTTTTACTATGAGATGATGTGCGGCGGTGGAGGTTTCCACGGCGGCGGTTGAGGAGAATGAAGAAGAAGATACAGAGGAAGAACACGATGAAAATTAATTTTGTTTTAAAGGCTAGGGGTTGTTTTAATAATACAACTAATTTCTGTTCCCAAATTTTAAATTTTAATAATAACCCAAAAACCTGCTATAAGAGGTAACAATTAGAGTTCTTTACCATAGAAAAATTGGACACTGTACTACTTTAAAACCCGCCATATTATTGGCTCAAATGAAAATAATTTTCTATGTGACAATTGATATAAGATTTTTTCAAATTTTAATCTAAAAATTAAAATAATGTATGAGAATAAACAAGACTAAATAGTATTTTATTGGTTCATGTTAGAGTTAAAAAATCAAAAAATAAAAGAAGAAAAAACGAGAGATTAAACAAGTTTTTTATAAAAAAAATAATAATGCAATAGAATAGTTATTCAAGTAAACAATTTTTATATGCGATTATATTTGATATAAGGTGAGACGAAAATAAAAGTAGGAAAAATATTTGACATATAAGTTAAATTATAAAAGATCAATATAAACAAAAAATCAATTATACACTGGATAAAAAATGAAGTGTCAAAGATGAAAAGATACAAAAGATCATATTATTGTGTGAGAGTATGATGAATGTTAATATTTATATAAGGTGAAATTCCCTCATTTCATAATATCGTATTGATTACAATATTACATCAATCTTCTTGCTTTTTATCTCTTTTATGAATTCTTAATTTACTTTTAAATATTACACTTTTTTTTAAGATATTCCTTTATATTTATCACTCTATCGATCGATGATCATAATACACAATAATATATATATATATATATATATTTTCTGAAAGCAAAATTTTTTTAAGTTCTTTTGCAAAAAAAAAGATATATTACTTCATATTAAAAATACTTAAAAAATAGAGAAAAAGATTCAACTAATAAGATTATCAAAATTAACACTTAAAAATGATAATTTAATTTAAGAGTCATAATTACCTATATATAGTGTTTCTATTAATAAATATGATATAATACAAAATATTTTTTTTAAAAAAAGATTACAAAATTAATTTTTATAAATATATTTATCTAGAAAATAAGTAAATCATTATATTTTAATTTTTTATTGGATAAAAAAAATACTAGAACAATAAAATTATTTTAATTAGCATTTAAAAATATAATTAAGTTAGGACAATTAAAAGTTAAAAGTATAAGAAAAGATTTTTAAAAACTTTTAAATTATGCATTCTTTCAAATTTATGCACCGACAAAAAAAAATTAATTCTTTTAATTTATTTTGAACCATTTGTATTGAATTTTGCATATTTTTTAAATTTAACTTGTACAAAAGTTTATTTTCTATAACACTTAAATAATGAAACATTATATTAATCATACTTAATTGTAAAATTATAATAAAATAATCAAAAAGAGGTTATTCTTGTTAATTTATTGTCATTTCTAATTTATTATTTTAATAATTTGTATGTATTAATTTTTGACTTTATTACTTATAAAAATATATTTAAAATTAAAAATATTAAAAAGAGAGTGATAATAATTAAAAAGAGTGACAATAATTTCACTCAATAATCAAATATCAACTTTGAAGAGGGTTTAATTTTATTATAAATTTAAAGAGTAATACTTATTAATCTTGAAATAACAAGAACAATATTTCTTGTTAAAATTTATTTATAATTAAATTTGAAAAATCATTTAAACTTATTAAAAGGACAATAAAAATATCAATATTATATACTATTAGAAAACTAAACCATGCATAACGCACAACATATAATAAAGTGGTAACTTTTGAAAAAAAAATAATAAAAATATACGGTATCCTAAAATATGTGTGTGGTAACAAAGAGGCAGGTTCTTATCCTGTAAGACGAGGTACAAAATTCTATTTCTGATGTTGTTAATTTCCTTGTAAACTACAAAAAAAAAAAGCCAGAGATTCTTCCTAAAAAAACAAAAGAGGCAGGTTTAATTTTTATTTTGGGAGCCGGCCCATATTGAAGCCCAAGCCTGTACTGCAACTGGAGCCAGCTTCAAACTTGAGCAACTGCGCACTGTCTCAATTTCATTTGTCCTTTCGGTGATACTGTGTTTCTGAGATAAACCCAGTAAGCTCTCTGCCATGGAGGATCGCAAAATTCCGATTTCTCTATGATTCTATGTAATTCGTCATAGTCGGTGTTGAAATAATGCGTAGAGAGATCTCATTTCTCCTTCAACCGCGATGCCTCCTTCTCTTCGTTGTTCTCTCAGTTTTCCTTATCCTTGCGTTATCTGGCTCCAAACGTGTATGCCTTTATTTTTCTCTCTCTGTTTACTGTTGGCACTCTGGATCTAATTTGGATAATTGATACTGGTTTCTGGTTTCGAGCAAATTGTTTGATCTGTCATCTGTCTGTGAATATAAATATTACGAGTTTGATGGAGTTGCATTTGAATTCGGTTTCCCTGATCTAACGCTCGATAACATAACATTAGTTTGAGTTGCAATTCAGTTATTTCCTTTCTTTCTTTCACTTTCTGATATGATGCAAATGCAATCAAGATGTGACCTTTTTGTGTGGTGGTAGGGAGTTTGGCAGGCTATCAGATCATTTTTAACTTGTCGAGGTAGTTTAACTCTTCGCTACTTGTACTCGGGGGAATGTACATTCTAATTCGCTAATGATGCGGCTTGATGCTGCGTATTGTTTTTTCCCTGCAGTTGTGTCAAAACTCATCCCTTTTTGGCAAAACATTGGGAATGGAATTGATCTATTTGACGGTCTTTTGATGACTGCTAGGCTCATGTTAGGGGTAGGGTTATGTAGGCCCAAACTAGGCAGGGTTCTTGTCAGAGTTTTAATGAAGATATGCATGAACCCTCAATTCAGCCCTTGATATGGTGTCAGAGTCTCTTTTAATACTTAAACCAAAGTTCAGATGTTCAATCTTTGACTCTGTAAACCTCATTCTTCTAATAAAAAAGGCGAGTTTAAGTGTAAGCTAGAGTAGGCTTGTGTATTGTCCTCACTTCAAACCAAAGGGCTGTTGTATGAGGTCACATTGTTATTATAATAAACCTATCACGATCCTTCACCTAAAACCTTAAGCTTTTAGGAGAGTTGGTCGTTGACATAGGCATTGTGGACATTACTTAATCATGCTTCATAGAAGGAGTGTTAGAGAGATATAATGAAGCTATTCTGCCTATTCATGAGCTTTAATTAAAGCTCAAGCTTCATGTAAAGTTGGTTCTTGACAGGTCAAAGCTTCTTAACACAGGAAGCTTTATCTCCACAATGCAGTGAGGACCTAGAAATCTTGAGTAGTGGAGGCAATAAAGATATGAGTGTTGGGAATTTGGGGAGATGGTTTGATGAATGCTCACATGGGTCAAAGCTTGATGAATTTCTGATTGAATTATTTGTCTATCCCTTTTTTTTGGTATTTATTTGTCTATCCTTTGATTGAAAAAATAAAATGGCATATAAATTACATAATAAACTTCTCAAGTGATGAAAAATTTTATGGGAAAAATAAGTAAATCAGTAATATTGTAATAGATAAAGCTAAAATGACAGCAGAGGCACATGCACTCATTCTCCATAACCTGGATTTGTGTTTTATTCTGTGCACTTATACTAAGAGAACCAATATTTGTAAATTTTTTCCGCTTGCGATTCCCTT
Source organism: Cyamopsis tetragonoloba (assembly GCA_037177725.1). NCBI lineage: Eukaryota > Viridiplantae > Streptophyta > Magnoliopsida > Fabales > Fabaceae > Cyamopsis > Cyamopsis tetragonoloba. The sequence continues at coordinate 86,339,040 of CM074119.1, forward strand.
CTTTATTGATTATTCTATTTTGTCAATGATAAATTTTTTCCGTTGTTGATGTAGGTGGAAGAAAAAGAAGAAGAGCAGCCTGAAATCACAAACAGAGTATTCTTGGATGTTGATATTGATGGACAGCGTTTAGGTTTGGAGAATCTCTTTTTTGAGAAATTGAATCAGCTCTTCTTATTTGAACCAGTTTGATTTATAGAATATGTTTGTTTGAAGAAGAATGTAGAAATATAAAAGCAACTACTTATCATCTGTAATATACTAAAATTTCTGCAGGTAGGATTGTGGTTGGATTATATGGCCAAGTTGTACCAAAAACTGTGGGTATGTTACTGATTTTCTATTCCAAGTACTTTTCTTTTCCAAGTACTTTGTCTGCAACCTAACTTAATTGCTTAAAGTAGAGTCTTAAGTTTCTCTTTTGCGAGAACTAAGGGCAAAATTTGTAAGGTTTGTGAGCTGTCATTTTTTGCTAGACTTCATTCTTTTCGATAAATTCAAACTTAGATCTGCCTGATGAGGCTACCTCATTGGATATAAGGTTTTTTTTTTTAATTAGAAATGCTTATATTATCCTTGTGGCTTGAAATTTTTTATCTGCAGAAAATTTCAGAGCTTTGTGCACAGGTACTTGAATTCTTTTCTTTGATTTTTTTGTTAATTTAACCTCCATTTTTTCTTACGTATTGATTATCAGCATTATGTGTTGCGCAGGGGAGAGAGGAAAGAGCGCCAATGGTGTAAAACTTCATTATAAAGGAACACCATTTCATCGGATAGTATCTGGTTTTGTGATTCAGGGTGGAGACATTGTCCATCATGATGGAAAAGGATATGAATCAGTTTATGGTGGCACCTTTCCTGATGAGAATTTCAAGATAAAACATTCTCATGCTGGTCTGTATTGTTATTTGTCGGGATTCAAGCATTTTACTTTATTAGTTTTTTTCCCCTCAAGCTTCTAAACTTGGCATTTTTCTTCATTTTTGAGGAGTACGAATGAGTTGTTTCCATGTAAATCTACTTCATGGTTGCAGGTGTTGTCTCTATGGTGAATTCTGGTCCTGATTCCAATGGCTCACAGTTTTTTATCACCACAGTGAAGGCCAGTTGGTAAGCTATTCTGCCATGCTCTTAAACTGTTGCTTCCATATAAATCTTATGTGTCCTATACTGTTCAGGGTATATGCTATTTCCAGTATAACTTCAGACCATCTAAGCCATTCTGTGAATTTCCCCTCCTCTCACCAACCACAAAATAAGGGGGAAAAAAGGTGTTATCCTTGTTATCTGCAGATTTGGCAATCAAGTAGTTAGCTTGGTATCATATGTTTTGAGCTGTTATCTGACTTATCTCGTTTATAGAGGCAACCAGAACTTTGTACTTTTCTTTAAAGAATTTGGCCACACATTTGACAATCATGCATGTAGAAACCACATGATTTAGAACTTATTCTTTAGAAGTATCAAGTTTGTTGTATTTCTGCCAGAGTTTTTGGTTATGATATAATGGTGTCTGTTCACTGGCAAACTTTCCAGGTTAGATGGAGAACACGTTGTGTTTGGAAAGGTTGTTCAAGGCATGGATACTGTGTTTGCAATAGAAGGGGGTGCTGGAACCTATAATGGAAAACCCAGAAAAAAGGTAGTGATTGCAGACTCTGGAGAGATACCTAAGAGCAAGTGGGATGAAGAAAGTTGAACTTCCTTGTCACAGTGGCTACAAATTATTGCATGAGGTTACTAAATTGGTTTAGATATCTGTTTTATATCAATTTTCCCTGTAAGATGCCTACGATATCTCAATTTGGTAGTCTTGGGCATTTTTTCTCTCCATGTTTCATTCTTTTCCTTAGTTTTGTGTATTGTATTCCTCAACTTAGATTAACACTAAGCTGTATTCTGTAGAGAAAGGGAAAGAAAATTAAAGGAGACTATCTTGTTGCCATGAAATCTTCATTGTGCACGTTATAGTATTATACTTAGCATTTTATGTGATTTACGTGATTTTAAATAAACAACACATTTACATTAATTTCACTAGATCTAAAATAATTATTTTTATACTTTCTATCGCCATTGAAGTATCATAGTTAATTCTTGAGATGATTACAATCAAACTTTTTAACGGTACCGTTCCTCTACCCTGCTTAATTATTTAATCAATTAATTTGTGTAGTGTTGTCTGTTATTAGATTATTACAGTATAACTTTGATTTGAGGTTCTGAGTGAATGAAAAGGCAACAACTGGAATGCGGGTGGCGGATGAGTGCAAGAACTCGTTCGTGGAGATGAAGTGGAAGAAGGTCGCACAAATACATACATAATAGTGTTCAACTTCAATAATATTTATGGAGTTTGGTGACCTTATTTTCATTGACACACACCAACTTAGATTTGCATTTAATTATCTATTTTGAATATTTAAATTTATTAACCGTGGTAGACCATCGGGCACTTGTTCTACTCTATTCTATTGTAGCTTAAATTTACCTTTTGCGAGTTCCGTCAACATATATTATCTCTTTTCACTTTGTACTCCATAACACAATTTTGGTTTAAAGTCTCTATCAGCACTCTCCAATCCTAAAATAAATTAAGCAGCTTTCATTAGAATTACTGCAAGATCAAACCACACCACTTTGCAATAGTTGCTTTAAAATTGCAGGTGATCCTAGTCAGTTGAATGACTCATCTGAAGTCCGTTAGCTTGTGATTCGTGACAACATCTCCAACCATTTTACAATATCAAACACCATGAACGTCGATAGAATGTGAACTGTGTATTTTATTATATAATAAAATGTTTATCTTGATAATTAATATGAAATTACTAATGTTGATTGAAGGACTAGCCAATATTATAGTCCTTCAATTCTGAAATCATTGCAAAAGCCAATTTGATTAATCTCTCATATAAACTTGCGTGATTCATAACAAGCACACCATATCTGGTATTTGTCCAATCTGGTTCATTTTTGAACTTGGCGTGGCTTCTGCGCAAATCAGAGTAGATTCCACTTTTGTGACAAATTAATCAAGAACTTAGGACTAAATAAGGAAGCAATCAAGAAAGGCGCTGCATGCATTTCGTCATATTCTGTTTCACAAGATAATATGATCCAAAAAATGCGTTTAGAATCAAGTCCCTGTTTAATTATGTCCCAACCAATACATGTATGTGATTTTGCTTTCAGATCAGCATTTTTATTTATACAGACATGCATGTACATACACGAATATCAAATAAACCAATCTACCTCGAACTAGAACCGTACCCAACAATTAATGCTATTCTCACCCTTCCCTTCCCTTCCCTACAACATCGCGTGCAAGACTCAAGTTTAAGAGAAGAAAAAAACAAAACAGTAAATGGATAATGAAGTGTACGTAACTCCTGGAGAGTGGAGAGTGGAGACAGATCGAGTTTATGAAGTTCTCCACTGTAGCTCTATCTGGATGCGACCATTCTTGGAATCTATAAGATGGTGCCTCTCATTGATTCTGTTGTTGTTAACAACATCCGCTAGACTGATGTCAGCGTAACCCAGTGATTCCTAACACCAAAGGAGAACAAAACAACAATAAAAACTCAAAAACAAAGGTGCACTAGCCAAATTAAATTCTTCACGGGTTTAGTAATGAACAAGAGTGAGTTATGAATTATGTACCTTCTGACGCAGCAGGTTTCGTGATGAAGTGCTCACAACCTCAACATGTAGTTTATCGTTAGTGGGAGGTTCATCCACCATAAATTGGAACTCCTCTTCCCACCTTGGATCTCTGCTCTTTTTTATAGCCTATAGTCAACAATATAATGCTATTAGTATGATCATACCATGAAAAAATCAACTTCACGTTTGACGTGAAACTAAACATGCTCAAATACTTTGTTTTTTCGGGATCAAGTACCTTAGTCCTTCTCTCCTCCCCTCTGAAAATAAGACGCACATGCGGATTAGTGTGGTACTTTCCTTCCACGTCTTGAGCTTCATGGACTATAACTACAAGCAGGCCTCCGCGGGGAGGAGTGCCTTCAGGAGCTTTTTGCACTGTCTGTGTCTCTTCAAAACCCTTGGCCAAATCTTCCTCCCTGAAAGGTTTATATGTCAATTCTAGAACAATCTGCCCTCGTGACTTCTCGTTTTGGGCATCGTTGGGATCCATGTTTTTAAGGAGATCAAGAGTAAAAACTTTAGGTTCTTCAGGCACAACATCTTTCAACGATATCATATTCATACCCATCTTGTCATGCTTCCCAACCTAAGCAACATTCAATTCAATTCAATTCAGATGCATAAGAAGGAACTAGAATATCAGTGTTTCATAAAAGGAGACATACCTGCTCCCAGTCATAAACATGAAGCTCCAAGGACTGGGTTTCAGGATCCTTAACAGTCAAACTGAACTCCTCATTCCATTCAGGGTTCAAGTTCTTGTGCTTCACGGTAGTCTTCTTTGATGCCATGTTATCGTCAGTGAGCCTTAACTTCACATAGGGGTCAGATGCGCCAAGAAGATCTTTCTTCTTTAACTTCATTGCTCTAAGAACCTTTGCATTTAAAATTCCAACAGGTCTCTTTAAGGCTCTAAGATCCCAACACGGTGCGATAAGAAAACAACAGAAAGTGGTTATAAATAACTGCGTACAAAGAGGCAATGAGAAGTACTTTAGAAAAAGCGCAGAAGCTTACTTCGTTGGATCCATAATTTGGACTTCCAAAGTTTTGGGCCATAGATACATATTTGCGACCTGATCCTTGATAAGCTCCTGAAAACAACACACTTCAAAGTTGTTTAAAATTCGTAAATCTTTCGATCAGTTCAGATATAATAACTGGTAGAAATAACAACACCCAGCTGACAACATCAGAACACTTTAATCTTCCAGTCCAGAAAGCGCACTAAAGAGAATACAACAGAACAGATCCGCTCACTATCCATCATCAGAACTCTACATTACATTAAAGTTTCCTCACGTGCACCGCTAATATAGCCATCAACTTTTAATGTATTTGTTATTATTATTCATTTCGCTACCAGATTTCTCTGGGACGCATGAAAACAGAACCTGAAATTCATTCTTGATTATGCTCTCATCCTTCTATATGCAGAAATAGAATGTTTTGTGCATAAACAATAAACAATGTATATGCAAATCAATACCGAGCACTCTTCACAAAGAAAGTCGCATGATCCATATTTCAAATATAAAACACGGACCAAAGGAGACTGCCTATTGTACATGAATGTGATGTGACCAGTACTCCTAATTAAGACTTAAGAGTAGATGATGTTCACAAGCATATTTGAACCTGAACTACCAAAGTAGGAGCAAAAACGAAGAAAACAAACATGGTCACCTACCTGAACAAACCTGTAGAGTCCAGGAATAGACATAAGATCTGCCCCTATAAGCTTTAGCCCAAAGTCAACATGTGGCTGCATGGTGAAAGATGCCAAAGCTATGAATGAAGAACTATGCTGCTTTGCTTTGTGTCTTTTATGTTTTACAATTTACATGCATTCAAGTGATTAGTAGGTAGGGAAAGTTATAGACCTATATATATATCCGTCACAAACCTTTTCCATGAGAGATACATAGATGTCGGCAAAGCAAGGAAAGCTTGGAACCAGGGGTTTCAAAGTAATACGAGGTGCAACAAAAACTTGCAAATCCACCACCTGAAAAGGCTCAACACTAATTAGCACTAAGAAACAGCTATCCTTCCTCACGCCTTGCTCCTCTGCTCACTCAATCACACATACAATACAAACAGAAAAGAAAAAAAAAAACCTGAACGGTTGCTTTCAACCCAAATGACTTGACTGCAATGATTACATTAGGATTGCCAGCCCATTTTAAAGAAGGCTCCATAATCAACTCCTTCTCTTCAGTTTCATAAACTTTCATTCCTATTTACAAGAAAAATACGCATTCAACAAAAGTAATTGAGAAAATTCATATGAAATCACAAATAATTATCAAGAAATAAACCAATCATCTGCATAAAACAGCACAGTAGCAACTTTCTATTTTGAGCAGAGATGAAAGACCATTCTGACAAAAAAAAAGGGATTAATTTATAAAGGGTGTGTGCCTCAAACGAGTAACACCCTAAGGCCAAAACAGGATATTGTGGTGAAATGCATAATTCCATTAATAAAAGTTTTCTTCAAATTCTAACAAAATCAGTATGCAACTTGTCTGATCAAGTTCAATAAATTAGGATATTCCTTTATATTTAACGAATGTGTAATTATTTAAGGCTCTCTAATAATAAAATCAATGTCACTAGAGCTATGATCAGAAAGCTAAAATGAGCCATCTATATCTGACTAATATATACTATGTTGTTCTTTCTAACATCACCCAATCAATTGTTACTTTAATTTGTTACTTCTACCAAAAATGCAAAAAAACACAACTTATCCATAGAACCAACATTCACTTATAAATTGTGATTCATCATCTATGTCCCCTTACATAGAATAGAAACCTAGTGAAATTAGATACTAACCCAGTTTACATATTATCTTCATTACATTGGGGAACAACTAACCTAAAAGGTTCTAATTGAAGAAAACATGCATCATGTCCTGATCAACTAACCTTGAAAAGTTGGCGGCAGGGACCCCAATGTGAGCACTTCGAACTCACAAGAATCAATTTTATATTTTGGGATCTGCTCTGCAATAATGGGTTTTGCAATGTTCTTTGCAGTCTTGCATATGGCCTAAATAAATAAATAGTAATAATGAATAGAGTGCAAAGTCAAATAAAGAGACAGGGATCGGAGAAGCTAAAAGTTAGTACTGTATATATATATATATATGCATATGTTAGTAATTGAGAGTGAGAACTGAGAAGGGTACGTACCTTGTCAAGGTACGGCCACATATACTCAATAAGCTTGTTAAGCCAGTCAACCTTGAGAAAAGAACAAATAAAAAAACTAATAGTGCAGTTGTCAAAAAGAAAAAGGAAAAGCAACAATGCAAGACTGAAGTGGTGTGCATGACCTGAATAATCATGATAGCAAAGCCAAAGAGACATTTTGCTTACCCGATCAAAGTCGGGATTTTTTATCCAGAGTGGAATCTCAGGAATCATTCGTTGCAAAGTTTCTGAGTCTTCATCCACCAATGGCTGGATTTCAGGATCCTGTACTCCAGTGTCCAAGCCAGCGTGTGTTATTACTTTAAAAAACAACCACGCGCACACAAAAAAGTTGTCGAAATTTAAAAGGTTCATGAGACAAATCAGCAGTGACATTCAATGATTTCTTTCCTGAATGCCTTTTTAATTTTTTAACGCATGAGTTCACCCTAACCAAACTTTAACAGTGAAGCTGTAGAAGTCATATATGTATATAGTAGTTTTCTTTAAAAGCACGTAAGAAGAGTAGCATTATCATCTCTGATCCTAATTAACAATAACTTGTCCCAAAAAAAGGCTTAATCAGATTCAGATGCATAATTGGGCGTGAACATGCATTCATCGATCCGAAGAAGCTAAGAGAAGGGAACAACAATTCGGAAACGTGTTAAGAATAGAATCAATATGAAATGATGCGACGTACGTACCGTAACATCGGTGGGTTGAAAGTAAATGAAGAGAAAATAACCAGCAACAAGGCCAATGAAAATCCCAAATCCAAAGCCAAAAAATCCAAATATTGTACCGAAGAAACCCATTTCAATTCTCAAATCTGCAAATTATTACTAAACATGCAGATAGATAGATAGATAGATAGATTAAGCTATCACGACGATCTCTTTTTTTCTCTAGCTAGGAAGGATCGAAAAGTAAAACCATTTCACGAAAGCGTCACTTCCAATGTTACTTGAGCTCTCCTCGGATCACCATTCCTCCATTCAAATACAAACCATCTTTGACCCTAAAACAAAAAAGACTATTTCTACGAAACAAACCGAATGAAGCAATTCATTACAGTGACGGACCACGAACGCATTCTTCTTATTACTACACCTTTTTGTTTTTTACGTTACCATAGACCATACTACTACTAATATATTTTATTTTTTAATTCTTTTATTTATACTAGTACTTTAACTCCATTCTAACTCTTGCTTTTATAAAAAAATATTTTATTTTATGTTCTCAATTTATCAACCATTAAAATTAAGGTATGATAATTAAAGCAAATATAGCATTTTAATTAGTTTAAATCCAACAGAAAAAACATTTCATCATAAATTATGCATAAGATAAGAGTAACTGTATTGTATAAACTAACGTGGGTTAATACAAGTAATAAAAAAATATAGTTTGTTCCACCTAATTATGGGTTTGAATCCTCTAGAGCCATCTTGGTGTTGGGCACCCCTCAAGTGACATTTTCTGGAGCGTAAGGGATATTTGAATAGTTACAATTAGATAAGGCTACTTGCAAATAGGTCCAAATAGTAATTTTTTTAGTTGGGTCTATCTTAGAAATGACATACTAATAGTGCTTTACTTGATGATTTGAAAACGCATCTCTTGCCTTCCATTTTTCTAAAAAAATAAAGAGAAAGAAAAAGTAAATAAATTAAAAATATACATATAATATACGGTCCTCCTCTAACCCACTGCAAAAATAAATAAATAAATAAATAACCTTCATATTGATGTTGTCCGGCTGGTTTTTATAGATGGTTTTTCCGGTACTAAAATAGAACTCATTGGCACCGTGTCAAAATGACGTGGCATTTAATGAATGACGCCACCTACCACTGTGATTATTGGGGTTAATTTTCTGAAAAGTTGCACATTAATCCTCTTGCTACATGAACCTATTTGAAATCAAACCAACGTTGAATCCATTTTAGAGTCAACCATTTATAAAGAACTTATAGTTTAAATGGTACAAGAAAATGTTCTTGGAATTTGAAGGGAGGGATTTAATTTTCGGTGAAGAGATTTAAGAGTAGATTTAGGAGTAGTGTAATGTGGAGGTGTGTTCTTTAAATTTGTCATTTAATAGATAATATTTATATATTTAAAAAGTTTTATTTATTAAATTAACTTAAATTGATGGAATATTAACAAATTTTAAAATCATATAAAATTTTTTATGTTATATTATATGGATTTTTAGCTTAACGGTTTTATTGGTAAAAATTGATATTTATAAGGAGTTATTAAGTAGAGTAAGTTATCCTTGTACACCTATTCTTAAAGTAAATACATCCCCACTAATATTTATTTGTTACTATAAATATTATATACTTATATCAATATATTAATTATATTAGACAAAATTTATATTAACAGAATCTAAATAAAAAGATTAATGACTGTTTTTAGGGTGTTCTTTTTTGGAATAGTTAATTCCAGTAATAAATTAAGAAGGAAAAACAAAAAAACCTAAGAGCTTCCAACATACATGATTATGTTAAAATAAAAGTTTTTTTTTCAAAAATAAAAGTTTAAAAATCAAAAAAAAAAACTTAACAAAAATAAAAGTTTTTTTTTTTTGTACTTTCTCTATATTTTCATTTTAAAAAAATTAAAATATTTTATAACATATAAGACTATTTTTTTCCTTTATAGAATATCTTTTTCTCTCAAACAAAAATGCATATGATATTTATAAACCAATATTAATAATTTCATAACATTTGCTTTTAATTATGTAAAGACCTATTGCAATAATTCGTTTTACATTACAAAAGTTGTCTCGAAAGAGAAACAAGCAAAGAACTCTCTTTTTTTTTCATGTTTTTTACCCTAATCACGCGACACCCATCGTCGACACTGAATTGACATTATATAAGGTGATCCTATACCCAAAACGTGAAACCTAGCCATTAAACATCTCAGCAAAGCTTATTCATTTAACTCGTTTCAAGTATAATGGTAAAATAAATATCATCAACAGGGAGCAACAAATCGTACAATAACACAAAGTTCAATGCTAAGAAAAGGGTTGGTAATTTTTTAGTTGTAAAAACTGAGCAAGAATTAAATACTATGAAAAATGATTTTAAACAATACAATTAAAACATTTGGGATTGAATTTCATTAATCAACTAACTCATACATCTTTGCTATTTCTATGGAAAAAAGTTGAATCTCATAATGAGTTGATGCAAAACACAATTATCACAAACACAAATCTCTTTTGTAACTTTTCTAAAACCAACAAACAACATAATTAAATCTCTTGGCATTATGCAACTTCGTTTGGCATTAAGAACAAGTGTTAAAGCAATCAATGGAATTACAAACTATCTTAGCCTAGCAACCCAATGAGGTATTCATCCATCAAATCATAAACAATGTTTTTCAACTAAAGCATACAATCAAATATTAAGGATTAGGTGATTATGCTAAACCAAACATTAATCAAAGGTAATAAAAGCTCAATTTATAAAAAGAAACATCAACTATATTGAAATAGAAAGAGAATGAGTAGTGATAGTAACATTCAATTCCAAGAGAGGAGAACTAGCCACTTATGGTGGGTATTACATCCGAGCAAAGAATTAGGAGATGCAACATAAAAGGAAAGAAACTCTAGCTTTCACTATAATTTCCTTTCTCTCAACTTTCTCTCACTAAAATTCCATGCTCTCTCTCTCTAAAAATTCAGCCTCCTCTCCAAAATGATAGAAAAATGTACTTATAGAAGTACATGACGCAGGATTTGGTGCTTAAGATTCAAACTCTTCAGCTCCTACTTTTGGCACTTAAGCGCACTGTACAGTGCTTAAGCGTTGCGTTCAGACTCCTTGCAATCCTTCCTGGCGCTTAAGCGCCATTCCCAACACTTAAGGGTTGACCAATTTTTCATAGCAGCATGTTCTGCTTATTTTTATGCTTCCAGCACTTAAGCTCCCATCTGTGCGTTTAAGCGCTATTCCTTTGTTTTCCAAATGACTTTTTCTTGTTTTCCAAGCTCCAAGTACCCCTACAAACATATTTTAAAGAATTAGAAATATAACAATTTATTAAAATTTTCTAATTTTACTTAAGAATCAGCAAAGTAAAGATTAGAGGAAGGTTTTTCACAAAGAAATCATCATTTTAAGCATGAATCACAAAGGAGAAATACCTAACACAACATGCTTATCACATGCGTACGAGACACCCTCTATTTCAGATTGACACGGCCCATAGATGGTTTCGTAGAGGCCAAAGGTGTATTCAGTGGTGAAGACAGAAACGTTTTAGAGTTCCAATTTCACACTAGCATGACTGCTCATGCTTCAATTTGCACTGTCACTTGTGATGTCGTTCGTGGTGTCACTCATGCTCCCGTTTTAGGGTGAGTACGCGACACCCTCTGTTTGACACCCTTCGTCTTCACCTAATCTGATATTGCAAATGGTCACAGAACCCAACCACGACACCATAAACAGACTATGATAACTGAATCTCAAACTACTAGAACATGTTGTAACCGTCATAATTGATTATAGTAAATAAGATATAACAAATATATTAGGCCAAAGGAAGACACTACAGAAATTGATGTTGTATGAGGTGTGTATTTACCTGAAAAATTGAGAAGAATAAAAGTATAACAAAAAAGTGTTTGATATTTTGATTCCATAGCAAAATTGCAAATTGAAGATGAAATGGACAGGAAAAAAAAAAAAGCAAGAGGAGTGTGGGTTCAACATTTGCGAAGGAAAATTATGACTATGAGCGGTTGTTTAGCCTAAAGATGGATACAGGTCAAATGAGTTTGAAACTCTTAAATTTGAAGACCTTTAACGTAAAAAAGTGTTACATAGCTATGATTTCAAAACAATTATTAATTATTGTAGGAATGAATAAATTATATTAAAATATATGAGACAAAATTTGAATCTAATTTATTTATTTTTTAAAATTAAATTCAATGGATTATATAAATCCGACCATTATAGTCTTTTTTTTTTTTTTTTAATGGACCATGCTAGACCATTACAATATTTAGTTATTAGCTTTGAGAGTTTTGTTAGGTATTTCAGTTATGACCGTTAGATATAGCATAGCACATAGCATGTGTATATAAAAGTCTGTAATGCCTTGTAATTGTCAATTCATTTAGTTAATATTCAGGTTTGATTTGTTTGGTAGAGAAGGGGTATGCAGTGACATAATATTAATATTATATTGAGCTTTCTGGGTTGGGCAGGCCCGAATGAAGTTAACCACCCAATTGATTAGCCACTCAACTAAGTTAATTAATGAAGATTAAGATTAAGAAGAACACTTGAGTTGAACAGCTAGAGTCTTCACTAAATCAGGGCAAGCATCAATGCCAAAGAGCGCGCGTTTCAATGCAATGGTGCAGGTTTGTTTCCCCAAGCATTCCTTCTCCACTACTGCCTTGGTCGCAGCTGCGTTACAATTCCCCATTCCAAACCCTCCACAATAACCAGTTGGATTACCGAAGCTTGCGAATTCAACAGCCACCACTTTTTTGCCATCAGGACACTTGAGGGAAGCTAGTGGTGTAAGATCAGAAGCCGCTGCTGCTGCTGCAACTGCAGTGGTAGAAGGACGGAAATCTCCATTCTTAGATACCCATGAATTCACATTTAATGGAGGATCGTTTTCTGCTACGGAACTGCAAATTGTGTCTCTGTCCACGTTCACGATCTCGATCTTTTCGGGTGTAACCTTCTCCTCTTCCAATATAACAAGAAGATTATCTTTATCTTTTTGGTTCAAGAAAGATCTCGGGATGTGGTAGTCTGCCTGTGTAGGGATTCCAAGTGGAGAAAGGAAGTTGACCCAGTGACGACCAATGCTTTCACCGTTCACCCAAACCATTCCCTTCCCCATTCCATTCATTCTGATCGCAACTGGACCATTCCCTTCTGGCATCGCAAATCTTGTCTTGTACCATGACACTGCTCGTCTTGTTTCTGCTGTTATTTCCTTCCATTTTGCCTTCCTTGATCCTTCCTCCGTGAAAACTTTCATGTCCTCACCTCTCAGACCAACCTTGTGCCCCCAACGGTTGCAAGTCAGGTCAATTGTTCCCGTGTTCAGTCCAAGGATGCTTATGGTCTTAGGCCCTGCGTACCTATGTTCCATGTATGCTCCACTGTCCTGTATGTAAACAAATTCAATCATGTTACCTTCTACCACCTTCCTAACCTATCTAATCTACCTAATTTGTATGTTTCTTACGGGAAGACCAACTGTGCTAGCCAATATGGATATCTGGTTCCATCCACCTCTCAACTTCACTGCTCTCTCGAATTCAAAAGATTTTTCTTCATGTGTACCGTGCTGAGATCCTTAATATCATAAAATTAACAAACACTATTGTCAGTCACACCACTTTTTGCTATGAATTTAGAAGGCTATTAAAATGTGTATGCCAACGTACCAATGTATTCTCCATTCACAAATGCAAGCAGTGAATGTCCAAGGCTCATAATGCGAAGAATTGGAGAGGCCCCATTCTTCCTTGGCAAGTCTTCTGGACTCAACTCAAAGCTGGTGATGTACCACGCATAATCTGTGGTGTCTTTAAGCAAGCTGTAAAGCTCTGCAGGAAGGTCCTGGTTTGGTGGAAGCTTCTTGGTAGATGGAATTGCCTCATTAAACACCTCCCAGTGGTGATTGTTTGCAACGGCTGACTTCACCAAGTTCCTTATACTATGTTGCGAAACAATCTGTTTTATTCAATAATCCCCCCACCCACCATGCCATGCCAGTTAGTTAATTGTAACAACTAAGAAGCAATGCATGTACATGTGACATAAGGAAAGAAGAAATTACACGTTGGGTGTTGAAGACAACAGTCTTGCAATCAGGGAGGATGCTAATGGAATGTGGCGGCACAAAGTAGTTAGAACCTCTGAAATTAATTGTGGCTGCCATGCTGGTGTGGTTGTTAGTGATGAAAGCAGCGCATATGTTAGTTCCAGCCTTCTCAAACACTCTAATCTGCGTTATTACATGATAAATAATTATTTGACAATCTAACAAGGACAGGACACTAATATCACATTGGTTAGTTACCTCATGAAATTCGTTCAACTTTTGGACAGTGGGATTACCACCGAGTAGAGACTTCCTACAAAGGAGAAGAGCCCTGTGTGCGTCCCTCAAGTGACTATATTTTGGTTCTCTAGGCAGACCATACTCATCAAGAGGTGCCTCATCGTAATAACGGGTTGTGGTAAACGCTGAGCTTGTCCTTCCAAAGTTTGTTCCACCGTGATACTACAAATATAATATATAACTTTGAGAAAAAAATAAATAAATACTATAGGGAGTTTGGAATTTGGATGATAATGAGTTGAGCACCATATAGTAGTTGACTAAATTCCCATTCTTGGAGAAGAAACGTGCAATTGAGAAGGCAATATCTTCTGCTGACCTCTGTGATGGTGGATCTCCAAACACTCTGTACCTGTAATTGCAAATTACCTGATTTATAACCAAACTCAATCAACGTAACTAGGACTTTAAGCTTACTGAATTGTATTGTAGTATTATTCTTACTGAGCAGTCCAGTTCTCAGTCCATAAGGCAGGCTTGTAAGGTTTGTTTGGGCCTGAAAATGTATCACCACAGTGCCTTCCATTGCATGCGTTGATCTGCCATGACAATTAATATAATATAATATTAGGTCATGCTAGCTAGTTAGTTAATTATATATTGGAATGGAAGCACAAGTTTAATTTGTTAGTTAAACTAATTTGATTTGATAGTAACAATCACTTAATTAATTACCACTGGATCAGGAGCATCCTTTTGCTTGCACATGATCCATGGAACTCCAGTATGTAATGCCACTGCCATATTTGCGGCCCACTGGACATAGCTGTCTCCATCATTCTCGTAAGCAAGTTGGATATGGTTGTACTCATTCTCAATCTGCATGCACCAATATAAATATATGGTATGATGTTCTTGATCTTCTTGTACTACTTCTTCTTTATTCATATTCAAATAATGAACTACAAGAAGAAATTTAATTTAAAACCTGTGACAAGATGATGGGGCCTCCTTGGGAAGCAAAGAGATTCTTTACTGTAATTTATAATTTATTTAAAATATAACCAAAAATTATTACAAATAAAAATTTCAGCTACACTTTAACAATATATATATATATATAGACATGCTCTTTATAAAAATTATACCCCTTAAAATTAAATTATCTTTACATTTTATATTCTTTACAAACCTATCAAATATCAATGAAAGCCAAAGTAACGTGGAATACATAACATTTAAGAACTTGATATATAATGAGATGATTCAAATTTAGTCATCAACTTCTAAGTTATTTGGCTATAAAATATCTTCATTTCAAAAAGTAATCAATAATCTATCTCTTTAGAAATGATTTTACTAAAGTTATTTCAAAAAAAAAATCAGAGATAAACAGCTCATCCATATATATTTTTAATATTTCTTCATTTGTACAATTTTAATGTCATATATTTTTTTAAATAACAATATCTAAAAATAAAGCATTTTTTATGTTTACTTAAAATTATATTCTTCTTCAATTTGAATCACAAAAAATAATTATAGTTAGTTTAGTTAAAAAAATTATTCTGTAAAATAAATGAAGTGTTATTTTCACATGCGAGTTTTTTATTATAACTTTGTTTAAACATTTTAAATAACATTTCTATTTAGTGTGAATTCAAGTTTATTTAAGTAAATTATTTACATCTTACATTAATTTTTATTTTATAATTAAAAAACTATAAATAATACTATAAATTAAATATTTTCTCTCGCATCCAATCTAGTTATAAATTAATTCTAAAATCGCTTGACCATGTTCTTCTTAATAAGTAACGTGATTGTGTTCATAAAAATTTTTTTTGTGTATTAAAGAAACTTTTTTCTTTTGGAATGGATCCTCTCATGTTTAAAAATAACATATGCATCGTGTTGGATTTTTGTTTCTATCTCTCTTCTTATTAATGTTTATAGAGATCCACAAATTTAATATGCATTTAATACTAAAAAAAAAGATATACACAAAAATATTAATACCATGCATCATGTTATTTTTAAACATGAGGAATCCATTCCCTTTTTCTTTAATAAACTCATAGATAAATAGTCTGATGGTAGTCTTAATAATATAGATAATTAAGTTGTCATCAAGGTAACCAAACCAACAATGAAGTTAAATGCGTTAACTGCTTAACTATTTTTTATTAACCGAATTATAGTGCATAAATGAGCAATGTTATATTCTCTTAATAATCTTTTTAATTATCTTTCTAATATTATATAAATTATAGAATTAAATGTACTTTCAATCTTAAAAATATAAAAAACATTAAAAACATTTTTTAATAAATAATTTGGAGAATTTTTAAGAACTTTAATTAAAAAGATTTATAATTATTTATGTTTAATAGGGATGACATTGGGGCATTGGCTTATAGTATCCCTTGTTATCCGTTTGTAGTTTCCGTCGAATATTTATTGGTATGTTATTCAATTAATAAATTATTAAAGAATATTTTAAAAATAAAAAAATGTTTAAAATTATATTTAATATTAAATTTATATCAATAATTATATTAATTATTAAAATAAAATTAAAATAAAAAGTAAATGTTTAAATAATATAATTAACCCTAAGTATTTATGTTTTTTTCTTACATTAATGTTAGGTAACAAGATAGTATTATATATTTTTTAAAGATATTTCACACTGACAAGGTGGTGGTGTGCTTTGAATGACAATGAAATAGGTTTTTTATGATTTGTTTCGCGTTCTGGATTTAGTTTTGTACAGGTTAGGCGTGATGACTCTGGAGTTTTTGGAGTGCTTTGTAGGGTTAAGTATTACAATAAGCTTGAAGACTGGTTCTTGGAGGGTGGCTTATAAGGAAGGTCTAGCTAGAAGAGGAGTGTTTCTGCGAGGAGATGTTTGTTGTTCGGTTTGTGAAACACGTGTGGAATTTGTCACTCATTTGTTTTTTTAGTGTCCGATAACTTATAACGTTTGGCATAGCTTGGTGAATTGTGTCACGGTCATTATGGCTTTCCATAATTGCAGTAGAACTCATTTTCATTCGTTTTTGGGATGACAAGTGGAAAAAGGCACCACGAGAGTTGTTTCAATTTGTCTTGTTCGTGTCTCTTTGGTCTGAACATAATTTTTAAGAATAAATGTTGAAACTTGGATAAAATGTTGGATATGATTAAGCCGTGCTCATGACTTTGATCAAATGCTACGCATAAATACTAGTATTTTTTCTTTACAATTAGGAAGCTGCACCCACAGTATGTTTAAGTCTGTTTCTAGGCATTATTGCATGATCCTTTGAGTGTTTGTTGGTATTTTTGCTTGACATGCTATGTTTGGTGGGTGGATAATTTGATGCTTTGTCTTCGTTGATATTGTGAGGCTAGGGACTTATGTGTAGATAGTTAATGCTTCTTAGGTACATGAAGTGTGGTCAAGGATTTCATTAGTCATTATTGTAATTGTGTGATGATTTGGTATTTTTTTATGAATTTTTTTAATCTGTTGCATAGGTTTAGGAAACTAAAATGAAAATAATACACATCATTAATTGTATGTTCAGCATAATCTCATTAATATTTGGTTTTTTTCAAAGAAACATTTTCTATCTTTGATTTCTTAACTCGTGCAATATTGCACAGGTTAAAAAAATCCTTCTTATATTGTGTAAGTAATTGTTCATCAATATTTTTGTATCTATTTTTCTTTTCAGTAATACTAGCTTATTAAAAAAATATTTCATACTATATAAAAATATAATATATTTTTTTATATTAAATATTTAATATCACATTAAAATTTGAATAAAAGTACTTAAAATATTAAAAATTTATGTGTTTTTATTATTTTTAGTGGGTAACAGATATCATATTTATTTATTTGTTTTTGCCATCCCTAATGTTTGAGCTAAAACACACCGCAACATTGACATATTTGACATTAGGAGGCGCAATATTGAAGGAATAGGAAAATTTATTAACATATACTATTTTTCTTCCATCAAATTAGTGTAATTTTATTTCATAATTATATTTGATTTCATTATTTTAAATATAAGGAATTATACTAATTGGAGTATATGATACAATTACACTAATTTAAGAGTCAAACAATAATAATTCAAATATAACTATTATTTACATAGTACAACTTATAACTTAATTAAATCACGCAACTAATTAGTCGGTCAAGTGGTTGGGGAGCGAATCTATTTAGTACTAGTTCCATTCAAACCAAAATATTTTCTTTTAATAAAAAGGATGTATGTTTATGCGGGACAAGATGCATGAGAGCTAGTATTGTTTGGAAGAAGAATAAATATATTTAGACTTAATTGCACTTTTATTCTTTATAATTTATCAATCATATAATTCTGATTATCGTAATTTCAATCAAATGATTTTAGTTTCTATAAAATTTTAAAATAAAAAGAGTCATGGGATCAAATTTTTGGCTAAATAAAATAATTTGTTACTAACGTTATGGTAAATATTGCGATCAATTTTATTTTTTTTAATTTTTGATCAAAAACATTAAAGTCTTTGTTATGTAATTCAGTTGGTGAACACATGAGGACATGCATGTGTAAATACACAATTAAAAAATTATAAAGATTAAAAGTATAATTAATTCATAAATTATAAATTAATCTCTTAAAAAAATCAATTATTCGATAATTCGAGTATTATATGAAATTATGAATTGATTCCCGCCAAAATATTTGACGCTGTGGCTTTTCCCCTCCAAAATCAACATCCACAAAATCCCTAACTCTATTTCCTTCTTGTATACTGTCACAGTAATTGGACGTTACTACGCAGCGATCATGTCGAGCCAAGACGACGACCTCGATCTCCTTCTTTCTCTTCAGGATAGGGTTCTTGAAACCCCTCCTGCTTCTCCATCACCAGGTATGTCTCTCTCCCTCTCTATTTTTATATCGCCTTTTCTTTTTGCTACGATTCCCCCTTTCCTCTCGTCTCTACGTATTCAATCCTTTAATCTAATCGTAGGTTACCTCTCCGATGGCTCGCCCAAGCCGAGAGACAAGCCTGACATGTCCGTATTCAAAGATGCTGTTCAGGATTGCCTTCCCTACAATCCCCCTAAACCTAATTATAAACCCCGAACTCTTACTAATGATTCCGATGTTGACAAGTTCTCTGGTCTTAGAATAAGGTTCCTCTTTCTCATTTTTCTTAATATTTGTTATGATTTATCATCTGAAAGTTGGGGAGGTGCAAATTTGTGACTTATGCCTGTATTTGTTTTTCTCCAGGAACCAATTGTTAACCCCTTCCGAGCTTCGGGAGCAATTTTCAGACATTCGTTTTGTTCGCTTATCGGTTATCAAGTAATCTTCTTGATACCAAAACAAAATTGGGGTTTCTCCAAAACATTTTCATGTTTAGTATTCTTGATTGATGCCTATAAAAAATTGGTTGATTTATCTATGGGCATTGTTTACTGGTTGTATATTCAGGAGCTTGTTGATCGGGGATAAATTTTCTGGAAGTTGGGTGACTGTTGGGGTATTGACAGAGAAGGGGATTCCGAGGACTAGTTCAACAGGGAAGAGCTATTGTATATGGAAAATCAGCTGTTTGGATGAAAACACTGTTTCTCTATTCTTGTTTGGCGATGCTTATCAGAGAAACTCGCAAGAGCATGCGGGAACAGTCTTTGCACTGTTTAATTGTGCTGTACGAAAGGATGCCAAGGTTTGAAATTGGCATGGGTTGTTTTTTCTTTATTTATTTATTTATCAAGGTTCCAGAAATTCTTCAATTTCTCTTTTCTTGTTTTTGCAGGGTAATGGTTTTTCTTTGAGTATATACTCCCCTAGTCAAATTTTGAAGATGGGCACTTCTGTTGATTATGGAGTTTGCAAAGGAAGAAGAGCGGATGGGATGGCTTGTACCCTGGTCATAAATAAGTATGAAAACTACTTAGTATCTTGACTTATTTGGATATGATGACTTGTGTATTGACACTGCTTGGCTCAGTATATCTTAATCATGAGTGCTTACATTTACGGTTATTTTTTAGCTTTTTATGAGAAAAATTAAACAACAGTTAAGAAAGGTAAACGTCCTTTAGGTTCCGGTAGCCACTTAATAACTAGTGATTCCTTCGGCTGGCCCTTTTAAATGAAAAGAAAAAAAAAAAAGAGATTGTGTAAGCTGTTAGTTGCAGAATATATATTGCAAGTTTGTGAGGCACATTTGATGGAAAAGATTCTGTGGGTTGGACTTCCCAAAATGAAGTGTAGAGTGTGTCAATCAATAGTTTGGATTTTTGAGGTGCCATCACTCAGAAAACAATCTATGGTTTTGTGAAAATCTACGTTGCCAAATTCACATTTGCAAACCATGAGCACTATTAGTTGTAACATGGATCCATGTGCTTGTCATGCTTAGATGCTTGGTAAACTGTTTTGCTTGAGTTCACCACATTTAATAGATAACTTGGTCCTAAAACTGTCCGATAAACTGTACCCTTTTTGATAAAGGAAAATATTTTACTTTTCTTTTATGCCAAACCATCAATGAACTTTGTATATTTCTTTAAGGTTAAATTAATCTATAGGTTTATAAAGTTTTAATTTTTGAAGTAAGTTTCCCTAGTTCAAAAGTTTTTAACAGGTCCTTATTCTTCTGAAATTTTTATGCAAGTTATTCGCCAACAAGCCTTAAGACTATTTTTATTAATATATCGAAACATGTTAACAACTAAGACCAACTATATGACTTTACGTGAGTTTTCAAATAGATCCCTATTGTAGGCTTGTTTACCAAAATTTAACTACAGTTTAACATATAAGTACCCTTTTAAAACTTCTAAGAAGCATAATGATAAGGATTCCCTTAAAAAAATTTAAACTCTGACATTCTAATTGAAAATTCAATAAATTATGGAATAATTGAACTTTAAACTTTCCATGATCTCCTAAGGGTGTCATTCTTCCCCCGTCTTATTAATACTTTTCCTTGTAAACTATGTTTCTTTTAGGAGTATTTCTATTTTCTTTTCCTTCTCACAGTACCAATGTATCATAGTATTTTTCCTGTGCTGATGGATTGACTTCATGACTTTTGATCTGTTATTTCAGACGCAAAGGGACATTTTGTAAATATCATAAATCAGTAAGCTGCATTTAAATTCTATCTTAGTTTCTTGTCAATATTCCATTTTAACCAGGATATCAATTCACTAACTACGAATAATTTCCTGTAGAAAGCATCAGAGAAATATTCCACAATGCGAACTGAACTTAAGGGAGGGTGAGTGTTGAACACTTCCAAGCTTCAACTTTCTTGTTGCTAGCATTTGTTTGCGCTCAGTTTGTTTGGTTTATCTCACACGTGAATGGGTGATGTAAACATGTGATTTTGTTACAGAAACTTACCAACAGCATTTAGGCCTAGGGATTATCTCAGGTCTGAAGGAATTTACTTAGTTGAACCTCTTGCTGACAAGACAAACTTGAAGAAGTCTCAGCCTGTGAAACTATTGTCTGTGGATGGTCTCAAAAAGGCGCTGAGGTTTGTCACTATTAATGTGGGCCCAGTAACTTGCAATGAAATTGAATTTGTTTTTCCACTTATATTCTTTGGCTGCCGAGTATTAATATTTTAGTCTCTACCAGCAATGCAGGAAAAGTTACAACAACTAAACATTCTCAAGGGATTAGATTTCTTTCTGAAGTTGCAGGTGAGTGAATTACCTTGTTACTTTAACGGCATTAATTTATGTATTCATGCTAATGTATTTTTAGCTGGCTTTTATTGTTATTGCAGGCAAGTCGGATCCAAAAATAATGAATAAAGGACCAAAGATTCCAAGTGAACAAAGCAATTGCTCAGAGAAGAGTTGCACAGAGAAGAGGTGAGTCACAAAAAGGATTCTTGGTTAATTTTACTATCATCTTATTGATGTCACAGGGGGAGGCATAGCAGACTAGTTTCACTTACATGTTATTGTTTGTCTTCAGGAAATCATCTTTTGTGAATGCGGGATCCTCCGCAGCCATAAGAAATATAGATGTAAAAAGAATAAAAACAGAACAGCAAGTTTTGGTCGACAAAACCTCAGAGAGTAGTACAGGAAAGATGATTGAATTAGATCTTGTTAGTTCGGATGAGGACTTTTGACATTTCTGCACTGCTCGCTCCCCCTGCTTTTGTTGTTGAGTAATTTATTTATATTGGGATAACAATGTGTTGTCAAGCCCCCCCCCCCCCCCCCCAGGATGGCATCATATTCATTGGCAGGTGGTTGTAAGATGGTGTACAAAGTGCCCCTGGACCTGGAAGTTTTGATGGCTCATTTGAAAACTTAGTTTCTTCTGCAAAGATGACAAATGCCGTCACTTACATACTTTACTCCATTCAGCTATGGTGATTGGAATGTCAAATTTGATTAGGTTATTTACTTCATTGCAATAAATGTTGGGGGTTAAGCTATAAAATGAAGCTTCTGAGTTCTGTATTATTTGGAAAATCGTAACGGTTCGATTTTAGACATAAGAGTTTTGTTTTAGCTGATGGATTTAACTAAAATATTAGCCTTGATTGTTGTCAAGTTAGGCATAGTATGATAGTAATGCTTTTTTTTCTCCGAAAAAAATTGTTGTTTGTTGATTATTAAGGTTAGAGCATAGGCGCAAGCTGTTTTATTAGGGCTTATTTGATTTGTATTTTAATTTTTTATTTTATGAAATTTGACAAAGAAAAAAAATTTAAAAATACTAAAAATATAAAATGAAAATGTGTTTTTAAATTTTCAGTTTTTCTTTTATAAACTTTTAGAAAATAAAACTAGAAATGCAAATATAAAGAGACCCTTAGCATTTGATTTTATTAGTTGAATTAACTTGCATCAGCAAAAGAGATTCTTATTAAAGCAAGAGAAATCAATCTATTTATCATCTATTATAGTATATAAAAGCTCAAGTGAATTTTAAAATGTCAAAATCAGCACTTCAGTTTTCTACTCCCTTTGTTTTTAATTATAAGTACTTAGAAAAAAAATAAAATTAGTGTTTATTTTTATAAGCACTTAATATAAAAATTGAAATATTTATTATGTTTTTTTAATTTTTGTCCCTAGCAACATGAACACAAATAGGAATAGACAACTTGATATTATGAACCTCCATTGCTTCTTCATTCTTCACTTGTTTAGCTTTCTCTTTTCTCCGTTTCTTTTTCCTTCTTTTACTTTCCTTCTTATGCTCTGATTTTGATTTTGATGCCCTTAATCTACATAACTACAAAATTAAATGAGAATTTTTTTTTATAATTAGCCTTGTTCTTGTTGGCACTAATTTAATCTTATTTGAGCTGAGGGGTAAATTAAAAACAAACTAAGCCTTTTTATCATGTTCTTCCAATTATATATGACTGGCCTTGAGCTCAACAGTTAATTACTTACCCAAAACTCAACAACAATACATGCAATGCTCTCAACAACATAAATCACCCAAAACAATTTTTTTCCTCTGCACCTTCTTTTACATCATTTATAGTTAATTATAATATTGTTTTATGTATTTTATTTCATATGCAAGTTATTTCAAAAAAATTAAAAAAAGTAAGCGATTTAATTTTTTTCTCTTCTATTTTTTGAAAAAGTACACGCAGCCAAACCATACATTTAAAATGTTTTTATAGTCAACCACATATGAAATAAAATTAAGTAGTCAAATTATAATTAACACAACTATTTATATTTATGCAAAATTCAATTTACAATCTTATATAATTATTTTTGACAATTGATCCTCTCATTGAAAAAAAAGATGACTATATCATGTTATATTTTTGTGTTTATCTCTTTCATAATTTATATTTATAGAGTCCCACAAATTTAATATACATTTAATACATACAAAGAGGGAAAAAAACCAACATAATAAGATTATATTATGAGTATTTCCAACTGGCATAACTACATTGAAATATTAACGCAAAGATTGTTACTTAGAGCATAACAAAACTAGACAGTCAATCTATAATAGCCTTGAACTTATCTTATATAGACTTCTATTGTTTCCTGTATACCCAAAGAATACACACATACTTTTAAACAAATTTTTTTTTAATGAAATATATATATATCGACTCCACTCATAACATATGAAAAGCAAAATATTTTTGATCAAACAATCAATTGTCATCCATTGCTGCTTCAAAAACAGTGAAATTAAACGATAAGAAATGATTATTTAAAATTCCAATCAAATTAAATTAAAAATGTGTCACTTAGCTTGTACTTCTCTTCATACGAGTATATTTTTTTCATAAATTTTGATGATTGAACCACAAGTTAAAAAGTGGGGGGAGGGAGAGGAAAAGAAAAGAAAATAAATAGCCTTTCATGTTTCATGTATGTATGTATAAATACTAAGACGTTACGTTAAAACTAACCTTTAAGAAAGTGTGACCCTCTAAACAAAAATCAATAATATAATGCAAATGACACTTTTTGTCTTCTCCTAAGTAATTACTTCTCCATATATACATATATGTATGTATATATTCTCTATCAAAAAAGTGTGTTCCAGTAGTATATATATATCCCCGGCAAAACATGTACGTATATCCAAATTTATTTCTCCCCTATCATTTCATATTGAAAATTTGGAGGAAAAATTTCTCACGCAATATTTAAAAAATGTCCAAATTTGATAAAAGAAAATATAATATACCTTATTAGTCGGATAAAAATATCTCACAATATTAGCCGATATCATTGCATTAAGGGTAAATTACAATAATCTCTTCGAGATTTGGGAAAACTGCACTCCACCACAAACTTCACCAAAATTAACACTTCACCTCATTTCTTTAACCGTTTCTGTCGTTCCAATTTATCACATCTACAAACATGTCCATTTATTAACTTTAGAAACTATTTTTAAGGTTGATGTAGCAAACTGGCGAGGCAAAAACGTTAGTTAACTGCTATGCTGCTAACGTTTATGTCAAACAAGTTTGTCACGTATGCAAGTTCTAGACCCTCCATTAACATTAAAAATTATTTTTAATACTTATGTGATAGATTGACGGCCAAAAATGCAAGTTAACTGATTAAAATAGAGTGAAATGCTAATTTTAACAAAGTTTGGAGTGAAGTGCAATTTCTTCAAATCTCAAAAGGAGTGAAATGCTAATAATTTTTTTTGTTACATGAGAAATAAAAGCAGAAAAACTAACTCCTCGCAGAGGAGACTCTCAAAGCATCAGCCATAATGTGCAACTGCAGCATCGATGGGCAATCGCGAACAGCATGTGGAGGAGCTTCGTTTCTGGACCCTTCCTTCGCCAAAATATCAGCTATAGCATTTCCTTCACGGTGCAGATGAGCAATATCCACCTGTCAATCCTTGCGCAAAAGCTTCAAAATACTGACAATAACAACAGCATATCTATGTAAAGGATTAAACAGCTAATGAACAAGATCAACCACCAGCTGCGAATCAGACCTGCAAAGAAGACGTCGAACACCCAAATCTCAGTCATTTGCAATTAAATTCCAAGGCCCTCAGTTCAGCATAAAGACTGGTTGCTTATCCAATATAACCATTGAACCCAGTTACCAAGATAGTTCCGGAAAACACCTCTAATGTCCGGGTTCCCCAACGAGCTCTCATCTACATTTAGCATAATGGCACCAACATCTGGCGGGACCCACCGAATCAGAACTAGATCCCTAGTGTTCACGGATTCAACTCTCATTCTAACATGAATAGCATTGTTGAGGGAAAGTGATCTAGCAATAATGCTAAATTCTTCCATCAGCTCTCCTGAAAAAACGAAAGCATTTCGAGCCTTCCACAAGTTCCAAACAGCTGCTAAAAACAATGTTCCATGATCATCAGTAGTGTTTTGACGAAACCAAAAAAACCAAAAAAAATTAATTAATTAATTGTATATACATTTGGAATGTATTTTTATTTATTTTTGTTCAAATTTAGAGGCTTTTAATGAATAAGAAATGAATTTAATATTTATAAATTGTATTAATTATTTTTTCTTTAAATGCTTTAAGTTGCTTAAACGTATTGTTTCATTATTTATATAATTATGCGAATCTTTAATCTTTGTCAAGTATTAGTGTGACAAAAGCTTAGGGTACAGAATAATAAAGAATGCGAGAAAACAAAATAAGTAAACCACTAAATTGATTATTGAGATTATGAAACCCTCATATTAGTCCTTAACTTTGCAAAAGGTCTATGTCATTTTGCAAAGTTAAAAGCTATTTTGAGATTTTTAAAATTGTAGGGATTCTTACAATCTTAAAAACTAATTTGAGGGTTTACTCAAAAGAAAATTCTACTGAACAAACTTTTAGAGTAGCACACAATTTTCTTAATGATATAAAGACTAACGAGTCAGAAAAATGAGAAAAATAAATAAATAAATAATAATAATAATAATAATAATAATAATTTGTCCATAACATTTACGTTACGTAACATTATATTTGTATACATAAATTCGTTTGAGTAAATTATGCTTTCGCATTTTGTAATAACTTTAGACAATCTTATAACATTCACTCTAATGATGTTAATAAAAATATAAATTTAAATCTAACCTATATATATATATATATATATTCTTGATTAAAGAAAAAAAGAGATATCCCTCCCCTATAATACATGTGTAATACCAAATTTATTTCTCTGTTTGCATAACCAAAAGTTAGATGAAAAAATTTTCAAGCGCTCCAATATTGGAAAAATCTTAAATTTGACAAAGAAAATATAATATATCTTATTAGTCTAATAAAAAAATCTCACCATATTTTCTGACATGATTGCATTAATTACATGTGTAAAGACATAATGGTGCTAATTAATTCTGTTCTTTTATTAAAAAAAAAATACTTTGGATGGAAAGTAATTGATAAGAGGCAAATGACTTTATTTTTTTCAAAAAGGTTTTAATTGTGTTTTTCGGTAACAAGTCAAAAAAAAAAAAGTTCTGATTGTTTAAACATTTGAAATATGTTTTTATTTATCTTTTTTTAATCCAAAATTTCAGGCTTTTAATGAATAAAAAATATTTAATATTTATTAAACATGGATTTGAAGTTACTATAATCAAACATGAGAACCACACCACACCACATCAAGCAACAAGAGGATTCCTCTGCACAGAAATTATATTACGATACTCAATTCCAACTTCCAATTTCCAAATCATAAGATACACAGTTCAACGCTACTCAATGACAAAAGAAGCACCTACAAACTTCTCAACTGCAGAATCATTTAACTTACCTTCATCTATACACATTCAAAAACAAATTCAATAATTTATAACAATCAACTTCACATGTGACGTGGGTAATCCATTGTCTGTCTTGCTCTAGATAAATTTCTCGCTAAACTCTACTTCTTGAGAACAGAACCATGTTCCAGAAAAATAGTTCCTTGCTGAACGAAACATGTATTATTATTAATACAGGCTAAACCCGAAAAACTGGCTAATAATGATAGCAAATCCAAGGGCTATTGCAATAAGGGAAGAAGCCCAAGTGAGTTTCTCAGTTATCCTAGGTACTCTATCCTTTAGTGCCTGGCTACATGAGCCTATGAATACAGTATAGCTTCCCATTGCAACTACAGTTCCAATTAAGAACATGATCAGAAATGCAGCACCGGCCAAACGAGAAGGCAAAGCCAGGGCAGGCAACACCATCATCAATGCATCCGGTTGCAGTCCATGAACTATCCCTGTGGCAAAAGTGGCAAAACCAATCTTCTTCTTTCCAACTGTTGGATTATCAAGTGATTCATACACATCAACATCACATTCACCATTTTCTAAGGCAACACATGGTGCGGGAACTTCTGAAGCTTCTCTAATTCCCATTGCTCCAATTATTAACAGGGTAATACCCACCACTCTTGTGCCCCAAGTTCGGATAATCTCGATGCGAAGCCGATCCTTCAGTATTAAAAAAATCAAGCCAAAGATAACCTGACCAGCATCATGGCCACAACCCCAAAGGGCTCCAACAGCAGCACTCTCCATTCGGGTACGACCAATTGACAATGGAGCCAGAGCTGCAAGGTGATCAGGCCCTGATAAGGTGTGCAAGCAGCCAGCAAAGAAACCAGTCCAAGCACTACTTAGGAGCTCAGCGCGGAAGAGTTTTCCACCAACTGCGGTGGCGGCAGGACCACCGGTCTTAGCAGCAGTTTGAAAGGTTGCAAAAGCTGCTGGTGCAATAGCCGGTTGGATTAAGATCATAGCAAGAGCAGAGACTATTACAAGTGTCCTGGCGGTTATTGCCTGAGACAAAAAGCCATAAAGTACGGTTTTCCTTAAGATCTAATTAAGAGCAAAATTTTTAAAAATCAAGCCAAAACAAAATTATCATTAAGAATGTAATATTAGCCAAAAGAAATGGACAAATCAAAAAGTTTAAGTCACCTAATTCAACAGAGTAATCTTCCAATGAAAATTTCCACATATCCAAGTCCCTATATAGTTAATTAGTTACACAAAACTCGATATGTATGATGTATCTTGATGATCATGGTTTATCGGGGAAAAAATATGTAATGAAAGAGCTAAATTAGCTACGGAGTTAAAAATCATATCAGACCTGCAACTGCAAGAAACTAATGGCTAGCATGGTTATGGATTGAAACAGTAAAGGAATAGCCAAAAAATTATCAAGAAACATGACATTTAATTTAAGTTTCTACGGATGATCATTCATTGTTTAGTGTAAATTAGATGAAATGCATCAGTCAGATTACAACGGATTCAAATAAAAAAAATTACAACAGATTCAAGTGCAAATGACAAATTGAAAATACTCCTATAAGGTAAGGTTCCATGGCATTTTGAAAGTCAAACTCTTGTACCATAATACAGAAATAACCAAAAAAAGAAGGGTATTTGAAGAGAGTGATTGGTGAGATTAGAATAATACCTTTGGTTTTTGGGGATTCCCAGTGGCGATCTGATTGAGAGGATGGGATTCGGGTATGGAAGTATCAGGAGAAGCAGAAAGGAAGGGGAAAATAGGGTGCTGCAAGGATGAAGTGGAAAGGGGAGTAGAAGACGATAATGGAGATTGGTTTTCATGGATGCAAGAAATTGAGGTGGTCCGGGTGAGGTGAGAAGGAGTTGGGATCGAAAAAGTGAATCTTGGAGAATCAAATCGATTGAGAAATGGAAAAGACTTTAGGGTTTTAAGAGAAGGGGGTGAAGACGATGATAGAAGCCTATCCATTGCTTGCTTCTATCTGCAAATTCACAAATGAATCGCTCAACACAGATTCTTTCGTTAAAGTAATATCCTAACCTAACCTAACCTAACCCTACCCTTTTTATCTTCTTTCTTTTTTGCCATCCCACATCTCAAAAGTAAATTAATCACTTACTCTTTACACCTATCTCAATAGTTTAAGAGTACTTTTTAAAGAGTAAAATAGGATACAATATTATTTAAAAGTGTAACTTTTAAATTTTTTAGAAACAAAAAAATATGCACATAATTGATTTTTTAATAATAGTAATATTAATCAGTGTCTTAACACTTGTTAGCAAGATCTTATAAAAAATTATTTTTTAGTTCCTATACGTGTTTATAATTTTCGAATTCGTCCTTGTAGTCAATTTCAATACTTTAACTTCATCTTACGTAACTAACAGAACCCTTGTAAGCCAATCAATGATATACATATATAGACTGCTGACATAAAAATTAATTAATCCCTTTACATATATTCATTTTTCGTTTTAATCCTTTTATATATATATATATATTTTATTTTAATTCTTATATATGTATTTATTTTTTGTTTTAGTGCCTATAGAAATACAATTTTTTTTTTAGTTTATGTATTTATTTTTTCATTTTAGCACGGACTAATGATAAGATAACAGAAAAACTAAAAGCATTAATAAAGACACATATAAAAACTAAAATAATTTTTTTTACATATAAAATTAAAACAAAAATAAGAGACACTAAATAATTAATTTAAACTAAATTATTTAATGAATGAATAATTATCGTTTTTTTCCCTATATTTTACTCGTCCACAACTAGAACAAGGAAACAAATAAACTAAATTTATGTAAATTTATGATAAGATTGTTATCACTTTAAAATGTTCATTACTAATCTTTTTAAATATTATGAAATTAAAATTTTTATACATAAAAGTCATTAAATTTTTTGAATAAAAGTACAAATAATTATTTTAAAGTGATAATAATGTTTTTTTGTAAGTTTGTAATCTATTATATTTTCTTTAGAATAAATACAAGAAGAAGAAGAAAACTAAGGTATAAAGAGTCAAGTAATCTTTTAAAGAACTTAATGTGATTTGTGTTTTTTCATTAATTTAAAAGTAAAAAATATATAGAGTATATTTTATAAAAATGTATTAATTTTCAAAAATTTATACAATCTTTTTAATTTACCCTTAAAATATTTTTTTATCGCATTAATTGTATTTTTTATAATACTAATTATTGTAGTCTTGGAAGTTTTGTAACCCACAAATATATGCTATAAGGGACTAACAACATATGTTTTTAAAGATTAAAAAAAACTAAATACAAATGTTTTAAATATGAGAAGCTAAAAATAATTTCTTACAAAATTTAAAAAACTAAAAACATATTTAACTCTTTTCAAAGAAAATTTTCTTTAATGTTTACCCAGAAAAAGTTATATTCTTAATTTTAAGGTTTATAAGAGATTGCAACCGTTCTTTTAATTTTTTGTAACATTCAATTATAATTATTTATTAATTTATTTTGCAAATTCTAATATATTATGATGATGATGACAACAATTTTGGAATGATATTGCAACAAGAAATAAAATATAATGTGTGCTTCGTTAGAATGTGAAAAAAATAATAAAAACAAAACTAAAACTGATATTGCAAACACGTGCAAGTGCTAAAAAAAATTTAGATGAACTGTATATAAATCACGCATGGACAACATGTAAAGGGCCCAAAAGTATAAGCAATCTTAATTATTATTTTTTTTTTGTTACAATTATACACATATTTATCCCTAAACTTTAAACATATATTAATCCTAAACAAATTCTTAGTATCTTAAATTAAATCGTTGTTGTCAAGGTTTAAATTTTGGATCTCTAATTCTCAAACTTTAAAAATATAGTACATAATTATGTGAACTATTATCACTAATTTTATCTAAATTAAATCTATTATATTATATGTCGTTAAAAACTTTGCGAGTTTCAAAATTGTTTAATTTATTTTTAGTTCATAAAATACAATAATTAAAAGTTAAACTCGAATATCTTCACACTATGTTCAATTTCATGCTATTAAAACCAAAATTGTGCTTAATTTAACAGCATACTTGTCAACACCGCTAAGCCACATGAAGACAATCTTCGAAACATTTTAGCAAAAATTTGAAATAGACGTAGCTTTTATTTTGCCATTCAGATGATGGTGCAATTTTAATAATGGTCGCCTATGAAATCAACTCACGATTCAAAATCAGTAAACTTTTGTTTTTGTTGAAAAAAGTGTAAATAAAGAATGAGAATATGCCCAACGTTTTTTTATAAAAGCAGAGACACTATTTGATATCTTTTTATTCATGTCCATTAAAAAATAATAATTTTATTGATTCGACACCTATAACCGACACTTATAGCCGACACTTGACACATTTAAATCGATACTTGTGTTGTGTGACTTGAGACTTAAGAGGCACTTTAATTATGTTTATATTAAAATATTAAAAAAATAGTATCTCAAAATATTATAGGTTAAATAAAATAAAATAATAAAATATTAAAGAGACATATGTGTATTAGTTTTTTTTTTTTTTCATAAGAAAGTGGTGGAATATCTTGAATTAAACTTCTTTGGGAAAAAAAATTGTTCATATGTATTACATTATAATTATGTCTTTTAATTTTTTTTATTTGATATATTACTATAGATATTAAGGTTATTAAAAATGCCTCTTGGTATTACTTTATGTGTGGCTCATTTATCAAATAAAATTGTAAAATTTAATAGATTATTTTGTGGTGATAAATAAACAAAACTCAATTTATTTGTATTGTATATTTTATGTCAAAATGTCCATGTCTATATGCAAATTGGTGCTTTGTAACTCATGATCACAAGCGTAAGAGTTTGTGAGGGGTTCAATCTCATGTGGGATATATTTAGGAGTAGGGTAGTATGAGCGTTCGTATGTTTAACCGAAATAAAAAAACTCATGATCACATGTGTGTAATAAAATAGCTAAAAAAATTAGATTATTTTAAGAATCGATTATATGTATAATTAATTATTATTATTATAATCAATTATAATATAATTAAATTTTGTTTGAATATAGGGTTGAAAATTGATTTCGAAGATTATTTTTTATGTTTTGATGATATGAAAACTATTTTTTATAGTAAAAAATTAAACTAAAAAAAAAAGAAGGTAGGTTAAAGATACAAGTTTTTTTCATTAAATACTAAATACTAAATTCTTGCTTATTTAAAAAAAAAATTGTTTGGAGTTGTAAAAAAAATTTAATCAATTTTTCAAAAATCATACAAGCATCATTTACTTTCCCTATCGACTCTTATTTTCTAAAAGCAAAAACGTTGACAAGCTTCCCAAACATGGTTTACATCGTGAGAAATATACGTAACACGAGTTGAGCTATTGACATAGGAAGAATTAAAACATAAGCACAAAATACTTAAAATTGGACTATTTGAAGCTAAGCTAATGAAAAATGGAGTTGTTAAATCTATTTTGATTTGTTACGTTAGTGTGTGGTATATATGGTGTTAGTGTGTCACTATGATATTCTCATGTTACCATCATCATCAAATTAATCTCCTTTGTTAAAAAATATGAGTACTACCATTTGTTTATTGGTTGAGTGTGGTGATAATGATATGATATAGTAAAGTCCATATGGTACTTACCAACGTCCTCACTCACTCTTGCGTGTGTTAGCCACACTCACCCACATACTTACACTCAAGGAAAACACAAAAAAAGAGATCGACACCAGATAAGCAAAACTATGACCTCATAATTTGTACATCTTATGTGAAGTATTGGCCTGATAAGTATACGTATCCGCGTAGATAGTCTAGCATATTACTGAGTAGTGACATATTTTGAGATTGTTAATTTGATTATTTTTAATTTTGTAATGTATGATGATATTATGACTTTTATGTTATTTATTATTAGGGTTATGCTAAACAGTGCCCTAAGGGCACTTGTTAAAGTGCAATAAATATACCTTTGTAAAATAAACAACATTCATTAAGTAGTTTTCAAGTTTCAAAACATTAAAATCTACTATTTTTAATAAAATATTACTCTTTTTGTAATCTTATCTAGTGCCCTTAGGGCACTATTTATCATTTTTCTTATTATTATTATTTTTATTTTGTTATATTTGTATAGATGAATTACTAAAAAATAATAGATAAGTGATTTCCTAAGCTATAAATAATATAAGCTTTAAGAATTTTTGAAATAACTTCAATTTTTTTTTATCAACCCGAGATCTAACTCAATCCAAACTGAACCTAGTCAAGTTGATTTGGTTTGGGTTGAATTTTTTTTTTTTACAAAACTAAACCAACCCAATAAAATTTGATTTGTTTGGATTTTAAAATTTTTGAAAACCAAAACAAATCAACCCGAACTCACCTATGCTTACATATCAAACTGATCCGTAAACTCACGAATTACGGATCAACCTCATCTGAAAGAAAAATCTATTTTACAAATTAAGCTAATCCATAAGTTTATATGAATCAACTTGATTTGTGAAGGTACAATCGTAAAAAAATGGTTGAGTGAATAAACTGGGGGTGAGGAAATTGTGGCCCAAAACTATAACGTCTCGATCAATCGGAGCCCTATTTAGCTAGATCTCTTCGAGGTTAGAGGGTAATGATTTGTTTGATATCTATTATTTAAAATAGCTTTTTCTTTTTAAACTATTTTCAAAAAAAAATAAATTAAAATCTATATAGTAGACAATTTTTTATAAAATTTAAAAGTAGTATTTATTTTTCAGTTTTTTAAATTTGTATTGAAAATAAATTTACTTATTTTTAAAAATAAGTTTTAAAAATTATTTTATAATATAGTTTTGTTTTTTTAAAAATAAAACTGAATTAAGCATACTCTAAAATTCTGATTTGTGTGGAGAGTATTATGAGTAGTGACAACATCATTGAGAGCTTATATTTGTATGGTAAGCCAATCAAACATTTGTTTAAGATTCCAGAATTAATAATTTTTTTAAAAAAAATTAAGATTGAAGTACAGTTAGGCTCATTATTCATTTGTTTTCGAGGAATACTAAATTTTCTTATTAAATTTTTCTACTTACTTAATTTTGATAAATGTTATTTATCTTCTAAAAAATAAATACTTAATAAAAAATAAAAAAAGTTTGTCAAAATTAAGTAAGTAAAAAGATTTAATAAGATAATTTAACATTTTTTTTTAAAAGTGCCACCAAATTAGTTAGTTTTTACGTTAAAAAAAATACTTAGTTTTCATTAGGTTTGTGTTTTTGATTTAGAAGAAAATTATCAATTAAAGATTAAAGTCTATATCACACACTTGTACATATATAATTTTGCTAACCGTGCTGCTCTCATAAGACTTTCTCTAAATTTGTTTATTTATATTGGCAGTAGAAAATCAGATAAAATGGACCTCAAAAGTGGGTAACCTTGGATGTCAGTAATGCAACGAAGGACATTATAATATATATATATATCAAATGGTATCGCTAGTAGAGTTTATCATTTAAAGATGGGAGAAATTAATTGAAGGAGAAAATATAAAATGATATTATTGATGTAATGTAAAGTTGATTATAAAAGGAGCACAACAAGTATTTATATATATGAAAATAAGGGATAAAATATTTACTAATTATATATCTCTAATAATCGGTATAATTTATGCTAATATTTATATTAATTAATAATTATTTATCGAAGATTTTGTTTACAAAATTTATATTTGAATTAAAATAATTTATCTTATATATCATGTTTATAAAATTTTATATCATTTTAAAAAATATTTTTATTAAAAAAATGTTTTTTTTTAAGATTTGGATTGAATTAAATGTAATATTACCTCTGGTCCTTTTTATAGGACCCTCTAATTAATTCACATATATTAAGAAAACTATTAACAACCTTATTTAATATCTTAACTAAATTTACCATTATTTAAAGTCAAAATTTTTAATAAATACATTAATTGTACTCTATATCTCTTTATTTATTACAAGAGTAGAACAAAAAAAAACTAATAATTTCTTCTTGAACTTTGCGAGGAGTCTTATATATAGGACAAAAAAATTTTCACCAAAGGATCTTATATTTAGGACCGAAAGTAATAATACATTAACATGATTAAATTAGGAGAGAACGTTAGAAACACATTATTACCTTCCATTAATTTGTTTAAAAGAATTTAAGTCTTTTTTTTTATAAGTTGTTATTATAAAAATGAAAAGTATTATTATGTTTTATTAATAAATTAAGGTGATTGTGTTGAGTTTAAATGAGAGAGATATAATTAGATTTTTTTAATATTAACATTTTTGTGTATTTAGGAGGTTGCACATAGAAATAGAGAAGGGGGGCCCGCTGAATATAATAATAATATAATGTGGTTCTCGTGGCCAATGAGCAATGGAATGTCGTCAACGTGAAAGATGACCATCATCAACGAAACCAACAGAACAGCTTAGCATATTCATTCGTCTTCTCATTTTCTTAGTTCTCTAAAGCTTGTAATCCACGCTCAGAAATACTAATACTAATACAATACAATACTAGTATTTTGATTTTCATGAAACTTGAAACACGATTCCTACTTCTTCTTCTGCTTCTTCTTCTTCTTCTTCTTCTTCTTCTTCTTCTAGGGAATAGGGAATAGGGAATAGGGATTAGGGAATAGGGATTAGGGATTTGGGATTAATAAAAAGAAAAAGAAAATGGGTGATGATCATGCTCTACTTCTACAGCCGCTCCTCCACCCTTCTCCACTCCCCCGAGTCGCCTCCCTCGACGTCTTCCGCGGCCTCTCTGTCTTCGTAACTAACTCACTCTCTCTCTCTCTCCCTTCCTTCCTCTTCTATTAATTTAATTATTTTCCTTTTTAATTATTTCTGTGTTTTCAGCTCATGATATTCGTTGATTATGGTGGTTCCATCTTCCCCCTCATCGCTCATTCCCCCTGGAACGGCATCCACTTGGCTGATTTCGTCATGCCTTTCTTCCTTTTCATCGCTGGAATCTCTCTTGCTCTTCTTTATAAGGTTCGTAAGTAACCTTACCTACCATATCCACATTCCACCCACCAAACAATACCAATACCATTACCATTACAATTACCACTAATTAAACCCTTCTTCTAATCAAATGTCAGAAAAGGCCCCACACAACACATGCTACATCCAAAGCCTTACTTAGAGCATTCAAACTCTTCCTTCTTGGTATTCTTCTTCAAGGTATCTTACTCTTCATCTCTCTACTACCCAATTTTCCCACTTAAATAAACAAACATCATCTCATCTATTCATTTCAGGTGGATATTTTCACGGAATCAATTCCTTCACTTTTGGTCTTGACATTCAAAGGATCCGCTGGCTCGGCATTTTGCAGGTAATCCCATCCTTCACACATATTCATTTCACTATTTTTCATCCTAACTTTACTCTTACAACAATTGTATTGCAATCTAACTAATATAATTAGGATAACTCATTCGACCTCATAACTCATAAACTGATTGTTGCAAAATGGAAACTAATATTTTATTTGTATCCATATTTCTCCTTTATACATATTACTTGCAGTGGCTGACCAATTTATGATCATCTATGAATCCAGAGGATATCTATTGGATACATTGTTGCAGCTTTGTGTGAGATCTGGCTTCCACCTTCGCGGTCCAAAGAATTGGGTTTCTTCACAACTTATTATTGGCAATGGTATATTTTCAATGTTAATTTTGCTTTCCAAAGTCGTATTAAATTTCAGAGCCCTCATGTGCCTATGTCTTCCTTGTTAACATTATTACGAGTTGGCCAGAGAGTTTGACACCTATTTGCTGTCACTGTAAACTCGCTTACCTGGAACATATAGACCATATGACTTAGATACGCCAAAATCATCCTTTGTCAGTATAATCTGTATGATCGTTCAGAAATCTATTTGCTGCCACAGGGTGTTTAATATTAAACTTACATCTTGCTTGACAGTCTCAAAGCTCCAAAGTCCCAACCCAAAGATGTTAGTAGAAAATTAAAAACATTTAAACAGCAGGACTATCCCATTTTAATATGACTAAAATTAGCAAAATGTATTCATCGACAATTGCAATCAGTATATTCATATTTCTCTTGCGAATAGTTTTTTCTTAAAACCTTATAAGTACTTTTTATGCAGGTTTGTTGCAGTAATTTTGTTGGCACTTTACTCAGGATTATTGTATGGTCTATATGTTCCAGATTGGCAGTTCGATGTATCATCCTCAACCTCTTCTTTGCCCCCAAATGATGGTGGCAATATTTACACGGTGTGAGACTATGCTCATTGCTCAGCACCCCTAACTCCTGTACTTTGCTATCATTTATGTGCTTCAATTTTTGTTCTGCTTTTGACTTGCTTGCTTTTTAGTATTGAAAACTATATTATTTTATGGTTAAAGAAGATTGTTACTATAGATAGTTGTCTGATGCTTATTAATTGTCAAAGAGTTTACCTGCTCATTCAGCCATTCATGTTTTAAATTCATTTCTTTGAGAATATAATGCTGATGGAATTTAGATATTTAATTCAAAATGCTTTCAATGTTCTCAACTCATTATCAGGTGAACTGTTCAGTGAGAGGTGACCTTGGACCAGCCTGTAATTCTGCCGGAATGATTGATCGCTTTATTCTTGGTCTTAACCATCTGTACAGAAAGCCTGTTTACAGAAATCTTAAGGTATCTTATAGTTCATTTCTCATGTAAAGGCATGATGCTGTATAGTATAATGTGCCACATTAATGCCTTCTTGATGGTCTATCTGCCAGGAATGTGATATGTCTGATAAAGGCCAACTTTCTGATAGTTCGCCTACATGGTGTCATGCTCCTTTTGATCCAGAAGGCATTTTAAGGTGAGCTGACTAGTCTAAACCTTTGATATTTCCATGGGATGTTCTGAGATGGTATGATGGGTCCAATTTGAAACTTTATTTGCAGATTAATGCGATCTACTTTCTGATCATTTTTCTTATGGATTACAACCATATAGTTTCTATAAGTATAATAGAGAAGAAATTAGTTGCATGTTGTTTAATGTAAATGTTATCACACTTGTGTAATTAATTTGGAACCTTTAGATGATGTGCCTTCTTGAAATCTCTAAGTATTCCATTGCTAGTTATTGAGAAAGGATGACAAGGTCCACTTGATCATATCATTCAAATTCAAAGCTGGTTGATTTTCTTGTTCTAAACCCCTTTTGAAAAGAATAACTCCTTGTTTTATTTATGGTGGGAATAACTTTACGAAACTCTTTGATTGAGGAGTCCTACGTTAGGGCATGTTCAACCACCATACTTAAGAATTAATTTCAATTACTTTTGCAGGCATATTTATATACTTTTCTTCAAATGAATTGCTTAAAGATTGGATCACAATGTGGATGCATTGTTTCCTTCTATAGTAGTCTAATTTCCATGATTAATTGATAAACCTAAAAGGTTTATTTTCGACATAGTACAGAATGAATAGCAGATATGAACAAATTATACTCATTTTTGTGGTGTTTTCATT
Organism: Cyamopsis tetragonoloba; assembly: GCA_037177725.1. Classification (NCBI taxonomy): domain Eukaryota; kingdom Viridiplantae; phylum Streptophyta; class Magnoliopsida; order Fabales; family Fabaceae; genus Cyamopsis; species Cyamopsis tetragonoloba. Next base: position 86,377,888 of record CM074119.1, read on the forward strand.
ATATTTGTTTTCTGATATTCCTCCGGTAGTTTGGCAACAAACATTTATCTAACAGAAAATTTTGTGTTTGTTATATGCTTAAATTAGTATTCAAGTTTTGTTGATTGGTACTGCGAGAAGACAGATTATAATTTTTTTTTTCATTTGTTAACAGCTCCATAACAGCTGCAGTTTCATGCATCATTGGACTTCAATATGGTCACGTTCTTGCCCATGTGCAGGTGAGATCATGCACCAAGTTTAGTCTTTAGTGAACCTCTGTGGCCTGTAAAATTTTAGAACTTTCAATTATTTATTTATATGAATTCTTTCAAACCTTGACTCTTTGGTCTGACAGTGCACTTGCTTTTAATTGTAATAAAGTGTGCCTTGAAATTTCCTGTTGTTTGTGTGGTAGAGCTGAGGCAATTGACTTTTACTTTTCATGTATACTTGTCCTGAAGGACCACAAAAGGCGCCTTGACAACTGGATGTATTTTTCAGTTTCATTTTTGGCTGTTGGATTTTCCCTGGCATTAATAGGTATGTATGTGCTACAAGCTTTCTTCAGTTTGGGGTTGCCTACTAACTGATAGTAATTTGGTGAATCTCTTTTGATAATCATTGTTGTTCGGTTATTAGCCAATCTGTTTCTTTCTATGTTCATTGATGCCATAGGTAAATTTATTTTGATATATTTAGATTTTGCCTTTTGCTTTCAGGAATTCCTCTAAACAAATCTCTGTATACAGTCAGTTATATGTTAGTAACTTCTGCGGGTTCTGGTCTCACGTTTATTGCATTATATGTTCTGGTGAGTTCTAATTACTGTAACGAGCAAACATTGAAAGAAATTGTTTATAGGGTTAATTTATAAAATTGCAAGTGCAGGTAGATGTTCAGGGTCACAGGCGATTAACAGCTGTGTTGGAGTGGATGGGAAAGCACTCCTTGAGTATATTTGTACTTGTATCATCAAACTTGGCCGTCATTGCTATTCAAGGATTTTATTGGAATAAACCCGAAAACAACATTGTAAGATACTGTCTTTATATTGGAGGAAAAAAATCATTGCACCTTCTTTAGGATTTAGGATACAAAAATTTGATCTTAATAATAATGTGTTGGGTGTACATTTCTTGCTTGCAGATACGCTGGATTGTGACACGTTTTAAGCACACATAAAGTACTCGCCTCCCATTAAACTGCTGTTGGATTTACCTGCCTTGCCCTCGCCTTTCATTCTCAGTGTGTATAAGTGTATATATTCAATGTTCAAAATTAGGTTATTTCCACTTTCACAGGCCAAACAGCCGTTAGTGCTTCTTGAATTGTATATAGAGGTACTTCTCTTATTTCACTGCTCTCTAAATTCTTCCTGGTACTTTTCTTATTCCTTCTTCCATTCATTTTCATATATTAACATTGTTACTTGACTCAATGTAATGTATTTGTTATGATTGTGCAATGAATATTTTGTAGGGCTATTGTCTTGAGTTATAGTGCTTGAACTGTGACAATTAGGAAGAAAAACTTGCGTGGCAAAATGATAGAAAATTGTAATGCTTACACGCCAACTTCCTAGCTTAGGATTCGGCTTTTATATATTTATTAATTTATTAATTATTTAGTAGAAGTAGATAAGAGTCCTCATGAGGAACACGGAATTATTTATTGAACGTTTTTGAATGTTGAAATATGAGTCTTCTTGAGCCTTTAATAGTTTAATGAAGTGAAACACTGTTTCAGACTAATTTCTCTAGATCTATTTGCTAAAAGTGTTACATTCAAGTGCTGTCAGTTGGTGTTTTTACTAATTGTAATAGTAGTATGAGGAATGTGCGCGCCTAGCACGATTGGAAGAACGTGTAGAGAACACAGATTCAAACCTTCTTGGTCCTTGCAATGGATGAAAACAATATAATCAGACAATATTTATCAAGATTTAGAAGCTCATTGCTCTCCTACACGAATTGTTGCAAGGACAGGTTAGCCAATATCTATCAAAGAGTTCTTGAAATTGCATGGAAAATGTTCACACCAATCTTCCAGGGCCAAGTGAAAGGTAATTAACAATCCTCCATCATCAGCTATTTATATTCGATTCCATTCTCAAGTAACCTCTTCAATCATGATCCTAGCAATAATATTAATTTGGGAATCCATAATTGTGGTTCATCAAAGGCAGTTATTTATAATCAAAGATGCTATTCACCGTTAACGTACAAATCATGACAAGGCCACAAATCATCAGGCATCTTATCTTATTTTTTTCTATATAATTCTTATCGCCTTAACAAAATTTAAGAATTAATTTGTGATTGCAACTTACTTGAAAACAAGTTACCAGTTACCGTATAAAATTATGAATAATCAAAGCATAATGTATAAAATTTACAGGCATATAATGAGCATACAAATAAAGAAAAGAAAATCCCTACAGTTGACAACCCAACGTTCTCGACATAACTAGAAATCAATAAGCATTACAATTAAAAGCCAAATTTGCTAAGCAGATAGTAGTAGTATATTATAATAGTTCATCTATCAAAGATTTGAGAGGCAAATTGTCAAGCTTGGATTTGACAGATAGCATGCTGTTGTCCAGTTCATCAGACTTGAGCTCAAGCTCGCTGAGACGATCTCTGATCTCAGGAATCCGTGTTTTAATATCAGCAACCTCTTTTTCTTTTTGAGCCAGATTTTCCAGCTCCGATTGTAAGTCTTTTCTCAAGGATTCAGCTTCTTGGTGCTGATTAACGAGTTGAATGTTTTCAGCAATTTCATGGAGGGCGCTACGCAACCAGGCTACACGGAGTTGAGCAGATTCGACATCGTTAACAATAGCCAATAACTCTTGGAGCTTGGAGTTAGTTAATTGAATTATTGAGGAGAGAGATTGTATCTGTTGGACCACAAAGCACACACACTCAACGTAATAAGAGCGCATGACAACAGATTCCAAATGACAGGTTGCTCCTATGTCTCCATACTTGTCAAGGATAGATCGCAGGATGGAAGCAAAGCTTTCTTTTACGTCATATCTTCCAACTGATATACGAGATTCAGAAACCACCACAGACTGTGTCTCTACTAATTCATGAGAAGCAATTTGGTCTTGTTGTTTTGTTTGTAGTGGATTGCCAATGTGCTCAGCAACATCCTTTATTTGGTCTTTGTGATGGACAGCCTGTTAAATGTATAAACAAGAAAAGTTAAATAATAACATGATGGAGCTTGTTTGGCTCAAGAAGGGGGGAGGGGCCACTACCATGACATCTGGTATTTGAATGGGCTCCACAATAGTATTTTTGTTGTCATGAGAGAGATAAACATCCCCAACTTTTGAGGGCGGAACAGTACTGCTGTCAAGAACAGGGGGTTCTGGCTTAGAACCTAGTTTCTTTTTCCCCTCAAATTTCAGCGGAGGAGTATTTCCTGCAATTAAATAAAATAAAATAAAATAAAATAAATAATAATAACGAAGGAGTAAATAGAATAGGAGAGGAGGGAAAGTACCTGAATGAGATAATGTTTTGTAGCAATTGTGATCACAGTGATGGTAAGGATTAGATGCTTTGGGACAATCCTTGTACGTTCGTCTTTCTTCTTTTATCTTTTTAATAGTTGAGTTTGAGTGGTGTGGTGGGTTTTGGGAGCAAGCTTGGGTGCATCGATGGTAAGGATTAGAAGCATTTGGACACTTTGGGTTAACACCCACATCAACCAAAGATTTACCACCCATCACTGCTCGATCAATCGATATGAGAGAAATGAACATGAATCAAGGTAACCCTCCTCCTCCTTTTATTGACTCACTTTCCCTTTTGGAAAAAAATAATATAATAATAAAAGCCTGCTTGTTTAATTTTCCCCAAATTCAATGAATTCCCATTATGACAAGTTTTGATTTTTGATTCAACCTTTTGAATATACTACTATTTTCAGTTTCAATTCATTCCATTCTATCTAAAATCTGTCAAAGTCCTTGCCTTCTAGACATCCGGAACGACTCAAATCTGCTGCTGTCTTTTCTTGGTGTTCCCATTTTTGTCACACCAATAACATTTTCACACTTCATTATATTAAAATCGTAACATAACGTTGTTAACTCATGATACTATTATCTCTCAAAATTTGGTTAATCAAACTTGAAGTTTAATTTTGAACTACATGGTTCTTTTCTTTTATGCAAATCTGCAACGGCAATACACATTATCTTCCTTTGATTGGAATTGTCTCGTCGTCGTAGTTGTATCGGTCGATTACATAATAGCACTTGTGATTTCATTTGAAACCCATAACTCGTAACTCACTCATATCATACCTATCATCTAGTTATATATGCATACATGAATGGTCCTGATTATTGAATGAAAATCAAAACTGAGGTGAAGTCCGGTGGTTATTAAATGCGCCTGTGGCGCCACACCTTATTATCGTGTTTTAAAAAAATGACAAAAATTACTTCTCTAAAAAATGTGATTCGGATAATTTTTATTTGTTTTTTTTTAAAATATATAAGATTGACGGTTTGAATTTTTGAAATTTTGGAAAAAGTAATCCAAAACATCTCCGATCAATTTTTATGAATTACTTTTCAAACTAGATTTTTTTTTTAATTTTCAATTTTTATTACATTTTTTTAATTCTTTTCCAAAATAAAGTTGGGATAAATAAACCACATCACATTAAAATCTAAAATCAATTTTTTTAATATTATTGTCAAATTTTTTTTCTTGCCATTTATGTATTAAAAGTGAGACATTATCATTAGTTTTCTTTCCGAGTGTTATAATAAATCAATTTTCAATTTTTTATTTATTTTTGAAAAAATTAATTCCAAAAAAATGAAAAATGTAATAAAAAATTCAAAAAAAAAATATAGTTTTAAGATTTCTCGAAAAAACTTATCCGAATATATTTCGTATTACATTTTTTGGAAGTTTAGAAATTAAAAATAATCTTCTATATTTACATAAAATCTGGTCCAAAAATTCTCCGAATCATACTATTTGAAGAGGACAATTTTATTATTTTCTAAAAAAGCTAAAAAGGAACATGGAATCACACCAAATAAGTCTGGCACATTTAACAAACACCCAAAGTGAAGACCTTATGATAGGCCAACACTTTCCTACCACACTCTTTTCTCAGAACACCACACGTTTTTTTTTTTCAAAAATACCCTTCACTCAGATTTTTAAAATCCGAGCGAATAACCACACTTGTCAATATAAATACTCGGATTTTCCAAACAAATTTTTAAAATCCGAGTGTATTTGGATTTTAAAAATCTGAACTCACTCGGATTTTAAAAATTCGAACTCAAAGATTGGAAAATTCACTTAGTATAGCACAATCTCACTCATTCCACCTTACATTACAAATCTTTGTTGAAATTGTGTTATGTTTGAAGCATTCCATTTATTATTAGGTGAGTTCTAATATTCTCTCACTCTCCATTTTTCTTTGTTTCCATTTCAGTGTGACCTTCATCGCTATCGGGACTTTGTAGAACTCGGATTTTCAAAATCTTGGATTTTTAAAATTCGAGTGAGTTCATATTTTTAAAATCCGAATACACTCGGATTTTTAAAATCCGTTTGGAAAATCTGGATATTGTATTGATAAGTGTGGTTATTTGCTCAGATTTTAAAATTCCGAGCAAAAGGCATTTTTGAAAGAAAATAAAATAAAATAAAATGTGTGGCACCCTAAGAATAGAGTGTGATGAGAAAAGTGTCGTCGCTTATGATATCAGCCACATATGAGGCCCAACACCAGCAACGACCCAAAGAGAAACTCAACAACGCGCTTTTCCAAAAAAAAAGAAAAAAAAACTCAACAAGCACGTAGAATCATTTTTTTTTTCGGCTTTTTGACCTGTAAAGTTTAGGATAAAGCAATTCTAACAATTTACTCTCATTAGCTAATATTGATAATTCATTTATTTCTTTTGTATATAATTAATTTTAAATATGATTTTTTTTCATAAGCCAAAAGAATATATTAAAAGAAGAGCACAGACAATGCTTTGAAAATGTTTCAAGAAAAGCCAAGGAGCATAGCCGCAAGCAATCCAAGACAAAAGCAGAAAAATAAAGGCTCAAACTACCACCAAAAAATGAAAACAACAAACCCAAACTCAATCTGAGTTGTGATTAAGAATAAAATAAACAAAGGAACAAATTACACCACACAATTCAGGGAATTTAAAATCCAATCGCTAATAGAGTAACGAAACAATCTATTACTTGCTTGGGTCCAAAACGAGAAATACGCAAAAATTGAGTTAAAAAGTTGATTAAACTCCAAGTTATATCAAAGAATATGCCAACGGGATTGGCCCAGATAGTGTATGCTTAGGCCCATGACTTCGAGGTCATGGGTTCAAGTTTCATCTCGTTAAATTTAGCTCCCGTTGGAGTAGGTCTGCCCCTTAACTAAACTTTATTCCACCAAAAAAAATATTATAGTTAGTTGTAATATTAATCTATTTAAATTATTAAAAGTTTCTTTCAACTATTATTATAGTTAGTTGAACGAAAAAAAACTTATTATAGCTAGATGTAATATTAATAATTAATAATAATCTATAAGTTGTGATAACAAAATTTATGAGTAATGTATGCACTTTAAAATGAGCATAATATTTTTAATCGCATATTAATTTTATTTGTTAATACTTTTTTAATATTTTTATTTTTTAAAATGAATTATAATTATCAGAATGCTCATATAGACATATTTTTTTAAGATCGATATATTTTGTTTTTGGTGAATTCACAATATTTTATTAATTCATGATCTTTACCTAATGTTTAAATTCTTTTGAACGAAATAAAAGATCAATCATGTTAATACAGAAAATGAAGGAAGTATGAGAATTTAAGAAGTTAAAATGATAGAAAAACATTTAAAAAAAAAAGATAGAAAAAAATGTAACAAGTGTATGATATAGGACTAATAATTATTAGGTTACTTCTGTATTAATAATCAATACCTCCTCGAATATCAAATATAAGTAAACTTATCTAAATTATGTTACTAAGAAATTTATTTCTTTTATTTAATTTTCTTAATTTCATACGTATATAATTTTGTTTTTTAAATTACTCTTTATTATTACCCACCCAAACAAATAACTCATTAAGAATATATTAAGTAAGTGTAAGAATGTTGAGAATCGTTATTTAATTATTATTAATTAGAATTAATTAAAATTGATATTTGATTGTATATTAATTAGGATGTTTAGTGGATCCATTCCACTTAAGTAGGACAATGCCATAACGGTACCGTGAGGTTTCAAAATTAAATAGATTACGTGATTGAGAATACTTTTAATAAAGGTAACACATAAGGTGTTCATACCTTAACACAACACTTTCATAGTAGATAAGGGATAATGCGTCGTTGGTATTCATGACTCAGTGTAAATGATCTTCTACTCCAAATCACCTAAACCTTATAAATATGATCTTGCTTCTACTTAAAGAAGACACACAAGATAAACCCTCTATATTTTTCCAAAAAGCAACCAAACCCATCAAACTTCAGAGGTTCACCACCTCTTTCCCCACTATCCTCACCACTCACAACGTAGTCTTCACTGGTACAACACACCTTTTGTCAGCCGTTATGAACCACCATTTCCTCAAGTCATAGTGTACACATCGCACCACATGAAAAAGCAAGTATGATCTCTTGAGACATGAATACCACACATTCTCATGGATCATTCCGATGAGTCTACAAGACTTTGTTGGTTCGTTCCAATCATAGGATTCAAGTTCCCATTACTCATATACATTTTTTAAGCCTACGATTCTAGATCTAATTAAATCCATGCTACAACAATTGACGCCATTGCCCGAGACTAAACCCAGATCGTCCACATGACTGGAAAATTTAAATAAATCTAAAATAAAACTATATACAATTATAAATCTGGAAGTGAACACATATATTAGCAAACATAAAAAATACTTATTTTAGTTCATACATTTAAATAAATTAGTTATGTAATATAAAAAAAGAATTAGTCATATAATTTACATTTAAATTTTTATCACAATTATTAAATAAGTTATAATTACGTAATGAAAATACGTAAGAGACAGATATAACCCGCGCCGCGAGACAGCGCATGCGCAACGCAGGTCAAATACTGGTTTAGGAACAAACCATGGAAATTATGGATATGGTAATCCAAAATTTTAACTATATTCACAGTGACAGGATTCGGGATTTTTTTTTTCTTTTGTTAAAATAACATTTTGGCGTGTAAAAATAAAAAAGATGGGGAGCCTATTTATTTATTGAACAGTTTTTGACGCATAGCTTGAAACGAGTGGAAAACAAAAACAAAAACAAAAAATCCTCTGAGCCAAGGAAAAGAAGAGAGCGATTGAGAAAACCTAGATGGATCAAGGACAAGAATTTTTCCGCTTTGCCAATGCGATGTGATCGTGGAGGTGTGTAGAACCAGTTTCTCTCTTAACTCTGATTTCGTTAATATCCTCTCGCGGTTGCTGGCGGCATCTCCCCGTCATCGCCGCCGCATCGCTACTCTATTCTATTCTATTCTATTCATCGTAGTATAATCTGAGTACGATGGAGTTGGCACAACTCGAAGCGTTGTGTGAGAGGCTGTACAACTCACAGGACTCGGTGGAACGGGCTCATGCGGAGAACACACTGAAATGCTTCTCTGTTAACACAGACTATATTTCTCAATGCCAATACATCCTTGATCATGCCTTGACCCCCTATGCATTGATGCTAGCTAGTTCCAGTTTGTTGAAACAAGTCACTGAACATAGCCTTGCTCTGAAACTTCGGCTAGATATATGTATTCTTTCTTTCTTATTTTGGTTTTCCTCCTTGTTTTGACTCAAAATGCTTGAACTCATGGATTTTCCGTAATGCATGTCAGGGACCTACCTCATCAACTATCTAGCCACCAGAGGACCCGAATTACAGCCTTTTGTGACTGCTTCTTTGATCCAACTTTTGTGTCGACTCACGAAATTCGGATGGTTTGATGATGATCGATTCCGGGACCTGGTCAAAGAATCAATGAACTTCTTGAGTCAGGTGATGTAAGGTGGTTAGTTTATTGGTTTTACTTTGCGGAAACAAGTAGTATGTATTATGTAACAAGGTATTTTGTAGCAAAGAATGATTTGCAGGACTAAAATAGAACAAAGGCAAAAGCGTGTTTATTTGCATTACATTACAGCCGCATCATATCCTGTATTCTACTTCTCATTTCTCCATCTTCTCAGATATATGCTGATCATGTGAATAAGCTATTATTCCTTAGTTTGTGATCTATTAATTTTATCACATTTATTAGTTAGTTTGGTTTCTACATTGTTAGATTAATAATATGAAATTGTTGCACTGCATACCATATCACCATCCCAATTGGCAGATTAATGTTTCTGAGACATTTTGCTCACATTTTTCTTAATGCAGGCAACTCCAGGCCATTATGCCATTGGTTTGAAGATATTAAATCAACTTATCTCTGAGATGAATCAGGTTAGATATGAACTTGTCTTGTCTACATTCTGTGATGGAGGCAAATTACAGTATATACTGCTGGAAGATTTATCATATTGGCTGGGTCTGTGCTTTGTGTGTTTGTCTGGTTTTTTCATGAAGGTCATCCAATGATCTGGCCGTTGAATTCTTTCAATAAGCTAATAAGATAAAATGGGGGGGGGGGGTTGTGCCATGATGGTTCTGTGATGACAGGAGGTTTGCTTTTCAAATTTCTATTGGAAGTTGTGTGATTTCAAATACTCAAATATTCCTTGATCAGATGAGGAACCCGTCTCTATGTTCTCACTTTACTGTTTTCTGCCCTTTGTAATTCTTTAGGAGGATATTTTGTGATTCACTTTATTAAAAACAAATTGCTTCTCACTGAAAAAAATGTTTGTGTTAGACTAATTTTATTGGAATAATTTTTGGAAGGATGTAAATATGACCGTTTGAAGTTTGGAACTACGCTCTGTTTGGTAGACTGTTGTGTCTTTGGCTGGGAAAACGTCCTTGACATTTCTGGAACCGATGTCTCTTTTACTCTGAGTACATCTCGGATATATGATTAATTTTGTTAATTTGTTTTTCTTTCCCAGTCTGCTTGAGGGTTTCTTTGTCGGATAGAGTTAAGGGACTTGCAGATTTTGTAATTGATACTTTCTTTTATTCCATTTTACTTTTATGAGTTTCTATACTGTCTCACATTAATTACTAAAGTTAAAGCGTTTGACATGTGCCAACATATGCTTCATGAGGTAATTGTGAAATTTGTGCTAAGTGCTAACCCTAGGCTTCAAACCTGTTTTGGAATTATGTTTATGCTTTTCTTATTTTTCAAATACCGCCTCAGGCTAATGGTGGTATGCCTGCAACAAATCATCGAAGGGTAGCTTGCTCCTTCAGGGATCAATCTCTTTTTCAGATCTTTCAAATATCTATAACATCATTGACTCAACTGAAGAATGATGGTAAAATGGCTATACTCATGCTTAAAATTTGGTCTTCTCTTTACTATTTTGTATATTATTCTTTCTTTAATTATTAATTATTAGTTTAAAAGATGAGATTATATATTTGCAGTAGTCAATCAGTTGCAAGAATTGGCACTTTCTCTTTCTTTGAAATGTTTATCATTTGACTTTGTGGGAACATCTATTGATGAAAGTTCAGAAGAGTTTGGAACAGTTCAGGTAACTGCTTGTTTTAGTTTGATTTTATTTTTTATTCTTGGTAGTCCTACATGAATCCTTTATATTTTGGTGCATCTATTATCTTGTAATATGCTGTTTGCAGATTCCATCTTCTTGGAAGGCAGTTTTGGAAGATTCGTCAACGCTACAAATATTTTTTGACTACTATGCTATTACAAAGGCCCCTCTTTCAAAGGAGGTCTGTAGTACATGCATTTCTTTAAGTGATTGTCTACTTAATAGTCATACCTTGAAGGTTCACTAATTAGCCAGTAGAATTTGAATACTTTTTGTTTCTTTTGAAATTCTCTATCTGGCATTTTATCTAGCCATTTATTTTAGACATATTTCATAGCCCCCTTAATTTGAAGGAATTGAATTTAGGCACAAACAGACCCATGCTTATCACGTGATCATCTTATCAAATCGCGATTAAAATTGCGTATCGGAAGGCCTATTTTCCGAATCGTGAATTATATTGTATTATGAATTGTAAGATACATGATCATTATAAGATACTAGCATTTAGAAGTGCAAGACTTATTGAATAGTCAATATATTGAACCATAAACTAAAATGTATACTTCAAATCCAAATAAATCACAATTTTAAGTCACAAACCAAAATGATGGAAAGAAAAAAAAAAGTGACTACGGATTACTGAAGTGATTGAATAATGCATAAAAAAGAAATATATAAATAAAAAACTTTTACTTGATTCACTCATTGAACCTAATTAATAAAATAATGAGATAAAGCTTAAAAAATAAAGAAGAGTGTGGGTATGGGAAGCAAAAGTAGGCCCAAGCAAAAACAAACAAAAGCCTACAAATACAATCAAAGCCCAACAAAAAGAGAGCAAGACCAAAAAAACAACAGAGAAAGAGAGAAGAATCAAGCCATGTGTCGTTGAACAGAGTGAGAAAACAACAACTTTATAAAGAAAGAGGAAAAAAAGCAAAAGAAAAGAAAGGGGCTATCTTTGTCAATGAGAAGAGAAATGAGAAGAGAGGGAAAGCTTTGTCACAGAAACAGTGAAGTGGGGGTTTGAAATTTTCGAAAATCTGATCGAGAAGTCATATCATGAAGCTGCCGATCTTTTTCCCCTCCCTTTTAGTTAAAAATTGCTAAAAAAAGCCTAAACCCATTTTTCCAAATCCGGGTCACACAAAACTGACTCAATTTTGTGTGCGACCCAGCATTCCTTGCATCACACAATTCGAAACAGAAGTGCAATTCCACGATTCAGCCTCCGGTCCATACCATACCATTCAAGCACGGTTCATGACAAAAAATGATACATGGTGCGGTTTGTATCATTGGCCTCCAAATGACTCTTTTTGTGATACGTGCCGTGCGTATTGTACCATACTAATTACTATGCTCCTGATTATTTAAAAAATTTCATGACTTTATGTTTTGATCTTGACTATACATGCATGATACAAAGTCAATTTTTTCTTTTTTCCTCTTCACAAGTGTGTCTTGAGTCTTGACTGATTAATTAGTTAATGTTTATTTTGAGTTGTGAAATGTTCTTATGAGTGGTTCATCAACTTGCTTCTTTTGAACCCTCTCTTAGGTATTAAACTATTAATTGTTTTTTCTTCCAGGCGCTGGAGTGCTTGGTGCGACTAGCATCTGTAAGACGTTCTTTGTTTACAAACGATGCTGCCCGCTCTAAATTTTTGGCCCATTTGATGACAGGCACCAAAGTAATCTTGCAAACAGGACAAGGTGTTGTAGGCTTGTTACCTCTCTGCTTGTTTTGTATTGTAATGAGTCTAATGCATAACTGGAAATATTATATTCCATTGTTTTGCATGAGAAAAATCCTTTTTATTCGTTACATATTGATTATGAGTAGCATTTTTTTTTAAAAAATCTCTTACTTCCTTTTTATGCATGCATTTGCCATCATGGTGAGTTATCTCAGCCTCGGGTTGTTCATGCGCTATTTTGATTCTGTACTTCGATTTATTTGTTTTTCCTCTTGTTGGCCATGCATTTATAATTTTAGCTGTTTTGGGAAGCAGGTCTTGCAGATCATGATAATTACCATGAATTTTGTCGCCTTCTTGGTCGGTTTAGAGTGAATTATCAGGTATACTTATTTTTAGTTTTTCTCTTTTTGTGGCATATCCACTGGTGTTTTTTTAATTCTAATTGTTAGTGATGCAATGTGCATAAGCAGGGGCATGGGGTTCATGCAGTGGAGGCTAGGTACATACTTTGGCTTAGAAGTTAGAAGGGCGCTGTACTGCATGATCATACAAACTGACACTTTAAATATATGTGGGGTTTTATGTTCTAAACTTAAATACACCGGGCTAAGAGAGTAAAATCAAATTGACAATGGTTCTTGTAATGACATGCCACCGTTTATTATATTTAGTATTAGTATATCATTTAATTTTTAGTTAATTTAATGTGACAAATATGTCAAATAAAAGTATAACTGGTAGGAACATAATTTACTTATCGTTGCTTTCTATGGTATTCTTCAACCGTTTCAAATACTTAAGTTGTTAAATGTTCAACAGGTTTCTTAAAAATATTTATTAGTTATTGTGTCTTATCCTAACCATTATAGGCATACATGTTTTTGTTTTCCCTTATTAACTGGGGGTTTTACAAGTCAATAATCTTTAGGATGTCCTCCCCTTGTACCCCATTTAGTGTACATGATAACTAGTCTCAAATGTAATCTTCCCCCAAATCTGCAAGCGCGAAACAAGAAAATAGACAGCTACAGATGTCTCATTGTTCTGGCCAAATGCATATTAGAATTTCTTTTTTAATTTTCTGATTTTTTAGTTCTGTTACATTTGTTATACATTGACAGTTATGTTGACAAATTTGGGAAGAATAGCAAACATTTGCATATTCTATAATTTACTCCATCTGAGCATCTTTTTGGTCTCTAGTTACTTCCTTTCACCATTAAGCTTGAACTTGTTACCTAAATTTGTAAAAATAAATGCTGCAGTTGTCAGAGCTTGTTAACGTGGAAGGCTATGGTGATTGGATACGTTTGGTTGCAGAGTTCACTCTCAAATCTTTGCAATCATGGCAGGTTTATCACTGTATCCCTTTATCTTGTGTTCAGATAAGGGACTTTAAAGAGGGAATGTAATTTTTGCAAGGATTTAAAATACAATAGTACAAAATAAATTGTTTGGATAGGTGAAGCAAGAATTTTAAAAATTTCTAAGATTTTTAATCTACTATTTTTGTTAATCAAAATGGAGAATTTCATAAATAAAGCAAATTCAATTGAAGCAATTTAATTTCTTAGGATTTTGAATTACACCATCCAAGTACACACCAAAAGAATCTTCCAGAGAATACATGATTCATCGTGTCTTAAAAATAATGTATTTTAAGTGTTTTGAAGTCATTTGTCTTTGAGATAATATCGCTGCCTTAACACAATTCGAGATGGCATCATGTGAGAATTATCAATATGATGGTATATTTCATAAGTTATTATAATTTTAACTTGGGTCATTTGCATGTGTAATGAGAGATATTAATTACATTGGCACATTCTTGTCAGTGGGCCAGCAATAGTGTCTACTATCTGTTAGGGCTGTGGTCCAGATTGGTGTCTTCTGTTCCATATCTGAAAGGTGATGCACCAAGCTTACTTGATGAATTCGTTCCTAAGATTACTGAAAGTTTCATCACTTCAAGGTTCAACTCAGTGCAGGTACTTCCAATTACCCATGCACACTTTATTCATTTCCTGCTGCATACTACAGCTGTATGTATTTAATACTTATGTCAACGAGGCAGCTGTCAGAAATATGGTTTCTGCTTTCATTTTTGTAGGCTGGATTACCTGATGATCTTTCTGAGAACCCCTTGGACAATGCTGAACTTCTTCAGGATCAATTAGACTGTTTTCCATACCTATGCAGATTTCAGGTATCATACATATTTTATATTATAATTCTTCTCTTTTTTATGGCAGAAGAAATTTAATTAGAAGGTAACCATAGGAGGATATAAACAAAGCAGTAGAAGACAGCGAAAACAAGAAGGAATATTAATTCTAGACTGCTTTCATGCTCCCGTACCTGTTTAAAGTGCAGTTACTAATTGATCTAATCTTATTGCATGGGTAAATTGTCTAAATGAAAGATCTTGGTGAGAACTGATAGAAGTCAGCAGAGAGAGAGAGAGAGAGCCTTGCGGTTTGAGCTCTGAATTCTATTGAATTGAAAAACTAAATATACCGTACTTTGGTTGCTCTAACTGTATCCTAACAGGAACTGTGGAATTCCAGATGGTCTTTCTGACTTCTGAAAGGGAATTGTTCTCTATTAGGAATTGGTGAAAAAGTGCAAGGACTTACATAAAATAAACTGTTGGTCCTCAAGAGACACGTTCACAAGAAATGGACTTTCTAGGATTGGAGCAAGTTGTGGTTGATTGCTAGGCTAGTGTTATAAGTATTATACTTAAACTAGAGACACTATTCATGGCCTGGTGCCACTAAAAGTTATCTTTGGTAAGTACTTTGAGCAATGATTTTGGCCTTCAAGTTACCAAGAGCCTAAGTCTTCCATCTTTTTGTGCATACAACAAACAAATTAAAGAATCCTCTATTTTCTTTCCGGTCCATGACCAAAGGAAATTTGTCGTTTTTCTTTCCAATCTGCTGAGAAACCAGATCAAATTGGGATCTTAACAAAGATAAGTACTCTGAGCATGTTGACCTCCCAATGAAAAAATGAGGCACCCTCAAAAGTCAAAACCATATAGTCCCTCAAAAGCAGCCTGAGAATCTCATCATAATTATTGACCAATCTTACACACATGTATCATATACAGTATACAGAACCAAACATGAAAGGTTTTAGAACCTGGTTCATGCTTAAAACCTGCTGATTCACTCTGCCAAACTGAGTTTCAAATTAGACCTGACACAAAAATCTGATGACTGGTATGAGCAATCAATACAGTGTCTTGTCTTCCTCATCAAATTGCAAAATCATAGTTTCTGTGGAAATCAGATTTGCAGCAGTTTCCTTGATGAAATCTTCATAGCAGTAGAAGATAAATATACAGAGAAATCGGAGTCTCTTTGATGAGGCTGATTGTTTTTTCTTATGTTTTATTATGCTGACTTGTTTTGGAGGATATCTTGGCCTCTTCTATTTATGTACCTTTTTGCCTTCAAAATTTTGTCCCCTACCCCCCCCCCCCCTCTCCCACCAAAACAAAATCATATTCGCTTAAAATTAATTCTTCTCAGTAAACAGAGATATCCTGTTTTACACTGTTCTAAACTTGAAATATAAACTTAGGGGCCAACCTTTTCAACGAGAGAGAAAGTGACCACCAAGAGACAACTTCTGATTTATTTCCTCCAACTGAATCCAAACCTTTTGTTTCTATGAAGAAATAGGGATAGATATTATTTTTGTTTATTAAATTTCTGAAGATAATCTGCCTTTCCACATGGGAAACTCCTAAATTGATTTCTGCAATTCTGCTGCAATCTATTCGACTATGTTGGCTGTTTGACTCCTTTGTGTTAAATATTTATTGTGCAGTATGAAAGCAGCAGTCTATTTATAATAAACATAATGGAGCCAGTCCTGCAAATATACACGGTTTGGTTATAACTTTTACTGGATGTTTCCATTTTATCTTTTTGTACTTTTTGTTTGAGTAATATGTTTGACTTTTTTCAACTACTGGAGTAGGAAAGAGCAAGATTACAGGTTAGTGATAACAGTGATCTCACTATGATTGAAGACAAGCTTGCTTGGATTGTTCATATCATTGCTGCAATTCTTAAGATCAAACAATGTACTGGTTGTAGGTAAGAACCATATATCTCCTTCCCTGTATGAGCAGTGTTCATATGCACATTAACTTTGTTTGCAGTCTTATTTTCCTTTAATATTTTCATTTATAGTATGGAATCCCAGGAGGTGCTTGATGCTGAAATTTCAGCTCGAGTTTTACAGTTGATAAATGTAACTGACAGTGGAATACATAGTCAGGTATACCAGCACAAACATTAGCTTTTGCATGGCTTAAAACATGATTTATCACTCTCTCTCCTTTTCTTTTTCTTTTTCAGCATCTCTTTTTCTTTAATAGTATAACATTTTAAAAGCTATAAATTTGCCCTAAGACATGGACTTTGATTGAATAATGTATGCCTTTCGTTGTATGTTAGGATATTCATGCTTAGTCATTTGTATTTATGTTGTTGATTGAAGGGTGATCAATTGTTTTTTCAGTTCAAAAGTTTTGTTTAGTACAGAAAAAAATTATTATAAAAGAGACAAGGAAGTATTGGCAAGCATAAGTCACCCTATATCACGAAAGGAAAGAAAAGGGGGAACAAAAGAAAAACTAAGGGTCTGTTTGGTTTGCATTTCCATTTCCTATTTTCATTTTGTTTCCTGTTTTCTAAAATTTGTAAAGGAAAAACTGAAAATGATGGAAACAAGAAAATCCTATTTCCACTTATTTCCAGTTTTTCCAATACAAATGTCAAAAAAACATAAAATAGAATAAAAACAGGAAATGGACATGCAAACTAAACAGGAGAGTGCAATGGTTTGGAAATGGTAATGCCCTTGTAGCCATGGGTTTAACACCAAAGGATTACATGAAGTGTGCACTGTCGCAATCTTGGCTTCTTTCTTTCTACCAACACATTTGAAGTGAAACAAAAGGAAATGCTCTCAACTCAAGGACATACCTACTGTTGCCTCTTCCTTCTACCAATTCCTTGCTGCATCCTTGATTCGACCAGTTGAATTTAGGGTTGGAGGACAGTGAAGAGAGAAATAGTGATATGGATATTTTTGGATAGAATTTATGAATGGAAGTACTTATTATTCCAGTAGAAAATGTGGTACATAGGTTATGCAAGTTATCCATATATATAGGGTCTTAATAAACTTAGTGGAGACTATCTTTTACTATATTTTTTTAACATTTAATAAGACTCCTTTCTGACAAATGAAGTTTACTAATCTGATGTCTGTTGTTTTTCTCATTGTAATTGAGTAGTCCGCATTCAATTTTTAGAAATCACTTGGTCTTTGGGGAACTACCAGATCCTAAATTGTTTCACTTAAATAGAAAAAAAGGAAAAGAAATCTCTCTCGGTATTGTCATTTTTAATTATTTTTTATTATTGATGAATTCAGTTAATGGTGCTTTAGAAATAGGGTTTATCTATCCTATGAATTACGTGCATAGGTTAAGAAACTAAAATTAAAATTTTTTTCTTGAAAAACTAAGTATTTAGTGCATTATAAATACAAAACTCATTTCCCAATAAAAAGTTCTAATCTTTGATTCTTAACCTATGCATGCAATGCTGCATGCATAGGATAGCCAAACTCTCATAAATATATTGCTTATTTGTTTATATTTTTGGGATTTGACAGAGATACAGTGAAATAAGCAAACAAAGACTTGATAGGGCAATTCTTACTTTCTTTCAACATTTCCGAAAGTCTTATGTAGGAGATCAGGCCATTCATTCTTCTAAGGTAATATAATATTTGATTATTGATGATAAGACATAACAAACCTATAAATTTGTTTTTCTAAGTTTCTATTTATATATATTATACATTTTATTTTATGTTGCAGCAGTTATATGCCCGGTTATCTGAGCTTCTAGGCCTGCATGATCATCTATTACTGTTGAATGTGATTATTGGCAAGATTGCGACCAACCTTAAGTGCTACGTAGAGGTAATTATTAGCTTGTTCTGACAATTTGGTTTTTGATCGAACACAATGGCGTCCTGTGATCTATGTAGCCGACCTCACCTAGTGCGTTAAGACTTGTTGTTATTTTCAAATTATTTCCAGCTTTATCATGCTGGTTGTATTTGTGCCAATTTCAGAGTGAAGAGGTCATTGATCACACCTTGAGCTTGTTTTTGGAGCTTGCAACTGGGTTAGTTTACATGAATTGAAGAGAATTAGCTACCTTTTACAGTTGTGGTTAGGTCAATCCACCCAAATTTAATGATTTCTCTTGCAACAGCTACATGACTGGAAAACTGCTTATGAAGTTGGATATAGTGAAGTTTATTGTTGCCAACCATACGGTAGTCCTTTTTGTCTTTTATAAATTTCTCTTTTATTATCATTTATTCTTTGTTTAGATAAGGAGAGAAAATAAAATAGAAAGAAAGAAAACGAAGAGAAGAATAGAGAGAACATTTAATTTTCTCTTATTGTCTGAAACTAGAACAAATCTGGTTTAAAACTAGAACGGGTGGGATACCAACCCTTTGTCTCTAGGGATACATTTATTTTCTATTTCTGATTTCTCAACATGTGGGTTGTTGAGACCCCACATCGGCTAGGATATGGCTAAAGTTAAATATACAAGCCCTTGAAAAAGATAATGTAAAATTGATTTTAATCTTTTGAGAGAATGAACAGCAATGTAGTATTTTCTTCCCTCTCTCTAGGAGTGTGCACCTACCTTCCATTGTATCTTTCCACTTCTTTTTTTATCGAAATAGATTTATTGCATTTTTTTTTTCTAATATTCTGTCTTCACTAAAATTAATCTCAGAGGGAACATTTTCCATTTTTGGAAGCAAAACGATGTTCCCGTAGCAGAACGACTTTCTACTACACCATTGGCTGCTTGATATTCATGGAAGATAGCCCTGTGAAATTTAAATCTTCAATGGAGCCACTCCAGCAGGTACTTTATTACTCATCTTGTTAATATGCTTGCATAATGCATAATCATTTTTCGTCTTTTGCATCTCCAATTCTCCACTAATATATGCAGATTAAAATGTGCAATCAATAAACTAGTTTTACATTATTAATTTTTTAAATATGCAGGATTTTATGTTGTGGGTTAGGAGACGCTAAACTTGTTGCAATTTATAATTTAAATGCTCCTGACACGAAATCTGAATAATATTACAAATGATTAACATCGGCGAAAAAAAAATATGTAGCTACATAAAACTGATATAAGGATAAAGAATCTTTTGGCAATAGTAACAGGGACCTGTACTAGAAGCTAACATTGTGTATCATATAAATAGTAGCTATTGTTATCTTCAAGCTGCGAAATGGTTGAGCAAGGAACAATGTCACTAACTGCAAGATGAAGAGAGAATCTACTACCCCCAATTTGTTCCCATATCTCCTATTTTTGATATATTACGGGGTATTTGGCAAACCAGGAAATTAGTTTCAAAGTATTTAGTTTTAAACTTTTTGTTATCATATTAGTCGTGCAAACTGAGTTCTGAAAGTGCTACTATATTGTTAATTGTTTTTGCATTGCTTAGGTGTTTCTCTTCTCTAGAATAATTTGTTTGATGTTTTTGGTGAAGATTGGGTATGCCCCCAAACATCTCCTGAAGTTTTTGGGTGTTGATTTAAGAGAATTTCGCACTGAAAGAGATGCTAAAAGGCTTTCGTATTGTTCTCAATTTGTTGTTGGTTGGTGTATCTTGTTAGCAACAGTGCTAAAAATTTTAACTTGACTGTTGCTTCTCTAGTTCATTTGAGATCAAGTAGTTTGGTTAGCTTCTACACAGAATTTCTGCCAATGGTCCTTTTAGGGGGTTGTCTTTGATAGATTTACTGAGAGACTGGCATTGTAGTTAATTCTTCATGGAGGCCATTTAGATGAAAATCTCTTTTGATGGTTTCTCTAAATGCTTTTCTTGGTCCTGTACCTACTTCGTAAGTATTAAACTATCCTCCGTTGCTTGATCCATCTAGCTGTCTCTGCCTAGTTGGAAAAATGCTTTGGTGATTGTTTCTGGGTTTGGCTCTTGTGCAAAATAGTAAAGCATGATTTTATAGTGATAACTATGTTCATTGTTAATTATTGTTAATAGTAAAGCATGATTTTACCCACTTAATGTATGCTATAGAGTTTCACCCTACAAACCTGTCCACAGAGGGGAGAGTTTCTGGTTTATATGGTTTGATGCTCCTCCAACAACTATTTTGAACTTAGCATTGCAATGATTGAAAGTATTCCATTAAGATAAAGTATGACAACACGGTGCATTCTACTTACTCATCTTTTCTTCCCTTTAGTATTCAGATTATGATCTTGACTTTTTTTGAGATATTCCTATTGTTGATGTTCAGCAAGACTGGAGGGTTATGTCAGTTCGGGTATCTATTGTATTCATTTTGGTTGTCTACTCTTTAGCTAATTTGTTCATGAAACCAATTACTTGTATCTTGTTTCTGTCTTATTTTTCTTTTTCTATGCTTTCAAGTTAAGTAAAATTTTATTTTCACATAACTCATTAATATGCTATGCACCAGACTACTATTTTCTACTTAATTGGTTAGTTAAAAGTAACAAATATAATTTTTTTTTTCCTGTTAGTGTAATAAATTATGGCATCTGGATGGATTTTTCCTACAATCAATTGGTATTTTTTTGGTTTTATATGGAGTTAGCACATTTTTTCCTCTTTTGTAGGTATTTCTTAGTTTGGAATCAACTCCTGATTCCGTGTTTCGAACAGATGTTGTGAAGTATGCACTTGTCGGTTTGATGAGGGACCTTAGAGGAATTGCAATGGCCACAAATAGGTTTGTAGTTGTGATGTTTCTGTCATTCAAGCTAAGTAAAGCAATGAAACTAACTACCTGTTTCTCATATCTGTATTTGTTAGCCGCCGAACTTACGGCTTTCTATTTGATTGGCTGTATCCTGCCCACGTGCCTCTGCTCCTAAAAGGCGTCTCACATTGGACAGACACCCCAGAGGTAAAGAACCACGTGGATAATTTTGTATACCTACCTATGCATTCAAATGATTAGTTTGGGTCCATTATCTCTTTCACTCAGAATTTGCAAAACTAAAGATCTGTGATGTCTAAATATCATTCTGCAGATACCATCACAGTAATTGAATTTCTACTTAATATCATAACATGGAAAAACAACATGGAATAACTTCCTGTTTGCTGTTTTGTTGACAGCAACTAGGTTGTGTGTATTTTCTGTCGTTATCTTAGCTATATAATTAATAGTAATTTTTAACATACCTTGATGCATCGAGTTTCTTATCTTGAATTGTTATGGTGAGAGTTTTACCATTCTTATCAGAAGTATTTTCGGTATTAATTTTCCATCTATGAATGCATTTTGTCATTTATGTGTGTGGATTTGCCGTCCCCTTTTGGGATTTGCTTGATTCCGCAGGTTACCACCCCATTATTGAAGTTCATGGCCGAGTTTGTGCTAAATAAAGCTCAACGTTTGACATTTGATTCTTCTTCTCCAAATGGAATACTTCTGTTTCGTGAAGTCAGTAAATTGATTGTTGCTTATGGGTCTAGAGTTTTGTCTCTTCCAAATGCTGCAGATATTTATACATATAAGTACAAAGGAATATGGATATGCTTAACGATACTGTCAAGAGGTGAAATCCTTGCTCTGTTTATTTATTTATTTATTTTTCATTCATGTACCATGGTTTAGTGTTCTTTTTGAATTTTGTAGTTGTGCCTTTAAGTCACAGAAGCTAGTAAGTTGTTTTATGATATTGCTTAACAGAGTTATATGAATGTGTGTATTTGATTACATTTGCAAGTGTAGATGATTTACATATCTTCCTTTTTTATAGTTTTAGTTTGATGGATTTTATTCTAGATCCTTTGCTCCCAACTGGGTGATTATTTATAGGGAGTTAAGTACTCAAAACCATTAGGGATTTTACTTATCCTCCACTTTTATGTTGTCTCCTTTTCATTGTAGGAATTATTTGTTTGATCATATTAACAATATTGATACGACAAAAAGAGTCAAAATTTTGAAGGCTGCATATTGTTGATTAAGTTCAATATAATGCAAGGTGAATATTTTAGTTTGATAGACACTTAATTGTAGGGTCTAGTAAAAAATTTTTATGGGTTTCGCTAATTAGTAGAGGGTGGGCTCTAAGGGCACAATTATGGAGCATTCAACTTTGATTTACATAAAAAAAACAAATGTTGAATGATTTTTGCTTCCTTAACCACTGCTGTATGTGCATTGGTTAGCCTTTTCCCTTTTTTAAGAATAGTCTTTATTAGAATATTTAGTCCCGGAAGAAAAATTTATGTCGACTTTGTTTTTATTGGGTTTCAGTTTTTTTTTTGGGACGTTATTTTGTTTAATCAGTGTGTGTACATAAGATTGATCAAATGTATCCTTTTTTCTCAGTCTTAGGACAAGTCCCTTCTCTTGTATTTTTGTTCCTCCTCTTTCTCCCCGTTGTATACTCCTCTGATCGTCCACTTAAAACTATTTATGAGCATTTGTCTGGCTTTTAATGTTTTTTATTGGTATGCAGTATGCTTTGTATTTCAAAATTTTGTGGAACTGATAAACAACAGCATCCAACCACAATGTGATCCAACTCTAGTCGTACAAATTTTTTCAGTTTTTTGAATGAAATAATAGAAAAGAAATCTATTAGCGAAAAAGATGGTAATTATACCAATGGATACACATTTTTTTTTCTATATCTCTAATTTTATTTTCATATATAAATATAATAGAAAGGCATAAAATTTCGTATATTTTGAAAAAGGTATACCTGGATATTCTGTTGGGATCTGAACTTTCCTAGCAGCCTGTATTAACATTTCTGTTGTGGCAGTTTAAGTACACTGTAACTTCTACCTGGAAATGGATGTTTATGGTATAATACTTAGATTGTTATGATCATTTCTATTTGGTACTTCGGGTTGTTTTATGATGTGTAATTTTGATGACCATGTGAATACATGTTCATTAATTGATTTACTACTTGCACAATTATTTGTGCATGAGCTAATTCCAATATCTTGCATCAAATTACAGCCCTGGCAGGTAATTATGTCAACTTTGGCGTTTTTGAACTATATGGTGACAGAGCTCTATCTGATGCACTTGATGCTGCCCTAAAGATGACACTGTCAATCCCTATGTCTGATATATTGGCTTATCGGAAGGTATGCAAACTATTTTCTTGCATATATTATCATGTACGCCATAGTTATCAATCTCAAATAACAGCATGGAAACAGGCTCTCGCATGAGGGAGTTTGTTAGATATAAAACCATTTGTCTACCTTCATCAAATCCACCTAGTGGGATAAGACTTGTTGTTGTTGTCTACCTTCATCAAACAGTTTATCCAGGTCCTGAACTATGTGTCAGATTAGAGCTCACCAGCTTGCCAATTATTATTAATAAGGTAAACCTCACTCGTCTTCTCTTTTTTGCAGCTAACAAGGGCTTATTTTGCGTTCTTGGAGGTTTTATTCAACAGCCATATCACTTTCATATTGAACTTGGACACAAACACCTTTACTCATTTGGTTGGCTCCCTTGAATCTGGGCTCAAAGGCTTGGATACAAGTATCTCATCACAGGTTTTATGGCAACTTCTCGTGTGCATCTTCCTCAATTCAGATTTTTTCACTTGTTTCATAGCACTTTTCTAGTGATTCTTTTGCTGCTATTATCTAACTCTTTCAATTTCTGATTACAGTGTGCATCTGCTGTTGATAATTTGGCTGCTTTCTATTTTAACAACATCACAATGGGAGAGGCTCCAAATTTACCTGCATCTGTCAATCTTGCTCGTCATATTTCAGAGTGTCCCCATCTGTTTCCAGAAGTATGTATATTTTTTTTATTTTACATCTCACCTGTCAGTGAAAATTCATAACCTATGCTCTAAAATTTTTCATAAAATTATTTATCTGAACTTAAAAATTTGGCTGTAGTTACCGTTTTGTCTTCGTTTTGCACCAATCTTCGCATATTAATTCAGTACAAATCCTCAAATCATAGAATGGAAGTCCTATACAACTAATTATAAGTTTTGCGTTATAACATATCTTAAAAATGCTTTCCAACTCCAGAAAGCTAACTACTATTAGTTTATGAGTTATGCCCTTTCTATTCCTTTTTCCTCCTGTGAATCTGCTGGTGGGGGGTCTTGGACCATTTTTTTGAGGTTATTTGACTTGTGTCTCTCTCTCTTTTGTCTACCAAGATTTTGAAGACTCTATTTGAAATCATATTGTTTGAAGATTGTGGCAATCAATGGAGTCTGAGCAGGCCAATGCTAAGCTTGATACTCATTAATGAGAAGGTATTGGACCTTTTAAATCCATGTTCTATCCTCTTTAAATTTACTCTAAGCAGTTATATATGTAACGAGTTTGTTACATGATATATATGATTCAGCTTGAAGCAAGTGTTAAGTGCGTGGTTGAATTAACTTATTTTGAGGGAGAAATGTGCAGTTTATTGAGAGAACTTTTGAAATATAAGTGATTATTTAACTTTTGAAATATAAATGATTATTTATCCAAAATTAGGTTGAACAAACGTGTGCTATATTAAATGTCAATTTGAATGCATTTAACCAGAGGCATTGATGCATTTAATCCTATACATACCATAACATATGCATGTGTTCAGACTTATTCACACAATTCCTGCTGTATTTTATTTGATTCTTATTTGAAACATGTTAAACTGTAATTTGTCATTTACTTGCAGATATTCTCAGATTTGAAAGCACAAATCTTGTCGTCACAGGTATTTTCCTTCTACTCTACTGCCAAAATTAGAGTTCAGAACTTTATTTTTGTTGTGGTTTTTTCTCAGGATTACAGATTAGGTCAAAAAATATTGAGTATATAGCTGAGCAAATGGATCCTTTCCTGTGTTTTTCACCTGATAGGGTCATTTGAAAAGAAATAGAGAATAGACACTGACATGAAATCTGGCTCCACAATAGAGGGTCCTGGTTCTAGTTATTCTCTCTCTCCCTCTCTCCCTCTCTCTCTCTCTCTCTTGAACCTTGTTGTATAAAAAACTTATGAGAGGATCCATTTCCAATGTGGCTGACATTTATTGTGATGACCGATGAACAAATTCATCACTTGACAACATATGAAAGTGGTAGCAATAATTTGTTGATACAAGTCTATAATGATTCAGTTTATATTTTCTTACATGATTTGGGTGGCAGAACCATGGGTTGTGTTTTTCCACTATGTTTATGTTGTGTAACTCAGGTTGGTTATTTTGTGCAGCCAATGGATCAGCATCAGCGGCTCTCTCTATGTTTTGATAAACTTATGGCAGATATTACTCTAAGCATAGATTCAAAAAACAGGGATAGGTTTACTCAAAACCTCACCATTTTTCGGCATGAATTCCGTGCCAAATAATTCAAAATTATATGGAGGAGAATATGAGAATGATCAGTATTTGTATAGTGTCTATTTGAAGAATTTGCTGCCCTGTTTTGTTGGCCTCTTTGAATCCTATCATGGGAGAAGCAACCACCTAATAGAATTTCTTCATTTTGGTCTTTGCTTGTAAGAAATGTATTCTTTGTAAGTGCAGTTCGTGGAGTGCAGAAGATCAGGTGTATATATTTCGTATAATTCCTCTTTAATGCCAGATTTGGGTGATTCAGAGTACATGGATGAAAGAGAGAAGTTGAAGATTTGAAGAAGGGATCAAGTTAGAAAGGGAACATAGAAAAAAATTGTTCATTTTTAAGGGGAAAACAAGAACCACCTGATTGTAGTGATTGGGTTTAGACATATTCTTTATAGACATGTATATTATCACTATCTATGACATTTATTTAGAAACATGCTAGATATTATTTGATATTTTGTATAATTGGTTTCTTTTTTTGACTGGATATAATTGATTTATTTGTCCTGTAGTCAAAACCAGAAAAAGATCAAGAAGAAATTGTGTTTAGATGCTGATAGAATCAATAGAAGAGAAAGGTCCATATCTCAGTGTATCTTTTTGCCCTGTTGTTCAAATCTTTGAATATTATTTTCTAACTGGCTTATCTGATTAAGGAGCTATTTTAAGCATTTTGTTTGAATAAGACCGAAGATTGCCATTAGTGGTTGGAAATCTGGGAACTTTCTGTTGTGCAGAACTCTTATATTCTCTTATTGCGTAATATCTTGAAGAAGAGATGTAAGACTGATGTCATAGTCACCGATTTAGGGGAGGAAATATGATGATTTGTGCCTTGAAGGGGTAACACTTAATACCCATTTCATTTGTGAAATTTAGATGTAGAACAATTCTTTGGTATTGGCAGATGTTTTCATGTTTAAAGTTCAGCGTTCTACTTCGCCCATTTTTATTTCCGTTGTGATGCTTGCACTTTTTAATGTAGAAAAAAAAATAAGAAATAATAAAATAGCGTGCGTGGTCATTGAAGAGCCATTTTTGTGTAAAAAAGGCATGTTAGTAAATTAAAAAAAAATAAAAAATTTAAGGAGTCTTAACTGCACCCAAGAATCGTTTTTTAAATGAGTTTGTTAAAAGTGATTTAAAGGTGCTTTTGATTTTTGATTTTACTAGGTTAAAATTATTTTGTCTAGATTGATCTCTATGAAAAAAATTAAATGAGTTTCTGTGTAATTAAGGGCACATTTGTTATTATTTAAAAATAATTGATTTTGAAGGTGGTAAAAAATTGATTATTCTTTTAATTGATTATTATGAAAATTAAAAGTTATTTATGTTTGGTAACTTAAAGTAGCTTCTAAAAAAATCAGAAATCCGATTATTTTCTGTTTCTGATTATTTTTAAAAACACATACAAATTTCTTAAAAACATTTATAATTGATTTTTTTATTTTTAAAAATAATTATTTTGCAAAATAAACAATTACAAATAGGCTCAAAATTTTTACTGTCAGACTGAATTCTTAATCTTAGTACACATTAAAAATGAAATGATAGTAAAAAACAGAAACTCAGAAATTTTAATGTATAAAAACTGATAACCATCCAACGAAAATAAATATTTTTAACAATTATTTATGAATAGAAAAATAATTGTACTCGTTATTGTCTCGTGTTTAATGGTGCATAGTACAATTATTTATGAATAGAAAAATAATAATTTTCTTTACTAAAGAATACCATTCACTTAGCAAATTCAATTTGTTTGACAAATATTTAAAGCAAATGAAATCTGGGTCCATTAAGTTTATTATCACTACTTTGAAATTATTTTTTTAATTTAAAATATATTTTTTAATTAATTAAATTAAAGTGTTATTATATAAATATTATTAAAATATTTTAAAATAAAATGACAATAGATTTAGGAGTGACAATAATATATATATATATATATATATATATATATATATATATCAACTTAATAAAAATATAAAATAGTGCTGGCAACACCTTTATGAAATCTAATGGAACAATCAAAAGCAGATTTTTGAAAACACCAAAAGACAAACAATCAGATTTTTAAAATAATAATTGTCTTTTTGAGAATGTTGAAATAATACTCTAGTAAAATGAAGTTTTTTTGTTTTTTGTTTTATTTTTAAGAGACAAAATAGTATATATTTATGATTATTTTTTTAATTTTAGTAACTTTAATAAGTGTCCTAAGACATTATTTAACAAAATTCTATTATTTATATGTCTACTTAAAAATAAGTGTAAAATATTTATAACAAAATAATTTTTAAACTCCTTGTAAAACCTTTGATCTCCCGTTGTCTTATTAGTTTAATAATAGAGCATTAATAGTAATTCAATTAAGATAATAATAAAATTAATAAAAATGTAATTAATGTTATAAATGAATTATAAATAGTACTAATAATTATTTTCTTTATTAAGTGGACAAAAATAAAAATTAATGGAAAGAATAATTGGTTTTTGAGCAATTTAGAATGTATAAAGAAAAGCAAATAGTTTTTAGAAAGCATAAATTGGTACATCAAAATCAAATCTTAAAATCATATATAAAATAAGGCCACACAATTTATTGGGTTTATCACATGTTTTAATTTTGCCCAAATTTTAGTTACAGTTTACAAATAATTTTAAAAATATGGTAGTAATTAAAAACAACTCAAAATAACACATTTAAAAACTAAGAACGGTTTGCAAATGATATTTTTTGATACATTTGCATATGATATTTAAAATATATACAAAATTAAAATGTGTGATAAACTTATTAAATTATGTAGCATAAATAATAACACGTAAAATAAGCCATCAAACTTGTTCATGAAAACACACCAAAAAAAAGTTATAAAGAAAATACTACTACATAGAAAATAATATCATAATTATTGTTTTGAAAAAAAAAAGTTACAAAAAAGAGTTGAAGTATAATTAAGGCGAGTTAAACATTTGGTCATTGTAATAAAATTTTAGTTAATCATGTGTGTTTATTTTGATTTACTTAATTTTGTTTAATTAAGAGTTATTAAAAATGTCAAATATCAAAATGATTTTTTTTTTTGCATTTCAATATTGATTTGAAAATACAACACAAGAAATTTAATTGATAAACAAATACAATATGAGAGGCTAAAGTGTATTTTTTTTATTTACAAGTAAATTTAACAACACCATGGATCAAACCTTACTACATACATGTCATTATTGACTTTATAGGACGAGAAGCCAAAATATTTTAAAAATTACAACATAAAAAATTAAAGAGATTCAAAATAAATATAAACGACCAAAATTGATTCAAAAAATATAATACAAAAAACGAACATAAATCAAATAAAAAATAAAGAATCAAATTAAAACTTTTTTAATATTACCTCTGATCTTAAATATAAGACCTTTTAAAAAAAATTGTTGGTCTTATATATAAAATTTTCTACAAAATTTAAGAAATAATTATTAATTTTTTTTTGTTTACTTTTGTAATAAATAAAAAGATAATGAATATAATTAATGTATTTGTTGAAAATTGATAGAATCTACTATCTTTTAAAAAACAATATTAAATGGTAGAAATAATTTAACCCGGTGGGACATTGGTGGGGGTGGGTCCCTAGTTAAATTGGGTTGAGACTCGACGGAGAGAGAGAGAGAGAGGTTTTGTAAATTGGCATTTGACAATCTTATCATCAGAGCGCAGAGGCAGAGCTTCCCATTCCCATTCTCCCTTCCCGAAATGGCTGTTTCCGCCATCAGAGGCGCCACCTTAACCCTAGGCCTTTCCACTCCCACCAGAACAAGAACAAGAACGAGAACGAGAATTCCTTCCATCAGAATGGCCATTTCCATCGACCCCAAGACCAACACCAATCTCACTCTTCGCAAGTCCGAAGAAGCTTTCGCTGCTGCCAAGGTACCTTTCACCGTTTTAAAACTTTTTTGTTTGTTTGTTTGGTTTGGAATTCAAGTAATTGATGAATTCAAGTTGCCATATTGTTAGGAATTGATGCCCGGAGGCGTGAACTCTCCCGTTCGCGCCTTCAAATCTGTGGGTGGACAACCCATTGTGATTGATTCAGTGAAAGGATCTCGAATGTGGGACATCGATGGCAACGAGTACATTGACTACGTTGGTTCTTGGGGTCCTGCTATTATCGGTCACGCTGATGATCAGGTGCTCGCAGCTCTCTCTGAAACTATGAAAAAAGGAACCAGCTTTGGTGCCCCTTGTCTCCTCGAAAACTCTTTGGCCGAGATGGTTATATCAGCTGTTCCAAGCATTGAAATGGTTCGATTTGTCAATTCCGGCACCGAAGCTTGCATGGGTGTCCTCCGCCTCGCTCGTGCTTTCACCGGAAAAGAGAAGATCATCAAGTTTGAGGGCTGTTACCATGGCCATGCTGACCCCTTTCTTGTTAAGGCAGGTAGCGGAGTTGCCACCTTAGGCCTTCCTGATTCCCCTGGTGTTCCTAAAGCTGCCACTTCTGAAACCCTTACAGCCCCTTACAATGACTTCTCAGCTGTTGAGAACCTATTTCAGGCTAACAAGGGAGAGATAGCTGCTGTTATCCTTGAACCTGTTGTTGGGAACGCTGGTTTCATTCCTCCCAAACCAGATTTTTTGACTTTCTTGCGCAAAATCACCAAGGACAACAATTCCCTTCTCATCTTTGATGAGGTTATGACTGGATTTCGCTTGTCATATGGAGGTGCTCAAGAATACTTTGGCATAACTCCTGATTTGACAACTCTAGGAAAGATCATTGGTGGGGGTCTGCCAGTGGGTGCTTATGGAGGGAGGAAGGATATTATGCAGATGGTGGCGCCGGCAGGGCCAATGTACCAGGCCGGCACTTTGAGTGGGAACCCTTTAGCCATGACTGCAGGTATACAGACTCTGAAGCGTATTAAGGAGCCAGGAACTTACAAATACTTGGACAAAATTACAGGGGAGCTTGTTCAAGGGATCATTGAAGCTGGGAAGAAGGCAGGGCATGCAATATGTGGAGGGCATATAAGTGGGATGTTTGGGTTTTTCTTCACTGAAGGACCTGTGTACAATTTTGCTGATGCCAAAAAGAGTGATACAGCCAAGTTCGCTAAGTTCTACTGGGGAATGTTAGCAGAAGGTGTCTATTTGGCACCATCACAGTTTGAGGCTGGCTTCACCAGCTTGGCACATTCTTCTGATGACATCAAAAAGACAATAGCTGCTGCAGAGAAGGTCTTCAGGGAGATCTGAGATTTAAATTTTGCCGTGAATTATGTAGCTTTGTAGCTCAATTTAGATTTTGATTATGGCGGCTGCTTTGATTATAACGTGCATGATTTTCGCGTCCTGTATCTATTCAGTGTATTATTTAAACTGTAACATGTTAGTCACTCAATTCCGAAGCGCTTGTAAGCATTTGAATTCGTTGTTTGACTCAATTCTTGTATCATCATGTTATCCTTGTAATGCGGTTTTATACTTTATTCATGCACAGTGCACATCTTAGCGAGACCGCAGACCTGGGGAAGAAATAAACTAAACTCACAGTTAATATCAGATAGACTAATTGACTGTATATTTATTCCTTTTCGTGGCAGCAATTTTGGCTTGGCTCTTTGATTATGTGCATATAGCGCAGCGTTCTCCCCTTTGAGTCTCACAGGTGAGTAGTTGAAAGTGGTTTTGTGAGTATCAGAGTCTTTCCGACAACACTTGTTAGTTTTATAAATCTGCTAATTAAGCACACTTGTTATATGCTTTTGTGTATATTCTGAGGATTTTTCAGAAAGGCCAAGTAGTCCGAGGGCGTGGGCAAGGTATGAATTACTTTAAAAAATAATACAGGACTTCTTCTCAAGGAGAAAAGTTAAATGTCTTTTGAATGGAAATGGATTCTCATCATAGATCTCATCCCTTCAATCAATTCATGTGTTTAAATGATGGTTGGATAAAGAAATGGAGATGACTAGTTTCTCTTTTCTCTCTCCAAATGGATTCTCTTCAAATGTTGCACTTTTCTGTACTCGAGGTTCCAGTTCCAACCTATTATTTCCTTCAAGGCTCCATCGTCATTACCCCGTGCATATTAGAAACCAAACAAAACGACTGGGGAAAATCTTGACGTATGTTGGACCTCTGATAATTATATAACAATTAATTATTATAAAAAATTGTTACAACACGACCTCAAATGTATCACAGCCTTCACATAAAATGTATAGCGCAGTTAAGTTAAATTTTGTCTTTACACAAAATCTGGGTTTCAATCTGCAGCCTCTGTCAAGATGCTCCATATGAACTTCAGCCAGCCGGTCTCGCAAAAAGTTCAAAGTAAGCTGAAACATCAGAAGATTAAGTTTATGCCTAGTTAAAAAAATAAAAGCAAACAAGTATGATAGCATCAACAGTAGTGCATATGGCAGGTGTTGTGTTATTTAAATTTGTATAAATTATTGAAACCCACAAATTTCTATTTTAATAAATAAACAAAAATCCTTGTGAAATAGAAAAGAAAAAGCATCCAACAACACATAACAATTAACCAACTAAGCTTGAGGCATAGGGTTTGACTTCTATGCCAAATAAGACTACTCTGGGCAACAGAACTCTTCCCAAGTCTTTGACGCGATATGTATCCAAGATTCGAAATAGAGATCATTAGTTAGATTGGAACAAACTCATGCCTTTTGATCCACGTACTTGGTATATGTAATGCAGTTGGGTACCTGTCGCTTTGTTTACAATTTAAATACTAAAAGTATGTTTTAGCAAAACTATTTAACACTAACAAAGTAACTCTGACGCAAATGGCGGTCAATCCTCTATCTAAGTTAGAGAACTTCTCTCCTGCATAGAAGTGAGATTCTGAAGCATAATGTTTATTTTAGTCTGACAGTCAAGTAGAAATCTACAGAGACTATTGAAAAGTTGTAGAATCCATCGAAATGCATTGAATTGCCAATATAGAACTAAGTAACTTCAAAATTAAAAATAAACAAACCGTGTTTTTCTCCTTATGTAAATAGGAGAGTCGTGGCAAAGGGAGGAAATGTAAGTACCTCGCTGGCTTTGTTCAGTTGAAGTTCACAACGGTTGCAGTATATAAGACTCTGATTGTCTTTAAGTTCTCCTTGTTTACAAATAGGACACCAAATTTCTTCTCTATGGCCCTATTGTCAATTTCCATAATCAAATCAGAAACTTCATTCCAACTAAATGAAAATAAGAAGC
This sequence comes from Cyamopsis tetragonoloba, assembly GCA_037177725.1. NCBI lineage: Eukaryota > Viridiplantae > Streptophyta > Magnoliopsida > Fabales > Fabaceae > Cyamopsis > Cyamopsis tetragonoloba. Next base: position 86,411,089 of record CM074119.1, read on the forward strand.
CCAAATTTATTCCCTATGGGACTATTGTCAGTTTCCATAATCAAATCAGAAACTTCATTCCAACTAAATGAAAATAAGAACTCAAATTTGGTTACTTTGTATTCTTTTGTTGAAAACAGTATGAAGAGACAACAGAGATGGGGGTTTTTTTTTTTTTTTTGCAACATGGCACAGAAACAACATACAGGAATAATGAATGCAATGTGGATATTTCATTGATTATAATGGAGAAGCTAAGAAGCAGAGATGGCGACAGGATACTATAGGTTGGGTTTGTCTTGCGCATGACATAAATATAGAATTAGAAGCTTCATAATTGAATGGTATACCTTATCTGCATTTAGGTGCATATGTTCATAAACTGCACGAGCCAAGTACTCATCCACTTCATCTTCCCAAGTTTCAGTTCCGCTATCTAAATCTGCCGGGAGATGAGTAAATGAGGATGCAATGCAATCGCGGACACACATAAAAGTGAAAACAGTGTATAGTTAGAGTAGGTAGCTCCTAGGTAAAGGTAATGTACCTTGGATGGGTGGTGGTTGGGATTTGAGATCTTCGTAAAAAATCCTTTGCATTTCAAGGAGCATCTCTTGGTCTTGGCATTCACCTTCTTGGTACTCCCATAAGAGATCATCATCCATATGAGAGTCGGAGCCAGAGTGTTTCATTTTATTGAATTCATGGGATACAATACCGTGGATGGCGGATTTAACAAGATCCTGCAGAATAGTTGGGATAATGTTAGAGAAATAATAGGTTAGAATGGAAAAATAATAGGAACATTAACAGTGAATTGATGACAGCAAAGCGCATTCATTCAGTGATAGTGAAGGAGAACCTGTTGTTGTTGGTTGGGAAAGCGCAATTTCCAGAGCAATCGGGTTCTATCCTCTCGCGCTCTTTTGTAGCAATTCTCCCTCAACTGTCCAATCACAATTACTAATTAATCTTCCGCCAAAATTAAACTGAGACAAAGAAAATCAAAACCAAAAGACCTTTTGTTTCCAGAATTGGTAATTGTTGAATTCGGAATCGGATTTCAGAGAAGGCCGCGGCGGTGCAGTACTTCCAGTCTGCTTCCCGCCTGAATCTCCCATTTCCTCCTCCATCTCTGTCGTCAATTTCCGCGTCGCCGCCAGCTAGGTTTTTTTTCTTTCTTTCTTCATTCTCTCTATTTTTTTATTTTTGGTTTTACAAGTGATTTACATCACACCCACACCGGCCACACCTACATATCCTTGTGAGAACTGTTACAGGACAAATTTCACCTTAAATTAAGCGTGTTTAAACGTAACAGAATAAAATACTGTGTATTATTTTTTTTTGGTATATTAATTAAGAGAAACGAAATTGAATACTAAGATAAATAAATGGGACATATTAGTTCTATTGAAAAAGATGAAATGAAAGAGAATAGAACACAGATAAAAAAACTTATCATTATTTTCATAAAGTCATTTTTTTATTAACAAAATAATATATACATAATAAAAATATATTCAACATAATTTATATTTAATAATTAATATCAAAAATATATTTAATAATTATATTTATTGAGAGAAGTTTATATTTAATAACTTATTTTTTTATAAAATATTAATACAAAAATTAATATATTTTAAAATTATTATTTAGTTATACTCATAATTTTTTTAAAACATAAATTAAAAATATATATATACTATTTTACTTTTTCTTTAATTTTATATTTTTATCAAGTAAAGCAAACTTTTATATGCATTACAAAAAATATTTTCTACATTTTAATCCGCACTAAATACAAAATAATACATATAGTCCTGTTATTCTGTTCTATGGTCACCAAACTGTACACAGTTTTGTCCTGTTTCATTCTGTTCTGTTCCATTACCAAATGCTACCTATATCTCCACAGTCACAAGCTATTAGCTATTTTTTTCTTGCCACGATAAATAATTGGCTAAACTACACTTTTGGTATCCAAACTATAGTGGTTAGTGCAAATTAGTACCCAAACTTTTTTTTGTTCAAATCGATACTCCAACTCTTTTGAACGATCCACGTTTACCCTTGACATTAATAAACCGTTATATTTTAACAGTGGAAGCTTAATGGCGTTAAACTTATATACGTGTCACATTTTAAGGGGTCAATCAATAATTAATAATATTAATAATTAATAATAATAATAATAATATTTTAATTAAAATAGTTTTTATATTAAAAATGAAAAAAAAATCATTTTCTTTCTTCTTTGCGTTCTGTTCTTGTTCTTCCTTCTTCTTTCATCTTCCTCCTCCTCCTCCTCCTTTTTCTTCTTTTTCCTCCTCCTCCTCTCGTTCTCCTCTTCCTCCTCCTTCTTCTTTCATCTTCATTCTTATTTTTCTTCTTTTTCTTTCATTTTCCTTTTTGTAGATTTGCAACACTAAATTAAAAGATGAGGTTTTTTTTTCAGTTTCCTTCCCTAAACCCAGAATCACAACCCAGAACATTTCCATGTCCATTTTTCTTTTCCTTTGTTTTCTGCATTTCTCTTCCATTATGGTTTTGAAACTTAGGGATTAGGGCTACAAATTTAAAAATAAACAATTAATTTGGGATTAGGGTTCTAAAATTTTCCTTAATCTTTGTTGTTGCTAGGTTGAATTTAGCAATTTCACTAGGATTATGTGATTTCCTTCATCGATTTAGTTAGCATTTTTTTGTGTTTTAATTTGCGTTTTGGTTTTGGGTTTGAAGAAGAAGAAGAACGCAAAAGGAAGAATATGTATTTCTTTTTTGCATTTTTAAATATAAAACTGTTTTAATTAAAAAATATTATTATTATCATTAATATTATTGATGAACCACTCAAAATGTGACACGTGTACAAGTTTAACGCCATTAAGTTTCCACCGTTAAAATATAACGGTTTATTAACGCCGAGGGTAAACGTGGATTGTTCAAGAGAGTTGGGGTATCGATTTGAACCAAAAAAAAAGTTTGGATACTAATTTGCACTGATCCTTATAATTTGGATACCAAAAATGTAATTTAGCCTAAATAATTATATAGAGGTAATCTCTTTTTAAAAACTGAACTTCTACAAAATAATTGTAAAGTAATCTCAAAATATCACTGTATTCTTGTTGTATTTGATGTAAGAGATAAATTATTTTATTCGGAAAAATATTATTGATAGATGATACTCACCATTTGTGCTAAAAATATTTTAGGTTAAATTAATGATTTAGTTCTTATTCTTGTTCTTTATTTTCGTTTTAGTTCTTATTTGTAAAAAAATATTTTTTTTGTTCCTATATGTGTCTCTGTTAGTGCTATTGGTTCTTCCATTATTTTACCGTTTAATCTTTGTTAAAACAAAGAAAAGTATATGAACTAAAATGAAAAATAAGTATATGTATAAAAACTAAAACGAAAAATAAATACATGTATAGAGATTTAAATGAAAAAAAAACATATATAGGGATTCAAACGAAAATAAGTATAGAGATTAATTAATTTCCATGTTAACAGTTCATGTGCCGATCATTGATTAACTCGCAAAGGTTTTGTTAGTCACGTATAGGGGTGGATTTTTGGTTGAGTCAATCCGATAACCCGATCAATCTGAACTAATCCAAACACTATTTTGACCCAACCCAAAACAATCCGAACCAATAATGCATCTAACCCAATGAAACCGAGGTGGTTTGATTTGGATCTCGGATTTGCATTTTTAAACCCAATCCGATCCGAATCAAACCGATCAAAATTTAAAACTATATTTGATATATATAAAATTTAAATTTAAACCTGAGGCATAATAATAAATATACTAAAACCTAAAACTAAAGGTCCCGAATCTAAATTCGACACAGTTGTGTTTTAACTTAGTCCTTGGTATATATTGATATGTAGCTGATGTTAGTTATTATCTTATTGGCATATTTTAAATGTCTTAGGACTTATGTGAAAATATGGTCTGATGGGTATGTCTATCTGCGTATGTAGCCTAGCATATTACGACATATTTTGAGTTTGGGTAGTGACATATTTTGAGAACTATTATTGATTTGTTTGTTTTTAATTTTGTGATTTATGGTGACATTATGACTTATGAGTTTATGTTATGAAAAATTATGAATTAGATTTCTATGTTTGAGTTTATGTTATTTATAATTATTTTTGTTTATTTTGTTATATTTGTATAAATGAATCACTAAAAAATAATAGATAAGTGATTTCATAAGCTATAAGTAATATAAATTTTTAAGAATTTTCGAAATAATTTCATAATATTAATTTCTTATTTATCAACACGAGACCTAACCCAACTCAAATTGAAGTTGGTCGGGTTGGTTTGGTTTGGATTGAAGGATTTTTTTTTTATAAAACCAAACCAACCCAACCCAATAAAAATTGATTGGTTCGGATTTTAAAATTCCTCAAAACCGAACCAGACCAACCCGAACTCACCCCTAGTCACCTAGGATGAAGTTAACACTGTTAGTGTTGAAATCGATTGTAAGAATCAATTTAAAAATAAGAGACATGTATAGGGATTAAAATAAACGTTTTTTTATGCATAGAGAGTAAAAAAAAATGAGAAAGATATATATATATTAGTTTAACTATTTTTTTTTATATTTTGTACCAAACATAATACTATTTTTTAAGAGAGTTTTGAAAGTGTTTAATCTTAACAATATAGAAGTAAGTAAATACTGGAAATAGAGGGCTGAGATCACGTGAGGTGCTTGATCGAGGCGGACCCGATCCATGGATCTCTTCTGAGGGTAAGGTAAGGTCAAAGAAAGGGAAAAGTGTGGTTTCTCTCTCTTCTCTTCCATTCTTTGTGAGTTGTGTCTCTTCTCTTTCTCTTTCTCTTCCTTTCTTTGTTTTCTCTCCGTTCCGACAACGTCAAGAAGAAAGGGGTCGGAGGGGGTTAGAGAAGAGATGCTGGAAAACCTTCCGTCAGCTCCAACAACGGAATCATCGGCTCCTGTGGTTAAGCGCTATGCTCCTCCCAATCAGAGGTAACTAACTAATCCCTATTCTATTCTATGATTACTATTTTCCTCTCCTCCTTCTTTAATTATGGATCTTTCTTCTTCTGCAGAAACCGTTCTACCAACAGGCGCAAATCATCTGGTCAGTTCACTCCTTATTCTCTTCTTCTATCTCCCAATCTGATCATTTCATCTCATCTCATCATTCGCTTTATTTGCCTTTATGCCCTTCCCCTTCTTTTCCTCGTCTCATTCTCGCTCAACCACTTCTTCTATCCTATGCTTTATTCATTTCTTTTATTAGCTACATTACTCAAGTTTCCGTTGCAATTTATACTCGCTTAAGCTTAATCGCTTTCCTTATAAGCTTATCTTTTCTCCCGCCATATGTATACAATGGGACACACCACAGGGATGAAAATTTGATTTTAATCCATCACAAAATCTGAACAATTCACACAAATCTCACTAAACTAATTATTACTGGTTCCAGAGTAATCCCCGTGTAAAATGTCATTTTAGAATTAGTTAACTCTTCCACTGATCCTTTTGTTGCCCATTTCCCTGGCAATTATGCTGCTGTCCAAGAGGAATAATAAAGTTTTGATGATCAACTTTCTGGTCCAATCCTGAGTTTAAAAACAAAACAAAAAGTTGGTGTCATCTCTCTCGGTTGTCAAACTGGAATTTCACCTATTATTTTGTTCAGTAACTGACTTTGCTACTCAATGCAAAAAACCACTAGCTACATAGTCATCACTTATCATCTCTCTTGACCTTGTCTAACGAAATGCTCTTGTAACTTACCACCTTAGTTGCATAGTTGAAAACGAATATCGATTCCATCTATCTTTGATACAAAAAAAAAAAAGTTTAGGATTTAAGTTTGGGATTGTAAGATTGTGAATTGAAGTTATGTTAAAGGAAGATCAATTGTAGGCGATATGAGAGGTATTAAAAGGTAAATTGGTGAGACGTTGACTGTTTGGTTGGTGCTGTGAACAGTACCTGTGAGATTAGGATTTGAGGTTTGATAGGGTTTACAAACAATCCATGCAAGAAATAAACCAGGACTCAGTGCAGGTGAATTTCAATACTTTATTCAAGAAATCCGATCTGTGCACCTGATGAAATCAAAGATTAAAATGATTAATATTGTATTTTGTGCGGGATGAAATTTACCTAGGCATCAGCATCACATTCACACCTAAGATACTCATCGTGTGTCTTTCAGCTGTGGTTTCATTCGCGGATTCTTTGATAGCTAGTTATGTAACTTATACATAAAATGCATAAAGCTACTAGTTTTGAGTAGTTTGTAACTTAAGCTCAACTAGCCACTAGTAAATGTAGATTAAGGCTGTGTTTGAGAAACGAGCTGAAATCTCAAAGCTTTTGGCTTTTGGCTGTGAAGCTGGCTGAAGGCCGTGAGATTATGGCTGTGAGGTTGGTTTATTGGTCAGTATTGTTTGGTAAAATAGGCTGTATAATAAGCTGACATATGTTAAATGACCAAAAAGGAAAAATAATATTATATTAATATTTAATATAATAGTAATATCAAATAGTGGTGGGTATTTTGTGATTTTTAAAAATAAATAAGGGTAATTTTGGAAGTGAAATACTGAAAGCCCATCCTTGGAAGCCAAAAGCCTCTTGAAAGAGCTTTGCAAAAGTTAGTTACAAAAGCCACAATCCCGTAGCCAAAAGCCTTATTTTTGTAATTACCAAACGACAACAAAACTTTTTGAAAGCCAAAATCCCCTAAAAAAGCCTTCCCAAACATAGCCTAAAGCTCAACTAATAGCTACATCTTAGGGAAAGCATTAAGTGTATTACTCCCTCCATTTTGAAATATTAGTCACTTTAGCCCAAAAAAATTTGTTCCAAAATATTTGTCACTTTTACATTACCAATGCTATATTTATTAACTATTCTCATTTTTATTATTTTTATACCCAATAGCTATTGTGTAAATCTCAAAGTCAATGATTAATTTAGCTTACCTATGTACTTTTTGTTAGATTTTATAGAAATTAATTGTTCTTCTTAATCCATGTGAAATCCACTAAGGTGACTAATATTTCAGAATAGAGGGAGTAGATGTTAACCACCTCTGACGTGATATAAAAGTATTGAGTACAAATGTACAATTGGTGTTGACTTCTTGCTCCAAGTCCATGAAATCTTTCTTGGAACTTGTTCTTAAAAATGAAAGCAGCCCCATATCACACAAGGACAAGATGAATGCCGGACCATATATCAAACTAGAACAAAGGGCCTGTAAGCTTAGTGAGCATTGATGGCTTCGGGAGCTACAGCGAGAGATCCAGAAAACTGAAGTTGTGGGTGCCAAAAAAAAAACATTTAGTAAATAGTCTTAAATTTTCTAAGTAAATCTACTCTTAATCGAAGTATTGAACTTTAGTTTTGAGTGTTTGTATAGTTTTATTGAAAATTGACTCTTAGGTGAAAATCTTTGGTATTATTTTTCATTAAATATCTTATCTCATTCTTTTAACTCATTTTTGAAAACTTGGGTTTATGAGAACCCCACTGAACTTTCCTGACTCTCTGGCAAGAGACCAATGATAACGTTGTTGGTTTCAGTCTTCTGGCGTGTTTTTAAGGGAGATATTAAAAGAAATGTCATCCGAGGATAATAGTTACCGGTTACTCTTCAACACTGAATGGCTAAATTTGGCATTCAGTCTATATTTTCTAATGGAACCCTTCTATTTTTTAATGTTTGTTTTGTATCCATGATTAAGGTACCTATTTTCATTGGTGAAAAGAACAAAAGTAGAGAAAAGTAAGATAATATCCTTGTTCTTTGTCCTCATTAAAAACTATACAGTCCTCCTTTACATGATTCTCAGTGACAAGTGGCAAAGCTTTTGGGACATTGTTTGCTAGTTCCTGTTTTATTTGGTTTGTTTCTAATTTCTAGCTATTGATTGGTTTCTATTAAATTCTGTAGATCGGCTTGATCGAACAAACAGTGTAGGGAATGATTTAGAAAGGAATCACGTTGCTTCTTCAAGAAATGTTCAAATTCCAGATTACGGAGATGCTGGTGGCAGTAATCTTCTTAATGAAAATAATTATTCAAGATTTATAGCTTTGGAAGGATGTAGTTGCAGTGCAGCTTCCCAGCTTCTTAATGATCGTAAGTATACCCCAACTTTTTGCTTGGGAGACTTGCATATGTTGAGTAATTATACATTCTTTTGGTTTAGTAGTTTCTGTAATTTCTTAGGATTTCTTATTAGAACATCTATGTGAGTCTGTGACAAATGACAATTACCTCCAATTGGTATGCGTAGGATTGAGATGTGCAGATTTTAGGAACATAATGTTCATAATGATTTCTTTGAGCTTCTTGTGGAATGGGCAATTGGGGATGACTAAAGGCCAACTTTTGGTTTTATGTAATATGGTTTGTGGTTATTCACTCAAAACGGATTCCTTAAGTTTTAAGTGTTAACCTGAATGCTATTGAGTTATAGTTTGTTCGGTCAGAGACACATCGGTGAATATTCTTCCTTCCAGTGGACATAACTCCAGACTGCTGCTAAAACAAAGAAAGTATTAGTTTCCTTCGCAGATGATTATCAACTCTCTAGTCTGACTCTTGTACTAAAACAAAGTATTATAAAAAGTTGGCTTCCAATAATTTATTTTATTTTACCTCCAAGTCATTTATTACATCTTTACTCTACTAAGTCATTTATTATATGTCCTTTTAAGTCATTTATGAAATATAAGCTAACTGATAAGCTAATTTTACCAAACACCTCTACACACTTATAAGTCATAAGCTATAAGTTATGTCATGAGCTATAAGTTATAAGCTACCGTTACCAAACAGAGAGTCTTTGCTTTCATGCTTGCACTGTTTTCATTCTTCTGTATTTTAACTTTTCAGCTCTCTACTCTTTGCAACGGAATTTAACTTTATTTGATTACAGAGAGGGATCGGTGGGTGGTACAGGAGTTATTTATTTACTGTTCTGCATTCTTGATTAACATTTTCCTGTTATCTCTGTTGGCCATATTATTCCAGGTTGGACAGCTGCAATGCAGTCCTACAATAATCCCAAAGATTCATCTGGTTAGTGGGCGACTATCAAAGATGACAAGATATTCTATTTCATAGATATTTGCCACTTATTTCCGGATTTGATGATGATTCTCAAACTTGTTTTGTATGTCTCAGTATTTTTTGATAAACCGAGTTGAGGTCATCTATGAATCTGTGAAATAATTCGGATAACTACTGCAGTAGACGAAGAATTGTTGCTTGTTTGATTTGTAGCTTCTTGAGAGATTATTGTTTCATAAACCAAATTTGCAAATGGAAAGGGATAAAGGAGAGGAAGAGGAGTGCTTTTAACTCCATTTTAATGCTGTTGACTTGATGCTTCACTTCCTTACTACTAATTTCTTCTATCCAATATCCGGAAAAACCAAAGATCTTCTTGGTCATGCAATAAATATCCATAGTCTGGTGATTTTTAGCATCTAATAAAGTTGTTAATAACTGATTTGGTAAAGACCATCGCCTACTAGAAAGTTGGTAATTGGGTTTATTCAAAGGTGATTTATTATACAACTGAGATGTTAGTTTATTATACTAGTAACTGGTGTTTAGTGGTTTTCTTCGATGGGCTTGTATTTCGACCACGTACAGTATTAATAATAATTTAGCCTTTATTTCATGATTTATCGTTACACTTGGTCCTGATGCTTTATTTTAATTTAATTTTATTACTACTATCACATTTCAGAAAAACCAATTATGTATTCCGGTGGGACATCAGTGTGGACTCAGTTCAGACTCCCTCATCAGGTGAGCTTTATATTGATGTTCTTGCTTCTTACCCTTTCTTACCTTCTCATTCATGATGATATTTTAATATTTTATATCCCTTCAGATTATGTCCCCAGCTTCTAGTGCTGCCTCTTCTGGGTCTCAGCTGGATTTCCTGGGAGAACTTCGTCGCCAAATGCGTGGTACGAATCCAAACTTCAGCACATGATGGCTTACGCGGAACATTTAATGAAAAGTTCTTGACTCAATCCGGATATGCTGAATGCTTTATTAACACTTCGATGCTCAGCTACCTATTGTTTGTGACTTTGTGACGTTGATTTGTCAAAAATCATTACGTAGTACTATACTATACTATATGTAACTAAAACTCAGTATCCACCACGCTTGTGTACGTGTAAAATTGGATTGGAGTCTATTTGGATTAGCCGAAATTAATTGTGAAAATAAGCTGTAAAGAAAATCTATTGTCTAAGACATAATTAATTTTTGTTTGGATGTGTTTGCTGTCAGAAGCGATTTTCAAGATAATTTTATGTGAAAAGTAATTTTGAAGCTTTTTGAAATAATGTTTAATTTTTAGTTGAGGACAATAATTTTTTTTGTTTGTTAAAGGAATAATCAAAAGTTTTTACAGTGCAAAATATAACTATTCAACTATAATGAAAAATTTTCAAACATGGATGTCATTCATTCAAGATTTATATTTAAAGATTTACTCCTTATGCTTTCTAACAATAGCTTTCTAGTTTATGGAGACATTGTATGGCACTTATGCTGTAGCTTTCCGTGTTTTGTAAAAAAACAACAACTCTTTTAAGTCAAATTTAAAATCTCCATTGAACCAAATACACATAAAGTAAAAGATGCAAACAAAACATAAAAATGTAAACAGATATATAACAATTGGCTTGAAGTATTAGTCTATTTTAACCTTTTCAAATTAGTCACCTTTTACTGATAAAGTTTGGGAAAGTTGGTAGATAGTTGAGTCTTTAAGCATGTTGACATGTTCGAATCTTTACTGTGTACATCGAGAATATTTTATTGTTAGATGCAAAACCTACTTTGGTGATCTCTATTTCTCGAAGAGATTAATCTTCGGCTATCGGTTGGAAATACCTTTAGTGCACAAAAAAAAAATAGTCACCATTTATAAATAATTTTGTATGTTTTCCCGGCCAATCAATGCATAAGAGCTATGGTTAAATAATTTAGATTTTGTATTGTAAATATGATTTATATTGATTATAGAAAAGCAGAAGCAACAAAAAGTGATTTCTCACAAAATCTAGATTTGTATCATAATCAATTCTAACTCAAGATTTCGAAACATAATTTTTTAGTAAAAATAATTCTAATTCAAGGCAAATCATGATTTTGGTAGTGCATAAGCTAAACCAAACATGCAAAGTCCACAAATAAAGTGCAGTATGAAATAAAATAAAGTTATTATAGTTAACGTTGGATATTTTATCATACATATAAATACTAAATAAGTTGAAGGGTAGTGTGAAAACATACACTAAGTCGTAATTTGTTAATTGTACAATTTTGATTCTTAGTGACCGTCGGTGAATATAAGCCTTTATATAGGCATTCGTAAGGACCTAGGTGCATGAATAAAACTGTTTTTAACTAACTTCTAGTTACATAGAATGATACTTATAAGTGTCATAAATATAATTCAAAAACTGAACACTCTTAGAACTTGTTTGGTTTAAATTTTAGTAGAATGAGAAATGAAAAATACATAAGTCAAAGTAAAAATTAATGATTGAGATTATTGATGCACAAAAATCGAGACAATTCAATGAAAATAAATAATTTTAACTTTAATCATAAGTAATTTTGAACAAATCAAAATTCAAAACAAAGATGCACTTAATAGTTGACAGTGAAAAAAGTGGTGGTGATGGTGAGAAAGCGAAGGATAGAGGATGATTTTCTAGAAGTTTGAAGGGTGGTGGTGAGAAAAGAAACAAGGGGGGGTGCAAACTGCAAATAGTTAATTAACTCAACAGGTTGGAGTTGGGCTGAGTGTATTGAAATGTGTAAATGGAATGGAAGCTTATCTTTTTCTTTTGTTTTCGATAGAAGAAAGGAATTATCTTCAACTCAACAAGTGCTTGCAAATTGCAATGGTGGTTGGGCAAGCTTCTCTTCCTTCAAACTTATTCCTGAAACGTTCTTGTTGCACTGTTCACCTCTCTTTCTCGTTCACTCCCTCAGCCTCCGCCTCCGCCTCCGCCAATCATCAGCACACAACCACCACCACCACTATCGATGACCATGACAATGATTCTTCTCCCGCGAAAGTATCCTCCAGTTTCGGAAGACTGAAGGTCCAGAAAGTGAAAGCCCTCATCCACCGAACCAAGGAGCAACGACGCCCAGTCAATGATGATATTGATTACCAGCGTTTCTCACATCGTAAACCCATTGAACGTGACGAAGACGATGATGTTTATGCTTCTCCTTCTCCCTCTCGGTCTCGTTCAAGTTTAAGAGGAGGAGGATGGGGTGATACGATTCCTAGATCTCGACCAGAAAAGGAACAGAGAAACGACACCAACTTCTTCAGTCTCAAGTCCTTTCAAGACATAGGCTGCGCTGAGTTTATGATCCAATCCCTTCATAAACTCTCTTTCACGCGTCCTTCACATGTTCAGGCCATGTCATTTCCCCCTGTTATTGCTCAAAAGACTTGTATCATCGCTGACCAGAGTGGTTCCGGTAAGACTTTAGCTTATCTTGCCCCCATAGTTCAGCGTCTAAGACAAGAAGAGCTTCAAGGAATCTCTAAGTACTCTTCACAAGCTCCTCGCCTCCTTATACTCGCTCCCACTGCTGAGTTAGCTTCTCAGGTCAATTCTCTCATAATTCTTCTTTCATTTTCCAATCCAATTTAACCAACTTCTTACCACATTTATGGTTTCCTTCCAGGTCTTACATAACTGTCGCTCCTTGTCAAAATCCGGTGTTCCCTTCAAATCTATGCTTGTTACTGGTGGCTTTCCACACAGGACTCAACTGGAAAATTTACAGCAGGGCGTTGATGTCTTGATAGCTACACCAGGCCGCTTTTTGTTCCTCATAAAAGAAGGCTTCTTGCAGTTAACAAATCTCAGATGGTAAACCTTACTCTCTTTCCTATCTAGTTACTCGTTACCCTTACAAATTTACTTTACACATTGATCTTCTGTTAAATCATGTTTTTCATTAAACGGGGACTCATTAGATGCAACTAATTTCCATTAGTATCCAATAAACTTTTTCTCACTATGCACAACACTTAAGTACAGGCCACTATAACTTGTAGTAAATTGTTCGTTGGAATTGTTTAGTCTAGTCGCTTGACTCATCATATGCAAATCTTTTACTCACATATTATGTATGACATGGAGTGTGGAGACAAGGACATATTTTTAAATTATCATTTAGCATGTGCTACAAAGTAGGTAATCGGGATTAAGCAACAGCAAAATTAATTTATTTTGCTGATTGATCTGCTGTTGTTATAGCATCAAGTATCCAAGATGTGCAAATTGATGTTGAAACTGCTCTGTATTCATATCAGTAATAAATGTTAGCCACCGTGGATATATGCCCATTGGGATATCTGGATTTTAGTTTCTATTTTGATATTATAGTACTTCCCTGTTAAATGTATAAAAATGTACTACATAAGTCCATCAGGATATGTGTATCCATCAACGCCAATTGTAAAATTTATCTTAACAAGAACAATTTTCGCAGTGCTGTGTTGGATGAGGTAGATATACTCTTTGGTGATGAGGATTTCGAAGTGGCTCTTCAACACTTGATTAATTCTTCACCGGTTGACACACAATATTTATTTGTGACTGCTACTTTACCAAAAGATGTTTACGGCAAACTGGTTGAAGTTTTTCCTGATTGTGAAATGATCATGGGACCTGGTATGCACCGAATAAGTTCTCGCCTTGAAGAGGTTGGGTTTCAATTGTAAATCTCTTTTCCTTCTATTTTATTTTTTTATTCTTTTGGACAGAAGATGGCATGACTGTAAAAGAAAACATTTTTCCTGAATTTCACTAGAGAAACATAATTCCTTTTGTCTCCCACTTGACATTTAAAATTTTAAATTGAATGGTAATTTATCCTCTAGCTTTATTATATACTTTCTTCTCACACATGACGATACAGCTTGTAACAATTACACAACCGGTATTGCTGTCACGTATATTATTCTCAGAGTGCTAGATATTTTGGTATGTAGATGCCTTGCCGGATATGATGGCCTGCATAGACTAAAGACCTCTCAAATTAATATTTGCATACCTGATTTCTGCACCATTGTTTTGGGTCATCAGTTTCTGTTTACGTAGGTGTCATGATTATTTTCTCATATGTTCAGGTTATAGTAGATTGCAGTGGAGAAGATGGACAAGAAAAAACTCCTGACACAGCGTTTTTGAACAAGAAAACTGCTCTTCTGCAGCTTGTGGAGGAAAGTCCTGTCCCAAGAACCATTGTGTTCTGTAACAAAGTATTTTGCATTCATAACTTTTGGGACTTATCTTTTATTAATTTGATTCTCGTCGCACTATTTGTTCTTTTTTTGTTGTGGTACTATAATTTTTCCAATATAAATTGCAGATTGAGACATGTAGAAAAGTTGAGAATTCATTAAAGCGTTTTGATAGAAAAGGAGCTCGCATACAAGTTCTACCTTTCCATGCTGCCATGACACAAGAATCACGGCTTGCTAGCATGGAAGAGTTTAGACGTTCTCCATCAAAAGAAGTCTGCCAGTTTATGGTCTGCACTGACAGGTATATTTATCTGTGTGATTCGCTAGTTTTGGCTGTTCAGAACAGAATCTTCTCTTAATCTGTGTGTTACAAATAAATGATTATGGTAACTTGTGACAGAGCATCAAGGGGAATTGACTTTTCGCGAGTGGACCATGTTGTACTTTTTGATTACCCACGTGATCCAAGTGAATATGTACGCCGTGTTGGAAGAACAGCAAGAGGTGCTAGGGGAGTGGGGAAGGCATTTATCTTTGTGGTAGGAAAGCAAGTATCACTTGCACGCAAAATAATGGAAAGAAATCAAAAGGGTCACCCACTACACGATGTGCCTTCGGCTTAACTTAAGAGCTCATGAATTAGAAAGTTGAGTGCGGTGCTTGGAGTGGAGAGGGTACTCTCAATTCTCAAATGCTGGAAACTGGACACTGCATTGAAGATGAGTGAAGCTTACATATGACATAAACATGGAAAGGAGCTGCAGCAGCTGCTTAATGACCACTTTTCTCACCACCACCATATTCAAAGCAAGTTGTAGATCCTTTCTTTGACAGTATGTATCAGCTTCGGCTCATGGTAACACACGCAGAATGGTGCTTTGAAACACGTCTTAGCAAAAGCAAGGACTACAATATTTATTTACATCTTATCTTTAAAGTTTAAAATGGAAGATTGGCTTCTATCTATGCTGGTTATTTGTTGGTGCATTTAGTATGCAAATCCACAAATTAAGCTTATCAATGCTTCACTCATTCTTTATTAGTTTATCAAGTCATGATTACGTCTACGGAATGCTGTTAGCAAATGCATTCATTCATCACTCCTGTTCTGTTCGGATGAACAATTTGAAAAGAGATGGTTCAACAATGAATGTGTTCGATCATTGTACGAAGATTGCAAAAAATGGGTGCCCAAATACCTGCGGGATGTTTCTTTGGCTGCAGCTGGATTGTCAACAACTGTAAGGTCTGAACTCTGAAAGTACAACTTCTTTTGACAAGAATATTTTCTTGAATCTACCTTTACCCCATGTTTGGTTTTAGGCAAGAGGGGAGGAGAAAAAAATTTGAGACGAGAGAAAATAGAAAACGAAGAAAAAAGGTTAAATGGTTTCTCTCTATGAATAAACTTTTCTTTCTATTTTCTTTTTTCAGTTTTTCTTAAATAAAATTATTTTGTTTTTCGTTATTTTTCCCCTTATTTTTCTTCTACAATTTCAAACAAAGCACAAGAAATTTAAGTAAATACGCCGTAATATTTTAATCATTTTCCATTCCATCTTTTTTTCAAAAATAGAGTGAAAACTTTATTTCACTGTCATAATATATCCAAACAATATAATGGGTAATTTTTTTCATTCTATTTTAATTTATTCTATTCTATTATATTTCATTCTACTCCGTTAACGGTTAAGTGTGGATTATCTAACCATAACTTAAGGGGATGTTAGGTATAAGAGTGAATTTTAGTTACTTTCTTGGATAAGTATTTTTTAGGTGGGAATGAAAAAATATTCCTAAGAAAGTATAGGGACATGCATGTGTAGTTAGGGGGTTCGATTCCTGGTTGTACTATTTTTATATAAAAAAAAAAGAGAATTATTTAAATATATGCTCTAAGAGTTTAGAGGCGAAGTTTGGCTGCGTTACGCCATACATTTTTTGTTAGCGTCACATTATAAATGATTTCTAGAATTAAAAAAATAAAGAAAAACTTGCTTGAGTTATAGAATTCACTTTATATTTTAATCTGCACTAAAAGTAAAATAAGACATATGGTCATGTTATGTTTTAGGGTTAATAAACACCGTACATATCTCATTCCATTCTATTCTACTTTGTTTTGTTCTGTTCATTTATCAAACGCTATCATAATTCATAAGTTAGTGAGACAAAATTATTAACACAACAAATATGCAATTCTTAAACATAACATTAAATTTTTTACAAAAACATTATATAATTATATCATAATTTTTTAATATTATTATTAATATTATTATTCTTTAAAAGGACTGACGTAACTATTAGGTAGCATTTGGTAACAGTACAGAATGAAACGGGAAGGTACAGAACAAAATCGTGTACTGTGTTTGGTGAACATAGAACAAAACAGAGCCATATATATTTTTTTAAAATTTTACTTTACTTGACTGAAAGTATAAAATTAAAAGAAAAACAAAAAAGTATATTTTTTAAAATTTCTTTCTTTAAAAAGTATGAGTATAACTAAATAATAATTTTAAAATATATTAATTTTTTATTAATATTTTATGAAAATAATAAATTATTAAATACAAACTTCTAAATATATTTTTTAATAAATACAATTATTAAATATATTTTTAAAATAATTATTAAACATAAATTATGTTGAATATATTTTTATTATGTAAGTTTTTTTTTTAAAAAAATTTTTTGGAAAAAATAATATAAGGTTTAAGAAATTTAAATATATAATATTTTGTTAATAAAAAATGACTTTAAGAAAATAATGATAATTCTTCTGTTCTTTTTCGTTTCACTTTTTTCGGTGAAATCAATGTGTCCCGTTCATGGGCTTCAATGCCCGGTACGCTGTTATGTTTAAACATGTCTACCAAACACTACCTTAGGCTTGAAAAGCTTTTTGAAGAGCCTGAAGTTAGACTTATTCAATTAATTAAGCTTTTAAAATAGTCTTAGGCACCGTTTGACCCGGCTTATTTTGAGCCTATCTTTTACTTATAAATAAAAGTCGGACCAAACAGAAATATTAATAAGCTCTTAAAATTTTAAGTTACTTTTTTTAAGAGGAAAAAAGAGCTTTAAAATAAGTCATACAAATGAGCTTTTACTTATTTTTCGACCTCTTATTTTCATTAAACATCTACCATCCACCATAATTAAAAATACAATGTAACTAAACCCTAAATATTGTGATAACTAAGAAATGAGGGTGGATGAGATTAGCACCATCCCTATTGGGAGTGACACCATCCTTTTTAATATATAAATTTATGATTCTTACATATAAAACGAATGGTGCCACTCCCAATAGAGATGGTGCTAATCTCATCCTTCGAAATGAGTGAGGATGGTGACAAACATAATTGCATAGGTGCCAATTATTACGGGATTACGGATAGTGGTACACAGACTGACCCGTAAATTCTTAAGTTATACCGATATGAGCCAACAAAATTAATGTCCAATTAATTAAATTGCGGGTCTCACAGGCTAAAATTGTTTATTCTCTGACAAACAAACTAAATCCGCAGACCTACGAGTTAAATTAAATAATTATATTATTATTATTATAATTAAATTTAAAATAAATTTCAATTTATATAGTTATTTTATAATGATTTTTATTTGTACTTAAAAAATTAAAATATTTTGACTAACTACTACTTGTAAAAAATACATTTTAAATATATATTTTTTTAAAAAAATCAGTAACACTTTTTTTTTAAAAAAAAAAAAACTTGATAGATGTTAGTGGACTTGAGGAATGAACACAGGCCCAGAATATATAAATGACCGGGAGGGGAGGAGAGCGAAGCGAGGTTTGTGTAATTGTCTTCTTCAAAGTACCCACTCCCGCCAACACCTTTAACTCTTCTTTCTCTTCTCCTCTTCTCTTCCTCTGCTCTTCCGGCGAAGATTCCAGAATCATGACTGCTGTTAACATCACCAACGTCACCGTCCTCGACAATCCCGCTTCCTTTCTTACTCCCTTTCAGTTCGAGATTTCCTACGAGTGTTTGACTGCTCTCAAAGATGGTATGTATTTCTTCTTTCTTAGGGTTTCCTCTTTTCCCCCCTTTCTTCTTTTACGTCCTTGCACCCTGAATTGATTCCTATGTTTTACTTCTATTTTCTCCTAACTAAATACCTTGACTCTATATCTTTCCTTAACGCATAGATTTACCTTAACATTTATTGATTACATACGACGAACTAGTTCGGAATGCTTCACTCGCAATGTCAAAGTTCAAATCCATCCTCGGCCTCACTCTAAAATCCTATTTTAGATAGGATAAGGTTTTTTGTTTTCAATTCATGTCTGCAGATCTCCTTACTTTTATAGGGATATCTGACTAGACAAACCGATCAGCCCAAACTTGCCATGCATTGTCAAACCCTTCCCTCTATCTCCTCCCATGGTTCACATGGGGCAACATAAGGATTAAGGATCAACAAAAGGGAGGATTTTTTTGTCCTCTTAACCAAGCTAAACCTAAGCCTTTTGCCGTTACTACAGGCTTCGGCTGTAATCTAACAAGCAATTTTTTTGTTCACACTAGAAGGGTGGTTCAATACTGAATGGGCGTACTTGTCAGCTCACATCAAAGATGATAAAGTAGCTGCAGTTCATTCTTTTATTTCTGAGAGTGAAGAAAAAAAATATAACCCTTAAAAGTTTGACTTGGTTAACAATCTTTTGTAACATCATTCTTCTCCTCCCAAGATGATAAGAATGCACATGAAAAATTATATTTCATTGGTTTTCAGGAAACAGACCTAATCTAAATTATTGTGTGAAAGTTTGGTCTAGGTCAAAGCCTATTTTTTCTATCAGCTTCACTTTATTATAATTTTGCTGTCAAATTCATTTTGCTTCTTTGGTCTACTTTACGTTGTTTGGTTGTGACAATGCATGCTGTCATGCCTGTATAGATTTGGAATGGAAGCTCATTTATGTTGGATCTGCTGAAGATGAGACATACGACCAATTGTTAGAGAGTGTCCTTGTTGGTCCTGTCAATGTTGGAAACTATCGCTTTGTTTTGCAGGTAAGTTATATGAATACAAATATTGAGTTCTGCATTATAACTTGGAATTTCCTACAGGCTAAAAGATATAAAATACTATTTTTGTATCAGGCAGATCCGCCGGACCCATCAAAGATTCGTGAAGAAGATATAATTGGTGTCACGGTGCTTCTGTTGACCTGTTCTTATCTGGGTCAGGAGTTTATTCGTGTTGGCTATTATGTGAACAATGATTATGATGATGAGCAGCTGAGAGAGGAACCTCCACCCAAGGTTTTAGTTGACAGGGTTCAAAGGAACATTTTATCTGATAAGCCAAGGGTCACAAAGTTCCCCATCAATTTCCACCCTGAGAACAATGAAAACGAAGAGCAACCCCCTCCATCCGAGCACCCATCCGAAACAGGAGAAGATCCACTTGCTGTAATTGATCGTGATCCCCCAGATGAGAGGGATTCTTAGCATTTTGTAGGTAAACAAACCTTTCAATTCCTAAATCTCCAACTTTACATTCACTGTATGGATTGAGATGCCATTTTTGTGAATCTCTTAGCGATGATATGAAAGAGATTTATGAGTTCTTTTGGAAGTGGAGACTTTTGAAACACTAGGTTCAAAATGCTTGTAACGTGTGAAAACCAGTTTCTGTCCATGAAGCATTCCAATGCAAACCCAATTTCACTGTTCGTTTCACTGATAAAAAAATCATAATGTTTGTGATTTGTTATAGCAAAGAGGCTTCAGGGTAAATTTGAGAATTTTTTTCTCCCAGTTCATCTATGGAATTTTGCTTCATGATTGATACAATGAAAATGACTAAACAAGATTTTTGCTTAATAATATTTCTGAAATTTGGTTTTTGATCAAGCTCAATAATGTCATGTGATTCATGTAGTCAATCTCATCTAGTGGGATAAGAACTGTTGATAGATAGTACACATACAATGACTAGAGCTGGCAATAAAATGAGTGTTTCAGCTGATAGGTGAACAACTCAGTGAGCTGAAAATTTTGGTTGGTATATTAAGCAAGCTGAATTTGAGCTGTCATTTACTTGACTCATTAGCTTAATGTGTGTTAGAATTTGTTTTTTTATTTTTGATCAATTATGTAAATTCTGAAGACGGAATTGAATGAGGTACCATGCTTGCAAAAATTGAGACTACTCAGTAGTAGTGACTAGTGAGAAGATATTCTTTTAAGGTAATCGAAAGAGAACAGAACTAGCAAGTAGTATGGGACAGTTCCACGAGTTTTTTTTTTTTTTTTCAGGTTAAATTTAAAAAATATAAATTGTGAGATATTTTTAAAAATATATTTTATTTATATTATGACAGAAAGGTTAAAATATGTAGTCCCAGTCATGTAGCTGCATGGGACATGTGTGTGGGTACGAGGTTTGATCTTCTGTTCTACTTCTTACGGGTTCTTTATTCTTCTTCATTACAACCTACATGAGTGGTTGACGACTTGACGTGGTTTTTAATTGAAGTTTCAGCACTATAACATGCATTGTTATCTTGGTAAGCCATGTAATAAAAATGAGTGTCAAAAGTTGATGGATATGTTTGGTTGACACTCTAAAGAATTGCATTTAACAGTTGTCCTTACAACATAGTATTTCAAATCGAATTTTACTGTTGATATTAATTCAATCACACGGGTAAAATTATAATTTTCTATTTTCAATATTTCATAATCTATCTAATATATATGTTGATATACTTGAGTATTCATGAATATTCTTAAAACTTGTTGAATATTTTAATAATGGATGTTTGCGTGGGTATGAAGTGAGTACGAGACAAACTTTTTTTGCTATTACAGTGTTTATAGCCAAATTCATGAGCTGGTTGGTACAAGAATTCATCCGAGAAAACCAAGTGCAACTGATTGCTGGACACGTACATACATACATACTTGGATTTAGATTCTTGCATGTTAGCTTAGATTTTAAAATTAAATAATATTCTCATCATTTTCAAGTTTTATATTTATACTTCTATTGGTTAATAATTATTAACTTTGTTTAAATCGATCTCATCTACTTTGTAACAAAGACAAAGAGAGAGATAAGCATAATATAACATAACAGTGTCACATTAAAAGCAATGTTTTTAAAACCGGAGGAAGAAAAACTAGAGTAGCTTTTTTTGTTTTTTTTTTCATTTTACAAAAACTTAAAACAGAAAACTCAACTCAATAGATTATAATGTTCAAAGCATTGAAATGATACCATATTACCATTAACTTTTTTAATTATTAATTATTATAAGTAAAAATGATATATTGAATAGGACCCTGGATTTCATTTACTTTTTTTTTTTCTCTCTCTCTTTGTAGTTTGATGCGAGGTAATTTATTCATGGGCTGAGTTTCTTGGGCCAAGTTAATAGACGTTATGCTGTATATGTGCGTGACAGCTTATTTGCAAGTCAACATAATAATAATAATATAATATTAATAAACAGACATAAGCATAACCCTTGCACATGGACACATACAGTGAATATTGAAGTAGAGAGAGAACAGGCTCAACAACAGGGAAGGAAGATGTATGCTGCGGCGGACATGATGGCCGCGATTCGTGAGGAAGAAGACCCTAGAGAGGTTCTGTAATGGAGATTTAGTTTTTATTCTTTTTTTGTATTTCATGGATTTTGGTTCAAACCGTTTAGACCCGTTCGCCTGCCGGTTAATCCGGTTCAGCACCGGTCCCCTGACTATCCGGTGACCTTGACGGTTCCCGGTTTAAATCTAGATACTAGTTTAATTTCTTCCATGCCATCTATTGAATATGAGTGTTTTAAGTATTTTTTTGAATAAAATTGAACGACTATTATTATATTTTTAAGCGACAAATCCAACCGTTTATGAAGGATGTGGAAAGGCAAGCCTAGTGAATAACGATGAACGCGTTTTATTGCATTGAAATAATCGCAGCAGAACAGTCAGTGTTTGGAAGCTCTGAGGACTTTAGTGGAGAAGAGAAGAAAAGATCACATCACATCACAGAAGCTAGCAATGTTATGTTGGCTTATTATAAACATGAAGCAATCTGTTTCGGATCCAAGAAGACTAGTCACATGATTTCACCATCTTCGTTCCTCAAAGATTGCGCGTATTAGCTGCGGCAGAATCTGCTGCAGGTGCAGTCATATTATAATCGCACTAGTAGTATGAATAATGAAGTCATTCATAGTTCCTTTTGCTCCTCCTCCTCTATTAGTAATACTACTAATAGTCCATACTACAAAGGTCTGACGGATCAATCCCTTGCTATCTTGGAGGAGGAACAAGAGATTATTATTAATGCTACTTTCTGCACTTCTTCTTCTTCTTCTGCTGCTGCTAATTTATGTACTAGTCCTTACTATAAAGGCCTTACGGATTATTCCCTTGTTATTGGTTCATGGAATCCTTACCCTTACCCTGCTACTACTTCTACTTCGTCTACTTCTAGTCCCTACTACAGAGGTCTCATTGATTACTCCCTTGCTCTTCATCAACCTCCTCCTTCCCTTCCCCCCAAGATCAAGTTTAAGCCACCTCACTACTCAACTTTGAAGGACTTGATGCTTCATCATGAGGAGTCATCAGCAGAGGCAACTACTGTTTTAGAGGATCAGAAGCCCTTGAGGGAGAGAGTATCAGAACCAAGTAATAGTAGTAATGATGTTGATGTTGTTGTTGACAACAACATATCAGAAGCAGAAGCAGAAGCAGAGAAAGAGTATGTGTGGGCAAAGAAACACCAGCCAGTGAGGTTGGAAGACTTCATCTGCAACAGAGATAAAGCACTTGAGCTAAAAGCATTGGTAAAACAAGGGTGTGGGTGCAGTACTCATTTTATATTTGAAGGACCACCAAGTTCCGGAAAGAGATCCATGATAAGGGCTATGCTTCGTGAAGTTTTTGGGTCTGATGGAGGAGTAGAAGTGGTACAAGAATATAAAGAGTTGAAGCTCAAGGGAGAAATAATGATACATAACATGATCAAAGTGCCCATAAAGAAATCTCTGCATCATGTTGAAGTGAATGTATCAGAGACAAAGGGATATGAAAAGCATGTTATACTTGATTTATTTATGGAAACATACGGAAACATCATAAATAAGGCACTGCCTTGTAGCCCTGAAAACTGTCAAGCCATAGTACTGTATGAGGCAGACAAGTTATCGGTAGAAACTCTCTTGTATATAAAATGGGTGCTTGACAAGTATAAAGGCTGTAATAAGGTCTTCTTTTGTTGCTCCGATCAATCCAAACTCCAACCTCTCAAGCCTCTCTGCACCACCCTCCGCCTTGCACCACCTTCCGCCCCTCAGATTGTCAACATTTTGGAACATATTGCAAAACAAGAAGGAATAACATTATCAACCACTCACTTACTCAACAAGATAACTTTTACCTCCAAAAACAATCTTCGCCAAGCCATTCGTTCCTTCGAGGCAACTTGCCGAAACAAGTATATATATATTACTAACTTAATACCCTTATCTACTACCTACTTGATTGCCATTATTATTTATTTGCATGCATGCAGGGATGCCCTCCAAGACCACGATGTCATTTTAACTGGATGGGAACATGATATCTTCAATATTGCTAAAAATATAATCGCAGAGCAAAGTCCAAGACAGTAAGTTACTGGTGTGGCTTTTCTTTTTCTTTTTTGGTAAAATATAGTTACTGGTGTTTGAGAACTTGATAGGTTAAAGTGGGCTTTTGATGTCTTGTGTGTGTTTAACTTTTTTAATAAACTAGTAATCATGCTCATAATTTCACAAATATTAATAATTTTAATCCCCTAGTAGTTTTTTTTTTTTTTTGGTCACAATTTGATTATTATCGTTATTTTCAAAAATTAAGTTGGTTGAATATTATGGAAGGATCGGAACAAGTAGATAGAATATACTGAAAACAAATGAATACTAAATTTGATTATTTTATTATTTAATGATAAACTTACGTACTACTACTACTTGACAACATTTTACCTTGGTAATATAGGTTGTACGTCATTCGTAGGAAGCTGCAGAGCCTTATGATTCATGATGTTCCTCCTGACTTTATTTACAAGGTGACAAATAAATTAGTTTAATTATTTATTTTTTATATACATACTCGTAACTTTAACTCTAAAGATAGTTGTTAGTATTTAATTAGATGTATTAATTCCAATTTAATTAAGACATTACTATTACTATATATATATATAATTTGGTGTCCATGCAGTCTTTGGTATCAGAATTAACGACTCTAGTTGATGAGTCACTACGGTCAGGGGTTGCCACACTCGACAGGGACTACAACGTACGTAATTATATATAATTAAAAACTCTTACTTCTTTTTATTTCTAGTTTAATAATTAATTAATAATTTATTGTGTTTTCATAAGTTTATTTTAATTGAACCCTTAATTAATTTTGGTTTGGTTGAATTTCAGAAAGGTAGTGAAATCAAATTTGAAACTAAGCAAATGGGTCATGCTACTCTAAACATTAACAAGCAATCAGAATCGGAAGAGAGAAACAACGAATCAACAAAAAAGAATGACTTCACTTACTTGAAAGTTGAAGGTATAATATATATAATATAATCCACTACAAAATATAAATATTTATGTATAATTACTATACTATAGACTGTAATAACAAATTAAAAAATAAGTTTGTAACGCAATCATTGCACTAGAAGTAAATAGATACTAATAATTTACCAAAAAGAAAAATAGATACTAATAATCCAGTACAAACTTTTTTTTGCTATTACAGAGTTTATAGCCAAATTCATGAGCTGGTACAAGAATTCATCCGAGAAAACCAAGTGCAACTGATTGCTGGACACATACATACATACATACTTGGATTTAGATTCTTGCATGTTAGCTTAGATTTTAAAATTAAATAATATTCCCATCATTTTCAAGTTTTGTATTTATCCTTCTATTGGTTAATAATTATAAACTTTGTTTAAATCTCACCTACTTTGTAACAAAGACAAAGAGAGAGATAAGCATAATATAACATAACAGTGCCATATTAAAAGCAAGGTTTAAATCTAGATACTAGTTTAATTTCTTCCATGCCATCTATTCAATATGAGTCTTTAAGTATTTTTGTCAATAAAATTCAACGACATATTATATTTATAAGAGACAAATCCAACAGTTCAGAATAAATGATATGACATTTGAAGTGATATATTTTTTTTAATGTCAAGTTAAAGGTTATAAACTTATATTTTTTTAATTTGTGTTTATGAGTATATAATATGAAAATAAAAATTAAAATATTTTTATTGTAATTTTGCATTCAACATTAATAAATACCTTAAATTATTATATAAAAAGTAAATATTAAATGTTATTTTTAATTTTAAAATAATTTTTTGTAATAAAATTATTTTTTTATTGTATGTCTATAAACACTCGTTAATAAATCTGATAATCTATTTAGTACATGAAGTAAAATAAACAACAACAAATAAAAATTAGAATTCTCTACTAAAAATAGTCTCTAGTTTATCGGCTAGAAGTTGCAATTGAAGACACTAGACAAATATACATCAATTCAGAAAGATAATAAGGTATTCCTAAATAAATGTTCTTTGCATAGTCAAAATTGCGCTTTGATATCCACCAAAATAATTCTCAAATAAATCTATTTATGTACGAATATACAATTTTTTTAATGTTGTGTATAGTAAATACAACTTGCTTTGAAACAATGGTCAAATGTAATGTTTGGGCTTATGTTTAGATACTCATTTTTGGGTAGTTGATATTTACGCCACATCAATTAGGTGTGGTGCCACCATATTTTTTTTTTTTGGAAAAATACTACCATAACACCCATGTCTCTTAAAGATAAGAGAGTAGTTTTGGAATTCTTCGGATAATGTAATTCAAAACTTTTAAGAAGGTTTGATCCAAAACATTTTTGTCTTATTTAAAATTGTACGAAATCTCATCTAAGATTGACAACCGAATTAGAATCCACTATTTAAAATGAGTTTTGGTGACAGAATAGATAAATAATACTCCCTTTAATCTTATTTATAAGACTATTTTTAGATAATGATAGTAGTCCTTTTTATAAGGTTCTTTATCAAATTTATAGATATTAATTATATTTTTTCATGTTTGTTCTTCATAATGAGTCAACTTTTTTTAATTTTAAGATTTGAATTACTAGAAGAATTAATATCTTTTACTACTTCCTAATACATTAAATATGAGTAAACATGAAAGAGTATATATTTTTTTAAAATCTCAATACATTAACTAACCTAATTACATGTTTTTTTAATAACCACGATTGTCATGTTGGATCCTTATAAAAAGGACCGAAGGGAATATAAGGAATGAGTGTATAATTCAAACTTTAAGAAATTTTCCAGGTAAAGAAAATCTTACTTGAATGGTCAAAATTCAAGCAATAAATATACATGATTTTTTTAACAAGAACGTGAGTGCGTTTATTATTGGGTTTTGCTAACAAGTGCCCTAAGGACACTTGTTAAAGGGTACTTGTTAAGATTATTTACTATAAAAAATTAATCACATGTACATTTTTTCGTCTCTCAAAAATATAAAAAATTACACTTTTCAAAAATATTTTTTCACATTTGACTCCTTAAAAAGTATTCTTAGGACACTTGTTAGCATTTTCCTTTATTATTTAAATCTTGACCATTTAAAGAAGATTCAACTGTCATGATTAATATTCTCATTTCTTATGATAAACAAGTATTCTCATGTGATCCTATCTTTTCAGACAATATTAATAGTCTTTTTTATAAGACCCTCGATCAAAATTTATAAATATTAATTATTATTTTTAATGCTTGCCCGTATAATGAGTCAGCTTTCGATGTGATACTAATTTGAACATCCCTTCCTATTCCTTCCCTAATTTCTCAGTTCTGCACTCAACCACTTTGTTTACTCCCTTCCCCCAAAACTCGCCAAACTCTGTATCTCTCCCAAAGCCCAGATTTTTCAACCGACCACCTAGCTCCTCTGTTTAAAGAAGGTTGGTCCTTTTGTTTTTTTGTTTCAGCATTTCTTCCCAAATCACCGTCTAATCTGCTCTGATATCTACTATTTTCCAAACAAGAAAAATTATGCTCCTCAATTTTCCTTCTGTGACCTAACAAAGGCACGCTTCTTTACATTTTGAAATTTTGCAACAAGAAAATTTGTTCAAAAAGAGAGCATCATCTCTGGAGCAAAAGTACTGAACGAAGCTTTGCTCGCTCCCTGTCCCACCATCTTCATCTTCTCACTAATTTCCCTTTATGCGAGCTGAGTCAGAGGTACGACACTTAAACAATTTCATTTCCTTCTTCGTCATCCTCTGTTTTTGGATGAGATTGAACCCTATTGCTTATTAAGAGACATAAAAGTGTAAACTCTTGCATTTCCTCTTCTTCTTCTTCTTCTTCTTCTTCTATTTACTTTCCTTTTCCTTTTATCTCACTTCATCTTTGATATTCTCACATATTGAACCCTGTTACTGTATTTAAGCCATACTGAGGAACATTTAACAAATGATAGGAACTTTTTTTAATTTTGATGTTGTCTATCTATTTTCTTTCGCTGTGTATGTATGAAGTTGTTGTTGATCTCACCCTGCATTTTGGCCGGAAATGATGGGAAGGGCCAAAGGAAAGGGCAAGGAGGTTGTCAGTGAAGCTTTCCTCAGTAAGCGCAAGAATGGTTTTCACGACGACAAGGTAGTGGTGACCGCAAGAGGAAGAAGAACCGAGTAATCCTTCAATTCTTGGAAGATGCCGCTGACTTTGGTGTCTGTTTCAATTTCTTCTTCTAGGCACTTTTACACTGTTTCTTTGCTATATGATTCAAAAACGCCTGAGCTTCTTCTAACTTAATGGCTTTCAATATCATTTTTTCTTGCAAGAAGCAGTCAAACTTCTAAAAGTTTAGGGCTCTCTTGCACCCTCTTCCTTTATTATGATTTCTAAATTTCTAACTTATGTTTTGCTACTCTTTCATTGTTGCAGGATGTGATATTCTAATTTTCTTTATAATTTACTTTGTTCACCTTCTAAAAGTATGGTAACTTCCTACACAATTGTTCACATCAAGTTCCTTTATAATTTACTTTGTTCTCAATGTATAGTCTTTGTGACATTGTGGTTCGGTTATTTATATTGTAGCTTACACTTGCCTATTCAAAGGATAATACCATATCAAACAAGTCAGTAAAAGAGTGTATGTACTGATAGTGTCCGCTTGCAATTTTGACTGATGTTACAGAATATGCTGATTTTCTAAAGTTTAAAGTATATGGATTAGCAAGGGTTTTGATACTATGCTACCATAGAGACTAAATACTTTGTATTTTTGTAGCAATGCAACTTAGAGATTAGATGCTATTAGGAACTTTATTTTTTACCCTTTCAATAATTTGAATTTGACAATATGTTAGCTTTTTCCAGATTATATGTTTTGATATATCAACCAATTCTTTACTTTTGATATATAATAATGTAGTACTTGATTCAAATGCAAGAGTATAAACTTTGAAGGTCGCAAATTTGCTTTGCGTGTTGATTTTCTTCTTTTCTTCGTCCAGGATGCACCATAATAATTTACAGTAAAGTTGACGGGATAAAGGGTATTGACATGTAATATGCTACTCAAATTGCAAATGGTTGCTGCTTTATTGGCTAGATTTAGTGTATTACTTTCCACCAATATTTTTATTATCTTGAGATATTAGGAGTTACATTGCTAGAGATTGAGAGATTATGTTCAAGCATGCGCTTAGAGAAGGAAATGCTTCAACGGACTTTGTATCCAAGGGGAGAGTGCTTCAACAAGATAGGATCCATATTTTGTATTCACCTTCGGGATGGATGGAAAATCTATTGCTACCAAATACAGTGCGGTCAATTCATTGTAGATTGTAGTGTGAAGTTTGTATATAGAGTTTTAGAAATTGCCCTAGGGAAATAGGGGTTTGAAATTTTCATTGACCATATCATAGTAACAATGGTAGCAAGAAGTGGTCTATTGCAGGGGTGGAGCTAGCCCATTTTTGTTGGGGGCCAAACATAATAGTTTAAATTAAATTTATTTATAAAACTAATATATTAAAAATAATTTATGATAATTAATACGTATATAAAACATAAAGTAGAGGTAAAAAAAATACGGATGAAAAACTTACAATTTTCATTTAAGAAAATTGAACTTGATGGTACTTTCTAGATTCAAATTTATCTATGACCAACAATTTCTTTTTTAGTATAAAGAGTTAAGCTATATGCAAGAATAACACTACTATTTCGTCAATTGTATTCCTTTTAAAAAATTTATCAATTGTTCTCATTTTTCTCATAGTTACAATAGATAAAATATTTTACTATTGAAAAATCACAATCTAATTCTAATCACTTGGTAATCACAAAGAAAATTAACATGAGAAAGATGCAATACATTACTAATATGAGCAAGTTGTTAATTAATAATAATACACAACACTTTATTAGTTCAAATAATAACATGAGACAAAAGAAAATAAAAAGGAACAAATTTTATAAGTCACAACTAAAAAATATCAAAATTGCAAAACTCAGTGTCAATAAAAAGACAAAGGCGCAATATTGTTCAAATGTTGAAACTTCAAAGCGATAAATAAATTAGAAAATTAGGAGAGCAATCAAAATTCACCAACTGACCAAGGCGTAATAACGAGTGAGGAGCGATGATTTACAAGTTCACTATGTTAGTATGTTCTAAGGTTAAAGAGCACAAAACAATATCAAGTGGTGATTTTGAGGGGTTTGGTTTTAGCATTTTGGAAATTCACGTATAGAGAGAAGACTAGAAGAGGGCAAGAGGCGGCTTATCAACATGTGAGAGACAAAGTGACAATTGTGAAATAAATAACATTTTGAGTAAGATTTAGCAATAATAATATATTATATTATATATTATATTATTATATAATAATTTTCAAATATGAAACACAACTTCAAGTTATTTTAGGCATGTTTTGATGCTATTATATATTACTCCCTCCAGTCTTTTTTATAAGCAATAAAAGGTAAGTTTTTTTTGGTCCTTAATATAAGCAACAAAGTACACTTTTTAACTTTATTAAATGCTAAAAAAATATAGACTTCCTAATATATCCTTAGTTAATTGAGTTTAGTGATTTTTCTCTTTTCACTAATTCTTCTATTCCCAATAACACTCATAAACTTCATCCTTTAATTTGCATCTGGGAAGAAAATATATCTATAAGGGCATTTTGGGAAGAAAATTTGTATTGATCATTTAAATGATTAAAAAAACATCATTTATTAAGGTTTATTGGTATGTGTAAAATATGTCTAACGTTGCTTATAAAAAGGACCGGAGGGAGTATATTATTATATAATATTTTCTAAAATATAAAACACATCTATGTTATTGTAGTATTTTTTATGATCTTTACATCTGGGAGGATTAGTTTTTATTGTGAAAAACGTTTGGTACACACCAGAAAAAATCTTTTAATGGGTGCCATTATAAAAAATTTTGGAGAAAGGAGGACATTATAAAAAATTATATATATATACTAATAAAGAAAACCTCAATAGGGCCGAGGCTCCTCTATCACAACACTAACTTTCGCCCCTGATATATCGTGGTTTCAACTTGATATACTAAAACTAAATTTTGTAATATTGTTGTAATAATATTATGCTGCACATATTGTATTTTTATTGGCCTGTTGGTTTTATGTATGTGTTTTATGCTACTGCAGTATGAGATTATATTAACTTTTTCTTTGGTGTCAATGAGAGATGGTGAACTTTTGATATATTTCATAACCCTTGCTAAAAATAGGAAAAGTAGACAGAAAAATGAATGTTTTCATATGTGAGGTGTTTTTTATTCAGCTATCTATGTCAAGAATAAAAAATTTGAAAATTTGCCTTTTATGTGTGTATTTTGAACAATTTGGAGTCGGGACTTCTTTTTACACTATTACGATTATAAAATAATGAGAAAAATTAGATTCAATTATCAATTGCTCCTATAAAAAATATGATTAGCTAATCTGTACAAGGCAACAATTATCTAGAATTATTGCAAAATTGTAATGTGCTTATTTCACATAATTGTTATTATTTCATAACTATATGAAAAATTAATTTTCATGAATGATTAAATTTTTAAAAAATATATCATGACCTCTCAACAACACCACATTCGACCCGTGCGAACGCACGGGTCACGTACTAGTATATTCAAAAAAGAATAGTCAAAATATATTTAGATTGAAAAATAAATAAAATAGAGCTGAATAAAATAAAATAATGTTACCAAAAAAAATAATATAAAAATTAATATTTAAATATTTTTAAAAATTAAAAAAATTTCCTTTTTCTTAATATTATTTTCTATTAATAACTTTAGTCTACATTAACTTTCATCCATTTTTGTCACCGGTGAATATATTCGATTATAATTACCATTGAACATCTCCTGGTTGTATTATTTTAATCATGTGTATTTAAAAAAAAATTGATTTAGCCACCTAATTTATCAAGGTAATTCAAATTCAAATTAATCTATAACTTTAGCGACGGTATATGGGCCATTAAGATTGGCACCCCAACATCTATGCATGCCACCCTATTAATCATTTTATGGACAGAAAAATACTAAAATGCCCTTAAGGCTCACCGTTCCTAATTTTGAATTTTTGGAAGGAGTCTTCAAGAAGGTATTTTGTCTTCAAATAAATATATATTTTTATTTGTTTGTGTTTTTGGGAGGGTTTTTGTGAAGGTTTTGTTTAACATGATCCCCTCATTTTGATTTTTGGGGATCATTGATGGTTTCCTTATTATCCGCCGTTAGATATATTTATTTTTCATTTAACAAATGTGATGCATATTTGTTACTTATGAAATCAGTTAACATGCTTATTTATTGTATTTGTAATTGAGTGCCTTACACATTTATTATAAATTATAGTAAATTGCAATGGTGTTATCATCTTCTACCTTTAGGCCCCTCATCATCTTCTTCCATGAACAGTAACACCGTTGCTATAACTCCATATAGCATCAACTTATTATAAATTGCTGCTGTTTTTTACTTCTAAATTCCAATGCAGAGATCTCGTTATGGCTGTGATGGCATTTACATGTCTCTCAGACCTTCTCTTGTTCTTCCCAATAACCCAAATCTCTCTCTCGTTTCTCTCACCTCTTCAACAAATTAAAGTCTCTTCTTTTCCTTCAAAACCCGCACTCTTTGACGCTGATTCCAACGAATCCCTCACCTTCACTGACCTGAAATCCTTGGTCGTTAAACTCTCCCACGGTCTTCACCGAATCGGTATCACAAAAGATGACGTCGTTTTGTTCCTCGCCCCTAACGACATCCGCTTCCCTGTTTTCTTCCTTGTCGTCGTTTCCCTCGACGTCGTCGTCTCCACCGTCAATCCTACTTACACCGCCACCGTCCCTCGGCGGCGCTGTTGTACTCCTCCGGCACGACAGGGGTCAGCAAGGGAGTGATTCTAACTCATCTAAATTTCATAGCTGCTTCGTTGATGATTGGAATGGACGATGATTTGGCGGGGGGATGCACGATGTGTTTCTTTGTGTTCTCCTTTTCCTTCGTATATTTCGAATTTACGCGTGCCATCACTGTGCTCTCTTCCTTTAACACGCTATGAACCCAGATCCCATAGAAAAAAGAACAAATTTGAAGAACAAAATCTAGATCTAGGGCTAATTGTGGTTACAATTAGCCATTGGAAGAAGATGAGCAGTACTTGCAGAGAAAGATGAACAGTGCTTGAATAATGAGAAAAATATTTTTTAATAAAAAATCCAAAAATATTTTTATTAAGGACTAAACTGAAATTTTTTTAAATGTATAAAAACTTGCTATTATAAGTAAAAAACACAGGACAATGGATGATCAAAAAGATTGGGGAGCATGTTAAAAGGACCCTTTTGTGAAGGAAATGATTGAGATCTCTCAAATTTAGAAATCTCATAATCCCTTTATATATAAGAATCATAAATCTATACATTAAAAAATATGGTGTCACTCCCAATAGAGATGATGTTAATCCCTTTCACCTTTTGTGAAATGCGTTTTTTAATTTTTTGAACAACTCTTTTTGGGGAAAAAATGAATTTTTTTGGGGTTCTTTAATGTTTGGAAGAGACTTTTCTAAAATTACTAGCACGTGACGTGTGTGTTCGTACGGGTCTTCAATTACGTGTTTGTGAGTGTGTTAATATCTTGTAATAAATATACAATAGCACAATTAAAATTACTAAAATATTTAATAAATTACTTTACAATATAATGATTAAAATAAAAGATATAATTGAGCTTAAAAACATTGCATTTAAAACATTTACCTTGACTATACCTTAATCTATAATTTTTTGTTGACACCATCTCTCTCGTGAAGAATTACTTTTTATCGACACAATCTCTCAAATGAAATATTCATCACTCCTCAACTATAGCACAAAACCTAAATATGAGAAAAAAAAAACTCCACAATTTATTATGAGACTCATGTTGAACAATAAATTAGACTTTCAAGAATATAAAAACATGATAACACACTTGCAAAGAGCAAAATAAATAAATACTACAGGTATAAAATGTATATACTAATTTGCATACTAACTTTCCAAAAATTTACATAAGTTAACGTATAAGAAAAAAATTGTTATATTAAATACACATATTTGATTGAAATTTGATCCTATATTTGTGAATCACATATAACATGCTTTAAAAATTATAAAATAGACAAATGATAAGTTCATTCTTGAACAAAACCTATTAATGTATTAAAAAAATGCTAAAATAAAACTTTAGTCATTTATCTTTTAGCAAATTCCTACTTTAGTCATTTCATTTATCTTTTATTTTTGTCAATTTGGCCTTTTATCTTCTTTTTCTATACCATATTGGTCCTTTTACACCAACATCATTGAGTGCTTTCATCAACATCTTCCTCAATGTCATTGTGGCATTTCAACTAAATCACTCAATGGTGTTAGAGAAAAATGACCAATATGATATGAAAAATAAAGATAATAGGTTAAATTGACAAAAATAAAAGATAAAGGACTAAAGTGAGAATTTATTAAAAGATAAAGGACTAAAGTTATATTTTAGCCTATTAAAAAATATATGTTATCTTATTCATAAATAATTTAACAAATTAACCCCAAGAGTTGACTTAGCAATGTAAAGTCCCGCTAGGTTCATAGGAGGGACGATCCACAACGGGAGGTCTCGTGTTCGAATCCCACCTATGCCAAATTCCTGGGAGCCAGCGTCAATCACACATCGCAAACAAGATTAGTCTCATCCTAAAGATAGGGAAACCCGTGGTTATATATATATATGGGTTTGCTAACGTACACCCATCTATTTTATAGAAGGAGTGTGTTAGCAAGCTACACCTTTTGGGTGTATTTTAAGAAATCTAGTTATAACTTGCTAATGCACTCCTTCTATAAAATAAGTGGGTGTACGTTAGCAAACTCCTATAGGGCTAACGTACACCCACTTATTTTATAGAAGGAGTGCGTTAGCAAGCTACACCTTATGAGTGTATTTTAAAATTTCAAGTTATAGCTTGCTAACGCACTCCTTCTAAAAAGCAAGTGGGTGTCCGTTAGCGAATCCCATATATATATAATTTAACAAATCACAAAAATCAAAGTAAAATAATTGAAAAAGAAAGATGGATAGTGAAAATAGAGAAAGGAAAGAATGGAAAATTGAGAAAAAAAATAAAAAAAGGATAGTGAAAGAAATGTGAAATGAAGGGAAGTTGAAAGAGAATAAAGAGGAAAAAAAGAAGTAAGAAAAAAAGAGTTTAATAATCAAATTTAATTTTATTATTGAAATTTTAATTTTAATTTTTTCTCATCTCAAAGCAAAAAAAAATTGAGAGAAAAATTGAATTATTCCTATAATAACATGAGGTCACGATAAAAAAACAGAGAATAATAATAAACAAAAGATTGGAAAGAAATTTGTTAAAAAGATGGAAAATAACAATAAAATAATAATAATAATAAATACAGATATATGGATGATCAAAAAGATTGGGGGAGCATGTTAAAAGGTCCCTTTTATAAAATGCGTTTTCAATTTTTCAAAGTGCCCTTTTTGGAAAAAAAAAAAAAAGAATTTGTTTGGGGTTCTTTAATTTTTGGAAGAGGCTTTTCTAAAATTATTTTTGGAAAAGGCATTTTTTTTAAAGAAAAATGCTTGATGCTTCTACTAAATTTTTTATTAATTTTTTTACACATTTAATTTTGACAAGTGCTATTTTCTTCCATTTAACATTTATTTTTTAAAAGATAAATGACACTTATCAAAATTAAATTTAGAAAAATTAATAAGAGAATTTAATAGAAGGATTAAACATTACTATTTTGAAAAGCCACTTTTAGTCTTTTACCATTACTCCCTCCGTTTCTATTTATAAGTCACTTTTAATTAATTCACACATCTTAAAAAAATTAGTTAAAATTAGTTAATAGTATTGGAGTTAACAAAATTTGTGTTGACTTTCCAAAGTTACCCTTATTTGTTTCACCAATCTCTTTCATCACATACTCTATCCATTTTAATTAGAGCAAGGCTATTGGTTGACATAATTATTGAAAATTGTAAAGTTATTAAATATCACAAGGGTATATGAGGAAAAAAATATTTAATACTTCACATACTTTAAAAAGTGACTTATAAAAAGGAACAGAGAGAATATTATAAGGATTATGCTAAATAGTACCCTAAGAGCACTTGTTAAGGTGCAATAAATATACATTTTAAATGATTAGAGTTACTATAAACAACATTAATTAAGTAGTTTTCAAGTTTCGAAACATTAAAGTCTACTATTTTCAATAAAATATTACTATTTTTGTAATCTTAACTAGTGTTTAGGGCAATGATTATCATTTTTTTATTATAAAAGTAAAAAATGGGAATGATGAGGTTGGTGGTGGGCGTAGTGTGCACTTGGTGCCGTTCGGCCGTTCCAGAGATTTATTGAAGTGGAGTATTGATTTATTTAATTGTAAATGATATTTAATGTTTTAAAGATATTATATAACAACTCAAATATAGTAAAAAGATATTAAAATATATAATTTTATATATTTTTAAAAGACAGAATAATATACTCTTATAATTATTTTTTTAATTCGAGTAATCTTAACTAATGCCTTTAAGATATTATATATCAAGAAGCTAATTTAATTTTGAATATACTCTGTCCATTAATAGCAGTGGATGTAGTAGTAGCACCGGATGTTTGTCGTAATAAATAAATAAATAAATAAATGAATAAAAAAGAAAAATCTTTGTTTGGGACAGCAAAGAAAGATGTTGGAGAAAGACAGCGCAATCGCAATCGCAATCGACATATAGAGAGATGAGACGTCGTGTCGTGTAGTCGAAACAATGGACGAACTGGATGGTTTCAGATCAGAATTGAATTGAATTGAATTTAATCTAATTAATTAGTATAATTAATTAAAATACTAAAATAAATGTAAGATTGAATTGAAAGGGTAGATACTACTCATACTCGATAGATCTTATAGTTGTCTTGTTACATTTGATTTGAGAGTAAATTAAAAGAAAAAAATAAAATCAAAGGAAAGGAAAGGAAAGAGAGAATGAGTGGCGGAGGAGGAGAAGAGGGGTCCACTCTCGAGTTCACTCCGACCTGGGTAGTCGCCGCCGTGTGCACCGTCATCGTCGCCATTTCCCTCGCCGCCGAGCGTTTTCTTCATTATGGCGGCCACTTCCTTAAATCCAAGAACCAAAAGCCGCTCTTCGAAGCCCTCCAGAAGATCAAGGAAGGTAAACTGCCTTCTCACTTCTCTCTCTCTCCTTTTCCTTCCTTCAATTAATCACTTCAGTTTATGGCAGAGCTGATGCTGTTGGGTTTCATTTCTCTGCTTTTGACGGTGACTCAAAACGGCATTACCAAAATCTGTGTTCCGCCGAGCCTCACGCGCCACATGCTTCCTTGTAGTCTCCACGACGCTGAAAATGAAAAGCCCCAATCTCACGCCCACTTCCTCACTACTCTCCCCAGGCGCCTTCTCGCCGATGATCACTCTGCTGCTGCTGAATCCCACACTACATCTGGTTTCTGCGCTCGCAAGGTCTCTCCCTGCTCCTCCTCCATTTCTTTGATAATTGATTCCCGTATCTTTCTTCTTAGATTCAATAGATTCACCTTGTCTTGTCTCTGTAAATTTCTTTTTTGAAAAAAAATAAAAAAAATCAGAACAAGGTGCCCTTATTATCAGTGGAAGCACTACATCACCTTCACATCTTTATTTTTGTCCTCGCTGTCGTCCACGTTACCTTTTCCGTCCTCACCGTTGTTTTCGGAGGGGCAAGAGTGAGTAACTACTCTGCTACTACTACCTAATCATATTATTATCATCACATCACTTCTACTCTATTTGTTCTCCTTTCTTAATTTGATTGTCTTTATACAGATACGTCAGTGGAAGCACTGGGAAGATTCAATTGCAAAAGAGAATTACGAAACACAGCGAGGTTCATAAATTTTATCATATCTACTTATACAGTCTCTGTTTATTCTTTTGGCGTTCGTGACCTTTTTTTTTTTTTTGTGTGTGTCAACTGTGAACTACCATGGACCTCACCACTGAAAAGAATTTTGCCAATTATATTTCTCATTTAACCCCTTAAAAAACTATCAAACTTTATTGCTCTTCCCACTGCTACCTAAATGCCTATCGGTTTAATGCAGTTCTGAAACCGAAGGTGACTCAGGTTCAACAGCATGATTTTATCAAGGGT
Organism: Cyamopsis tetragonoloba; assembly: GCA_037177725.1. Taxonomy (NCBI): domain Eukaryota; kingdom Viridiplantae; phylum Streptophyta; class Magnoliopsida; order Fabales; family Fabaceae; genus Cyamopsis; species Cyamopsis tetragonoloba. Next base: position 86,449,332 of record CM074119.1, read on the forward strand.
CGTTTTGCGGGTTTTGGCAAAGACTCTGCCTTAGTGGGTTGGTTGGTAAGTTAATAACTACAAGTTTTTCATGGTCTGAAGCTTTGAATAGATAGAATACATAGGCCTGCAATGCTACAGCCCCTCTACATCTTTTTGTTTGAGGATATATTTATAGTGTCATCTTCAGATCACCAGACAAATGCCATATTTCTTTGGTATTCCACTGATTGTCTGTGTACACTCTCGTTCTTGCCAATTCATATGTTCCCATCTCTTATAATGGGAATTCTGTGCTCCTTGGATGGTATTGCTAGAGATGTTTAATTGATTACCTTATAAACATGTGGCATGTGGTATAAAATGTTTCAGGGACTGGTGCTGTAACTTAGCGTTATCTGTATTTTAGCCTTATTGATAATTTTCTAAAAATTGATTTTCGTGAGATCTTGTTTTTTAGTTGTTTCATGTTTTTCCCTTTATGTTTGATTACCTCTATGCACCTCTTTTATTCAGATTTTATATTCAGATTAACAATTAACAATATCCTTGAAAAACGTGTTTATCCTTAGTGTAAAGTGTTGCGCATAGAGCACACAAAGAATTAATAATTTAGAAATTCAAAGCTATGTAAATGTAAGTTTGTTTGCCGCGATTTTGTTTTTCTTTTTAGTTATTCCTGTTAACCTTTTGTTTTTTCTTTTTCCAGCAATCCTTTTTCAAGCAATTTTATGGATCTGTGACAAAATCAGATTATGTGACATTACGGCATGGTTTCATTATGGTAAAGTTCTAGTGTCTCCTATCTGTTGTTAAGTAATCTCAGCTGGCTAATGGCCGGTGGCTTCCATACTTGCAACTTAACTTCATCATTTGGTATGTGTCTTTGTTCTAGACCCACTGCAAGTCAAATCCAAAGTTTAATTTTCACAAGTACATGATTCGTGCCCTTGAAGACGATTTCAAGCAAGTTGTTGGCATAAGGTTAATGCTTCTGTTGAGCAATTGCTTCTATGCATATCACACATATACATCAGTGAATTGCCATGAAAATTTTATTGCTCTTCATCTCATTGTGTTAAGTTATTGACTCCTCATATAACAATTATACTTTCATGGTTGCAGTTGGTATCTTTGGCTCTTTGTGGTGATCTTCTTGTTGCTTAATATCAATGGTATGCTGTAAGACATAACATCTATGCTTTATTATGCTAACACATATTGTATGTCATCATTTATTTGCCTTTTCAATTCTGATGCTTCTCTGCAGTGTCAAGACTGGCATCTAGAACCTATTTTATGTTTCTGTGTGTGCCATTCTCAAAGCTAAAATGGCCAATTTTGTCGGTACTCTTTTGGCATTTGGTCTTGTTTATGAATGCAAGAATCTTCTATTGATCTGTGTTTGTTATTTTGTTGATGAAGTTAATTTAAATAACACTCTGCTGTGAAAAAAGAAGAGGAGCTTAAGAATTTTGTGATTTGGTGATGAATTTAAGCATGATTGGCATTCAACAAGTCGATAACAACCAATATACTTTTACTTTTACCTATGACTTGTAATTTATCTGATTGCTGCTATGGTTTTGCTAGTTACCTGAGAACATTACTTCGAATCTCATTATTATGATGTCTGCTTATCTCTTCCAGGTTGGCATACATATTTCTGGATTGCTTTCGTTCCTTTCATTGTGAGTATCTGAAGTTTCTTAATCAACTCAAAGAAATATGTAGTTCAAAAGTAAAACTAAACTCTTGAATCAATTGACCTGATGTCATACCCATGTTTTTTGCTGCACTGTTAGTGGGAAGATGGTCTCAACAATATCCTTGAAATGCTTACACTTGTATAATATCTCATCTTTGTAAAGTTAAGGTCATTAGTTTATAGCATTTGACTAAGAGTGATATCTGTAAATCTGTTATTGATCATCTTGTAGTTTCTTTTAATTTTTTTTTGTTTTTCCATTTATTGTTAATATTTTGGTTGTACAAGAGTCACATATTTATGCAACTGTTTCCCTTTCTGTCAGTTTTGGTTTCTAGTTAACCTTGTATGCATACGCATGCATGTCTAGCCATACAACTTTTGCATACAAATTGATGTGTTAGTTGACCTTATGTTTGGAAATATCCTTTCTTTCTTGCCCTGCGCCTTCTATCTCCCCCCTTCACTAATTTCATAGTTTCTGGTTTGTATTCTTTCAGCTTTTACTTGCTGTGGGCACTAAGCTGGAGCATGTAATAACCCAACTAGCTCACGAAGTTGCTGAGAAGCATGCAGCCATAGAAGGCGATTTAGTCGTTCAACCATCAGATGACCACTTTTGGTTTCATAGGCCCCACATTGTCCTCTTCTTGATTCACTTTATCCTTTTCCAAAATGCTTTTGAGATAGCATTTTTTTTCTGGATATGGGTAAGCAAATTCTTTAGAAGGATAACTTGTGATTTTTCCTTTTTTGGTTTAGGGAGGGCATGGTGTAGGTTGGGGTTAGTTTTCATTGTCCATAATGTTATTCAATATAATCTACCAGCTTGTGTTCTCAGGTTACATATGGATTTGACTCGTGTATAATGGGACAAGTTCGCTACATTGTTCCAAGGCTCGTTATTGGGTAACTATAAACACACTTGTTTTGTGTTGTGCATTATGATTTGTTTCGTGGATTGTGCATTTTGACCTTGTTAACTTGAATGTGTTTTTTCTTTCTCCTTTTAATTTCCCCTTTGTATTGGGGTTACAGGGTATTTATTCAGGTACTATGTAGCTACAGTACCCTACCACTCTATGCAATTGTTACACAGGTCCGTTGTGCGTTGTAGTGTTAATCTTTTTGAGTTTGTATTGGTTGGTATGTGGATTGAGTTTCATTATTTTCATTTGACACTGTAGATGGGAAGTCACTATAAGAGGGCAATATTTGATGAGCATTTGCAAAAGAACCTGCTTGGTTGGGCACATAAACACAAGAAGAAAGGAGGAGGACTAAAAGCTGATAGCCAGACTGGCCAAGGAAGTTCACATGAGGGTACTGCTAATGCAGCACCAGGAGGAGTAGGAATCCAGCTTGCTTCAATCTTCCAGAAGAGGGCATCCGCCCCTGGAGGAGGAGACGGTGGTACTTCTATCCTCAAAACTGACGCTTCCAACTGATTGTGAAGATAAATACAATAAAGGAGGGGGACTTGTACGTTTGTTTCCTCAAGTTACTTAGGATATTGCTAAATATGTGTTTGGCTTGGTATATATAGTATAGTATAGTATAGTAGGCTTATCAAGGACGTATAGCTTCGTGCTAGTTAGCAATGCCAAAAAAATCAAATCCTTTAAAAGATTTGTCTATGTTCCATGTTAAAATAGTCCAAACAAAAATTTAAAACATGAAAATTATTTCTAATTGTGTTGAAGTAAATTTATATTTATTTCATTTCATTTTAACATGAAAATAAACACACAAACATTGTTCCGAGTGTCTCTATCAACTACGGAGCACGGAACTTTTCTGTTCTCCGTCGCAATTGCAACTTCAACCGCTTGATTCCACTTTCATATTTTAGTGTAGTTGATCTAGTTTGGAGGTTTGGATTTTATGGTGCGGCGGTGTATTGGGGTGAGGGTGGTTATTTGCATTACCCAGTGGTTGGTGGCACCGTGAATCGTTGAGTTAGATTTACTATTTGTCCTGGAACATTAACGAGCGAAGTTTCTTCTCAGCATAAAAGCTTTTGTATGCCTCGAGATGCTGACTGACTGCTTAGCTGAAGAAAATGTGGGATATGAATATGATAACTCTTCCAGAGTTGAAAAAAAAAAAACATTAAATCATGTTTTAAATACTTATGAAATCAATTTTACAACTGTAAATAACATCCACCGGGACCTCAATGCTATTTGTTGATAAAATTGTGAACCATAAAAGGAAAAGAAGAGGACTTCAAAAGTTATTTACATAAAAAATAGACTCAAGTACAAGTAATAAACCTTTCATGAGGATTAATGTAATTTTAAAAATAAGATATAAATTAGTGTAATTTAAACATAACATAAATTTTTTAAATAGAAATAAACAATAACTAAGAATTAAATTTGGATCTTAAGACACTATTTAAAACGAGGGTTTAAATGTAATTTAATAGGACTGGGACAATTTAAACGTAAGATCTTAAATGAGGGTTTAAAATTTTCTCAAATTTGAAATATCCTTTAACATAAAAAGATACTTCTTTGTATTAGAAAAAAAATACCTAATTTACATTAAAAACAAATTATTTTACTTTACTTAATTTGTTTGATCTCATAAAAAAAGTATTTTATTAAATCACTTTTCATGATATTAATATTTATCTATGATTATAATAAATAAGTGAATGAATTTATTGTAAAGTGTTTTTAGTATATTTTTTTATCGAATGATATATAATGTCTTAAGGGCATAGTTAAAGAACTAAATATAGTAAAATAATATTAAAAATATAATTCTTTTGTATTCTTGACAGACATAATTATATACAATTATTACTCCCTCTGGTCCATATGTTATGTAGTTTAAGGTTTTTGCACACAGATTAAAAAAACAATAATTATGTCATGTTTTTTAATCTTATTGACTCAAATACCCCTATTTATATTTTTTATTATTTAATTTTTTTATTCATTAATTATCTCATTATTCACCTATAATAATGATCTGTCACTATACATAATTAAGAGAGTATACTTTATCCATATCGATAATACTCCCATTCCTTTAGTTTCTCGAAGCTCATTCAATTAATTGCCATTCTATTTTCTCAAGTTCATACCTTTAAGAATTCCTTGAAGCATATGTGAGTGCCAAGAATACTGCAATTTATTGGTTGAACAATACCTTCGCTCTATTCGCTGTTAATTCATTTGGTTTCCCATCAATTCTTTTGCCAACTTCTTCAATTTATATTTGTTTTCCCACTCAATGAAAAATTCAAAATATTTTAATTTCCCTCTAAATTTGCTTATAAGAATCAAGTTGTATGCTCACAATTTAATTAACAATGACTACAATGAAAAATCACCATATGCCTTTAGGTGAGATAGACTTAAACATTGAGTCAATTGATGATTCTACCATGTTTGATGAGAGAAAACAGTGTGAGAAAGAGAATTCTTTTTTTCCAGATTTATGTATTGTTGATGCTTTAGAGTTTGCTACCTTCAATCGCAATCAAGATTCTTCACCTGCTTATGTTTCTCTTCTACCAGATTTGAACATAGAGCCTTCTTTAGAAGATGATGTGCATCACCTTGAAAACAATGAATCTTCTCGAAAATCTGATTGTTCACCTATTGATGTTTCATCCTCCAAAAATTATCTACTGAATTCAAAAATGGAGCCATCTTTAGAAGATGATGTGCATCACCTTGAAAATAATGAATATTTTCCAGAAGTTGATATATATCAGAAGTTTCGTTAGAAAGTGACCTGCCTCAGGTGAAAAATAATACTACTAGTTTGGATCATGATGACATTCAAGAGGAAGTAGGATCACAAGGTAATATGCATACCGAAACACATTTTTTTTACTTAATTTTTTTTTGGTTAATATATCTATTATTTTTAAATTACTAGAATGTCTCCAATTTCGCAGTTGTTCCCAGAATGTACTTCACGCTTCCATGCATCAAATCCACTTTTTTTTTTAGTTTTAATCTTACTTTATTTTTAAAAAAATATACGGTAGATTTTTTTTTTAAAGAGTGGTCAGTAGAGTTTTATTAAATTAAAAAAAAAAATTGCCAAGTTATAATAAACTTACCTACATGGGGAAAAAAGAATGCCTAGAGGGGAAAACCGAACTAGAGTTTCTCAGTTTAATATTTTAATGATTAAATTACTTGAATTTTTATAACTACAATTTCATGTTTAATTTTTTTTACCAGAACAAATTCACATTCAATCACTACAAGTTGAGATTGAAAGGATCAAAAGAAGAAAAGTTTTGTCCAATGATGAGAGGAGAGCAATATATGACATGTTATTGGAGAAAAGTATTGATGGAAAACTAAGTAAGTGGCAACAAGAACTATATCATCACAAACTTCAGTTCCTATATATACAATTCAGCGCATTTGGAAGAAGGAAAAGATTGTGGTAATGTGTACCATGAACCAAAAAGTGGGAGAAAGAAAATTGATCTTCCTCAATTGAATGACATTCCTTTGTCAAAATGGACAACTCTTAGATCTTTATCTCATGCTACAAAGGTTAGCAAGAGTACGTTAATTAGGCGTCTAAAATCTGGAGTTTTACGAAAGCATTCAAATGCGATAAAGCCTTTTTTGAAAGAAAAAAATAAAATAGCAAGGTTGCAATTTTGTCTATCAATGCTTGATGCTACTAGCTTACCACATAATCCTACTTTTTTGAGGATGTATAATGTTGTTCATATAGATGAAAAGTGGTTTTATATGACCAAAAATAAAAGAGAACTACTACTTATTGCAAGATGAAGATGATCCAATACGCACTTGCAAAAGCAAAAATTTTATTGAGAAGGTTATGATTTTAGTTGCTTTAGCTAGGCCTAGGTTTAATTCCCAAGGAACTGAAATTTTTTCAGGAAAAATTGGTATATTCCCACTAGTCACCAAAGAGCCTGCTAAAAGGAACAGTATTAATAGGGCAGAAGGTACATTGGTGACTAAACCGATCACTTCAGTTAAAAGAGAAGTGATAAGGTCATATTTGATAGATAAAATATTGCCTGCTATTAAGGCAAAATGGCCAAGAGAGGATGCAAAATTTTCAATTGATATTCGCTTAATGTGCCAACCCGCAAACTTTCCAGATTTGAATGTTCTAGACCTTGGATTTTTCAGTGCCATTCAGTCCTTGCAGCACAAAGAGTCACCCAAAACGGTTGATGAGCTTGTTAACGTTGTTGAAAAATCATTTGAAGAGTTTTCATCAAGAAAGTCAAACCGAGTCTTCTTAACATTGCAATCTTGCATGATAGAAATCATGAAAGCAAAAGGATGTCACAAATACAAGATTCCACATATGAAGAAAGCACTCTTGGAAAAGAATGGGCAACTTCCTAAGCAACTCAAGTGTGATTCAACTTTGGTGCAAGAGGTTCAACAATATTTAAATTAAATTTCATTTGTAGACTTTAATTTAGTGTGTAAACATGCTTTATTTTGCCATCACTTCTTTTTTTCATTTTCTCATGATGTAACACCTTCAATCTTAACGCAAAGTGCCAGCAAGTGATTTAGGTGACTATCAAGTTTTACATCCCCAAAAATGGACTACCGAGTTTTAGTTTCGAATACTCTAGTTTCCATGCCTTTCTGTCTTATTAATCTTTTCTCTTTCTAAAAATTATTCTGTTTTTTGCAGCAATGAGAAATTAAATGGAATCAGTTTCTTTGCTACTCCTATAAATGGATAGTCTCACATTTGGTTATTTAGTCAAAAAATCCAACAAAGATAGAAGTAACAGGAGTAATCGGTTGCCAAATTGCAATTCACTAGCTTTTGGATATATATATATATATATAGACAGCAAATAAGAGCACATAGGAGTAAAACAAAACAACAAAAATTCAGCAGCCACGTTCATATTTTACGCTTCTAGTAATAAAATTCAGGAAAAAGACATTTTAGCATGTCTCTAGTTATTTCATCATCTTCATCTTCGGCTGAAAACTTGTTCAAATCAAATCCTATATCTGTTGATTCATTTAAATCAATCTTTAACGACACTTTTCTCTTTTTAAAATTTGATTTTGTAAAATCTTCAACTCTCTCTTCAAATGAGTCCTCAATTATCTTTTTGTTTTCAACTTTGTTCTCAAATGAATCCTTAACTATCTCTTGAAATTCATTTTCATTAACCTTGTTTTCATAGGAATTTCCAACTATCTCTTCAAATGCATCTTGAACTCTACCTTCATAAGAGTCTTCAACTCTCTCTTCAGAAGCATCCTCAGCTTTGCCTTCCAAGGAGTCTTCAACTCTTTCTTCAAATGCATCTTCAACTTTTTCTTCATAACCGTCTTCAACTATGCCTTCATAAGAGTCTTCAACTCTCTCTTAAAGTATATCTTCAACCATCTCTTCAAATAATTTCCTTGTTTTTTTCTCACCGAATGAAAACTCCACTTACAGTAGTTGTTCAATGAACCATTTTATAGAGTAAGTAGATTAAATACATCCTTTGTATTCCAAATAAACAGAAGAATTAAAACTCACGGGTACTTCATACATGCATTGTGTGGTCTTTATGAATTATTATTCCTTGGAAAAATGCATCTTTATGAAAACAATGCATGTTCATCAATTAATTCCTTGGAAACAAATAGTATAAGTGGACATACACTTAATCATTAGGTGAGGGTATAATTGGAAAAAAAAATTAATTAAATTTTGATAATGTAAAACAACAATACTTTTGATACCACAAAAAAAAAGAAGTCTAAAACAACATAATATATAAACTTGGGGGGAGTATTATTTTTAAATTTTAGTAATTTTAACAAGTGTTTTAATGATGATATTTAACAAGACATTATTTTTACTAAATATAAATACAATATACAATTAGAATAAGAATAATCAAAACTTATTGGATGTATAAAAAAAAAGTTGGTTCTATTTTAAAATTTATAATTGTGAAAAAATATTTATTATTTATATTAGAAAACAGGGCGAGAGTAACATAAAATATGATTCCTCATGAGCTCAACAAATATAATTTGTATTTGCTTTATACCAAAAAAGGAAGAAAAATAAAAAGAAATTCTGGAAAGCAGCGGTAAATTTGATAATTATTTTGTGGGTAAAACTGTGCTCAAGAGTAAAAGGGGGAGTGAGTATGCGAAAACCCTAATGCAAGAGAGAGAGTGAGAGAATCAATCGAGAAAAAGCATGACGATCCATTCGATATTGATACAGAAACTGCTGAGCACGAATGCGCAGTTGGGTAAAAGAGCTGTAGAGCATCATTTGAAGGTTTACACCTATGGCTTCCGCAACAAAATGGCCATCATCGATTCTGACAAGACCTTGATTTGCATGCGCAGTGCCTGCAACTTCATCGCTTCCCTCGCCCGCCAAAATGGTCGCTTCATGTTCATCAACACCAACCCTCTCTTTGACGATATCTTCGACCTCATGACCAAGAAGGTTGGCTCCTACAGCCACTCCACCACCGCTCTCTGGCGTTCCGGTGGCTTCTTGACCAACAGCTACAGCCCCAAGAAGTTCCGCTCTCGCAACAAGAAGCTCTGCTTTGGTCCCACCCAACCACCCGATTGTATTGTCATCGTCGATACTCAGAGGAAGTCTTCCGTCATCAACGAAGCCTTCAAACTTCAAATTCCCGTTGTCGCTTTGGTTGACACTACCATGCCCCTCGAGATTTACACCCGCATTGCTTATCCTGTTCCCGCCAATGATTCTGTCCAATTTGTTTATTTGTTCTGTAATTTGATTACCAAAACTTTGCTTCACGAGCGTAAGAAGTTGCGCCTCTCTAATCCCGAAATTGATGATAGGTATCATATTCCTGCCTCGCCTCTTTCCTTTTCTCTTTTGTTTTTCGGTTCAAATCTATTAGCCTCATTTGTGATTTGACTCATTGGCATGCCATTATCCTTAATAGCGAAGAAGCTCCACGAATTGAAGAAACCAAGCTCGACAATGATTTGGCATTGTCTAAGGTCGACGTCGCCGTTATCCCCTATGCTGATTTAGCACCCCTACCTGAAGGTAAATAGATGTTGGATTACTTACATGCCTTCTCTTTTCCCGACCATTGTCAATCATTGTTGCCTTTTATAAAGTAGTGCTGAGCAACTTATACATCCAAAGCAGATGTAGAAGAAACTACGAAGCTTTTGGACAAGCTTGTTGTTTTGAAGTTCAATGGTGCCCCGGCTAGAAATATGGGTTTTGAAGGCCCCAAGTAAGCATTCATCCTATTAATCAATTCAATGTTCATCTAAATTGAAATTCTCGGGTCTTTTATTTTACGTGTACTTTGCATAAGATGCTGGGAGCTATTTTTTTTTATATAGAATAGAATATAGAATTTCCTAGTTATAGCCACATCTCTCTTTGGAGGTTGAGCGTCTTTATTTGTTTCATTTGTATTTTTCCTCCTCTTTGTGCTGCTATGATTGCTATCCTTTATTTTCTTTTATGATTTATGAGGAATCAAAATACAAGAAAGGTTTCTTGAAACAATTTAGGTACTTTGTACCCTATTTGCATTCACTTGCGCATATGACATATCTATATATATGCACCGGGATTTTAAAGTCTTTTTTATGCTTGTTGCTCATGCTCCCCATTCTTGGGCTATTCAAAATTTCTCACTTGATGAATTTATGCTTCTGCTCTCATGTAGATCTGCAATTGATATTGGTGATGGACAGACATTCCTAGACTTGATCATTAACCAGATTGAGGTGAGACATTTCTAATTGATGTACAATTTATGGTATATTATATTATAATATGCCATTGCAAACCCGCGGTTTATGCCTTGTTCACACTACAAAATTTAATGGATGATCCAGATTGTGTTCATACCTTGCATACACATGCTATCCACAATGCTTATTTTCATTTAATATATGGTTTCTTGACTGGCTGTTGTTAGTTCTTAGTTCTTACTATTTTACTGTTGTAACTGTCTGTAGACTCTCAACTCCAAGTATGGATGCAGGGTTCCATTGCTTCTTTTTAACAAAGACGACACTCATGATCAGACCCTAAAGGTGAAATGTCATTTTGTTTTACATATTTGATCGTTTTATATCAGCTATTGTTGAAATCTTCAGCTTCATCCTCTGTAGGCTTTGAAAAAGTATTCGAAGTCAGGTGTTGATGTGCACACTTTCAAGCAGGTTTGTGTTTATTTGGTATTTTGAATGCATTGATATTAATTTGTGATTTCTCATGAACAATACGTTGTAATCTGTATAGGGTCAAAATCCAGAGCTGAAATTATCTGGTGGACATTTCAGCAAGGAAGAAATGTACGTCGCTCTCAAATTGAATTCTAGGTGTTATATACACGAGATGCTATGTCTAAAGTGTCGGTACTAATAGTTTGTTATTTGTATGGAGTATGAACATTTTAAAAAGATAGAGATTAGTGGTACATTTATATTGTATTGCTGTTCATAGCTATAATTTAGACTCAAAGGCAAAGCTTGTAGACAATGGAGAAGCTATTCTCTCTTTACTTATCTCCTTTAAGTTGTTGTGGGACAGGCTAGATTTTTTCAGAATCGTTCTTGTACTGAGCAAAATAGATATAGTTGATACATAGATACTTATGAATTATAACCTATGAATCAGGTCTAGTTACATATTATGTTTTAACTGACATGTGAATTTGGTTTGACATGCAGAAGTTAACCCATGTAAATATCTTTTCAAATTTTCTTTATTTTTCAAACCGTGATATATTGACAATCATCTGAGACGGATTTCTTAGAATATGCCATTGGAGATGACAGACAAATATTGTTTATTGAATTGCTAATAAAATATTGGATATGTACATATAAATAATATGCCATTGGAGATGACAGACAACTAATGCTTATTGGCTTGCTAATAAAATATTGGATTATGTACTGAAAAATTCTTAGTATCACAGGACTTCGTAATATTGAGACTTTAATACTTTAATTATTACAAAACTAACTGTAAATATTTAATAGCTGTAAATTAGAGACGTGCAAATAATATGTAGAACTACAAAATTGACAATATCAAGCTGTTAAAATATCATTATCAATATTATCAACAACTAATAAAACAATTAACAGCATTTCAGCATCTATATGTCAGTTTATTATTGTATTATGTTCTCCATGAGTTGCAAGTTGGCTTGTATGGTTAATATTTTAGCATTTTACCTGTGAAGGCATTCATTTGACGATGGTGATATATTCCATTCACTAATGACCGGTGGAACGCTTGATTTGTTATTGTCACAGGTATGGAGTTTTCATTTAGTTGAGCACCTATCTTTGTCCAAATCATTTAAAACACTTACAACATTACACTTTCACTAAACATGGTCACATATGTGAATGTGTGCAATGTACTAAAAAATCGTTCTTGCATTTTTTACTTAATTTTTCGTATCAATTTTCCAGGGTAAGGAGTATATCCTCTTGATGAAGTCAGACAATGTGGCTACAATCATTGATCCAAGTATCCTTCTTAGTGTTAATAATTAATCTTGCATTAGGATTCAAAATATTTTTAATTTTCTTAACCTTAACTGCATCTTGTAGACATACTAAATCACTTGATGACAAACTATATTGAATATTGCATGGAGGTAAACAAAAATATTTTCATCTATCACACGTATGATTGCCGCTTCTATTTTTAAGGTATCTGAGTTTCCTGTTTCATTTTTTTTTTTCCAGGTGACACCAACCAATTCCTTTAATTTAATATCAACTCAGATGAACTTTAAGGTTTATTTCTTTTCCTTCACTGTTTCCTGTCCCCTTTCAGCCTCTTTGATATTTGTGGACGACGGACTTGATAACTGTCTGATGCTAGATAAACTGGTCTTAAGTATTTGTGCTAGTTTTACACTGGCACCATATATGAGTATATATTGTAAAATTTTGAATTTAGAAAATTAAAAGAATACACTAGAAAGGTATCATGCTAATAAACGAAGTACTTTTTAAGTTCAAATTTATATTTTCATTATTGTGATGAAACTCATGTTATGATTGTTTGGTGTGAGCTCCTTTCCATTTACCTGGAATAGTCTAGGTCCTGAGGCTAAGGATTTGGGGCCTACTAATTCTTGTGAAATGCTGATAAAGCTCAATTGCTAGAAATCTGTTAAAGTCATACCATGACATATATAACTTAAACATGATATGTTTGGTAATTATGCAGCTTCAGGAAATTGCTCAAAACCAAGATAAACATGTAAGTTATAAATTTTCTTTTATTTTCACAACGTACATATTTTTTATTATTTTGTTTCATTTTATGCAATAGTTTAGAAGTTTTTTAGAAGGCTGTTGACAAGACTTGTGAGATTATTATAACTAACTAATTTATCATTTATTTTTTCCTGGTATTGTAGTTGAAGGACAATTTCAAACTTATTGATACAACAAACATGTGAGTGAAATGCTGTTTTTAATTTTCAATTTCTTACTGAAATTTATAAATGTGCTTAATGTTATGTGATATATTCTGTAGGTGGGTAAATTTAAGAGCTGTTAAGAGACTTGTTGACAGTGATAGGAAGCATGAGAAGGCCACTGTTTTGAAGGTACAATAACTGTCGTTAACTTGTTACTTTTTTTTCAGCATATGTAAGAATGAATTGAAAGAGATACTCTTCTCAGGAAGATGACTATGATCAAATTCTTCTACAAGAAACAGCAACTGGACCAATGATACAGGTATGTGCACAATACTGTGGTGTATTGGTTTTTATATTTTGCTTAGGTGTCAAATCAGATCATTTCTTTTGAGACCGTTGTAATTGCATCCCTTGAATTTGAGTTTTAGATATCTTAATTTTAACAGGAGATATCTATTACGGATTTAATCTAGTTTCTACAATAAATTTGATGATATTTTTCCTCTTTAAAAAAGAGTGCCATAAAAAACTGGTCTCATTCTATATCGAAGCCTTGCATTCCATAAATTTGTGTCTTTCTACACGAATGTGTATTTAAATGTTGTGGGATCTTATGAATTATCCAAGCGTTGCATGGCATAAAGAATTCATTCCAGAAAGGGGTGAAAACTCTATTCCTATATTTGATTAAAGAAACCCCATAAACAGCATGTTGTGTTTGTGTAGAAGACTTGGAGTTATATTAGTGTAGAGCACTATATAACTCTTGTAAAGTGTAATCCCCTCTATCTTAATAAAAATAATTCATTTCTTCTTAGTTTTCTATCTCTATTCCTCTCTCTCTCTACCTTTGTTAGTTATATAGCTTTCAGTTGTTATAGCTTTCTGTTATTATTCTGTTAACAGTTATATTCTGTTAGTGTAGAGCACTATATAACTCTTGTAATCCCCTCTATCTTAATAACAATAATTCATTTCTTCTCTATTTTCTATCTCTCTTCTTCTCTCTCTTTACCTTTAGTTAGTTATGTAGCTTTTGTTGTAATAGCTTTCTGTTATTAATCTGTTAACATTTGTATTCTGTTATAGTGTAGAGAACTATACAACTTTTGTGATCCCCTCTATCTTGATAACAATAATTCATTTCTTGTTCTCAGTTTTCTATCTCTCTTCTTCTCTGGTTTCTATTACGTTGCAGCAAGATTTTACAATCCTTACGAAACCTTGAATTTGTAGAAATTGATCCAGTGAACTAGGGAAAATCCAGAATCTAAAAATAATGAAGCTATTAATGACTGGACGAAACCAAGAAATAACTCATCATGCGCGAAATTATAGAAGGTCCCCTTTAAGATCGAAAAGTTACATTGAGTTGAGTATGATTGTCTGTCTGATAACATCTACTATACCAGGAATATCAATGAAACCAGTTATTGAGAAAAATAAAAGCTAACCACAAATCCACAATCATCAATCTTTGGCACTAACTAAACTAACTCAGAGTACTCGACCACTTGTTAGTCTTGCCAAACAACACAAGTAAGGGTTGAAGCTGAAACCAATGATGTTAACCGACGATGCTAATTACGAAGCCATGGCAAAAAGTCTTTCCCCCATAGAAAGAATGGTTAAAGCGCCCAACTCATATTTGGCAAATTCATAGGTTCAATTCATACTGGATGCATGCCAATGGGACCCTCCTCCAATAAGTCTATCGGACTCCTCCTTCCCATCATTCTCTTGGACATCTAGTTAGTGGTCTATCCCTCACCAGTTCTCCCCTTTTGTTCAGCATCTTGAACTAGCCATCCCTTAGAAGGTTAAAAGATCATAAATTCCTAATAAAATGGATGTAGCCCTAGCTTGAGGGAATCCCAAAGTATTTACTTGGTCCGGGATGTGTGATGTATATGCCACTCTGAAGCATAGTAGTCAATAGCGGGAAATAGCCGCGCTATAGCGGCATAGCGGAGTGGAGCGGCCATAAGCCGCTATGAGATCGGTATAGCAGAGCGTTTTTTAATAGCGGTCGTAGCTGCCGCAATAGCAGCCAAAATAGCGGTCATAGCGGCCGCTATAGCGGTGCAACTACGTTGAAAAGCCAAAAATCTCATTTTTACCCTATTAACAAGGCTGTTTTAGGGGCTTTTGAGGGCAAAGTGTGTATTTCTTCCCCTTTTCAGCACTTCAGATCAGAAAAACACTACTTTTCCATTGACCCATTGCTACTAATATGAAACTGTTATGATATTCCTCATTCTAAGATATTCAGTTAACATTTACGAAGCACACTTACCCTTTTATCCTATGAGAGTTGATGCTTCACCTAACCATGGCATCCTTTGTGACAATGACTTCTAAAATATCAATGTGTCTTTAAATTTGGTTATGTTTAGGTTTTACTGTCTTTGTATACGTGTGACATAATTTTTTATATATCATTTCTATGATTTTGCAGTAGCGGCCATCCCGCTATAGTGTTTTCATGGCTGGCCACTACGCGCCGCTAACCGGGATTGATAACTATGCTCTGAAGTGATCTATTAATCTGCTAATAAGTCCTTTAAGTCGTTTAATGGCATAATGATCTATTAAACTGGAGCAATTTACTTACAATAATTAGTTGACATTCATAAAAGTTATCTAATGAATTGAGCTCAATACATCCTGTTTAGCCTAAAGACGAATATTCATTGCTCATTATCAGACAATCACTTATCCACAAATCCCATATTGGGCTAATTGTTTTCATTTCCCATCTCATGGGAAACCCTTTCCGCTCCGCTTAGCACTACCCCCTAGGGATATTTTAATGATAGGTTCTATAGGAATTGGACGATCGTATTTAGTCAAATACTTAGTGACAAACTCCTATGTTCCTTTCATTACAGTATTTTTGAACAAATTCATGGATAACATGCCTAGGGTTTTATGATGGTGACGATACTGACCGTGACCTTGATAGTGACGATATCGACCATGACTTTGATACGGAGCTGGAGCTTCTAACTATGATGGATGCGCTAACTATGGATATGATGCGAGAAATAGACCGATTTTATATCACCCTTAAATTCGAATAGAGAAATAAGTGAGGGACAATTTCATATGAAGATCTATGAATTTTAAGAGAGAGACCTATGTGAGGCCATCTAACCTGCAACAGGTCATAGTGACCTTGATAGTGACGATATCGACCATGACTTTGATACGGAGCTGGAGCTTCTAACTATGATGGATGCGCTAACTATGGATATGATGCCTAAAATAGACCGATTTTATATCAACCTTAAATTCGAATAGAGAAATAAGTGAGGGACAATTTCATAGGAAGATATATGAATGTTAATAGCGAGACCTATGTGAGGCCATCTAACCTGCAACAGCTCATAGTATTGATCCTATTGAGAATAGCTGTCCAAACAAAAAGCTTTGATTTTAGAAGTTTAGATTTTCAAATTGGCTTATCCAAGGCAAATATTTCCTTATGGAAGAATACATGAGAAACTGAAATAAGATTAGCAAGAAAAAACACCAGTAGAATCAGGGTTCTAATTTTTTTAGCCACCTCTCAATTTAAAACAGACCAGATATATAAAAGAAAAACTGCCTTGTGAAATCAATTTACTAGACACTAATTTATCAGTAATTGCACCTCACTACAGATTTTGAACCCTGGTCCAAAATATAAAAAATCTTGGACTGCACGTTCATTTCATATTCCTTCATAAGGTGATGCAGGTTTAATTGCTTGTTAATACTTAACAGTATTTTCATGGCTTATGTATGTGACATTACATGTATGGAATGTCATTAGCATTTTTTTGGTTTGTGTAACATTCAGTGCTACTAAATAGAAGCCAGTTACTGCTAGTCTGCTATGTATGAAGTTACTAGTTGCTGTTTTTACTGATTATCTCCTTTGTGTGCATGCCAGTTCTTTGATAATGTGACTGGTGTCTCCGTTCCCGAATCTCGTTTTCTTCTGTTGGACACAACATCCGATTTACTAATTCTACAGGTTACTCTGACCTCATGTATATGTAAATTGTACTGGAAAACATACTTTAATGTGTATGACTTACCTTCACTCCTTACCAATCATGTGTTTTTGCAGTCAGATCTTTACACCTGTAGAGAAGGTGTTTTAACTCGTAATCCAGCTAGAACTAACCCTTTAAATCCAGTGATAGACTTGGGACCTCAATTTGAAAAGGTGAAAATTTATTGATTTCCTGTCTTACCATCTTCCCTACTGATAGCATGTTTGGGAGATACTAATTCTAGGGAAATAATTGCTATTTTTCAAAATCTCTCAGAGCTTATGAAAATAGGTGATTATTTATTCAAAATACGGTAATCTAATCACACTTATTCCCTTCCTCATGAATTGTACATGTTTCATTCTCAGGTCAGTGATTTCCAAAGTCGCTTTAGATCCATTCCAAGCATCATTGGGTTGGATAGTTTGATGGTGAGAGGTGACGTATGGTTTGGAGCCAATGTTACTTTAAAGGTATAATAGATGTTCCTTTTCCTGCTAGTCATGCAGGCCAGCATATTGAATAATTGCTCTGTATTTCCTTCAATTAATTGCTCATATTTCCTTCAATGATCTGCTGAGTACAGACTACATGTTTATTTAAAATTTCTGAAAACTGCATCCGTTAGTCTGCGTTTTTCAACTACTGAATATGAGGGAAAAAATATATGGTTGTCATGTTGCATGCATCATCTCTCTCTGTGATCTGTATCTCCTCCGTTTTTCACCTTCAAGTGAGATTTATGCTATATTAGAGGAACTTGTCAAAAGCTATAGGAGTCAAAGAGTGTTTGGATGCTAATAGATTCTGATCTTGCCAAATTTGTAGCGAAATTTCAACACAAATGGAATAAGGTTGTTTATGATGTTAGATTCACATCATTTACCTATAAATATGCACATGTGTTGGGGGAGTCTGTCTTAACTACTAGTTGGCAGGCTGCATGTACTATGATTTTCTTGCATATATCTTGTATCTGATCTATACGACTATACCCACTCTTTTTTAGGGTCACGTGACTATTTCTGCAAAACCTGGCTTGAAGTTGGAAATTCCGGATGGGGTGACAATTGAGAATGAGGTACAATACTAATTACTGTATGAGCTTTCGAGTTTCTTTATAATGAGGCTCCGCTTTTTCATATCCCCCCCCCCCCCGGGCAAGTTTTATGTTCTATTCTGTTTGAGGGATGGTGGTTTCTTGGTGGGGCGTGTTGGAAGGGTTTTTGCTTGAACTGGTATAATGGGTGTCTTAGGTTTCTTGTTTGCTTGTCAAAACATTGTGTATTCAATGTCATTGGGGAATCATAGGACATGGAACGAATGTTTCTCTGATAATTTTTTGGTAAAATGTGTTCAGTCCCTATTTTAAAGGGTATTTTTGCTTTAGTACCTGCCGTTAAAGAAATTTCTATTTAAGTGTTGATTATATGACGGAGTGCCACGTGTTAACATCACATCAAATCTAAATAATTTTATATTTAATATTAATATTAATTTTTAATTATTTTATTAATAATAAAAAAGAACAATAATAAAAAAATCTTCGTTTGGAAGGTCACACTATAGAGATTAGACGTGATGTTTCCCTGATAATGACTTTTTTGCTGTTTTACAGGAGATTCACCACCCAACAAATATTTGAAAATGAACGTTCCCCTCTGGGGTTTTGTTTCTCAGAATACATGACGATTGAAGTATTGATCTGCTGTGCAATACACTATTTAGTTTTGTCACATTAGCAGTCAGCCATCTATTAGCTTTTCCATTTACTGAGAGCTAAAAGGTTGCAGAAGCAAATAATTTCAGGTTTTTTTTTAGCTTCACATAGTGACGAAATAATTGTCTCCTCATTTTGTTTTACCTTGTAATATTTAGGGCAAGTCATAGATCTCACAGTTAAGACAAGGAGAGGAATAGCTTCAGTTTTGCACTTTTGCCGGTCATTTGACTTACAGTATCAGAGTCGCACCATTTGTTTACTGTACCGTTGAGTTGGAGCATACAGTGCAGACATTGTTTTTCTGCCAGTTAAATCAAGGCATATATGTGATGCTATTGCTAAGACAAAAATTTAATGCTGTTATATTTCCTTCTATCTTGCTTTGCACACAAATTTTGTCGTTGACTCTTATTGGACCTGATGTATCGCTCAACTTTATGTAATGTGAATGGATATGGTTACAAACTTATCACCAATTCATTCTATGTTGAACATGATTAGGACGTGTTCAAATAAATTAATAAATTATAACCGTTGATAATAAAAGTGAAACTACAAACATGCACTGCCTATCTGAAAATCTAACACTTATAGTTTGTTTGGTTTTGTTGGTAGGAATTATGAATTCTCATGGAATAAATGTGAAAGTAAAAAAAAAAATTGTTTTTGTGTTGCGTTGGACTCTAACGCTAAAATAAACATGCTTTAATGCTTGAATTGAAGACACAGAAATGGCAAATAAGTGCAGCAAATATTACTACCTATTTTTTAATATAATTCTTCGCAAGATGTTTAAAAATATAAGCTTATGCATTACAAGTTAACAATTATTAATTATTCTTTAATTACACTGTTATTTCTTTAGTGTTTTTTAAAGTAAAGGTTTTTCTAACTTGTGTTTATGGGCATAAATTAATTGTGATTATATTGAATTTTTTAATGATTGAATTGATTTTTTTTTATTATATCCAATTGCACCCATTAAACTTTTTATCACTCATTATTTAATAATTTCTCTTTACATAAAATTTTATTGGTTGCTAATTATTATTAACTTGTGTGGCATAAATTAAAAAAATCTAAGTAATATTATTAATAAAAAACCATAAGTTTAACTTTACTTAAGGGCACCATTGAAATGATGCCATTATTATTACTACGATTAAGTCATTAATTACTTTTTTTAAAAGGATTTATTTAATTTAATCAAAAAATAAAAATAAAATACAATATTTAATGTGTGTTACACGTAATCTTATTAAAGCTTTGGTTTTTCTCATAAAAATTTTCTACCTTTAGTTTCTTATCATGCGCAACATTATACTTATTTAAAAAATCCTTTTTAAAATGTGTAAAATATGATGAGACATTTATATTTTTGTGATGGTTTGGGTGGTTATATTTACAAACTGAAATACTAACTTTCAAGTAGGGAGGTGGAAGGGATTAAGACTACTCCTATTAGAAATGACATAATCCTTTTTAACATACAAATTCATAACTCTTATATATAAAAGGATGGTGGAACTTTCAAAATTGGGTGGTGCCAATCCCTCCCACCAGTAGGGATGGGTTTTGAGTTGGGGCAATCCGATAACCCGACCAATCCGAATCAATTCAAATACTATTTTGACCCAACACAAACTAATTCGAACCAATGATATATCAAACCCAATGAAACCGAGGTGGTTTGGTTCGATTCTCAAATTTGCATTTTTTAACCCAATTCGAACCAAATCAATCAAATTAAAGATTATGTCGCTTTGATATATCGATATATATTTTATACGTGGAGGGATCAAAAGATATCAGTGTAACTTACACCAACTCTTACACCGGTTAATAATTATTTTTCGAAGATTTTTTTCACGAAACCCACCGTAGGATTGAAACTATCTATCATATAGATCATGTTTACAAAATTTCACATCATTCCAAAATCGTTTAGTACTTCATCAACATACTAAAAAAGTAACGTAAAAGATAGTTTTAAAATATGTGAAATTAACGAGCATTGCGATGGAGTACTAAACGATTTCGGAATGATGTGAAATTGTGTAGACATGATCTATACGATAAGTAGTTTCAATCCTACGGTGGATTTTGTAAAAAAAATCATCAACAAATAGTCATTAACCGGTGTAAGAGTTGGTGTAAGTTACACCGGTGTTATTTGATCCATCCCCATTTTATATATATAATTTTAAAATGCAAACCTTAGGCTTAATAATGAATACGATACGTTTATTTATATATTTGATATATGTTTATAAATTTGTTTTTTTTAAGTTCTTGAGTATTTGTAATAGAATATGTGGATAGTAATTGCTTTATTGGTATATTTTAAATGACTTGAGATTTATGTGAAGTGATAGCTTCACAAATATGCGTATATAACCTAGCCTATAATTTTGTGATGTAAGGTAAAATTATGACTTTTATGTTATTTATAATTAATTTTTTATTTTGTTATATTTGTATAGATGAATCACTAAAGTAATATAATTTTTTAAATAATTTCAGAATTTTAATTTTTTATTTATCAACACGAGACACAATCCAACCCTAAACCGAACTTAGTCAGATTGATTTGGTTTGGGTTGAATTTTTATTTTTTTTTACAAAACCGAATCAACTCAACCCAATAAAAATTAAATAATTTGACTTTTATAATCCTTTAAAATCAAACCAAACCAAACTAACTCCAACTCACCCCAACTCTCAAGTAGTTGGGAGAGTGAAAAGGATGAGACTAACATAAGTAAAACCAGAAAAAATTAGTGAGAATTTTATTTAAAATGTTAAATTATATTAAATTATGAATGACTTGTTAGGTAAACCTAAATATTTTGATTTGTATTTAGGATTATGATTGATAATTAATCGTTTTAAGATGGCAAGATAATTGACATGTGCATAGTTTTTTTAAATATTTTTAATTTCTATAGCTAAAAAAGAAAAAAAATTGGTGGGCGTGGTTAAGAGTTGAACTATTTATTATATGGATTTTTTATAGCATAATTATATTAGTAGAGATTAAATTGAATGATATTTAAGTAGATATTTGTTTGAGAAAAGTAAAATAAAAAGAAAAGAATGTTCAAATAAAATGAAGTTGTGTGGGATGGATGAGTTGTTTGGTTTTAATAATGTTATTTATTTATATTTAAGCAGAGGAAAAATGGAAGAGTCGGGTCGGGTGGGCGCGGATAAGCAAGAGTGTTATGTTGGGTTGTGCAGTGCAGCGAGCAAAGTCTATCCATATTTCTGTAGGCGCTGTAGCAGCAGAGACTGAGAGAGAGAGGATAAGAACTAAGAAGATAGATTCAGAGAGAGAGAGATAGCGGATAACCATGTCCTTGTTGTCCATTTCGTCCCCAATCTCCCGTTCTTGTTCATCATTCTGGATTTGGAATGGAGGAAATTCAACTTCAAATGGGTGGGGTTTGAATTTGAAGAACAAGTCATTTGTGAAATTGCAAGAAATTGGAGGAGAAAGAAGAAGAAGAAGAAGAAGAGGGGGAGTGGTCATGAGCATGGAGGCTGGGATTGGAGTCATGGGCACCAAGTTGGGAATGATGAGCTTTTTCCAACCTGACGGAGAGGTGGTTCCTGTCACCGTCGTAGGCTTCAAAGAAGGGAACATCGTTACTCAGATTAAAACGGAGGCAACGGATGGCTACAACGCCGTTCAGGTGGGTTACAGGAGGGTTAGAGACCGGAAATTAACCAAACCCGAAATGGGTCATCTCCAGAAGATCGGTGCCATTCCGATGCGGCATCTTCAGGAGTTTCGTCTTCAGTCCGTGGATGAATTGGAGCTCAACCAACGCCTTCTTGTTGAGGAACTGTTCAAGGAGGGTGATCTTGTGGATGTCTCCGGCACCACCATTGGCAAGGGTTTTCAAGGTCAAATCTTTTTTCTTATTTCAATTCCTCTACTTATGTTGTTGTTATCTTGTTGCTTTGCTTTGTTTTGCTAGTGTGTGTTTCAAGTTTCAATTTTCAATGTACAGGTGGTATAAAGCGTCATAACTTCAAAAGGGGTCCAATGAGTCATGGTTCAAAGAGTCACAGACAACTAGGATCAATTGGGGCTGGAACAACACCGGGACGAGTATACAAGGGGAAGAAGATGCCTGGCAGGATGGGAGGAAGCAAGAGAAAGATAAGAAAGCTTAAGATTGTCAAAATTGATAAAGATCTTAATGTCCTTATGATCAAAGGTGCTCTCCCTGGTAAGCCAGGTAATCTTCTCCGGATAGCTCCAGCCAAGATTGTCGGCAAAAACATTCCAAACAATTAGAACAACAACAACACCATCTATCTATCTATCTCTGCTTTCATTCATCTGTAACTCCCCCTGTTATGTTATTAATTAGCTCTCCACTTTAATTTCAACTTGCCTTTTCCCAACCATTCCTGAATTCAATAAATAGTACTAAATTTTAGACAGATTTGTGTTTGTAATAGTAATATGTTATTGAGAGTAATGACGATGGAGAGGGAGGGAGGGAGGTGTATTGCTATTGCGTGAACCAGATTAGCATTGGCTTGATGGTGAAAGGTTCAGTTACAGTTACAGTTACAGTTGCAGAACTTAACCAGTTCAAAACAATAATATCTAAACTGTGCTATTCTCAGCTCTATCCACGTTTTCAGAACCAAACATTTGTGCTCATCTATTACCTCATTATATTATACTCCTATTACAGTTTTGTTAATAAAGCAGCTCAGTTGCAATTGTTAGAATCCCCACCACACTATGTTGGATTTTTGGCCCCGTTATTTACAAAAATCAAATTTAATTCTATCTTAACTCTGTTATATTGAGACTTAATTACCTCATTCTTCTATTTTTCATGTTATATAAATTTCTTTTACATGATTATACTTTTTGATCTATTTTTTTAAGAATTTTTTTAATCTGTGCAATATTGTGCAATATTGCACAGGTTAAGAAACCATACGTAGAAAAAAAAACACAGTATTAATTGTACGTCAAACTCAACCATATTAAATTTTTGTTTTTCCCAACAGTTTTTTTCTACTTATAGTTTCTTAATGTATCCAATATTGTACATGCTAGAAATTTTTTTTTTTAAATGTCAACTTGATTTTGTAAGGTAAATATTTCCTTTCACTATTTTTTTAAATAAAAATTACTATGTACAATAACAATATAAAAAACCTATAAAATTATAAATGAAAAAAAAAGAGTCAACCAACTAATCTTTTTGTAATTGTGTGTTTGTTCATTGTTCGTTTTTGTACGCAAGTTGAAAAATATTATTTTAGTAAAACCAACTAATTAGTGGGATATATTCATAATTATATACTATACATTTGAATAATATAATGTTTTGATTTAAAAATCAAAACGTCTTTTTTCAATTACTTGAATTATTTGAAGTTTGTTGTACTATACACTTCACTTCAAGTTTTTAGGTTAATTTACATATCTTTTTATACTTTTAAAATTGTAAAATATTAATATTTATTTTTAACAATGTATTCTTCCATCTACAAGAAAATATAATGTACTATACACTAAAACTTTTTAGGTTAATTTACATAATTTTTATATTTTTTAAATTCAAGCAATTTGTTTAGAATATTTTTTTAAACAACGTATTCTTCAATCTTAGAGAAAAAATCATGCAGTATACATTTAAAAAAATATGATGTTTTGATTTAAAAATCAAATTGTCTTTTTTAAATTACTTAAATTATTTGAATATTTTTAAAACAATGTTCTATGCACTTAACGTTTCTAGATTAATTTACATAGTTTTTATATTTTTTAAATTGCAGTAATTTTTTTAGAACATTTTTTAAACGACGTTTTCTTCATTCTAAAAGAAAAAATAATGTATTATACACTTTAAAAAATAATGTTTTGACTTAAAAATCAAAACATCTTTTTTAAAATTAGTTGAAATATTTTGAAATGCAATGCAATATAAACTTGAAGTTACTATGTCAATTTACATAATTTTTAATATTTTTAATATTGTAATAATTTTTTAAAAAGATTTTTTCAAACAATGTATTCTTCAAACTACAAGAAAAATTATATTGTACACTTGAAGAATACTATGTTTTGATTTACAAATAATAGCGCCTTTTTTTAGTTACTTAAATTATTTAAAGTTTTTCTAGCTCAATTTACAATTTTTTTATATTTTCAAAATTGCACCAACTTTTTAAGAGACCGTGTACTATATACACTTGAAAAATATAGTGTTTTTCGAAATAATATGAAAACACGTTTTTTAAATTATTTGAAGTTTTTTTTAAAAAAATATAATATTCACTTTTGAGTTAGTAGCTCAATTTACATAATTTTTTATATTTTTAAAATTATAGCATCTTTTTAAGTGATCGTGTACTAAATAAATAATATGATTTTTTTAAATAAAAATGAAAACGCATTTTTTAAAGTACTTACATTATTTGAAGTTTTTTTTTAAATAATGTATTATTTACTTTGAAGTTTCTAACTCAATTTACAGTATTTTTTAAATTTTAAAATTGTAACAAATTTTTAAGAGATCATATATCGTACATTTGAAAATATGGTGTTTTTCGAAATAAAAAAAATACATTTTTTTAAATTACTTAAACAATTTGAAGTTTTATTGAAACAATTGTATTATTTACTTTTAAGTTTCTAGCACAGTTACATATATATTTTTTCTATTTTTAAAATTACAATTTTTTCAGAGATTGAGTGCTACACTTGAAGAATATGGTATTTTTAAAAATAAAAATAAAATATTTTTTAAATTACTTAAATTATTTAATTTTTTTTAAAACAATGTATTATTCACTTTGAATTTAGCTCAATTTATATAATTTTTATATTTTTAAAATTGTAACAACTTTTAAAAAGATATGTACCATACACATGAAGAATAGGATTTTTTTCGAAATAAAAAGAAAAAACATTTTTTAAATTATTTAAACTATTTGAAATTTTATTGAAAATATGTATTATTTACTTTGAAGTTTCTAGCATAATTTACATTTTTTTTTCTAATTTTAAAATTGCAACTTATTAAGAGATTGAGTGTTATACACTTAAAGGATATCATATTTTTCGAGATAAAAATGAAAACGAGTTTTTGAAATTAAATAAATTATTTTAATTTTTTTAAAACAATGTATTATTCACTTTGAAGTTTCTAACTCAATTTATATATTTTTTTTATATTTTAAAAATTAGAACAACTTTTTAAGAGTGCGGTATTTTTCGAAGTAAAAATAAAAATGCTTTTTAAAGTTACTTAAATTATTTCAATTTTTTTTTAAACAATGTATTATTCACTTTGAAATTTCTAGCTCAATTTACATAAAGTGTTTTTATAAAAGAATGGGGTGTTTTTTAAATTACATAAATTATTAGAAGCTTTTTGAAAATAATGTATCATTCATTTTGAAGTTTCTATCTTAATTTATATAATTTTATATTTTTAAAATTGCAACAATTTTGTAAGAAATCATGTACTATACAATTGAAGAAATTGGTGTTTTTCGAAAAAAAAATAAAAAAGTGTTTTTTAAATTACTTCAATAAATTGAAGTTTTTAAAAACAAATTAATATTCACTATAAAGCTTCTAGCTAATTTATATCTTTTTTACATTTTTAAAATTTCAACAACATTCTTTACGGTATTTTTTTAAATAAAAATAAAAATGCATTATTTAAATTATCTAAATTATTTGAATTTTTTTTTAAAAAAAATGTATTATTCACTTTGAAGTTTCTTTCTCAATTTTCATAATTTTTTATTTTAAAATTTGCAACAATTTTCTAAGAGATCGCATACTTATGCTTGAAGAATATGAGGTTTTTCAAAATAATAATTAAAACATGTGTTATCAATTACCTAAATTATTTTAAGTTTTTTAAAAACAATGTATTATTGATTTTGAAGCTTCTAGCTCAATTTATATAATTTTTATACTTTTAAAATTGCAATAGTTTTTAAGAGATCATATACTGCACACATGAATAATATGATATTTATTGAAAAAAAAAATGAATTGGCATTTTTAACTTACCTATATCATTTGAAACTTTAAAAAAAATGTACAATTCACTTTAAAATTCCAAGTTCATTTAACATAATCTTTTATATTTGTACACTAAAATAATAGAGTTTTTTTCAAAATAAAAAATAAAACGTGTTTTTTAAATTACTTAAATTATTTGATACTTTTTGAAAAACAAAGTCTTATTCACTTTGGAGTTTCTAGCTAATTTTTTTTATATTATTCAAATTGCAACAACTTTTTAAGAGATCGTAAAGTTGTTTTTCGAGATAAAAAATGAAAACGAGTTTTTTGAAATTACTTAAACTATTTGAATTTTTTCTAAATATATTGTATTATTCACTTTGAATTTCCTAACACAATTTACATAATTTTTTATACTTTTAAAATAACAACAACTTTTTAAGAGATCATATACAATACATTTAATGAATAGGGTATTTTTCAAAATAAAAATAAAAAGGAGTTTTTTAAATTACCTAAATTATTTGAAGCTTTCTAAAAATAATGTATTATTCACTTTGAAGTTTCTATCTCAATTTTCATAATTATTAATATTTTTAAAATTTTAATTTTTTTTAGAGATCGTGTATTATGAACTTCGAGAATATGGTATTTTTCAAAATGAAAATGAAATTTTTTTTAAAATTACCTAAATTATTTCAAGTACTTTTAATACAATGTATTATTTATTTTGAGGTTTCTGGATCAATTTACATAAAGTACTTTGAAAAATAAATAAGGTATTTTTAAATTACCTAAATTATTATAAGCTTTCTGGAAACAATATATTATTCCCTTCGAAGTTTCTAGGTTGATCTAGATTTTTTTTTTATAATTTTGAAATTGCAACATTTTTTATGATATCGTATACTACACTTAGAAACTGGTGTTTTACAAAAAAAAAAAATTTAAATTACGTAAACTATTTGATTTTTTTTAAAATAATATATTATTTACTATAAAGTTTCTTTCTCAATATTCATAATATTTTATTTTTTAAAAATTACAACAGTCTATAGAAATCATGTATTATACATTTTAATATTATGGTGTTTTTCGAAAGAAAAACTAAAGTGCATTTTTTAAATTACCTAAATTATTTGAAGATTTTGATAACAATGTATTATTCACTTAGAAGTTTCTATCACAATTTGCATAATTTTTTATATTTTAAAAATTACATCAATTTTTTTAGAGATAGTGTACACCTGAAGAATATGATGTTTTTTAAAATAAAAATAAAAACTCTGTTTTTAAGGGCTTGTTTAATTTCTGTTTTTTAAAACTATTTTTTTATTTTTAAAAATAGAAAACTAGAAAACCCATTTGGCATACAAGTTTTTAAAAAGAGTCTTCGGGAACCGTTTTTGTTTTTTAATATTTAAAAATCAAAATTTGGAATCATCTAAAACTTGTTTTGGTTTTCATTTTTAGTTTTCTGAATTTACACACAAATATGTATTGAGAAATCCTCACACTTTTCTTTAAAACTACTTTTGAAAACTGTTTTATAATACAATTTTTAAAAATTAAAAACCAATATTATTTTGAACAAGCCCTAAATTTCCTAAATTATTTTAAGCATTCTAAAAACAACATATTATTCATTCTAAAGTTTCTAACTCAATTTACATAATTTTTAATATTTTAAAAATTGCAATAGTTTTTTAGAGATAGTGTGCTATAAACTTAAAGAATATGGTGTTTTTAAAAATAAAAATGAATAGAGTAATTTTAAATTATCTAAATCATTTAAAACTTTCTGAAAATAATGTATTATTCATTTTCAAGTTTATAACTCAATTTACTTAATTTTTTATATTTTTAAAATTGCAACAATTTTTTTAGAAGCTAATATTACTTTTAGTCTAAATGCTTTCTGTTATTCTTTATCCTAATATAATTAGAAGTTAATATTACTACTTTTAGTCTAAATCTAAATGCTTTATGCTTTTGTTCATTTTAGTTTTCTTTGTTCTAAGCCAAAAAAAAATTAGTAAGGGTGTGTCGTGGCATAAAAAAATGCAATGAGGATACATATTTTATATAGATAACCCAAAAATAAGTATTTATAAAAGCAAGTAAATTATTAAGACAAATTAATGAGAGTGATAATGTCTATCTCAGTTAATAGAAGACAAGAGAAAAGTCAAAGTGTTTAATATCAACCATTCATACTTTATGACGAACATGAGTTTTATCCATCTCACTATCTTACTGTAAATCAAATTGAAACAAAAATCTCCCACTCCAACTCTATACAATGCTAAGAGAAAGAATTCCAATATTAATATTATCATGTTTTTTCATATAAATATGGGTCAAATAGCAATGATTTCAAACCCAACTTCTTCGCCACACCAAGTTCCTCCTCTACCTTCACGGCATCGAACTCTCAACCCTCTAATTCCACCACCTTGAGACTTCTTCAAAATAATGGACAACCCTTTAACTTCTCAAGTGCCTTTTCTTCCAACTTTTTTTTTCCTCTTATCTTCCATTCTTCATTTTCTACTTTTATTCATCCTTTAGCATAAATTTTTATGTCTATAGAATATCTCATTTTTGCATTATATGAAAAATTAACTAACGTTTACTAATTTATAATTTTTAATTGTTATAATATTGTAAAGGTCTTTAAATGCAAGAATACACTCGTATTTTCATTATTTTTTCCACTCCCTACGTTCTGATCTAACCCTACATTATACTTTTATTATAATGATTTTAATATATATTTTAGATATGATTTCTTCTTTTTCTTAGTCTCTTTGAAAGATCTGAACGAATGTTAATGGTGTTAATTGTAAACTACTCACATAGACTAAAATGCGTCATGTAATACAAAGTTAATAACCTATTTGCACGGTTGACAATATACGGACTAATGTGAACAAACCCTACAAAAACTAATGTGCTATACCACTATTTTTAAATAAAAATAAGTGTGTGACCAAAGTGTTCTTTTTTTTAATAGACCAAAGTATTTTTTTGTTGGTATTAGACCAAAGTTATTATTGGTGGAACGTTCAAAAATTAAATTTGGGAGTTTCGATGGATAAATATTGATGCCTTCAAAATAGTCAGAAATGGAATAATATTATATAAATATGGGATGAATTAGAATTGTTGGTGCAAGTATTTTTCTCTTAATTTTAATATTTTACATTTTTATAAATATTTTTTATAAATATGTCACGATTAATTCATGCTTAATTTATAAGTACTTTTATTTTTTATTTTTTTTGAAGTTCTACTTTTTTTATTTAATATTATGTTTCGTAGAATTTTTACAATTTAAAAGTTTATTATATTTTTGTTTAGCAAAAAGTTATAGTACGGAGGTAAATAATTATTATATATTTTTTATAACTATATTAATTTTAAATAAAATAATTAAGACAGGTTGTATATCTGATAAATAATTTATTCAATTTTAGAATAAAATTTATTATTTATCACACTCATTTGCCATAGTTACAATGGTAAGTCATTTCTCACATATGGCTAAACTATTTTTAAAATTAAATATTGAATTTTAACATTAATGATAAATCATTATTTTATTAATATTTTATAATAAGTACTTGACACGGTTATAATGAAAAATTGAGAATGAGTTACTTTTAACAAATGATTATTATTTTTTAAACAATAAAGTTTATAATATGAGATAAATTATTATTTTATTTTTTACAATAGTATCACTTTTAAAAAATTACATAGCACTACAAGAATTTTATAGATTTTCTTATTAAAATGTGGACCTTATAGCTCCCATCCAACCCCTTGACCAACCACAACAACACTTTAGGTCAATTTGTGCAATGTATAATATATATTTTAATTTAGTTTCATTTTGAAAAATTCATATCCAAAATAATTGCATATCTAGTTTAACAATTAAGATTATTTTATACTATTATTTTTTTTATTGTTTATTTATCAATTCTAAAATTTAATTTTGTACATCGAATGAACTAGTGATCGGTAATCCAATGCCTTGGTTGAGTCAATGACCGAGCCGAGTTTAATAAATATGGTTATAACGCTAGAAATATTTTATAAGAATTAAGAAATTTATTATTTTAAAAATTAAAAACTTATTCAATGCATATTTTTTAAAGTATGATTTAAAACATTAAATGAGATGTAATAATTGCACTTTAACTAATATATTTAAGATATATATTAGCATGACCCTTATTTATAATAAGAATTCAACAGTAATATATTATTTAGAAAAAAATGTTTTGAAATTTATATATATAATATAATAAAAGTACTTTCAATACTTTAATAAATTTAATTAAAAAATTTTATATTCGTAACTACATTTTAAAGCTAATTAGTAGCTAAGCAGTAACTAAAAATTTTTAGCTATGAAATTTTACTCGATAGCTAGATAGCTAATTAGTAGCTATTTAAATACATATTAGCTATAAATTTTTTTTAGCTACACTCATAGCTAATCAGTAGCTAATTTAATAGTTAATAAGTAGCCATTAAAAGTAGCTATAAAATTATAGTCGGTAGCTAATCAATAGCTATTTAGATATAAATTAGCTTAAAAATAGTTTTTGTAGCTATATTTCGTAGCTAATTTATAGCTAATTTAATAAAGAATTTGTGGCTACTAAATTAACTAGGAAATTTTATTTTAGTAGTTAATTAGTAGCAATTTAACTATGAGTTAGTTACTAAAAATATTTCTAGCTAAATTTTATAACTAATCATGAATTTTCTTGTAGTGTAGACTATGTTTCATTTAGAGATAAGTCATTTACTAAATTTTAGAATTATTTTATCATTTACCACACTCATTTTATGTTGCTATTGGGATAAATTATTGTCACATGTAGCTAAATTACATTTTATACTAAAATTTTGAATTTTACAATACAATGATAATTTTTTTTTTATGCCTGTTAGTTTGGCATTAAGTGTTGAATACTAGGATACTAGAGTCCGTCATTGCTTTGTCACTCACAATTAATACTTAAATATACTATATTAGTTTTTATCCGCGTTTAAGTTGGTTCTCAAATTGAATGACTAAGTTGATATATTTTTTTATAGTTTGTCAAACTAAATTGATTAACGATTGTTAAATTTGTATAGTATATATATATTTTTAGAATTGTAGGGACTAAATTTTTTGTTAATATTAGGGATTGCAATGTATTTTTCATAATTTTTTGAATCAAATTAATTTACTGTTGTTATTTTTATTTATTTTTAATTAAAAATAAATATTTATAAATTAACCTCTTCAAATCTCTTAAATTTTGAAAAATATGATATTTCTGTTTGACTACGACAAGCAGATGACCCATATAATCCAAAGTGACAATGTCTATGGTGTCCGGGTACGACAATTTACCGTAGCGAGAGACTGACGAAAATTAATGAACATTTTATTCTAATAAACAATGATTTTTATTTATTATGATTGACATTTATTTTAAATTATCAATGATCTAAAAATTATTTAATAAATTTACTTTAAGACTAATTTAGAATTCATAATTTTATAAAACTATCTATTTATTTTTTTACCGTAATAACCAGTCATAAGCAATTCATAAGCAATTATTAGTGTGTGATATGGGTCATCAATTCAACCTATTACAAAATCATAATTGGTGTGTGATGCACAGACATCAATTATTAGTTCTTCCTAAACTCAAATGAAAGTAGCAACTTTGTATTTTCTTTTCTTTTTTATATAATAATAATAATAATAATAATGATAATTGTTATGTTTAAATAATTTAAATTAAGTTGCTCTGAAATCCATCCAGATCTGTCACTGTTTACGAAACGTATTTTTGAGGTGAAGGGGCGGTACCCTAAAAAAGGAGAAGGAGAATGGAAGAAGAAGGTGAGAAAGAGAGAAGGAGTGGGCGTCTTTGCTGCTTATGCAATCAACGACGGCCTTCCTTGAAACGTCCTAAAACCCTTCAACACATTTGTCGCGATTGCTTCTACGACGTTTTCGAGTATGAGATCCACCGCGTCATCGTCGACAACCACCTTTTCCGTCGCGGTGATCGCGTCGCCATCGGTGCCTCTGGCGGTAAAGATTCCACCGTCCTCGCTTACATCTTGTCCAAACTCAACCGCCTCCACGATTACGGCCTCCATCTCTTCCTCCTCTCCGTCGATGAAGGCATCTCCGGCTACCGCGACGACTCCCTCCTCACCGTTCAACGCAACCATCTTCAGTACGGCCTCCCTCTCCACGTTGTCTCTTACAAGGACTTGTACGGTTGGACTATGGATGACATCGTCAACCTCATTGGTTTCAAAAATAATTGCACCTTCTGCGGCGTCTTCCGTCGACAAGCCCTCGATCGTGGTGCTGCCTTCCTCAAAGCCGATAAACTAGTTACTGGTCACAATGCCGATGATATTGCCGAGACTGTTCTCCTCAACTTATTAAGAGGAGATGTTGCCAGGTTTTCTTCTCTTCTATACTCTATACTATACTATCCTTTGCTTTTACGCCTTTTATTTCATCATTATAATACTCAATTCAATTCATTTTCCATTTTCCTGATTCAAGATTGAGTAGATGCACCTCCATAACCACCGGCGAAGATGGACCCATTCCAAGATGCAAGCCTTTTAAGTACACCTACGAGAAGGAGATTGTTATATATCCTTCCTAATACAATACTTTATAAATGAATGATTATATTATTCATCCGTTCTCTCTCTATTCTGCTTCTTCCTTCTTTGTTTGCCTGCAATGCAATTCCTTGACCCCTTCATTACGTATGCATATTTCAAGAAGCTCGACTACTTTTCCACCGAGTGTAATCTTCTCCTTTCCTTTATATATTCATCTAGTTTTTATCTGTTTGCTAGTCAAACTGCCAAATATAATGTTCTCCTTGAATAATTGCAGGCATTTATTCTCCAAATGCATATCGTGGTTTTGCCCGCGAGTTCATCAAGGATTTGGAAAGAATCAGGTCACTCTCCAGTTAGCTCTGCTCCTATCTTTAGCCATTTCCCATATCTTATTCTTCCACTAACATATAGAGGCATTTCATGAAATGCAGGCCTAGGGTGATCCTTGACATCATCAAATCCGGGGAGAATTTCAGGATTTCTACTTCTACAAAAATGCCCGAGCAGGGTAACTGTGAACGGTGTGGTTATATTTCCAGTCAGGTATTTTCCTGAATTTCTCCCCGTGTTGCATGTATAAGGATCTTAAATGATCATTATATTTTATAGAACAATCTTACTTTGAGTACCACTGTAAGTCCTAATTGAGACTCTGGCATGCATGCCTTGACCTTGGAATGGACCAACCCCCTCCCCCTAAACATTATTTCCCACACTAAGAAGTAATCCTGTAATCATTTAACATGATCGAAGGTGTTAAATAAGTGTTAGCTAAATATGAATGCATCTTAGATACCTTACGTCGATTTTACTTCCATTTCAGTTTGCCTTGTAAGTTTGAAGGGAGAATTTTACAAAAGGATTTCCTGGCAAAAATATCTTCTAGATTCAGAACAATTGTTGATGCATCGGTCGATTATTAATTATTTGAACATTGCTATTGTTCTCCACTTGTCTGCTTAATTATTTCCAGACTGAATTTTCCCGCTATCCCTTCCAAAAATAAAAAATAAAAATATAAGTTTATTATATTAGGTTACTTGAATTAGCTGGAGGACTTCTGGATAATCTTCGTCTTTTTACACCATAGACTAAAGACTAATGATATACTCACTTTTCTACATGGAACTCCTTCTGTGTCTTGTGGTATTATGATTCCTGTCAACAGGGTCGAACATCGGTATTATGATTCTTACCGACCGGGACGAAGGCGTTAACAGAATATTGTTTCTTTTTCTCTTTTTACTCATGCCGATTTGTTTAGTTTCTAGTAGGTTATTGGTAGTCCTTCTGAAAATCTTGTTTGGTCTTTCAGTCTTTCTTTTGGCAGTGGATCTAAGTCTTGGGTTACCTGAACTACAATAGCTGAGATACAATGTGTTTCATGTGCAGAAATGGTGTAAAGCTTGTGTTCTGCTTGACGGATTAAATAGAGGTTTGCCTAAACTGGGAATTGGACGGAGTCGAGGCAGTATTGGTTCTAAGGATGGAAATGAAAGTAATGGAAGGAAGAGCATTGAGAGCAAACAGTGTGGAACTTTAGACTTCTGAGTTGCCTAATCATGGTTTCTATGTATTATTGATTTAAAATCAAACGTAGTTGGAGTTAGTAGTATCTATCAGTTAATTCCTTGGCAGTTATTGATGGTGAAAATGTCACAATTTATATGGAGACAAAATTGTAAGATAAAGTGACTTCGCGATGAGACCATGCCTATGAAGACGTCAAACAGGCCAAGCAGCGAGACCAATGAAAGAAAATCTGAGGCTTCCTGTTCCTGAAGTTCAGGGTTGCACATTATAGTTTGAACAAAAAAAATAGTTGCATTATTTGCAGCTTTTGTTACTCGTTCCTTTTCGGGGTCATTGTTACTTGCTAACGAAGTTAGATGACAAGTATTAATAATTTAGAAGTTTGAAAGAACAACTTTGTGACCAAAATGCTCGAAGGATTAGTTTGGTTATCCATGTAACTCTAGAGGATCAAATTGAGAATTTTATTTAAGCTATACTTAAAACGACAAGACTCCGTTTTCATTTGAGGGTTTGGATCTTATATTCTTGATAGTTTACTTTGAAGGTTTGGATCTTCTATTCCTGAATAAAAAGATGTAGTCTCGTTATAGATATTTTTTTTGAAAAAAATTATTGAAGACTTGTAGATTTTAAAAAAAAAGAATCTACGTTGAGTTCTTGTCTTTTCATCTTAGTTTCAGATGTGCTTGAAGACAAAATACCAGAGTGCATGTGTTTTCGTTAATGATACAGTATTGATTGGACAGTGGAGAAGAGGTAATGAAATAATTACCACCTTGAGTTTATAATGATATATTACATAAAATCTTGAGTTATGTGAAGATTTACTTGGATCTTTGAGTTTGCAAGGATAATTCAATAAGTCATGAGTTATATGAAAGTTCATTTAAGTCTTTAAAATTGTTGAAAAGTTATTCATTTAGATCCCAGAAATTATTAAAAAGTTATTTACTTAGGTCTTTGAAGTTTGGAATCTTAGGGATTTAAGTGAACTATTCTTTAAAATTCAGACTTCCATGATGCTTCACTCAAGAAATAACACTTCCTCTAACTGGGAGGACCAATGTGCACATCTTTAGATGATGGTTAAATTTAGTAATTTAAACAACTGCACAGATGAATACAGTAAATCTATAGAATGCGTTGGTTAAAATTTAGTTAGCACTTATCGAATGCATAAGTTGTATTGATACAGAGTGAAAGTATTCAAGTGAAAGAGGGAGAGACTCTGGTTGCCACTTCCTGAGAATAAACATGTGTTTTGTTATCCAATACTTTTTCATATTTTTCTGCTTTAGCATCTATTCTCTGTTTCAGTGACGTAAGAGACGAGTTTTATAACAAAATCGGCACAGTTCATTGTCGACCACTGGCATTGATTATTGTTGGAGGTGAACAAGTTTCTTATGCAAACCACAAATAGTCAAAGCCAGACCAATGATTTCGTCAAAGTTACTCCTCAAATCCAATATGCATTTGCTTCCATAACAATTTTAGTCATGCTCCTCCTCAAATCGGCAACCTCAGTCTGTGAATCAACGCAAAGAATTTAAGTCAAATGCGATGTTTGCGAATTGGGATATAGAGTGTGACTTAACCCATCAAATAAGAGTAAATATAGGTGAAATTTTGTATTGAACCGCTAATTTTGTAAATGTAAAAAAGGGCAAAATGAATTTTGAAGGGTCAATACATGTGGTCTCAACTCAAGGTGAAATGTATGTTTAGGTTGATGCAAAACATAGCTTTCAGGTGAGAATTGGAGAACACATAATACCACACATTTCAAGTGTCCGTCATACAAAATGACAAGGACTCAAGGAGACAAACATAAATTATCAATGTAAACCTCAATTTTAGGTAATAGTGATTTATAATAAGAGAGATAGAAAAAAAAATGAAAAGTAAGTGAGAAAAAATTTATTAAATGTGAAGTAACGTCACAGAAAAAGAAGAGATAGATAAAAAGAAAAATGAGTAGTAGAATGCGTGAAGTAGTAATAGTACATGAATTATTATATGCACACAAATTATATCAACCACAAAATTCCATTAGGATGGATGAAATGAGGAATAATTTAGGGGTGATTTATAATTAAAAAAAAAAAGATTACCACTCAAAATTGAAGAAAAATCAACCGAATAACAAGACCTACAATAAAACAGGGTCTGCACTAATAGCACCACATGTGCTTCTCGTCAACCACACAAGTTTATTTTTTTGAAAATGCCCCATTACTTGGAAAATATAAACTAGTCTTCTGAGTGAGAATTTTCTGACAAACACCACACCACACTTAAATGAATTCTACAATCTATAAAAAACGGATTCTATAATCCGTTAATCCGTAACCTAAATTGTTTTGATATTTTAGGTTTATAACTTTTTTTTTGTACTTACATATTTTTTATTTAAAATTAATATATTACAAAATTATTAGTTTTATTTTTAACTGTGAAAGCAAATGAATAATAACATATTTACTATTCAAATGCTCATAAAATTTTTACATCAATAATATACACCAATCAAATTAAAATTTGTAGGCTAAATTTAAAAATCTTTAATGAGAAGTTAACAAAATTATCAAGACTAAAAGCTTTAAAACTCAAGAGATTTGAGATCTAAAATTCAATCCTTAGCAGAAGAATTTAGTGTAGATATTGAAGATTTAGTGTGGGGTGTGTGAGTATTTGTCTATAAAAAAATACTAAATTTGAAACAAATAAAAAAATTATTAATTTGATTGGTGCATATTATTAATGTAAACAATTATTTTAATATCTAAATAGAAAATAGTAGTACATTATTATTCATCAGCATATTTTTTGGCAACGAAAAATAAATTAATAAATTTATGATATATTAATTTAAAATAAAAAATCAAGTACAAAAAATATATAAATTTAAAAATATTAAACCATTCAAGCTATAGATTATAGAATCCATAAAAATAGATTTGAGAATCCATTTCAGTATGGTGTGATATATGTTTGAAAATTTTTGTTCGAATGGTTTTGGAAAGAAAAATAAAAACGTGGTGAAGCAAGAATAATGTGTGGTGCTAATAGTGACAACCTATTTCATCAACTCAATGTTGGATGATAAAGAATAATAATAAAAGGTTTAATCACAAATAAAAATTCTACGTTGATGGAGAAAGTGTTTAGACCAAATCGTAGAAGTACTCGCAAGCACGATTGATCAATTGAAAAATAAATTACTAACTGTAAAAAGAGATTTGGAGATAAATTAAAAGATAAATAACAATTCATCAAGATAGAAAAACTTTTAATAATAATTATGTTCTTATCTCCCTAACAACACCATGTACTATACATAAAAATGAAAACGTTTGTTATGAGAAAAGATAGACAAATTTAATTGGGCAAGCATCATTTTATGTAACAGACACCGACGGCAATGGAATATTCCGTCAAAATCCATATACTGAGTTTCACTCAATGTCATTAGTGGTAGAAACTAGCCAAGTTATTGGTCAACGATGTGAACTCAACTTGTTAAAGGATTTTTTCATAAAATTAAAAAATTATTTTTTAATAAAAATTAATTGATTTACAAATAACCTAAACTATTTATTATTTCTTCACAAGTTAAGTTATGATCACACGGCCATATTTGATGCTCAAAATTTATACAAAATAAAACATCTCCTAAAATTCAATCAAAAAATTTTTTTAGTTCAAGCCATCGAAAAAACTCCTGTCACCAAAAAAATGGGAAACCACCACCTTAACTCTCAAAAAACATAACCAAACCACTCTTATAAATCGCAAAGACCAAGATAGTTTCTACTAATAGCATTGAAGATTGAAAAAATTCAGTTGATAAATTTTGTCAGAAAAATGGTCTTTTAACCAACAGTAAAAAAATAAAGAGAAAAATTTAACTATGATTAATAAAAAGAATATTTTGTAGAATATTTCAATGCCATCAGCATCTATTACATAAAATAGTGCTGCTTGCCTGTTTTTGTTAAGTTTGGTGTTTAATTGTATTTTGTAAAACCCAATAATGATAGGTATACATCAAGAACCCATTTACAATTCACTTAACATCAATCAAATTAAGTTTTTCATTCTACTTTTCAAATTTTTTAAAAATTAATAAACAACAAGCCTTTATCCCACTATGTAGAGTCGGCTACATGGATTACATGACGCTACTATGCTCTTTCAAAAATCATATATGTTGTAATGTTGTTAATCTGAAGATCTTGTTTGATAAGACCTAGAGTCCTTTTAGGTCTACCTCGACCCCGATTTATCGGGCTAACTATCATGTTATCGGTGCTTTTAACAGCCTTCTCTACACATGCCCAAACCATCTTAACCTATCTATCATCTTTGCCTCAATAGGCGCCACGCAAAAACAATTTTCACTTAGTAGAACGGAAAGTAGAATCATTGGTTCAGGGATGTCTCCAAAGATTTTAAATATACAATTTCCTAGTCAGAGTTCTTTTCTTTTTTTTTCAAGTTCTTGTTCATACATTGTCATCAAAGTATCATGCAAGTTTTTGTTTACGATCCGCTGCATCTACAAAACTACATCGTGTATTAACTAGTCTACCATCAAACACAAAAAACCTAACTACTCAAGATGACTAGAAAGCTCCTTCAATACTCTCTGTTCTGTCCCGATGTGGAACTATACTGGAGATGCTGCTCATAGAAATTGATCAGCTGGATATTAAGAAAACCGTAAGCTTTCGGTGAAAAGAGGCCATATAAACATTTTCAGCAGACTTTTGAAGCCATGGGAAATAAAACGAGGAAATAATCAATTCAATCTAACATTGTTAAGGATAGAAGATTACCAGAAGCGGATTGTATGCCTTGAGATATTTATTATCCACCATCACTTCTGTTCCATCAGACCTGCAAAGTTAATCATGTCACCATTATGCAATGAGGTCAACTATATCATTAATAAAAATAAATAATGCATTTCACTTCAACATCCATAAAACAGGTGGAGTCAAGAAAACTACACAACAAGTGATTGATTCATGATTCCGATTAATCTTAAGCCAAAATATATTTCACTAGCTAAATCGGCAAAAGCTAGTATTCCATTTGAAATTAAGGCTATGGCTTATTCTTTGACTCAAGAGTATTAGCAATTTAGCACTAACAACTTATTTTAAGTTTGAATTTTGCAATGCTCAAATCATCGAAAAAGACATCAGGCATCAGCCCTTAGATTTGGGATGAGATCATTTTATGGACTCCCCATAGTGTTCCTCTCATAGCTTCTTCAAATAAATCTCTAAGAGGACTGAAGAGCTTTATTATTATTTTTTTCTTCTGAATTTACGCGGAAGAGTTTTGTTGCTTTAATTTCTTTCCTTGTTTATGCGTGACTTACATTGTAACTCTACACTAGTAGGATTTTTACCCACATGGATGGGGCTTGTTACTTGTTTGAGATATAAAACCAATGATATCCGCCCTTCAACCCCATATAACTCTGATATGAGGGGTGCCTTAAACAGATTGAACCAATCAAGAATGTCTATCTAAATTCTATCCCCATAAAGACTATCCAAGAAAGTTTATATTTTCAGTTTAATAGTAAAGTCTTTTCTTTCTATTGTATTATTTATCCCTGCATTTCCTTTTATTGACCAAACTTCGGGCCTATTAGATAAAGATTCAATATGAATAACTTTCAAGTGACATTTAAAATTTCATTCTAGATTTTCTATGACGATAAATATTTATCAACTACTCCCTCCATTCCTTTTTACCTGCCTTTTATGGTTAATTCACACAGTTTAAGAAAATTAACTAAGGTAATTGATTGTATAAAAAATGTTATCTAATTTCCAATTCTAACCTTATTGGACTTTTTAATCATTAATATCATTCTCATAGTATATGTGAAAACCAATAAATAAATAAGGGTATAAAATGAAAATAAGTCATACATGTTTTCTTGAATTTCTAAAATGACAGATAAAAACGAATAATAACATTTCAGAGTTACGACCAATAAAAAGGAAAGGAACGGAAGGAGTAAATCTACCAAAGATCTTGCATATATTACTAACTGGTCTAATGTATTAACAGATGATTTGATCAACTATCCTCTCTCCAGAAGAAAATAATAACAAAAAAGTATGTGCTACAATTGATTTAACCACAAAACATATTCAAACAAAAA
The DNA here is from genome assembly GCA_037177725.1 of Cyamopsis tetragonoloba. NCBI lineage: Eukaryota > Viridiplantae > Streptophyta > Magnoliopsida > Fabales > Fabaceae > Cyamopsis > Cyamopsis tetragonoloba. The sequence goes on from CM074119.1 coordinate 86,490,634, forward strand.
CAAACATAACAAAAATTTCTCTAATCAAGATGATTAAACTATCTTGCATGCTGAAGGACAACAGACTGATGAGGTGACTGCCAAAGAAGTTCCTTATATAATACAGAGGCTTAAAATGTCTTTCAATACAATCGGATACTGAATGCTGCAATATTTGGCATCCAATTCTAAACTGACTTACAATTACAGTTTCAGCAAATACATAAACCCCTTCGGTGTTATGCCCTTAGATTGCGAAAATTTGAGTAACTAATTTATAAATCATTACTTGCCAATCAAAAGAAAACTAATTAATCAACCATCAATTGACATCAAAGCAAACAATCTTAATAAAAAAATTAGCTAAAATGGAAATAGTTACATGCTTATTAATAACATTCCTTCATAACTTAAGCTCTAGGTTTATATAGATTACAAATTTAAGTTTTAATGTATAAATAGTCAAATGATCAACCATTAGCCTAACCATCATAGCAATAAAAGGATGACCCTACAGCAGTAAACAAATAGCCCAACCATTAACCTAATCATTGCACAGTTCTAAACTTTTGACAACTACGGTCACGACAACTTAACCCATCAACAATGTACAGTAAATTTCAAGCATGAATGAACCTCAATACTTCAATAATTCTATTCATTCTATTGGTTTGCCAGATGTTTAAGGTCTTTCTTTACTTGGAGTTAATTAACCAGTGGACATTACCCCATTTCAAAATTGACGCATGAGAAAACAAAACCAGTATAAACATCAATTTCATCAAGAAAACGTACTCACATAGGAAACAAATATAATAGTAGTAATAATAATAATAATACAATTTTTTTATCAAAGGTGCAAGTATCTAATAACAAAATTTAGGTTTGTTAGTTGAGTGACTAACCTCGTAGCCATAAAGGTCACTAAAACATCCTGTATGTTGCTAGATAAAGAAGCTGAATAACCTATTGGCCTTAAAATCTTGACAATATTGCAGGCAGTTCTAGCATCACCCATCTTCCTATGATCATTATTCCCCATAAATTCAGCAACTTCAGTGTGGCCTGGTTCAACTGTACCAACAGACATGTTGATGGGATTCGTCACATCAACAGGCTCACATACATATGCCTCTTTCTTGAACCTCTTCACAGAACCAGATTTTCTCCTTTTGGCTCCTCTGCAAGGCCCACTTTGAACTGGATCCATGCAATCCACCTTGGTTTGAGTTTGACCATCCATGTGATCGTTGCCCATTGAAAACCTAGTTTGTTGGAAATGTGATACAAGCTTATCAGCATCAACCCCATTGTTTGTTGTTGCTTTGAGTTCACTGAGCTTTGGATTATATTCATTTTCCTCTTTCCTTTCAATAGTGTGTTCTAAAGTATTTACAGACCCAACGACATTAGCTTGTTTGGGCTTTCCATGGCTGCTCTGGCTACCATTACCTTCTCCTTCAACAGCAAAGGTGACAGTTTGAGGATGGGAAGGAAGATCGGGGAGAGGTGCAAAGTGTGGATGATTGTCATTGGTACTGGTTGGAAGATGCCTAAGGCTGTAAGAAGTGGTAGAACGGTGGTGCCTCTCCTTGGGTAGAATGTGATGAACAAGGTGCTTGGGCTTGCGCTTGCACTTGCGAAGTTTTCCTGACTTTAGGCTTGAAGAAATGGAGGGATGAGAGATCAAAATTGGTTTTCGTTAATGTATGATGAGCAATGAGTAAGGATAGATAGGGTCATCGGGAAGAAACATGGGGGAAAGGTGATCTCACTCTCACCTGTGTTCAAAAGCATCAATGAGATCAGGAACTGATTGCAGATTTTCAAGAGGCTCCCAAGTGTTGGCAGTCTCAGGCCATCCACGCCTATTGTGAGTGTGACAACACATTAAATTGATAATTGAAAATTGAAAATGAAATAGCCTTGTCTTCAAAGATAGTGTTATGAATGATGAAATGTAATCTAATCTCTGAACATGAACATGAACAACAAAGGGAGAGGGAGAGAGAGAGAAGACTCACCATTTGATAAGGTACTGGAGCTGACCCTATGTATTGCCCATTTTGCAACATCCATTCATTATTCATTCATTCAGCATCGTTACGTTAAACTCATTACTCACAAGACAAGAGAAGAGAACAAAAGCGAATACAATAGAAATAAATTAGTGTTAAGATAAGATAGTAATTAATTACCTTGCGGACCCTCTTACGGCGTATGGTTTCGATTTCGTAGAAGCCATCGTCAAGCTTAGGTTTGGGACCTCCAGGCACCAACAGGGTTTCATTCTCTTCTTCTTCATAGTCTTCATCGTCTTCTTTCTCTTTGGGCAACACAACATCAACACAAGCTGCTTCTGGCGGTGGCGGTGGCGGTGGTGGTTGAGGATGAAGGTGAAGCTGAGAAGGTTCTTCAATTAAAGCATTCGCCTCTGAAGTGATCCTCTTCTTCATTGCATTCAACCACTGATTTTTCAATTTGCGTCTTTCAAATTTGAATGTTAAGCAAACCAACACCAACACCCACTCCTATTTCCTAATTTCCCATTTCTATTTATCTTCTCCCTCTCCTCTCCTCTCCTCTCTCACTCCCATGCCACGCCAAAGCCAAAGCCAAAGCCAAACTAGTAAAACCCTTCCTCTTTTTCTTACTCTATTTTGTTTGCAGAAAAGAGATAGTAAAAAAAAACACAATGTAATTTTTTTTGTTTAAAAGAAATTAAAAGAAAAAAAAGTTGAATTCCTAAATAAAAAATTAAACACATTTTCTTTTGTCAAGTAACTTTCTTCTATCCTATTTTTTATTTCATCATATTTATACTCAACCAAACAAAAAGCTAATTTTAAATAACGCTTCTTTCAATTACAGAAAAATAAATAACACCTTTCTCTCTCTCAAAACGAGGTAAACATTTATTTATTTATTTAGGCTTATGCCTTGTTTATTTATATTTTTACTATAAGTAAGAATATTTTTAAAAGAAATAATTTTTTTAAAATTTTTTATCTAGCACCCAAAAGGCAATTTTTTAAAAAAAAATGGTAAGGGGCAGGCATACCCCATTCAAAGTCAGAGTATGTCACCAATTTCAGCGAGGATTTATAGTGAAATTTACAAATTGCCTATCAACGAGAGTTAAATTTAACAAGATGAGACTCGAACCTAAGACCTTGTGGTCGCTGGGCCTAATCACACACTATCTGAGTCAACGTCCAAAAAAAACAATTAACCATTCATGATATTTAGCCTTTTCATACAAATAAATTTTGTCGTATCCTTTTATCGACTTCAGAGAGAATATAAAAAAAAAACTTGTTGTCTTGAATTTAAAAAATAATATTGAATATTTACTCTTTAAAATAATTTAAAGAATTTATTAGAGTTTAATTAATTTATTTTGTAATTTGTCTATGGACATCATATCATAGTATATATTACATTATGTATATTATATATTATTATAATAAAAGTAAATGAATATTTTTTTATAAGTTAAAGTGCGTTCATAAAGATTTAAATTGAGAAGTTGCTACTCAAACTAACACTCTCAAACTATTTGATCAACTTATTGAATGCAAAATAAATGAGTGTTATTAATTTTAATTTATCAAAACCTTAAATTTTAACCTCTCTTTTTTCGCTCAATCTTAATTTTCTTTTTCTTTTCTTTTCTTAACTTAAGCTTATTAATTTCGTTTTTGTGTTTTTGAATTTAAGGTTTTCTATAAAAATTTCAATTAGGTTTTGAATTTACTTAGTAATTTTGATCTCAACCGTATGTTAATTGTATAAAAGTTTTTACTATCTTGTAGAATTATTGAGTATGAGGTACTAGACTTACAATGAGGTATGAATTTAAGGGTATTTATTTTTTATTTTTTAAAACAACATTATAAAACAATTTTTAGAAATAATTTTTTTAAAAAAATAAATAAATTTTCAATACAAATTAGTATGAAATTTCAAAAAATTAAAATAAATTTTAGATGTTTTTAAATTTTAATTTTTAAAAACCAAAAAACATATACTATTCTCAAAATCTCTTTTTAAAAATTGATATACCAAACATATTTTTTAAATATTCTATGTTTTCGAAAAAAGTTATCAAATAAACCCAAAGTTTTTATGAAATCTACTAAAATTCTTCATCGATAACTTGACCCAAAATCAATTAGAATGTGTTTACCAACACGAGCTTATAGCTTTTTGAGGAGCTTATAGTGTTTTGTTAAAAAGCTTCATTTAGGCCGTGTTTGGAATGACTTATGTGTAGCTTATGAAAATAGCTTATGGGTTCCTATAAGCTGTTTTCAGTTTATTTTCATAAGCTTATTGAAGTAGCTTATTAGAATAAGCTGTTTTTAACTTATTCAAGTAAGTTTTACAATTTTTTCTACGAAAAAACTATAATTTGAAAATAGTTTATTGCATAAGTACTTAATTAAGCTGTTTATGATAAGCTTATAGCTTATGAAAAATAGCTTTTATAATCTAACTTATGAAAAGTTATTTGGAGCAACTTATGTCTTATGAAAAACTATTTGGAGTAACTTATGGCTTATGAAAAACTACTTTCAATAATTCATTTCAATTTTATTCTTATTTTTTAGGTAATGATATCTTTTATCCTAGACTTTTTATTTTTTATTTTTTATTACTTTTGAACTATAAAATATTAAATAAAAATGTTAAAAAATTATAAATTATACATCATAAAAAAAATTTATGTGAATTTTACTAAAGTATTAGTGTAATTATATAAATAATATTAAAATATATTTATATCATAATAATATACTATTAGGTATTATTTTTGGTCATTTAACATATATTTAGTTTTTTATAAGCTAATAATAGATCCTTAGTTACATGGCTTAGTTAGTTTTATCTTAGTTAGGGAGTTTATTGTATATATAAAGTGTAGTCTTCATATTTTCAATATAATTAAAGGAAATTTATCACATAATTCCTGTTAGCTAGTTTTACTAAACACATCTAGTCAAGTATAAACTATAAATCATAAATCATAAGGTATAAACTATAAGTTATAAGCTAATTTTGAGGAACATAGCCTTAATTGTTTCTTCAATTAATTGAAAATTATTTTTTCGATGAATAGATAAATTGATTATAGTAGTATTTAATACTTCTCAACGATAGCTGATCTTTTTGGTTTTTTTTTTTCAAAGGAAACAAAGCTTATCTTATTTGTTTAGGGCTTTATTAGATATGAAGACATTTCTTAAATATGAGTATCTAAGACGAATAATTACTTGATTAATAGTATTTTGTAAAAGTATAAATATAGTATTATTATGGGTCTTAGCGTTTTGATGAATAGAAAAAAAACATAAGATTATAATAGTAGTAATATTATGGCTCTGTTTGGCAACATTAGTTTATAGCTTGTAGTTTATCACTTCTAGTTTATGACTTGTGACTTATAATTAAGTAATGACTTATAATTAATTAGAGGTGTTTGGTAAAATTAACTTATTAGATAACTTATATTTGTTAAATAACTTAAAAAAATAAATAATAATTACATATAATAAATTATTTAATAAAATAAACATATAATAAATAACTAAAAAATAAAATAAAATAAAATTATTAAAAATTACTTTTTATAAACTATAAACTACTTAGCTTTTCTTATAAAAAGTAGTTTTGTATTGAAGCTTGCCGAAGAGTGTTGATAGGATTTAGGACACAGACACATGAATTAAAATAACTTTTTGGATACATTAATAACTCAAAAAATATTTTATTACTTTTTGTTGCATGCATTTACAATCTATTTGGTTGGGTGGAAATAGCAGAGAAGAAAATAGTCAAAAGAGAAATGTAACATTTCTCTCTTTTGTGGTGGGACCCATCTAAATATATTTATCCTCACATATTGCAAGATTTATATGTAAAAGGGACAAAATTTGGTCTGGACCCAAAAATGCCCTTCATCTTTATGGTTGTATTTTTACTGTTCATCTCTTTGTCACCACTATCTCACCGTTCTTACCACCCACCCAACTCCACCGCCTCGGCATCATCGTGTGTTCTACCACCGCAGATTCTTGTGTGACCACCGAGCTCCACCACCTCTTGGCCTCACCGCCTCCAGTCCACCACTATTAAGTTCTGCTGTATACTTCTCTTGGGTGACGATCGACTCGTTTTAGTGAGCCTACATTCAGATGCGAATATGGGAAGAAAAAAAACAAAAATGACTATGTGAAAATAAAAATGGGGGAAAATAGATCAGATCTCCACTCGAACCGTGGATAAAGATAAAATATCTAACGAGTATGCAATTGCTAAACTTTTTTAAACTTTTTTGTATTTGGGCATTTTAGTAATTTTCACATGTAGTTATATTTCTTTTTTCCACTGAACCAAATAACATCCCATTTCAATTCTATTTTAACTTTATTTCTCTTCTCTCTTGTTTCTTCTCTGGGTCAGACAGTGTTAAAGTGATTAGTAGAAAGCATTACGTATTACATACGTAAAAGTGTAAATAAATGAGGTTTGCGCTTAAATGAGGTTTGCGCTTATTACAGTTATTTCTTCTTAATTTTTAAAATTATACTTACCCTTGTAGAAAGGTAAGTGTAATGAATTTCAAACTTAAGAGAGCTAAGAGAAATGTTTGAAAGGAAGTAATGTTATATTTAATAAGACGAGTTTATAACTTTTTGTCAATAAGCTATGTTTACTATAGCTTATAAAAAGTTATAAACTATGAGCTTTTGAAAAGTTATTTTAAATAGCTAATAGATTTTAGTTTTCAATAATTTATTTCAATTTTATCTTTATCTTTTTTGGATAATTACATCTTTTGTAATCTCATTATATTAAATATTAATATATTATATGTCCTTTCAAGTCATTTCATATAATTTTAGCTTATCATAAGCTAGTTTTATTAAATACTACTTCTCAACAATAAGCTATAAACTAATTTTATTAAACATCAAGAGAGGTTAGTGTAATTATCCCTAAATAAAAATTTAGAAATTAAGGTAACTTTTCATTTATAAAAAAATAAGGTATTTGTATTATTAAGAACTTCTCTCAATTAATGTTAATCTACTTATAAAGCGAAAAGAAGATTTAAAAAATTAGACCAAACATACCCTAATTATTGTTGTAATTTTGATGGACTGAACTCTTATGAGTGTACTTTCGCCTATTAAAAAATAATAATAATTACTCTTTATCCTTACCATTGCTTTCCCATATTGTGTTCTATTTACAAAACTACAGTGTAGGAAAGATAACAGCACCTTATGACATTCATTAAATAAGCGGTTACTTTCTAATTAACTGTTTATATTTATTAACTATTATTTATCTAATATTTATATATATTTAAAAAATAGGAAAAATATAGTTTTTATTTATTTTGGTTTGACAGGTTCGGTTCCCGTTCCTGTGTATCCTCCACTGGCGGAGGAATCAAAGCCAGGTAATTCTCAATATTTTATTTTATTTTTTAAAAAAGGAGTCCAAGTTAATACAAAACTACTCAGGAAGGAGTTTTTTTTTTAATTTAAAGAAGTTCATTAAGTAAATATTGAGTTTAAGTTAGCACAATGCTACTTTGTAAACCCATTAACTCCGAAGGAAGCATTTACAATAGTTAGCTCAAGAAAAGTGAATCACAACCCAAAAACTGCAGAACTGCACAAAAAACTGTTGAATGGTGCAAAACGTAAAAAAACGTTGAAAGGCCCCAAAAACACACAGCAACTCCAGAAAAAAAAATCAAAAATAAATATTATAGAAAAAAACAAAAATAGACGATAAAAAAAGGTGTAAAAGAAAGGGAGGGATGTGCGTGTGTGTGGGTTTTTGTTTGAGTGTGTGTTAGTGAAGAAGGAGGAAGAAAGAAACAGTGAAGAAACGTGAGGGAGGGAGAGAAAGAGCGTGAGAGAGTGGTGGTTTTTTATTATCATTTTTAATTTTAATTTTACGAGAACTTGGGCTCTTTTTAGTATTTTTGTTTTTTTTTCATTCTCGATGATGATCTTTTCCTATGTTTGAGCCTCTATTTGTTAGGTTTGAGCCTCTATTTGTTATCTTATCTTTTTTATTTGAAAACCAATCTCATTTTTTTATTTAAAAACTGCATTTTCGATCGGTTAAAATAAATTATTATATTATTTTAAGATTTTTTTTAAAATCAGTTATTAAAAATTATTTTTGTCTGATCAGTATTTTATCATCTTATTTTTTATTTAAAAACATTTTTTTCTGATCACTTAATACTCAATAATCTAACCACAGTCTATATTAACTAGATTAATCCATTATTATTAATTAATTAAAAAATTAATTAATTAATCACAATTTGACCAATTGAAATTATTATTGACCGGATAAAATTTAGTATTCACACGTACTTATTTCTGTGTTAACAAGAACTCCTGGATGAGCATTGGGAACTGATTAGTCATCTTAACCTGCCCTGGATGGTTGGTTATCTTACATAAATGAAATGAACAAGAAGGGAATATTAAAAATGCTTGTCGAAAAGAGAAAAAAATAAAGAAAGTTTTTCCTTTTTGTGTGTGTACATCCATTTCCTAGTATACTGAAAATATCTCTTTTGGAGAAGGAAAAAGGAATGAATGGAGGAAAAAGCTAAGACATCAGAAAACATGAAATAATTAAATAAGCAAGGCAAGTCATTTGGAGCCAGCGGTTATATTATGAAAGCAAATACTGCTGCAAATGCTTGGTTCTCTTCTTGTTCTTAAGCTTCCTAAAAGCACAAGACTCAATTTGCCTAATTCTCTCCCTACTTACACCCATCATCTCCCCTATCTCTTGCAGCGTCTTCATCCTTCCATCATCCATCCCAAATCTCCATCTTACCACTTGTTTCTCTCTTGGATTCAGACTGTCCAGTGCCATCTCCAGGTCCTTCTTCATGAATTGCTTTATCAGCTGTTCTTCCACTGTTTCAGCATCCGGGTCTGCAATTACTTCCTGCTCAAAAACAAACAACATTCAGCAAAATGAACAACATCATACGAAAGAAAAGAGTCTTAAATTTGAACTAGAGTGGGAAGGACAGACTGAAGGTTTAAGATTCTGGTTGATCCCAATTTTCTGTTCCAACGATCTGGGAGCTTTCGGGGTCATAAGTACAGCAGTAAGCCTCTTCATTGACAGACCAGCTGCTTCAGCAACTTCTTCATCATCAGGCTGTCTTCCATTTTCACTATACAATTGTTTTCTTGCCTCCTTCACTCTATAAGATGCCTCCACCATATGGAACTGTTATATTGCAAAGATTTAGTCCATTATAAAATGACAGCAATTTCAAACCATACAACCAATTAACCAATATTAGATTGCGGTTCTTCCCTAAACTGTTTTTGATGCATCGTCAGAAAGACACTAGTCTAAGATAAAGATCATACTCACTGGCAAGCGAATAGTTCTTGACTGGTCAGAAAGTGATTTCCGAACTGCCTGTTTAATCCACCAATGAGCATAGGTGGAAAACTTAAAACCCTTGGAAGCATCAAACTTTTCTGCGCCTCTTACAAGGCCTCGGCATCCTTCCTGTAAAGTGTAAACCAATGAGAAAGAGTTCGATGACATATTACTGGAACAGTTGAAGTGGCCATGTTTTTTTGTAATTATTATTAATTTAAGGAAAAAAAAAAAACAAACTGTACAGGTGAAAATATACCTGGACAAGATCTTGCAGATTCATTCCAGCCCCCTGATAATTCTTAGCTATTGAGATGACAAGTCGTATATTGCTTTTAATCATTTTGTCTTTGCAAAATGTGCCATAATTTAAACGTCTCCTCAGTGTCTTCTGATCTACCCCTGCCACTGCAGCCCATTGAGCAAACGTTGGCTGACCACCACATCTTTCTGCAAGATCCTCCTGGAGTTTTTCAAGCTTTAGCAGGTCCTGAATTATAAATAGGCAAATGAATTAGACAATAAAAGTAAAACAATGAAACTTTAATTGATAATCAGAAAAGAAACTACCTAGGTAAATCTACATAAATTTTAAGTCTAACTTATAAGAATTAAAATCTCCCATAGATAAAATCTTTTATCATTAATGTGCTGATTCGCTATCATTAAATGAATAATTTGCTAATTTTGTTGTAACATTCTACTCCTCTCCATGGATAATTCTCAACTACTAGAATGCCAGCCCAATTGAGCAGTACAAAATAACTTGAAGAGAATCTCAATCGAAAAAGGGAAAAAAATCCTATTCTTGAAGAAAATAAAGGTAAGGGAAAAAAGTACACTCTTATCTGCCCACAATTAAGAAAGAAGTACAAGTTAGCATCATGTAATGAGACACTTCATTCTTTTGTTGTTTTTTTCTAAGAAAAAGGAAACCTATGCATGAGGCATGGGAAGAGTAGAGGTACGCAATCTTATCCCCACAAACAGAGAGGTTGTTTCAAGAATTTAAACCCGTGACCTAGGCAACCTTGCCATTGTGCCAAGGCTCATGGTGTAATCTATTCTTTTAGACAACTCGAGCAACATATAAAAGATCATCAAATGAGGTGAGAATTTTTATTTAGAGGTTTCCGCTCTCTATATACAGTAGGATAAAAAGGAGAGAAGTAAATAAGAAGAAACAAAAGCAATATTTAAATAGATTCTTTTGAAGTAATTGACTAGATATTGTTGAACAATAAAAGCATGATGAATGAGGCTTGTTGCACTTTTTGGATATTTTAAGAATGACATTAAACATCAACTCACAAAATCATATGATTAGCATGCACATTATTAAGATTTTATACTGATTTCAGGGGCATAAGTTGTCAAGAGCATGAAGTGCATAGCGCTCTTAAATACTAATGCAACATCACAAACATGCAAAGCTCACCTGTATTCCTTCAGATAACTGAATTTCTTCCGTTGGAGTAAGAAGCCTGGTAGTGTTAGTTGTTGTTCTTAAGTATCGAAGAGGATCGGAATAGTCTACTTCTTGCATAGGAACACGTTTTTTCCTGACGGTGGAGCCAGACTTAAAAGACACAATATTTGAGGTAGCCTTCTCTGCCGCTCTGACTCTTCTAGCTTTTCTTTCTATTTGGCGCCTGGATCTCACAGCTATACTGTTGGAAAGCTGTTCCTGCAGATGCTCGAGTTCCTCATGGGTAGGCTCTAAATCATCGGACTCCTCTTTGCTGTGGCTCGTGAGAACATTTTCCGTTTCTGCTACAGTGCCCATGGGTCCTCCTGCTACAACATCTTCTGCTTCCATATGTTGAACCCATTTGAGAAGTAAATTATCCAACTTGGAAGAATCATGTGATCTATACCCTGCTTCTGCTGGGGGCTTCTTTTTTACTAGTAAAGCTGCATCCTTTGCAACCTTGAGAGCCGATTTAGCAAGAGCAAGAGCTTCAGAAGCAGCGGCAGTAATTACAGCCTCTTCACTAGTAAGAAGTGATTCTGAAGATAAGGCTGCTTTATAGTTTGCCTGATTAAAGACATCAACATTATTATTAGTTTGTGGATAAGCTCTAAATGTGTCTACATGGCTAAATAACTGTAGAAATTATCCAAAAGTAAGAAATTGGTCCACAACTAAAGTGTCCATCTACTCTTGAAATTTGCATATGAATGATGTAAAAAAGGAAGTTTAAAAGTTTCCAAACACAATTCTACAATAGTTAGTGGTCTGTCCCTATTAGTGACTTGTATGACAATGAATTATCATCTTCTAAGAGAGATTCAACATTCAGATATCAAGAAAATAGTGACAAATTATTTTTTAAAATATTTTTGGTAGGAAGAAGGTTTGGGAGGAAGTTGTAGCATTCCAAAATGAGAGCATGAGAAGGGTTTGAAATGGTAATTAGGGTTAAGCAAACGAATACCAATGAAGGCCCAGCAACAGGAAAGGAGAGTCCAAGACAAGACCTTAATGTAAAGGGCGAGGCAGTTGAGTTGAGTGTTCCCTTACTAAATTCAAATTGGCTGATGAAAATTGGAAAGTTTGTCTAACTTAAGACCTAATTCAACGGTAACTTAAAGAAGACGAGTTGAGCAGCAGTTTAAGAATTATGAAAAATGTATTGGAAAGCAGAAATTAGAAAAAGGTGTATTATATTATGGGATAATAGGGAAAGTCCAGAAAACCTGGGTTTGGGGATCGACAGCAGGGACATAAGGCGAAGGAGGAGGATAAGAAGAAGGAGGCAACTTGTGTTGGAAGTGAACAAGTGGCGCTGTTCCTGTTGAAGTGGCAGAGAAAATGCATTGTGGCTGCAAACACAAATTCAAATTGGGTCTTGTTTTTGCTGCAAAGAAAAAGAAGAGTGAGAATTCAATTTCAATTAAAATTCAATTCAATTGGGGAAAGAGAAAGAGGAGAGGAGGGGAGGGGGGTTAGAAAGAATTACTGTGGGTGGGGGGAAGAGGAGTTCTGAAAGTGTCGGGGTGGCACTTGAAGTGCGGCAACAAACACGACATTTGGTAGTCACTGACCCTCCCTGGGAGTGGGAGTGGGAGGTTGAAATCGTATAGAGCAGATGATTTGTGGTTCGGTCAAGTGAAATTAGGGTTGAAGGTTGGGTATCATGGGAATATGAATAGGAATAGAACATACGGTGGAATGGATAAGAAGAGAAGAGAAGAGCAGAGCAGATAGATAGAGAGAGGATCAAGTGATGAACTTCCTTCCAACTGAGGTGAGGTGAGGACTGCCCAACGACACCTATCAATATTTCATTTCATTTTCACTTTGTTATATTGTATTATTGCCCTCTCATAATCCACTTCAACTACTACTATTTACCTAATTGCCGCTTTTGTATTTTCTAAATCTCTAATTTTATCACAAATTACTCTTTTAAATATAACCTCAAATATATCCACGTAAAACTATTGTTAATTATATTAAGTTTTCCATCTCATACATCAAATGTATAATTAGGTGTGAAGTTAATTTGTTTTAACCGGTCAAACACGCACCCACACTACACTACTCCTAAATATATCCTATCGAGAATTGAATTTCTCCCTCTAAGCTTCAAGAACTTCTCCTTATGTCACTTGAATTACAAGCTCTTGATAGGTGTGAAATTAATTGAAAACTATAAAATTATAATTGTGTAATTTTAGCTTATTAATTTTAATTGTTTGACAAAACAAATTGTATGATTGACTAAAAAAGGAAGATAATTTATATTAATAAAACATTGGTGGGGTGAATAGTTTTTTATTTATAGAAATAAATAAAGATATATTTTGAAAATAAATTATTAAAAGTTAATTTTTGAAAATCAAAAGTTATCTTAAATAGCTATAATTTCATAATAAAAAATTTTAAATTTATAATTATCAAACAATTCTACCGACTTTAAAAAGTTATAATTTCTTAATAAACTGAAAGCTTATATTTTCAAACATAGCTTTTATATAACTTTTAAATAGAAACATTTTATTTCTAAATTTTTATTTTTAATGTATATCAACTAATATTTTATTTAAGGTCCATTATATTAATCATATTTCATAACGGTATGTCATGTATAAGTTTCATAATATAAGATTAAATTATACTATTAGTCCCTTAATTTTAGGGTCGAATAAGTTAGCCTTCAATTATTATTATTTTTTTTTTAATTTGGTTCTTTATCATTTATCGTGTGTGTGTGTTGTGTGGCGGGTTTTAACATGGGAACCGTTCAAATTTTCCCATGCTGGGACGACTTATACATGACTTGCCATAATCTGTTTTCATTAATTATTAATATTGCACTCTAGTCCTTTGGTAAGTTAACATTAAAATAATAAAATTTGTAAACTTGACTAGTGACTCTTTAATAAATATATTGAAAATCATAATACAATTGTGTGTCAGAGCTCAGAACCCAAACTTAAAAATTGTGTTACGGTCATGTGTCAGAACTCAAAACTCAGACAGTAAAGCCAATACCAACAATGCACCCTGAACATTGAATTAAAGGAGAAATAATCAGAAGCAAATGGGGAAAAAAGAAAAGGAAAGAAGGAAATTTTGTTAACAACAAAGGCAAAATAAATCAAGGAAATAATAGATCATAGTAGTAGCATTTAGCTTGTTATGTATTATGTATTAACAAGAATAGAAAAGGGTGGTCATTAATTGATTATATATGACCCAAAAAAGTTTCCAGAAAAGAGTGGTGACTGGATTCATCAAATCGCACCAAAAAAGATAACCTCCCTTCTTCTTCCTTAGTTGGATCTGCACACCAACCATGGTTACCAGACAAGGACCACAATAACAACCAATCCACATTTGAAAGTTTGCATCTTGAACATTAATAACAATTGTTGAACAATATCCCAGTTACAAATTGAACAAAAAAAAAAATATCAACATTGAAACTTAACAAGATGAAATAAGTACATATCTGGAAATATAGATTTGAAAAAACAAACTAAAAAAATGCCAAGATACAATATAAATCTTAAAAAAAAAAACTAAGAGATACAACAATTTTCTTAAAAAATTGTAACGAACAACAACCAACAAAGAAAAAAAAATACAGATCCAAAAAGCACAGATCTATTAGCTTCGACCGTCATCCTGCCGCCCCTCACCGACGAACCCTTGAGTGCGACATCACTGCAAACGCCGCGAAGAATGCCACCGTCAGTTGCAAACGCCACTGCAGACTCGCGATAAATTGCAAATGCCAATGATGAACCTTCAACTTCAACCGCGATGTCTTCCTATTTTGAGCGTGACGAACATGACTCTTAAGCTGAGCCGCTTAAAGAGAGAAAATGGAGGGGAGAGAGGGTTTGGTTTGGGAAGAGAGGGTTTTTTGGAAAGCTCCTAGAAAGAGAAGGAGATAACGCTCTGGAATCTGGGAAGCAAGAAAGGGAAGAGTGTGAGATGGTTAGAGGAAATTGCAATGAGAAGAGAAGGAAGAGTGAGCGTTCTAAAATTTAATTTTTTTTGAGATACGGAGTGTTCAGCATATGTTTAGAAAAAAAAATTGTAAATAATGATAGCTTTTAGATTTAAAATATTGTATTTAATTGATGAGGTATGTGTCATAATAAAAGAAACTCACAGGGATTATATTGCAATATTCACAGTTTTAAATGATGATCTTAATCCATTGGTTATTTCATGTAATTCAACGGTTGAATTGGTGAAATTAAAAGTGGATGAAGAGATATGAAGCAGAGTAAGTGTCCAAGACTTACTCTTTGAGTAGATGGATCCCCACCCTATATATATATATAGTTGGGTTCAAATGACACTAAGGTGTCAAAGTTCTTAACTGACACCGCGCATAACTTTTTATAGAAAACGAATTTTGTTGATCCAACCAATCAATTGAAAGTTTATATAATGTAGATCAACTATGCAAAAATTCATACAATTTAAAAACTATTTGATATGTTATCGGAATGTTTTGCTTGAACGTATAATACATTATTTAAGATACAAGTAAATTTCATTTGTTAGATTACATACCTACAAATTTTCAAATGGTATGAATTTTTGCATAGTTGATCTATGTCATATAAACTTTCAATTGATTGGTTGGATCGGCAAAATTCGTTCTTTATAAAAAGTTATGCGTGGTGTCATTTAAGAACTTTGACATCTTGGTGTCATTTGAACCCAACTCGTATATATATAGGAAATGTATTAAGTGAGAGGTGAGAGTGTGAGAGGAGTTAATACTAACTATCCAATTATAATTAATGGTTAAGATTTGATTTATGAAAAACAATCACAACCATTCATGTATGGTTGTGTGGCTAAGATTAACTCCTCTCATCTCTCATGCTCTTATTGGATATGCACCCTAGTAAATCTAAGTCACACAATGACAACCATTTAGTAATTTTTCCATAACATAACATTTAGCTTTAAATCTCTATTTATGATTACAATAGGATTTATAATTTCTTTCACCACCCTCTCTCACCAATCTAACTCCACTTACTAAAATGGTAAGGACTACTCTAAATAACAGAGGATAAAGCCATGGACCATTTTGAATGAATGGGAACAAAGTTAGTAAAGATTTTGCTTATTTTTATAAGTCATTAACCATTTTGAATGATGATAGACAAACTTAAAAATTATTTTGAATGTTAGAAGATAAAATCAAGGATTATTTTACTAACTCTTATAAGTCAGGAACCATTTTAAACGAAAATCACACAATTATAGACCATTTTGATTATCATTTATTTGTGCAACTTAGTTATGCAACTCTTCTTAACCATACACATAAATTTTCAAGCAAATAAATAATATACTTATTCCCACATTGATTTTTCTTATATAATCTTCAAAACTTCCCTATAAATAACCTCACTAAAATACAATCATTATATTCCATATATATAATGAATCTTCAAAACTTTCGTATAAATAATCACATTAATTTAATTTTTTAAAATACACAAAAAAAAAAGTTATTAACGCATATTTTTTTAAAAGTAAGTGAGCATACATTAATACACCATATTCCATATATAAAATCGTAATACAAAATTAAGGTAGCTCAAACATGAGTACATTAATATCTTTATTTATAGTAGTAATACAATCATAATTCACTCAAAACATATCTCAATGTTTAAATTTATGTGATTCATGCTAGTTATCAATAGTGACACGTTATGCCTACGAGTTGCTATAGATCTGTCGTTGTATCATGTTGTACATTTTGTGTATTTAAAAGGTTTAAAGTAATATTGGTTTTATCAACACCGTCTAAACTTAATTTTTACGTTACCATTCAAAATTAATATACTGTTTAAACATAGATTTTATCTCCACTATCCATATTTATGCATACCGTCCAACCTAGAAATTAACGGTGTTAGCCTCTAAAAAAGGAGAAGTCTCCTTTCACTCTAGACACATAAAATTCTCTTTTTCATTTCTCTCTCAAATTATCTCTTAAATCTTGGGTTATATTATTGTTTACTCTCGCTAGTTCTATATCCCGATTGCATATCGGATGAGCCTGTTAAATCCTGGGGGTTTGCGGAGTATTGTCTAATAAACCCTCAAGGACAATGTGATCCCACATGTCTTAGGTCATTATACCACGTTGCATTCCTAATTTTTTCCAACAATCTTAAGGGTTTATTCCTCCACATGGTGAAATAGTGTGACTAAGGTAATATAAGAAGGAGACCAATGTTTTAGCTCTATAAGAGGACCTCTATGTAGTTTGGTTCCTCATTTTTGGTTATTTTGTTTTTATGCATTCTTAACTATGAGTTACAGTTTTCTATTGATATGTTAATTGTGGTGGATGAGTGTAGGAGATTGTAACTATGTGTTACTTTAGTATATATTTATAATTCATAGTTATGACTGAGCATGGTCCCAATTATATTATTGTTTACACCTGAAAAGTGTATGATAGTTCTTTAGGTAGCATTTGATAAATGTGTTTGAACAGAACATTATATTGTGTATTATTTCTCGTTTGGTATATCAGTCGAGAGGAATGTGACAAATGAACGGGACAGATTGGTTCCATTGAAAATGGTGGAACGGAAGAGAACATAATAAAAACACATAGAAAAATTATCATTATTTTAATACAGTCATTTTTTATTAACAAAATAATATATATTTAAATTCCTTAAACCTTATATTATTTTTTCCGACCAAAAAATATTTTTTTTAAAAATTTCATAATAAAAATATATTTAACATAATTTATATTTAATAATTACTTTTAAAAATATATTTAATAATTATATTTATTGAGAGAATTTTGTATTTATTTTTTCATAAAATATTAATAGAAAAATGAATATATTTTAAAATTATTATTTAGTTATACTCATAACTTTTAAAAAAAGAAATTAAAAAATTATACTATTTTATTTTACCAATAATTTTATACTTTCTATCAAGTAAAGTAAAATTTAATATGTATTATAAAAAATATTTTCTATATTTTAATCTACAATAAATACAAAATAATACATATAGTCATGTTCTGTTCTATGGCCACCAAACTAAGTACACAGTTCTATTCTATTTCATTTCTTTTCATTCTTTTATATTTTATACCGTTACCAAATACTACCTTAAGGATGAAATTTGACTCTTGGTTAGGGTTGTGCTTGAATGTCATGAATGATTTATGTGGTAAATACATTATTTTTATACTTAGCCTTATTAATGCAGCATATCTAAAATGAGTTGGTTGTCAATGCAGCATATCTAAAATGAGTAGGTGGTTGCTATATACTATGTTATTAAGTATTATTTAATAAATTTGCACAACATTTGACTCAATATAATGATCATTTTAACGTCTGAATCTTGTTTCAATGTTATATGAAAATTGATAAGGTATATGTTTTATTGTGTAAAACGTAAGAATACTAATTGGTAGTTGCTATATAATTTTTTTTGTTAGTCGGTGGTTATATTTTTTTGGGATAATTACACTAACCTCCCTTTAGGTTTGTCTATATTACACTTATTTTTCTCCAGTTTTCAAAGTTACACTTACCCCTGAAATTTCTACTTGCACAAACCCCCCTAATGTTAATTTTTTAAATAGTGTTACTATGCATATTTTGCATTTTTTAAAAAAAAAAATTATTTTACCATTTATTACTTTTATTTGATTTTACCATTTTTGTAATAAATGTAGAAACTTCAGGGGGTAAGTGTAATTTTAAAAACTAAAGGGGGGTAAATGTAATATTAACAAACCTCAAGGGAAGTTGGTGTAATTATCCATAATTTTTTTAATACACTCCTAAATATCAATGATTCTTTAATATGAAATTATAGTAGAAATTTCGTATCAAGAATATTATGGCCCTTCTGAACTGTAGTTGCTTTATGTGCCATATGAATTGTTCTGCTGCATACATGAATTATTCCTTTGATTTCAATTTATAATAGTTTGCGATTATCGAGTATGGTGCATGAATTTGTGAATCATGGATGATATTGTTGTAATATTCGTTTTTCTTATGAATTGGGTGCATACTTTTTCAATAGAAATATTGTGAGTTATATTATAAAGAAATTAGTATCATGAACTTAATAATATTATAATAAAAATGATATAACTTGGATATATATGGGAAAGTGATGCAACGTTATAGATGTGAATTTGTTTAATTTTAATTCCATAGATGAGTTTCTATTTTAGCAAAGTGACGATTGAGTAAGTTTACATGATACTTATCAAGTTTAATTTATATGTTATATAAGATGTGTCTTGTGAAATATTTTGATAATAAAAAAATGTTATACAATGAGGTACATTGCCTTCGATGAAATGTGCGAATGACCTTACTATTTAGTATGTGACTAGATTTGAGATTACAATTGTTCAATTTTGTGACTTATTAGTAAAGGCATATTTGACAATGGGAAGGCCACTTGCATTACAAAGGTACAAGCTTTATTTTCATAGTCTTATCAAATTTTGAGAGTAACTAGTTTATGATGAATATATATATATATATATATATTTATATATATATATTTATTTATATTTATATTTGTGAACTCATAAGTTACTTGAGAATTAAGGACTGAATTTTGGTACTATGATATTAAAGATTGAGGAGAATCCATTGTATGATAGTGATGAATTGATTTTTTTTTTTAATTTGATTTAAATGGGGATAAATTCTTTAGTGAGTGTATCAGTTTTATGAAAGTATTGTCACTTGGATGATTTTCAAGTAGACCTGTATATCTCACTAAGATTGGTTGGCTAAGAAATTCTCTAAGTAAATATTTTATTGAAGAAGATTGAGTTTTTCATACTTATTTATCGTGGATGCCTAATGGCACTAGAGAAGAAAGAAATTTGAGTCTTTTATATCTATATATCGAGGTTGTCAAATGACAACAATGAAATAATAAAATTATGTCTACTATGTAGTGATTGCTAAAAAGGTAAATGTGATGCAATTATTTGCAACATGTACATGCACACTTTAATATTGTGAAAGTAGCTTCTAAATTATGTTTAATTTAATTTGATTGTCCTCACTAAGCTATAAGCTTGTGAGAAGAACATATAGGGAAACGAGACTTATATTAAACTATTTGAAATTAACGGTAATGGTAACCCAACCTTTGTGATTGGAGATCCCATGAAGAAGGTTCATATGAGTAATAACAAATCACTTGTTAATTCCGCTAGCACTATTTATTTTCTCCCTTCCTATAGTGTGTGAAATGCTAGACTGCATTATTGTGAGGATAAGCTTAAATGATTTTAATGATTTTCATAGCCCTTATGGGTGGTGTATGAGTTGCAATATACACTTGATGAAATCACCTATATGAATATCAGCGCATGCATGACATATTTGCGCAAAACAACGACAACAACGAGAATTGTGGGGGTGCAATAGGGTTGGTAGACCTCTAACACACGCTAAAGTGTTTTGGTTCATAGAGCTTGCTCACCAATTATGTTAAGTCTCATCAATCTAGGCCTGATTCATAGTCCAAGAGACACTAGATTCGAAACTATTATGCACATTGAGATAACCCATGAAATACCTCATTATAGCCCTTTGTTCAAACTTAAACTTTGAAATATCTGGGAGATTATTGTATATTTTGTGTATTTCAAAATTTAAAGTAACATTGATTTTATCAGCACCGTCCAAAATTAATATACCATCCGAACAAGGATTTTAACTCCATTGTCCATATTTATTCTTACTGTCCAACCTAAAAACTAATGGTGTTAGCCTCTATAAGAGGAGAAGCCTCCTTTCACTCTAGACACAAAATTCTCATTTTCACTTCTCTCTCAAATTTTGGGTTATATTATTGTTTACTCTCGCTAGTTTTGTATTCCAATTGCATATCGGATGAGCCTGTTAAATCCAAGAGTTTGCGAAATATAGCCTGATAAACTCTTAAGAACAATGTGATCTCACAAGTAGCAGACAATTACACCACGTTGCATTCCTAATATTTCCAACACATCACATTTTGTAGTCACAACTCTTAGGGGAAAGATGAACAAAATTTCCTTTTTGATCGAAGGCCATTTATTTATAATTTTAACAATGATAACTGCACACTATTAATAAATGTAAAAATTGTACACCAAGTTAAATGTATTTAAATATGTGATTAAATTAATACAAAATAATTTCACCAAATATATAATCAAATTAGTAAAAAATAATTTAATTAAATAATATACTAGTTTAACTACATATTTATATGCATTTAATTGATATACAATTTTTACATCGTAGTAAATATACATAAATAATTTTCCTTATAGTTTTATTACGAGCTGTATTTTTTTATTCATAGAAAAAAAATCAACCAGGATCGACTCCGTATCCAAACACGCATTTTGTCATATCCATACCAACCTGGCCACGTGAGTGAGACATATTTGTATTTGTATTTGAATTGAAAATAATTACAAATAAAGTTGTTTTTACATATTTACATAGTTTGATAAACAAACAGGCACCAAATAGCTGTCGTAGGGGTCTTTTTGGTAGCAATTTTGTGCTTTTATTTCAGAAATCATGGGTCTCGAATATCCGAGACCAAAACCCTATTCTCCCAATTCTTTAAACTCTTCGTTCTCTCTCCATTCTCCCGCTACCAGCAACCTTTGGCTCTCTTCTCCAGCCCTTCTCTGGCAACTTTCGAACATCATTTCCAGTGCTGTCACTGTTATGTTGTTTTACCACTTTTCTTTGTCCATTCTGTTTGGAAGTTCTGTTTTTTTATCAATCCGCCCAATCCAACCATGGATTTCTGTTTGTTGAATGTCTTCGAGATTGCGAATGTTTGAATGTGGTAATGACTTAGAGATTTTGATTATTAATTATGGCATATTAATTTGTCTTTAATTTGGGTTTTATTTATATGATATACCTTTTTATTTTTTATCATTATTATAAAGTTATAGTGGCCATCGCACTATAGCAGTTTTGGGGTTGGACGTTTTGCTCCGCTATTAGGGATGTTTATGTTATAATTTTGTTGGTTTCATGCTTGAGTTTGATCATCAACGAATGGCACCGTTGGTGGTTCCCATTAAATTAACTTATATTAAATGGTTAAGGAATGCGCATCTCTTGGTTATTATTCTAATACTTTTTTTGGCCACTACTTCTGCGATTGTCATCTGCGATGATTCACAGGTTCTGGAATCACCCTGGGTATGCTGATTGCAGTATGGAAAAGTGAGATCTAATCACAAACAAGGATTATTTCTTTTGGAATTAGATTGGGTGGAATATTTTAAGGCATCAATTAGGATTTGAGCCTTTTGGGCTGGTTTTGATATGAATTTGGCAATTGACAGAAGGAAAAACAATTGGCTTTTAACATAGGTGTTAGAACCAAAACATTCTTACATGGCTTAGGCCATAGGATTGATCTGTTAGAAAATTTGGAAATTAATTGACATTCATAATGGGGTTGAGCAAATTTAACATCCATCATCTGGTTCATAATTATTTCTAATGATTTTACTTGTTTTTTTATTTGTTGTGTCTGTTTTTTGGTTGAAATGTACGGTGTCTGGGTTATGAAGAAGGTATTTATTTTGGTAGGATATTTTTAATCTCCACCCTGAATTTTTGAAGATTTCAAATTTACTGTGAATTAAAAATTGAAGTCATGGCTAAAGATAATGAGATCTCTAGGTATTTATGATTGCAAATTTGTTTGCCATTTTTATACTCGTTTCTTATCTTTCCTCTTACTTTTCTCTGTGATTTTCATATCAGGTGACCATTAGTGTGGTAACTGGATGAGATTGATGGACATGCTTCCAACTATCTTTGGGGCTATGTAGCAATATACAACATTTTTTTTTTTTAAATTTGATTCAGGTGATAATGTTAATACGAAGTTCTCTTCTTAGTTCAGTTGAAGCTGGTCTATGTTTTGTATCTGATGACAGTAAAGGTTTTTTATGTGACCAACCACCTAGTGGTGAAACTTGGCAGGTGTGTCTGAAATGCAATAAGTACCCTCTTGGCCTCTTGACTGATGTAGAAAAGCTGAACCAATGGTAGAGGATAGAACGAATGCTGATCCTTACAATTCAAATGGTCCAAGTAGCTTTAGCCAGCCATCGGCTACAAGTATAACAATTGAAAATGCTGCACCTAAATTGGTATACAAGAGAAAGAAGCTACGTAAGGGCTCAATTGCCTCTCTTTTCAAGCTAGGTCCAGCTAATGTGCAGACAAGTGCCAATTGCCCTTCAGTCATAAGTTCCTCTGCGCTTTTATCATCAGCTAAGGATCAGCCAACTGGTTTTCAAGTTATGCATGAAGTTGAGATGGTCAAAGATCCTACTGTGCCTTCTGTTTTATTTGATGGAGTGGCCAAAGATAGCACGCCGAAAAACTTGGGCATTGACAGTGTAAACGATAGTTGCTCCTCTATAAAGTCAAATATTGAACTTGTTTCAGATTCCGTAGAAACTGAAATGGATGAAACTGGTGAATGCTCCTCCTCCAGTGTCATAGTTATGGATGCCACTAGGGAAGAATTAACAGAAAATGATTTTTGTGTTAATATGTTAAGAAGCCATGGACTTCTAAGAGATTCTCATGCAGATAATGTGGCTTCAGTGGAAGATGCTGTTACTATTGGTAATAGTTATTGTTCCCGGTCATGTAAAATATGTGGTCATTTGGATAGTTCGTTGAACATGCTTTTATGTGATAATTGTGAAGATGCTTATCATCCATCTTGCTACAATCCACGGTTAAAAAAATTACCAATTGACGAGTGGTTTTGCCATTCATGTCTTCAAAAGAGGCAGAAAATTCTTAAGGAAACAGTTATCAGATCACCAGGTATCCACAGCGGAATGGGCAGAACTGCAACAGTTAAAGCTGAATCGCATCCCATGGCGATGATTTTCTGGGACACTAAGCCATATACAACTAGTGTTCGAGTTGGTAAAGGTTTTCAAGCAGAAGTGCCTGAATGGTCAGGCCCAATTAGAAGGTATCTTTTGTTTATTAAGAAAAAATTGAAACCATATATTTCTATGACAACATCCATCAATTTTACTTGGTGTTTCTTGCATTGCTTTTACTAAGTTTATTTTACATGGACAAACAATTCTTTTTGGAGTCTACAATCAATTAGTGTTGCATGAAGTTGCCAGAGTAAATTCTTTACATAGCTTGACATGACTTAAAATTAAGATGTTGAACTCGATAAAGGAAGAACGCAAAATGATTGAAAATGCTTGAGTGGGTTTGACACACAGCGAATTGGATTTTATAGACAAATAGTTATAGTTATAGTTACGAGGGGAATTAATAAATGGTGTTATGTACAACAAGGGAAATAAAATAATCAATGAATGGCAATGCACTTAGTGATTCTAAATTATAATCATCTTCCTAGTTCCTAGGTTACAAGATTTCAAATGTCATGCTACTTCTAACAATATGCTTTGGTAGAGAGAAGAGAGCCATATTGAGAAACTGAATGATTGAGATGCAAAAAGAGAGGAATTGTATATAAAGGGAAATGGTAGATTAGAAACTAACTACAACCTAAAATAATAACTTATTAGCTATTGGCATCTAAACAGAATCACATACTACTCTCAAACTCAAGATGGGTGAATACTAGTGTAACGATCCACTATATCGACTTTTTCTCGCTATATTGTAAATCTTTGAGCAGAGAGAGCCTTAATATATGTGTTGTGAGACAATGAAGTTTGCTGAGAACTTACTCTTGGGACATAAATGGATGTCGTTGTAGTAGAGAAGACAAAAAGGGTGAGATCACATTTATTTACTACTCCAAATACCAACACCAACTAGAACAGTGGCAAGCCTCTTTCAGGCCATAAAGAGCCTTGTGCAGCTGGCTCACTATAATTCTATCTTTGTTTTCAAACCTTGGAGGCTGCTGCATTAACATAAAGTTGTTGGATTTCCCTGTTGGAAGTGATAGCTAAGGTAAGAATAAGACGAATATTGACTGGTTTACTACAAGGGAAAAAGTTTCCTGCAGTCAAATCCAGGTTGTTGGTGGAAACCCTTTGCAAGGAGTCTTGCTTTATACTTGATGCCATCATGATTTTCGTTGACCCAAAACACCCACTTCCAGCCTGTGGCTTGCCTATGAGGTGGACGAGGGACAAGGGTCTAGGTGCCATTCTTTTGGAGAGTAGTAAGTTCTTCTGGCATAGCTGCCAAGCCTTTGGCAGATTCTTGGTTTGTGACTGCCTTTCTTGGATTTAGTGATCATATGATGTGTAATATGGGGCATTGAAGAAGATGAAGGAACAGCTTGTGGTTGCTGGCTGGATGGTCAAGGAGGAATTGCAATGCTGTCAGTCATCAGAGGTGGTGGAAGGAGGATTACTGCCACTGTTGTTGAGAATAGGTGCTGTATGTTGGTGAATCTTGTAGCAGAGGGTAGAATGTTGAGTGTAGAGGGGTACTTTGAACTTCGAAATGAGTGATGAAGTAAGATGAGATGTGGTAAAAAGTACCTGATAAAGAAAACATTCTTAATCAAAATGCCCTTTGAAACAAAGATCTTCCCTTCTGAACTTCGGCATTTGTAGCCTTTGTAAGCTGCTGCATATCCCAGAAAGGTGCATTCTTGATCTGATATCAAACTTGTGCTGACTGTAAGGTCAAAGAAAACAGAAACACATGCAGCCAAATACTTTATACTTTAAAAGTTCTGTAGTCTGGTTCTTGATTGTACAGTTCGTTGTTGGGTATTTAAAGCCAAGGGCTGAAGTTGGCAATCTGTTTGTCAAGTAAACAGCTGCAAGAAAGGCATGATCCCAAAACTTGAGTGGAAGCTTAGTGTGGCGTGACCGAATAGAGTGAGCCCCATCTCAACTATTTATCCGTGTTTGCATTCCATGGAATGGAACCATTTTATTAGTGGGTGTGTGGACATGTAAGTCTGTGAATGATTCCTAATGCCTGTGGATAGGTGGTGAATGGCCTGAATTTGCCTCCAATCTCAATAAATGGATCTAGTTTCTGTGCCATGTGGTAATTCTACCTTTGATTTGAGCTGCAGGAACACTTGTAACATGTATTATAATCAGCAGTGCTTCAAGACCATTTTTTAAGAACCCAAAAATAGAAAATGATATTTCAGAGAGATTACTGAGAAACGGGAGAGGAAAGAATACTTTTATTGCTGGTGATTGAATTACAAACAAAGAACAAATGAAAGATAGATCTGAAACTGTTTGGAATAGGAAATTATAACAGCTAGTTCCTCTTCTAGAAATAGAAGAGTACACTCATTATGTAAATGTTAACGTGTTTTAAAAAGGATTAATTCAATCTGAATATTTTCAGATCTCTCTCTCTCTCTGCTTTTATTTTCTTTAACTTCTTCAGGTTTTCTTTCATTTTCATGTGATTCTAAGATCTCTATCCGAGATTCAATACTTCAATGTATTTGTTAAACCTTAGGAACAGTTGTTTTTTTGGGGGGATTATCTGTTCTTGTTTGTTAAGCTCTAGGTACAATTGGTTATTCTCTCAGAAATTTTGTTCATGTATTGGAGAGCTGTGTCCTGCAATTCCATTCTAGTTTTGTTTTTTATAATGCCCATGCATTTTGTCTATTTATTGGTGAGATTCTTTGCCACATTTCTTCTTCCCTCAGATGCTTTATTAGAGCTTTACCTGTTTCAACATACGTATTTGGTTTGAATTCCTACGTATATTGTTCAATAACCTTGGCCTAGAGATATTTTTCCCCAGAGCCATGCTCTTTAGTTGTGCTCTCTGAGCCTTGAATGTTACGTCCATCCTTCTGTTGATGTTTGGTAAGTATTTAGCAAGAACAGCGAATTTGAGCTTATACTCTACATTTTTTAGAAAATTCTTTTAGAGTAAGACACTTAACATAAGAACAACTGTTGAGATTTCTCTCCTGATTGGTTGATGGGTTTTGACGTTTTGTATTCGTGCATATTTATTAATATATGTTTACTTTGCTTGGGTAAAGTAGGCTTTCTTATCGTGCATATTTCATGTGTATCTATTCACAAGCGCAGCTAATTACCAGTCTATTTTAGCCCCATTTTGGTAATATTACATATTTACAAAGGCCATTTTGTTGTTTCTTGCAGCGACAACGATGACTTTCCTGAACCTTTGGAAATTAATTCTTCAGGATTATCCAGACTGCAGGTAAAGGTTTTTTTATTTACTTTATGATTGGCATTTTCATCTGAGTCTCGAGTGATTGAAATTGAAATGCTTTTCTGTTCTGCAGGAAGAGAATGTGGGAAATCCAACTAGACTCCATTCAATTGGTAATTGGCTTCAATGCCGAGAGGTAATAGATAAAGCCCATGGAACTATATGTGGAAAATGGCGCAGGTAAGGCACTTGGCGTTGTTCTTTTTTAAGAAATCTTTCTCATCAAACTAGAAAATAAAAAAAATGGATTCGGAAGCTTATTTCTCACCCCCTGGGGAAGGAGAGGGGGGGGGGGAGTAGCCAATGAATGTAGCAGTTACATGAAAGGCCAAAGCAATAATATTTGTTGGTGATGGGAACCGAAAGCTAGAGGCAGACCCATTGGTCTACAAACCAGCCAAGACATCCATTCGGAAGGTGTACACTAGGAGGCATGGGAAACCACATAAGTAACTGGTTGATGGCAGTTACTAATAGAAAACAATTAGTGATTTTTGTGTTGGGAAAGTAAGTAACTAGTGCAGTTATGTATTTAGGAAACTGTCTGATGGCAATTATGCTTAGGAAAAAACTACTAGTGGCAGTCCCCTTCTGCAGTGAAAGTCCCATCTAAGTTGAAGTTTTTTATTTGGACCGTGGTATTTATGAGGACTAATATTAATGATCTGTTTGTTGAAGTTTGGTAATGTATAGAGTTGTAAAGGTTGAGTACTTTGTCATATGGGGATGGCCTGATCAAAATAGATAGAGGAAAAGCCAGGAAATTAGCAGAAAGCAATCAAAGTCTGTGTTCTAAACTGCTCGCCCCACTTAGCAGAAAGGGCTTTGTTGTTGCAGTTATAGTTGTAGACATCCTAAAGCTCTCTGCTAAGTGCTAATATTTTGTGTAGTGTTTACCAATTTTTAAGTGTCTTGCTGCAACATATTGTGGAGCATTTTTTCATATTAAGTTTAGAGATTTGGTAGGAGGGTAGATGGAAATACTCTAGTAGTTTGCAGTTAGACTGTAATACTGCAAACATATTAATCAAATGACAGCTACATTAACGTGTTTACTAAATCACAACTGATGTTATCACTAACAATAGCAATAAAGAATCTATGCGACATTATATGAAAACTATAAAATTGTAAAAGTAATTTGTCACTTATGGTTGGCAAGGAATGCCTGAACTTTCAAGGATAATTTTTTTTTATGCTTTGGATATAGTAGTCTCTTTAGGATCCATGTGATGCACGCATAACGCATAGTTATTTTGGAGGGGTTTCTTTGTTGAAAGAAATTTGGGAGCTTTGGGCAGTTAATTAGCTTGTCGTGATTGTTTCTTTTCTTACTTTTTGTTATTACCTCGATCTTATTTGTAAGAGACAAAAGTGATTTAATCTCGGTCCTATTTATGAAGTTGCTCTTAAGAGATGTACTTTATGTTTCCTTTCCCGTTAAGGTTATTTAAATATTTTTATTGTCCTTTTCTCATGTTACGTTCCTTTCCTGCTTTGCATTTGTCGATTTTGCTTCTTTGGTTGTAAAAATGATTCGTATGCAGTAGGGAAAAATGTATGAAGTTGTTTGTGCTCAAAATGCCTTAATCTAGCAATTTTCTTCTTTGGCAGAGCTCCACTTTTTGAAGTTCAAACTGATAACTGGGAGTGCTTCTGTGCCATCCATTGGGATCCAACACATGCTGATTGTGCTGTACCTCAGGTGAAATACAGTCAACTCCTTGGCTCTCCTGTTGATGGTATCATGAAGTTATTGGTAGTTTTTAATTGAGTTGGAAGAGTCCATATTTTGTTTGTGCCTACCTACTTAGCAAATATTCTCCGGCATACAATAATACTGTATGGCCAAGTATATAATATATAATTCTATGACTGCACTAAAATGTGTACGTATTTACATTTCCTAATAGGTTACCATATTTATCTGTAATTCAAACTTAAATTGCGGAGAATTACTGCGTTTCTTAGATTAGACAAACTAGTCATGCGAATTCTAGCCAGGCCAACCACATAGTATAAATTGTGCATACAGGTGGCCTAGTTGGCGCTTCATTTTCCTTTCGAGCATATTTGTCCTTTCCAAGTAGATGTTGCTTTCTGCATTATCTTGCTGAATCTTGTTATTACAATCGTTGTTCTAAATTCCCATCTTTAATTCCCCAATTTTTTACTGCAGGAGTTGGAAACAGAGCAAGTTCTGAAGCAACTGAAGTATATAGAAATGGTATTTTTCAATTTAGTATTTATGTTGAAGGAAATCTCTGGTAATTGATCA
The DNA here is from genome assembly GCA_037177725.1 of Cyamopsis tetragonoloba. Lineage (NCBI taxonomy): Eukaryota > Viridiplantae > Streptophyta > Magnoliopsida > Fabales > Fabaceae > Cyamopsis > Cyamopsis tetragonoloba. Next base: position 86,520,089 of record CM074119.1, read on the forward strand.
GTAGTTTTTCTTTCTAGTATTGGATTTTTTGACCATTAAAATAACATTGGAATGTGGACCAGTGGGTGGACCCCTCTACCAATGGCTCGCTTGGCAGAGCGATCTAGTTTTTTTGCTAAGTACTTAAGCAAGGGATTTTCTGGAAGTGAACTACTAAGGAGAATTTACCCACTAGTCCGGAAATGAGAAAAAAAAAGGGGGATATTTCTGGAAGTTAAATTTCTTAAAAGTAACCAAAATAAAGGTGTGTTGGTAGTAAAAAATTGTTAGAAAATATTTACTTAATTATTTTTTGAAAATCCTAATCTCATACTTTTTTTTTCCCAACCCCCTTTTCTGCTATGTATCCGTATGCTTACGGTAGTTTTTTTCTCATATGCATATGTAGCTGAGGCCGCGGCTAAATGCTAAACAGAGAAAATCCAATTGCAAAAACAATGGCGATTGAAGAATCTATTTTCTGGTGAGAAAGCCTGATGTTTTGGACTTGTATATTGTACAATCTCGCATACAAACCTAAATGGAGTTGTATTACATGGCAACTAGTGGTACCCCGTTTTTAAACGGATTTTGAATATTCTGTGATCCGTCCTTCTATAAATTTTGATAGGCCTTTTCTCTATATTTAAGAGAACAAATATATTGATTCCTTCATTTAAGATTTTTTTTTTCTGTGTGGTGATAGGACCATCAACTAGGTCCTTTGTTATTTATGCATGTTTGTTTTGCCGTTCATATTGCATACAAAACATTGTAAAGTTAAATCCCATATCCCTAGGTTGAGTACGTATAAACAAACACAGCCTAACCATCTTGGTTAATACGAGATGTTTGAGCTAGGAATCTCCATTACGGATGATATAGACACTTGAAAACAAATTTAAACAAAAAAAGCATACTATTTTAACGCACAATTTGCCAGCTCTCCTAGTTTTTGGCCAAAGCATGCAATGCCGTCTAGACGAACATTTCACACGATTGAACTATGGTCCATCCTTCCTTCTTTTACTAACTATAATAGGATAAAATACCTATCGAGCTGCTTAGCATGTAGGTTTTCAATTCCTTCATGTGTCATGACTGGCTAATTTTCACAATAAATTTGAAATTTTTTGATGTATGTAATCACCCTACCTACATTAACTACTGTATGAGGCAAATTTAATTTGATTGCTTAGAAATCCTACAAGTAATCTCCACCTAACTTGTTTATTCAAGCAAAGAATTAGTTTAAGATGCAATTTTTAACGAAAATATTTACAGAACAAGCCTGCCTTCCACTCAAAAATATAAAATGTAAACATCATACATCTCAGATTTCAAAGGTATGCAAATAAAAATAGATTTACTCTTCAATACATCTTTCGGGGAGCCATTTAAACTATGTTAATACAAGTACTACAAATGTACAATTAATGGGGGAAGAGAAATCAGTGTAAACAACCCCCCAAGCTTCAGTCATACTAAAGAAGCCCCTAGGTTTACTTTGAAATATCAATATATATGAACTGGAAAATCTGTGAAGATTAAATAAATAATGATGAGATATCCAGTGCACCAAAAAACTCCAAACTTTTGAGATTTACTCGCAATTATATCAGATAATTGTTGTTATACAAAAAAAATTAATAAAAATCAATTTCAGCAAATTTTACCTTGCACCTTCTTCATCAGGTGTATTCATCTTCATGATAATATTTAGTCAGATCACTAGCTACTCTGCACAAAGTCAGAAGGCATCATGTATACTGCAACTATCCAACAATGCCTATCAAGAAAACAAACTAAAGATATAAGCATTCCAATATATGGAGGGAAAATAAAGCATTCGATGGCAAGGTTTCATCGCTATTAACAAAATATTTCTTTAAGTGTTTTCTGTTGTCTTTTATGCATAAACAATTCCATAATGTAATTAAAACAAATGAGAATTGTCCACCAATGATGCACCTTCAAACCAATGCCGGAATTATGTGCTAATGATGTTTGAATAGAAGAGGCCATCAAATGTTTAGAAAGTATGCAAGGGGAGAACATAAGCATATATCTGAAGTAGTAATTTAGAAATTAGAATAAATCTAACATACGTAGAACTAAAATTTCACAATTAGGTTTTAACATGAATTAAATTATGCTAAATCAACTGTCAGTCCCAAGCTGCCATTAACAACTGTCTAATTATACAAGAGGAAATTTCTCTTCAAAACTACATCATGCATCAGCATCCCTCATTCATGTTGAACTTTTATTCTATTGATGTCTTAAAGATTGGTAACGTTCCAGAAGACCATGCAGTCAAGTATTTATTTGTTTCTAAAAATGATAAATATTCTCGATAAATAAGTTTGAAGGATTCACAATATTCTACATTGCAGTAGTATGTACTCAAATTGCATTTTCTGTTTCAATGTGACTGCACCAAACCACTTTCCCTGCTAAAACAGATTTCTAAATCGAAATATAAAATAAGCAGCATTAGTAATCTCAGTTTGTTCCAGCAAGTTATCAGAGAAAAAATACGCCTAATTCCCATTAGGGTTTCTCAAACCCTTAATTTGATAAGATGTTCAAAAACACAAATTGACATAGAATGGAAAAGGACCCAAGAGTTTATGATTTTGACATGAAATTACGGATATTAAAAATCAGCAGTAAACTTGGCTCAGAATCACCATCAGGCCAGCATCCCACACTTCCTTTCTTGGTTAGGTTGCATAAATTTGACAAAATGGCTATTTCCAGAATATTTTGCTACCTACTCAAAGGAGCAAAAATTATCCTAACTCTAGTAAATATATGTGACAGATCTAATGATGATGTGATAAAGGATGGAAGCAGCATTCACATGCAATGCAAACTACCCTCCTCATAACAAATATAAGCATCTAAACCTACTGTTCGATTCCAACACTACAATGCCTTTCAAATGTTTTACTTCCTTGTTCCTTCTCTGAAACATCAACATCCATTCTCTTCAAGCCCTGCAAACAGAAAATACACTAATCTCTACCTTAGGTGCTCCCACAAAAACTGCCAGGAGCATTTTTCCCACATTACTGTGCAGACTAAGTTATAGACTGCACTTCTATCAATTCACAATACAATTGTCACAATATCAGATATACATAAAGCTAAAACATGCCATAGTGGTTAATAGCAGCGCAATAGCGGCATGGTGTGGCAGAGTGTTGCGCTCCCTGGCTGCAACAGCGGCTCCGTCATGGAGAGTTTTGAGGTAGCAGCCACTACTATAACATGTTCTGCTTTAGATTTTTTACCCAAAATAACAAGAATGGGTCTCATTAAGGGTATTTAGGTAATTTCATCCTCCCCTCTTCAAAAAAGTGTAGTCTGGGTATAAAATCTATCTGTTTTTTGTTGGAAAACATTGCACCTCTGCCTCATCTTTTGCTCTCAAAATTGTGCCTCGCCCTCTTCTCACAAAGCCTAGCTCTCTTCTTGTTCTGTCAAGCTCGAGCCTCTGCCTTCTTTACACCATTTCCATGCCTTTAGAATTATGTGTCTTTTAGGAATGTTTGACCTATTAGATTTGTGTTTTGTTATATTTTGAAGTGTTAATGACTTTAGAGTTAAGATCACTAATTATGAACAATGAATGTGTTTAATTTTGAGTGTTTTTAATTTTCTGTGCAATTACATAAGTATAATGTGACTTCATATAATTGAGGTACCTAAATTTCACAATAGAGGTCATCCCGCTATAGCATTTTCGGGGTCAGCCGCTATCTAAGATTGACTACTATGAAACTTGCTAAAAACACTATTATTTAAGGACTAAATCATCCATGTTGAATTTAAAAGAGAGAAAGATAGATATTAGGGAAAAATGTATCTATCTCCCTTGAGGTTTGTTAAAATTACATCCAACCCCAAACTATTCCACAAATAGCACTCCGCCCAATTTGAACCACCTAGGACTAACACCATCAACTAATCTGCTTACCATGGTTACTTTTTGGTAAAGCTGAACCCCGCCTTTTTAAGCTAAGCAACGCGAACCAAGATACCTCAAGTGGTGGCCTTGCATGACGGTTGGGGAGAGTGACTGTGAATGGTGACCTCATGGTGATTAACGACACTAGCGGTGGTGGAAGAACACGATGGCTTATGGCGGTGATAGGAATAATGGAGAAGGTGGAAGCGATGTCGTTTGGTTGCGATTAGTTTGAATCCAATTATGACGGTGTGACTGACAGAGCATACGGTTGCAGGATTGTAAAGAAGAGGCTGCTGATTGGCAGTGATGGTTCAGTTTGCCGGCGATAAACGTAGTTGTGCCGATCATGGTGGCGAGGTGAACAAAGGTTATATTTTTGGATTTGTAGCAAATTGGCGATAACTCTGGACAAAGGTGAAGAGTTTGTTTGTAATTGAGAGTGAATGGTTTTTGAAAGGAGAGGGATAGGAAATTAATGGATCTCAATGATCAGGACCTCTTAGGAGCCCATGGATGACATCTTGTTTCTTTGAGTTGAACAAGGTGGGGGATGAAGTTTCTTCACCCTCTCTTCAATTACGTACATCAATTGGAAATGGAAGATTATAGTGATTGGAAATTAGATAGAAAGACATGAGCAAAGTTGATGGCTTCAGCATCGTACCCTGCACACACTCACAAACACAACACAAGAGGAAGGAAAAGAACAAAGAAACGCGCAGGAAAAAAAAAGAAAAGATAAAAGAAAAGAGTAAACCATGGATTGTGTGTGATAATATTTCACGGAATATTCTAATCTGTTAGTGGCCGTTTGTACAAATGGGGTGGAATGCTATTTGTAGCATAGTTTGGAGCTGGATGCAATTTTAACATACCTCAAGGGAGGTAGACGCATTTTTCCCTAGATTTTATGAATAGAAAGACTTGTTATTCAACAGAAATTGTGTGATACTTAGATTCTAAATATAACCCATATATATAGGCTCCAAGTAGACTTAGTAAAGACTAATTCCTATGTAAACTCAATTAAGCACAACTCCCTAGACACTAATACCCATAGGACTAGATGCATGATACATTAACATGCTATTAACAATTAACTAAAAGCATTAACTTCTGTATGTCCTTCGAAAGTACGTCTAGGACTAAGTTAAACAAGTAGAGACTCAACAAGTAGGGACTCAAGGCTTAGCCTTGATGTAAACCTATTCTTATAGAGAAGTCCTTAGGCTCTCCTTCTAGAGAGAGCACATTAGTTGTTACCCCATCATACATGTCTTGTATAGCCCTAATATAAGCCATGTGAACACCCTTCTTTTCCACAACCTTCCATAACACATTCCTGAGATGACCGTGGAGCAAGCTGACTAATTAACCAGCAAATAAGAAATGACTTGGAGAAGGCCATGCAGCACCGGACTAAGCTGAACAACACTAGGCGAAACTGAATTCAAGCTGTGAGAGGCGTTAAATTGATAGACTTGATTATGAATAGATAGAGTACTTAATAGAGAGAAAAAAACAGCAAACACAGTCCGAAAAAGCCAAAAACGGCATGGGAAGAGCTGAGATATAACGTGCCGGAAGAGTTGAGTTGAGACGATCCTTAACAAGGCAAGTAGAAGCGTATACAGCGCACCGGAAGAGCCCAATGGTTAAGGGTAGTGGCACAACCGGTGGAGTGGACAGTGAGAAACGAAAGCATACCCAAATGGGTGGAACTAAATAAAGCAACTGCAGAATAAGCACATGGCTGAACAGACAAGAGGGGGTTGATGAGGCAGCAACTGTAACAGACACGTGGATAGCAAACACCAGAGGGATATCACAGAACCAGAGCACTCCTGCATGCAAAAGGGGGTGGATCGAAACTGGGCAGCAATGAAAATGAAGGGGAAAAAAGAAAATAGACAAAAGGAGGAGAACAAATGAGATGAGCAACAAGGTCTATGCACAGCAGAAGCAGTTCTCCTCAAGGTGGATACTATGGCTCTGATACCTTGTTGAATTTAGAGGAGAGAAAGATGGATAGAGAGATGAATATTATGAATAGAAAAACTTGTTTTTCAATAGAAAGTTTTACATAGGTTCTACATATAATCCATATATATAGGCCCTAAGTAGTGAAAAATAATTCTTATGTAAACTTAATTAAGCACAACTAACTAGACACTATTACTCATAAGACTGATGCATTTCACTATAAAATACATGAACATGCTATTCTCCCGTGACACACCATGCATTTTGATACTTCCAGCACAAAACATCCAGCAAAAAAGTGAGTCTGTCTTATAGATGGTTTGGGCGAGAGTGAAAGAAGACCCTTGGAGGCACCAATAAGGACAGCGAACCAGATGGAGGATAGTCCAATACTTAGGAGGTAGAAGGAGACTGAGAAAAACTATAAAAAGGACCTTGTAGAGATTCAGAGGTAAATCATAATACAGGGCACAACATGATGGCAAATATACTCCCTACATACATATAAACATGCCTGAGTGGTGTTTTTATTACTACATACATATTACACATAGAGAGGGGTCTGCAAATATACTCCTAAAATACAAGTAGTAGATTATACCTTATGAGGTATTTGGACAAATATAAATTGTAGCCTGCTAACATACTCATAAAATACAGGTTGATGTTTGAATGAGAGATTGTGGAGTAGTTCAGTTTCCAAATTAATCCCTTGTATCATTTTGGACCCGTCAGTAGCTCAAGATTTTTTACTTTATTTTATTAGAAAGTAATGACAAAGGTGTTGTTTTAAGATATGCAATGGTGATGATCACAACCTGTGTTAGCAATGTCTTCTACAAACACAATCAAGCATATGCACCTTGAGCTGAATGGGAATAAAGCACTGATTGATGAATCTAAGTTCATATCACACCAAAGGATTTAGATCCTCTAATGTTTCTTTTTGGTCATGTTCCTCAAGTTATGAGAGAAATAAACACAACAAAATAATAATATGACCCACCATCATTCATTAGAAGTTTTCGTTGTGTATATCTCTCTCATAACATGGGGAACATGACAAAAAAAGAACGTGAGAGGATCTAAATCCCACACCAAAATGTGCTGAATCAATAAACCAAGCACATGTTCAGCCCAAGAGAGAAGAACAAGTGTTAGATATTCGTCCTAGACCTAAAATATAGTCTGTACTCTAGGAAGAGGGGTAGCGCCGCAACGGCCAAATTAACTGGTAGTTAATCAGTTAGTGTTGCTTTTGCCAGCTGTAATAGAAGGAATGTCTAAAATTCTAAATAGGTGGATCAGAGACTGGGATAGATGGATTGCATTTCTGTTGGGGAGTTTAACTTCTGTGTAGGAACTATTGCTCTGGGGATAAAGCAGAAAAGATGTGATGAAATCCTTCTATCTAAACTACACGGCAGGACTGTATTATAAATACCAAAAGTAATAAATGTACAGAATCTACAGATTACAAATGCCCATTATTACATGATTCTTCTATACAATGAAAGCCAATATAACCCACTTTTCAAATAGTTTGATGAAGCACTTCAGCAACAATACTTGTCCCACATAATTTCCCCCAAAAATCAAGCTTCAGTCAGCAAACACTAAAACTGTATAAATCAAATGATGCTGGTAATAGCAAAGAAGATGACAAATATCATGAACACATTGTTAGGCGGAAGGAATTGATGACAAAGCACAGGCTCGCATTGACAATGCACAGGCCCAGACCCAGTTTACCTTGTGCTAAATTCAAATTTTATCAAGAAAAAATGGATGTTTCGATAATCAAGATCCATGCCACTTGGATAGAGAGAGTGAAAATCTTTCATGCCATGTCAAGAACAAATTTTCTGAAAAGCTTAATCTGTTAGGTGAAGGTTTATGATTCCATATAACCTTGGCAATTAAATAATCAAGCACTAACGATGAAGGTCCCTTTCACACGTGCATCAAACACTTATCAAAACAGGTTATGCTATGAAACTGTCAGCAATGAACTCTAACAAAACAGAGAAAATACATGGCAGGGATTACAAGTTAGTATAATTATTACATGGCAGAGTTTCCACATGTGATATAGGAGAATACAGGAAACCAAAATAGAAACAATCCTGGCTGCCAAGACATATTGCTGATGAAGTCCACCAAAAAAAAAAAAAACAACTCCAAACATTCCTTGATAAAAGCAACATTACAAACCCTAGACATAATAGAACATACTATACAAAACCTTCAAACAAACAAATTGGAGAGCTTTGCATACTTTTCTCTCTTTTCTTAGCCAGCTAAAGCTGAAGGAATTGCCCAACACTTTATCTGGACAATCTACTGAAAATAGCTTTCACAATGGGGGTGGAATCAATCTTTTTAAATTTATCGGGAGATATGGCATACAATAATCGGATTCAACAAGAGCAGCAACCCGAGTTATATTCTATCACTAAAATCTTTTATGAATAATCTGTGTCAGCTGCCTTTCTACCTTCCCCTCTCCCCTTCCCCAACTATTTGTATATAAAATTTCCAATATAGCATAAAACTTGGTTTGGATTAGAGCCGTCAAAACGAGCCAGGGCTCGCAAGTTAACTTGTAGGTGGGATGGGTTGCAAAAATACTGGCTCGAAAAAATTTGATTCAAAATTAGCTCGACTCGTTTACCTCGAAAGAGTTGTGAGTGAGTTGAGTTGGGTCGAGTTGGACTCACTAAGCTCGCAAAATTTTTTGTTTATTTTAAATACCCAAACCCAATGAAAAAAACCCTCTCATGGTGTTATGTCTTATATTTTGTGTTGGACCACTCATAGTGCTATGTTTTGTCAAATTCTTTATGTTGTTAGTTTGTGGATTTTTTCAATATAGATCATAGAAACATAAAATTATTATTATAACGTATGGTGAATGATGAATGATTTGCTTTTTTAATGGATTACAATTTTATAAAGGTGAAAATGTCATAGTTTTTTTTTTTTTTAATTTTTAATTTTTTAATGTTAATGCTAGTTGTATATTTCTTGGCTCGAAAGCAAAGCAAGTCGAGTTGTGCCAGCTCACTTTTAGGCTAGCTCGCAAAGAGATCGAGTCAAGCTCGTTTTGACGGCTCTAGAATTTTTGTTTCCTATATATAGCACATGATGGCAACATTATTCTTTTAACTAGGAATTAAATGGATGGCTGAAATAATTCATCAGAAAAAAAAAGAGAAATATAATAAAATTGGTGGTTAGGGAGCATCACCAAAGAAAGAAGTAAAGATGCACCATTCTATTTGTTTTTTGCATTACTCAGCAGCTTTACTTTCCTGGAATAAGTTGATTGGTGTTTTAGGTGAATACTGGATTTGCCCCATGGGTCTGCAGAAGTTCTTATTTAATTTTAGAAGATTCGGAACAATAGAGATGTTAAGAGACTTTAGCACAAAAATTAATTTGCGATTGTTTTGTTTGGAAAGAAATGTTAAAAATTTTATTGACTATATGGTGCCTTTTGTATTTGTTTGAGATTGAGCAGTCCACTTAGCTTCTATTTGGTGTTTTGCCAATGGTCTTTTTTAAGGGGGCTATCTTTAGTAGATCCAGAGAGATTGGCATGCTGTGTTATATTAGTTTTTTTTTTTTTTCTGTTTATAAGTCTTCTTGGTTCAGTTTTAGAGGATTTCTCATCCTCTTGCATCCGTATCTCTCCTTTCATTCTTAAAAAATTATTTGTTCATAAAAAAGAGAACAAAGCAGAGACATCAGAGAAAAATTAGAGATTATGGCAAATATGATTAAGTACCACAAGAAATCCAATAATATCAAGTGAAAGACCCCTACACAAACTTCAACAAATGACAAAAACCATTTGTGGAGAAGAAGAGAACTACATTACGTAACCATTTTAGCCTGAACCTTTATTGCCCCCAATTAATTGACTTTTGCACTCTTATGCTGCACCAAAATTAAGAAACAGAAAAAAAAAAAAACACGATGAAGATTGGACACCGCAAGTCTCTGAGAAGAGATAGTCAGCAGAAAAAAAATATATAATAGAAAAAAAGAGGAATAAAAGTTCAGCAACTTATCTGCAGACAAAGCTTCTCACTTTATTACCTTACTTTTTTTGTGTTTGTGCACATCAGTAAGATCATCATCGTCATGCTTCCTCTTCTGTAATATATTGAGTAAAATGTTTTAGAAAAATAGAACTATATAACATTTCTATACTGCTGAAAACAAATCCTCTCGAAAATGCTGACATCAAATTCAACGGCTACCATTTACCTGGGGACCTATGTCAAAAGCAAATTAAGTAATTGACAGTTAACAACATCATTAGAACAATATAAATGAAATTTTCATGAGATTTTTTATGACGAAGCATTTTTTTTTTATAAGCGACATGCACCCACATGAGTTCAAACTAAGGAGCTACTACTCAAAGTTTTACTCCTCAACCACCAAACCATCCTGTTGGGTGTATGAAGCAAATTTATTGAATTAACTAACATGACATGACTTTTATATTACTGTATTTAAACGACATGAACAATGTAATGCATCAGACTAAAACTTTTTAACCTTCACATGGTGTTTCTTTGAGGGATCAGCACTTGAATCATGATGCCTGCTTTTATCTTTCTTTTTGTCCTTTTCTTTATCTTTGTTTCGATCTTTATGACGACGCTTGTGTTTCTTATGTTCCTTGTCCTTATCTTTGTCCCTGTCTTTGTGTTTCCTATGCTTTTTCTCCTTGTCTTTAGATTTATTTTTCAATTTTCCGGCGACAGTCGGAATGCCCTTTTCATCCTACCAGGGACAAAAACAAGGAATAAGCACAAAAGTAATCAATAAAGATTGACTATATTGTTTTTGGAATCTGGAAACTTGGACGACATGTCTGTTAATGAAGATGTAACAGAAGAAGCGTGACCAAATTCAAAGAGGATTCTTACAGCAGGCAAATCAACATGAGCTGTTTCCTTGAGTTGAAAAGCTTCCTCTAGAACATCTAGGTCCAAAGGCTGAAAACGATAACTTGTACCTCTGGACAAAGATGTATTCTGAATGAGTTGATCCAACTGCATCCCATCTCCTTTTCTAACTTCTCTGTCTCCCACCACATTGTGTAAATAGTGCGTGTCTGAAATTGAGACGGGAAGTGGCCTATTGCAGAAAAACTCAAAATGCGGTAGTAATTTGAAGTGATTTAATAGATCCGCAGCACCTGTCAATTCTCTTTGTCCTAAGAGTTCAAATAACAACACATGCCGTCAATGAGAGCGCATTGAAATTTGAATACACACACAAACCAACAAAATTTTGCTAACGGGTTAGATGCTAACATTCAAAATTGAGAATACACTCCATCCAATGTTCACTTGAAGGGAGCTTTCAATTAATTAGAATAAAAATATGCTAATAACTTCAAATCCAAAATATCAAATTACAAGAGTGGCAGGCAGTTGTATGCATTGCACAAGCTACTGAATAAGCCATAAACAATACATCAGAGATCATAGCAGTAGAGAGATTATGAGATATAACTAATCCATTAGGAATATATACTCTAAATATTAGTTGGAAACAAAGCGCAAGAAGGGAAAAATCAGAACAAAAACAATACCAGAGCTTGGATTGCAAGCCATCTAGACAGATAACTATATGATACCTAAATAAGTACCACAAAAGAAAAAAGATACATAATTTAAAGATCAACGTCAAGCCTTAAATGCATATTCAATAGAGTTAATATGAGCATAACATAATACAATACAACACAACACAAAACAAGAGCACTAAGCAAGCCAATTAACTCAAACAGGAGCAAAATGCAACAACCATCTTTACTTGAGAAAAAATGCAAAACAATTCCCCTTCATTTTGTGAGGGAATCGGTACCCTCACAAATAATGAACAATATTTAGTCTCGTGTCCTACATGCCTAAAGTAAAAAAGAAAATTGAAATATAATTTATATTTCAACAGAGTGGGATACATGCCAAAATACCATCTGACTACAAGAGATGATTGAGCGCATTCAACATTCCTTTCACATAAACTCTCGGGCATCTAGATTGAACCTTAGAGGATCAAATGAACACACCTTTGAGGTCAACAGTAATCTTGATTGAAAATTTATCTATGTATTTCAATTGGACTATGCATACAGTCAATGTCGTGCAGATAATAAATCAGGACCAACAGATAAAATTTTAAAAATCAGTCATAAGGATAAATGTGTAAAACAATCAATGTAAAGCAAAGCTCTGATATGACAAACTTTTACCTCCAAATTTTTTGCTGTCAGGATCCATGTGTCAATCTTTCATGAGTTGTTGGACCAATATCAACTGCAATTTAAGATAATACAAAGATGTCCCTCAGACACCAATGTCAAACAATGTCTAAATTGCACAATATCTATCGTCAACAACTTAACATAGATACCATGGTTCATATATTTTCATTTTGCCCATACTGCCTGAAAAGCTATGTGCTCCTCCTCTCTTTTTTATCAATAGGGATGACTAGAATTTTATTTTTTCAATTTTGAGAGGAAAAAGTTTTATGATAATTCTTTAATTCTAAAAGTGTACTGAAGCAAAGTTCCCAACCAAGAAACATAATGTTACTTGTTATACGACATCAATGGAGTGTATTCATATAATGTTTTTATGAAGAAAAAAAGAAACAATTCTGCAGAAGAGAACCACCTGAAATGCGAATCTATGGGTTTTCAAGCAACCAACAAACTTGGCTGGAAGTCGAATCGAATAACACTCAAGGCAAAAGCTGTCCAAGATTGAAATAATTTCATTAAAGAAAGAAAGATTCAAGAAAATGGTACGAAACATCTTGAAGAAAAAAAAATCAACAGAGAAAAGAGGAAGAAATTGGTAGTGAGCCAGTCGTACGAGAATCGAAAGAACAAGCACAGGGTACGAAGAAGATGGAAAAGGCTTACAGTTACACAAAGTAAGAGCGTAGAAAGACAGGATCTTTAGGTTAAGGTCTGTCTCTTTTTCCTCTGTTGTTGCATGTTTCTTTGATTCTTCCCCTTTCAGTCAGCGAAACCCCAATTCGGTGAATTCCCCCAATTCATTTCCAACTTGCAGATGCCACGTCTTCTAGGATGACTATTGCTACCACACTAATTTTAAAGTACAATAAAAATAAGGTTTAAAAATGTTTTTAATCATGATAAAATAGGAATTTTTGGTTTTAGTCCTTGTAAAATTTTTTTTTTTTACATTAATCAAATACTTTGAGAAAATTGTATGATTTTAGTCCCTAAAATAACACAAATAAAGACTAAAATCAAGTTATTTCTTTATCGCAGTTAGACTAATAACAAAAAAAAATCGAGAGACTAAAACCAAAAAATCCCTATTTTACCTGTACCAAAAACATATTTAAACCTAAAAATAATAAGTAATAATAATAAATAATAGACTTAAATATATTTTTCATCCCTGCAAAATTAGGGTAGTTCACTTTTCGTCCCTATAAAAAATTTTGTCGATAAAAAGTCTAAACTTTTCTAAAAATTTTCATTTGTAGTCCCTACATTAGTTTGGTCAGTTAACTACTAATGTAACTAACATTTTTGCCATGTCGGTCGGCTACGTATGCAAATTTGTCCCTCTATTAACTTTAAAAATTATATTTATAGCTGACAAGATAAAAACGTTAGTTAACTATTGATGTTTCTGCCATACAATTTATCATATTTGCAAGTTCTAGACCCTATGTTAACATTAAAAACTATTTATAATGCTGATGTGATAGCTTGACAGGATAAAAACAATAGTCATGTCACTAGTTAATTGACTAAACTAACAGTAGGGACTAAAAGTGAAAGTTTTGAAAAAAATTTATACTTTTTATCAAAAAAAAATTTAGAGGAACGAAAAGTGAATTATCTTTATTTTATAAGGACGAAAAATATATTTAAGCCTAAATAATAATATAGTAATTATAATAAAAATAAGGTTTAAATATGTTTTTAGTCCTTATAAAATCTGGCTCTTTTGGTTTTGGTTTCTATAATTTTTTTTTTAATTAGTTTTAGTTCCTAAAGTGTAAAAACAAGTTTTGTGCCAAACACACATTTGATTAATCAATTATTTAATTAAATTAAATGATAAAAATAGTAAAAATAAAAGAAAAGAAAGAATTTTTTTTATAAAAAACAAAGAAAAAAAACAAGTTTTGGTTCTTATAAAGTAAAAAAATGAGTTTTGTGTCAAACACACATTTGATTAATTAATTATTTAATTAATTTAATTTATTAAATCAAATGATTAAAATAATAAAAAAAGAAAAGAAAGAAAATAAATTATAAAAAACAAAAAAAACGAGTTTTGGTCCTATAAATATGTTTTTTTCCTTTGTTTTTATTATTAATTTCTTTCTTTTAATTTTTTTACTATTTTATCATTTAATTTAATAAATTAAATTAATTAAATAATTGATTAATCAAATGTGTGTTTGACACAAAACTCATTTTTTCACTTTAGAGATTAAAACTAATAATTAAATTATTGTTGAGGTGTTAAGTCAATTTTTTTTTATATGGATCAAAACTAAAAGAGCCCTATTTTATGGAGACCAAAAACATATTTAAGTCTAAAAATAAATAATAATAAAAAAATAATAAAATAATGAAATTAAATAATAATAATGAGAATAGGAATAAAATAAATAATAATAATAATAATAATAATAAGGGTTAAATATGTTTTTAGTCTCTAAACTTTTGATTAATCAAATGTGTGTTTGACACAAAACACATTTTTTCACTTTAGAGATTAAAACTAATAATTAAATTATTGTTGAGGTGTTAAGTCAATTTTTTTTTATATGGATCAAAACTAAAAGAGCCCTATTTTATGGAGACCAAAAACATATTTAAGTCTAAAAATAAATAATAATGAAAAAATAATAAAATAATGAAATTAAATAATAATAATGAGAATAGGAATAAAATAAATAATAATAATAATAATAATAAGGGTTAAATATGTTTTTAGTCTCTAAACTTTAGCGAGAATTCGTTTTTAATCCATGAATTTTAAAATATCAGTTTTTAGTCTCTGAACTTTTAAAAAGTTCACTTTTAGTCCTTCCGTACAATTTTTAGTGACGTGGCAAACTGAGGGCCCTTCATCAAGTCCACGTGTCAGTAGATCAGATTGCCACGTCACAAAAAAATGTACGGATGGACTAAAAGTGAATTTTTTCAAAGTTCACGGACTAAAAACTGATGTTTTAAAGTTCAAGAACTAAAAGCAAATTTTCGCAAAAGTTTCAGAGACAAAAAAACATATTTAACCCTAATAATAATAATAGAAAAAGTAATTTTAACCCTAATAATATTTGACTAATATTTATAATTATTAATTATAATTAATTTTTAAAACTATAAATATTAATAAAAAATTAATTATAGGATAAAAATAATAAAAAAATAAAACTAGCCAGTCTTGGGCAACACTACACTACACTGGTAATTAAAAAACCCAATCCACACCTGCGGGTATATTTGGACTCTAAACGAAGACGGATTACATTAATTTACCGGTGTGCCGTGCGGTGTCTGACTCTGGAGAGACGAGACGCTTCCAATCCAGAGATCAGATTGTAGATAGAGAATCAGATCAGAACGGAACAGAGCAGATCAGATCGAATCCTAGCTATGCCGAAAAAGATGGGAGTCAACACCAAGGCTGAGGCTGCCAGGGCTCGTAAGAGCGCCGTCGAAGCCGAACGAAAGGAGCGCGAGACCCGAGAGAAGGAGGATCAATACTGGCGTGACGCCGAGGGTTCTAGGTCACGCGCCGCCAAAAAGCGTGAGGAAGAGGCCGAAAAACGTACAGAGGCTGCCGCACGCCGCGCCGAGGCCCGTCGTCTTGCCGAGCAGGAGGAGCAGGAGCTCGACAAGTCCATGAAAAAGCCCGATAAGAAGGCTAGCCGGGTCTCCATCCCCGTCCCCAAGGTCACTGAGGCTGAGCTGAGGCGCCGCCGCGAGGCGGAGTTGGCCGAGACCCTCCGCAAGGCTGAGGAGGCTAAGAAGCGCCAGAGTCGCACCGCTGCGGAGGAAGAGTACGAGAGAATGGTGCTTGTCTCCAATACTAATCGCGACGATTCCATCATCGAAGCAAGAACCGTGGATGATGCCATCGCCAAGATGACCATCTCTGATAACTTGCCCCCTGATCGCCACCCCGAAAGGCGCCTCAAGGCCTCCTTCAAGGTAAGTATTCAACCAATCATATCATATCAAATCATCCTTCTTTACTTTCCAACACACAAGTCATTGCACACAATACATTGATATAAAGCATTTTTCTAGGGTTAGTTCACTCCCTCTTATTTTGTAACCTAAATTACCTAATCAATCACACTGACAGTTGCTGTTTCCATGTCTATGTTCAAGACCCACTGGTCCTTGCCTTTTCCTATCAACCCCCACCCACCCCTTTTCACAGCTTTTGTTGACACTTAACTGGAAATGTCTTGGAAGCTTATCAATCTTCTATTTCTAAACATGTCTTCCAAGTTCAACCCAGCCTTTTTTTTTTTTTGTTGATTGTTATCTATTGGTTAATAATATTTATGAAATTTTGGTTTTTGATCGAGGATAGTCGTGGCGTGTGGTTATTGTTGTATTGTTGTTAATTGTTATCCATTCTTTAGAATTATGTTGACTGTCTTCAAGTTAACCATGCCTCTTGAATATTAATGATGAATACGTTTCAACTTTTGAATTTCTATGATGTGTGTATTGTTTTTTTTTTTTTTGGTTTGATAATGTCTATTATGTGTGTACTGGTGGAAAGTATTTGCATGGTATCTGCTATCTTTGATGTAGTGCATGCTTGATGGTCTGCTCATTGCTACATAGCTATCATGAGTTTGGCCACTATTTGGGATTAATTAGTTCAATTTCACTACAAGTCAGGCATTTGAAGAAGCTGAGCTGCCTAAGTTGAAGGAAGAGAAACCAGGCCTTACTCACACTCAATACAAGGACATGATATGGAAGCTATGGAAGAAATCTCCTGACAATCCTCTTAATCAAGTAAGTGATAATTTGTTTTGTCAGGAATGTCAGCCTTGGCCTTTAGACAACTTTAGACTTTGGAATCACATACTTCATCTTTTAGTCTTCTAGTAGTTAGTTGATTTCTGTTTGGACAAGTTTTTTTAAGAATTACTTATAGCCTTATAGGAGTTATAAAGTGTTAAGATCATAATTTGTTTTTACATGAATTTAAAAAGTAGTTTCCTGATTAAACTGCTTACTTCAACTTTTTGGAAACAATTATGAGATAGTTTATTTATAAACACATAGCTTGACAAAATCTTTTTTACATAAATTATAATCCAAACCACTTGTTCAAATTATTGAATTAGAGAAACAGGCTCTTTATATTTTTGGACACAAGGTTTTCACGATTTGTGTACGACTGTACGTTGAAAACCACACAACTTCATTTTTATAAATCGAGTAAAAGTTAATTGCACTGTTTTGGACAGATTGCTGAGTGAATGGTGAATAGCAGCAAGCCTGTAACTGAAAGCAGAGTTGTTGTAACATTTCATGACAGCTACTATTGGGCATTTTTATGGTGTGGCGGAGCCATTTTTTGTTCATAATTACTATACCATAACTTCTTCCTAGTGGAATTCGCATATGCACCTGGAGTTCATAATTAGGTGATAAAAGTAGTTCACCAAATGTTATTTATAGGCTTCATTTCCTCTCTTTTTGTAATCCCTCTTTCTAAGCAGGCTATGAATTTGACTTTCTGTACATGCGCAGACATTATTGACATGAAGTTTGAGTATAACTCTTCGTGTACTATGAGGGATAAGGCTCGTTTAAAGTGAATTTGTCTTTAAAGTGAGCAAATAAGATTCTATTTTATTCTTAGGGAGTGTGGATAAAGTACATTGATATTGTTCACCAGATATCCTAACCATGTGTTTGGTTGTTAGAAATAGAAGGGAGAGAAATAAGGTGGATCTCTCTAGAAGTTAACCTTTTTTTTTATAAGCAAATTTTTTTTTAGGAGAGGGGGAAGGGAAGTTTTTACATCTAGCAGGATTTGAACCTGCACCTTTATTTAGTATCCCAGTAGCACTCCCACTAAGCTACTATCAAGGGGATGAGAAGTTAATTTTTTCCTTTCAATTTCTCTCAAGTTGTATCGTTATCCGTGTTCCGAACATAGGGTAATGGTGAATCACCTTTGAAATAGCTTTTTATTAAATGGAAAACTATTATGTAAGGGCGGTTTTAGTAGAAAAGAAAAACCATTTTCTACCATATGTTGAGATAGACAGAGTCAATCCATAAACAAGCGAAGTGTTTGGTCATGTGCATCTGAATTTTAAGCAAGATTTCTCTTGAAAGGGACGAAAATGTTTGACACTTTCACTAATACTTTTTGGTGGAAAAAGAGGGCCGAAGCCCCAACACACAAAGCCATACATCATGTTAATCGAATTGTTTGATGTTTGCCTGTTTATCACTTGTTGAGACCCAAATTCCCTCTGATTTATATGTATGATGAATGGATATTTGACAATAGAGAAATCAGTGTAAAAAGTAGGTTGTGATAGTTCCAATTAACTAGACAAGATACTTCAAAATTGGCAACGTATCCGTATCTTATACATATCCGATACAAGACTTTGAACTATGCTTCTTTATTTGCATTCTTCACATATTTTAAAGTTACATAAAACTTTTAAAATTTCTTAGTTCTAATTTAAGAAGATTAATTCACAATTTAATGATATATGTTTTAATTCTTTAAAAATTAATTTCTTAAGATTTATTAGGATTTTATAGAAGTTTTCATATTATATACACAAATATGCCTATATTTCATTTAATTTCATTTAACATATATTGTCGCATTTATATTCTAACATTCTTAAAAATGGTCGTATGTTGTGTTGCACCTGATACTCGTTTTTTTTGTTCATAGGAAAGTAGTAAAACCGGGGATCGAACCATGTATCTACACACATGTCTTCATACGCTCATTAACTTAGCTATATGACTAAGACTGATATATGACTGGGACCGATACTCGTTTTTGTATCAGTGCGACATAGACCAAGCAAAAAACATTATATAACCATAGACCAAGCAAAAAACATTATATAACCATGTGTTTGATTTTTATCTTTATTATGTAAAGGGTCTCGCGTTTGAGCCTCATGAATGGAAAAATTATTGGGAGAGCTATCTTCACTGTGACAAATATTTTTAGCTTGTGTTTAAGGTAGTTTTCTAGTTTTTAGACGGTGGTTCTCGAATAAGAGTCATTAGTTTTGGAGAAAGAGGATAAGAGAGAGAGGAAAAAGAAAAAATTAGAGGTATTCAAATAAATAGACCGGTGATTCTAACTCGAGATTCCGATAATATGAATGAGGAATTCGTTAGCGCATGAGGAATAAAAAAACAAATTAATAAAAAGAAAATATTTTTTTTATATTAATAAAAACAAGTTTTGAAGTAGCTGAAAGTAGTTAATAAAATACTCTCCTTAAACTCAAATACAAGAAAAATAATTAATTTATGCATATTAAAAAAATTAATTAAGTGTATTTGATTTTTTTTATTGGTTAAATTAACTATTCTGGTCTTATATTTGTCTTTTATTTTCGTTTTCATTTTTGTCCTTATGTATAAAATACTTTCTTTTCAATCCCTAAATTATTTTTTCGGATGGATACCTGTGATCTATTTTTTAAACTATGTTAGTCTTTGTCTTAAGTGGCTAGTAGAACTTCAAGAATGATCCGTGAGAAGACAGAGAGACTAAAAACTTAAATGAAGACACATATAATAATTAAATAGTTAATTTAACGTTTTTTATTTTATATAAAAGATAAAGTTTATTTACAAAAATACTTTTTATGTTATTTAATATAGAGTAATACTATTATCTCTCTAATGACAACAAACTAATTTTTTTATTATAACTAATTTATTAAATGAATGATAGTTAAGTACTAATGATAGCATTAAATAACATAAAGGTATTTGATATTTATTATGCATAATGTTTTTCTTGTATTATTTGAGTTTGGATAGACTATTAATGATATTAGGGTGCTACTTTACCTACTACATCGATTTCTTGGTTCACCACACGCCGCTATTTTTTTTTAATTTTGCCCTTCGCTTGAGTATTAATCCCCGTTTTTCAACTTAAAAAGAGGCATTTGCGCACCACATTTGAAACAGAGATTAATCCCCGTTTTCATACAGATATTAATATCCGTTTTGATACAGATATTAATTTCGGTATGGAAACAGAAATTAATATCTATTTTTCTGCAATTCATCATTTTCAAACCGCATGAATGACAAAGAAAAAAAAACCCTTGATTCCACAGAAAATAATGTTGGTGATTTTGGGTTTAGTTACATATAGAGTATTGAATGTGTCAAAATTTTGAGTTTTCCAACTTAACTCTGATCCGTCATGATTAGAGCATGGCGGACATGACCTCCAATCTGGCCTCCGTGCGGTGGTTTGAGCTCTCCGGCCACTCACCTGCGGTGAGGGGTACCTGCAAGCACTCCGACGGTCAAGTCAGTAAGGCTTCACAGTATGGGAAGCTCAGATATCAGATAGTAATGAATACGTACCAAATGAAGATGGATCACAGGTCTTTATAGAGCTTATAAGGCTTCTAAAATCAAACCTGTCACTATCATACTTTTGTGAATTGCGGCGGTAAGTACACATCTGTAACTGATTCCACGTGGGGGTGGTACTCCTCAAGCTCCAAGTCGGGGGTGTCCATGTCGTGGTGAACACGACATGGTTCCAACGACTTGAGCCACCCTCGTGAGACATGCACGTGCCTCTCCTGCGGGTTAGCTCCATAGCAAACTCCATCACTGTATTTTCATACAGGAATTAATATCCGAGCGTGAATCAGAAAAATAGGGATTAATATCTGTTTGACTCAAATCTGGATTTAAAAACATAACTTTACCAATTTTCCAAAATCATCGACATTGTTTTCTGTCATTAGAATCAAGGTTTTTTTATTCCGTCGTCATTCATGCTATTTGAAAATGATGAATTGCAGAAAAACATATATTAACAGATATTAATATCTATATGGAAACAGATATTAATCCCTGTATGGAAATACAATATTGGTATTAAGTTGAAAAACGGAGATTAATCTCCGAGCGAAGGTTTTTAAGTTGCAATACAGAGGTTAATCTCCGAGCGAATTTTAAAACGTGGATTAATCTATGTTTTAAATATGGTGCGCAGATGTCTCTTTTTAAGTTGAAAAGCGGGGATTAATCCCCGAGCGAAGGGCCAAATTGAAAAAAAAAATAACAATGTGTGGTGAACAGAGAAAAGTGAGTGATGGACAAAGTAGCACCCATAATATTACGTGGTTTATATAAAATAATATATTTTTTAAATTGGTCCTTCATTTTTTAAATTTCTTAAGTTAGTCCCTCATTTTAAGAAAATAAATATTTTAGTCTCTAATCTTATTTAATCCAAACATATATTTATTAAATTGATTTTTTTTTGGTAATCAGAAAAATAAATAAAAATAAAAACTAAAAAACTAATAAGGAAAGGATCTAAAGTGAACAACTCCTACTCTATCGGCCAACAACAAACTAGACAGCTGAGGGATAGGAGAGTGGATCACTGTGACAGGAAAAGCACCGCCAGATGCAAGCTTCGCGAGGGCATCATCACAGAAGTTTGATTCCCTATAAGCATGCTCAAACCGACAAATCCAATTGCGAGACAAGAGCTCCTTGATAGACTGGATCAATGCAGCATAAAGATGAAATTCTCCGGCACCCATCTTGATGGTCTCCACCGCAAGGAGCGAGTCAGAGTGGCACACAACATCACGATAACCAAGTTCCCATGTAAGGAAAAGACCACGATAGAGGCCGAACTCGTGGAATCGCCTAGAGATTCGTAGAAGCCAAAAAACAACTCTCCGCAGTGATTACGGAGGAGGCCACCAGCCCCTGCCGGACCTGGATTGCCAATACAACTACTGTCGATATTCAACTTCACTTGATTCTTCCTCGGAGTGCACCAATAGACTTCTTTTTGCAAGGAAACCCGCGAGATAGAAGTGTTCAACCGCTGCAGCAAGCCGGAGACATCGCTATGAATCGCTGAAATGGTCTCAAAGTTAGACAAGATTTTACCACTAATAACAGCTTTATTACGAGCGCACCACACATGCCACGCGATGCAAGTGAACAAGATTCCATTGCCATTCTTCAGGAAGCTAGAAGCCCAAGAAACAACGTTATTATCCAAGAACTGGGCGTCCTCACGAAAACCAACGCCGCGCCAAATACCTCTCGCATGAGCACAGTCACGCAAGCAGTGCAGAATGGTTTCATCAGCCAAGCCACAACGCTGGCACATAGCAGATGCCGAAAGGTTCCGGTGGTAGCGAAGCTCATTCGTAGGGAGAATACCAAGTAAGCAAAGCCAGAACATAAGGCCATACCCTCAGTAATTGGTTGACGCCAAACCCAAGCAATTTGAGGAGTATAATGTCGAGATTGCCAACGATCTTGGAGCCAAGACGCCGCAAAGCGAGAAGAATAAGAGCCATGAACATTAGCAGCCCAAATAAGAAAATCCTGCACAGACGGGTTGACATGCACTAAGGAGCACTTATTTTTTAATTCGCTAGGCAACACAGTGGCTAACAGATCGAAATTCCATGCACCATTAACACACACATCCTTGATCAGTAAGGTAGTATCTTGAACATTAACGTAAGGGACTTTTTCACATAAGAAACCATCTGAAAGCCAACAATCATACCAGAAAGACACCTCGCCAACTCCCACACGCACCTTATATCCATCCTTCAAATGATTAAAAGCACGCATAATAGATTTCCAAGCATAAGAGCTGGCTGCCGAAACATTAACATTAAATATAGAGGACCCTCGCAAATATTTTTGGCGCATCATTTTAACCCAGAGCTTATCATCATCATGAATAATGGCCCATGAAAGTTTCCCTAACAAAGCGATATTCGAGACGCGGGCTAAGCGAAAACCCAAACCACCAACACGCCGAGGTAAAGCCACATTATCCCAACGAATCAAGCTCCACCCATTACGGTCACCGAAGCCAGACCAAACAAAGTTCCGGACAATGGAGTCAATAGAGGCACACACCGATTGAGGGAACCAAAGGTTTTGCATGCAATAGGATGGAATAGTAGCAAGGACTGAGGAGACAAGAGTAGTACGGCCAGCTCTGTTAAGCAACTTACCCTTCCAAGACGAAAGACGTCGTTTGATGGAATCCACTACAAAGTCAAAGTCACTCTTCTTCACTCTACCCTGGAGAATGGGGAAGCCCAAATACTTCCCAAAGTTAGAGGAATAGGCAATAGAAGAAATATCTGAAAAGTTTGCCCGTTTGGTGTGAGGGACATTCCCAGAGACAAACATCTTAGACTTCTCAACATTAACCTTCAAGCCAGAAGCAATACAGAATTTCTCAAGACATCACGAATAACTCTGACTTGTTTACTCCTGGCCCGCGCAAAAAGGAGACAATCATCTGCAAAGAACAAATGAGAAATAGCAGGACCATTGCGTGAGACCTTCACAGGCAGCCAATCACCACTGTCCAGTTTACTCTGAATAAGACAAGTCAATTTCTCCATGCAGAGAACAAAAAGATATGGTGATAGGGGGTCTCCCTGGCGCAATCCCCTAGTAGGGGCGAAGGCAGGGAGAGTATTACCATTCCAAATTAAAGACAACGTCGATGAAGTAACACATGCCATGATAAGATTAACCAAAGGGAGAGGGAAGCCAAACTCCAACAAGGTGGCGCGAAGGAACCCCCAGTCAACTCTATCATAAGCCTTTTCAAGATCAATCTTAAAAAGGATAGTACCACGCTTACCCTTCTGGCGACGCATAAGCAATAATGGCATTCCCCGAAGTTCTCCTCCCCGGAATGAAACTGCTCTGAAGAGGACCAATCAACTCATTCAATAACGTCCGAATCCGGTTCACAAGAACTTTGGAGATAAGCTTGAGAGAGACATTGCAAAGGCTGATTGGACGAAATTCCTTAAAACGGCAAGGAGCATCAACCTTTGGAATGAGCACAAGAAGGGCATCTGCAATGCGATCAGGAATAGTACCTGAAGCCAGAGCATCCCTGACAATAAACCATAAGTCATCGCCAATGGTCTCCCAAAAGGTTTTATAGAAAATAGCCTGAAAACCATTTGGACCTGGAGCTTTGTAAGGTTTCATAGCCTTCAGAGCAGCTAAGACCTCCTGCATATTAACAACAAAAGTAAGGTTATTAGCGAGCAAGGGATCAAGAGAAGGAACGGTAACCTGAGCCAAAGAAAGTGGTTGACAAGCTTCCAAACTGCAAAACAAGGACTTGAAGAACTTAATAGCCTCCCTTTGCAGAACAGCATCATCTGAGCACCAAATATCATCCACAAGATCCCCGCAATCTTATTACGACGCCGGCGAACAATGGTTTGAGCATGAAAGAACTTAGTATTCCTATTTCCATGCACTAGCCAATTTTCCCTAGACTTTTGAAACCACAAGAGTTCTTCACGTAATAAGATATCCCTATATTCCATTTGAAGCTGCCTTTCAAGTCTCAAAGCACTTTCCGAAGGGAAAGATTCCACTGGATACCGCGAATACGGCCCTCCAAGTGCCTCTTTTGCCGAAAGACGTCATCGAAAACTTCCTTATTAAAAGTATCAGAATCCTTCTGAACCGCCATGAGCTTGTCGTGAAAGAGCGGAGACGAAGAGAACCAAGCCGTCTCCACAACTGTCCTATACTGAGGGTGATGAGTCCATGCAGCTTGAAACTTAAAGGCTCGGTTAACACGGTGCATCGGTTGATAACAACGAAGGAGGAGGGGGTTATGATCAGAGTAATGCCGGCATAAGACTTGAATATAAGCCTCCAGAAAATCAGCCCGCCAAGCAATATCACCCAAACCTCTATCCAATTTTTTCTACAGAAGTTGGCCACGCTCCCTATGTCTAGACCACGTGAAGCTACACCAACAAGGCCAAGATCAAGCAGGTCACAGGCCCCGAGAACATTATCAAAGACAGCAGCCCGATTCAAACAAAAAGAGCCACCAGAAACCTCAGACGGCAAAAGAATTTTGTTAAAATCCCCCACGAGAAACCACGGAGCATTACAACGATTTCGTAATAATCCCAAAACTGTTGTTGAGTAGAGGGAATCAGGCTCGCATAAACAATAGAACACACCCAGCTTCTAGCACCAAGAGATGCGTAACGTAATAGCAGCTATCAATCACTGAGAAGGAGTACAAAGAACTACTAGATAGTATCCAAATACCGCCGGCATGTCCACGAGCTTGTTGAATTTCGACCTTTTGGTAACCCAAGTTAGACCAAAATTGCTCAACCTGCTCAAACTGGACGTGAGGCTCCAAAATGCAAAAGAGAGTTGGTTTTAACTTAGACACCAACTCTTTAACATTAGCCTTCGCATCCCTATTGAGAGCACCACAGATATTCCAACACAAAATAGACAAATCTTTGAACTCAATCATTGATAACAGAAGATAAGGGGAAGGCTAAAGGACCAGGAAAGATCAAAGCAGAGTCGAACATAATCTCATGATCCTCGCTAAGCGTCTCATTTCCCGGAGGGTTGTCTAACTTCAAGTCATGCCCCACTGGCTTTGAAATCAACGTGTTACCAACGAGGACGAGGTAGAACGAGTTGGATTGTGGTCGTTGCAGGATTGCCAGGCGAAGAGGAACCGTCGTTGGCTTTTCCACCGAGACGTTGACCTTTGCATTCGCTCTTGACGATTTCACCAAGGTCGCTTTACGTAATCTCTTTTTAGCAGCCAGAGATTTCATGTAATGGGGCCATCACCATTTAGAGTCTTCAATTGGAGGGATTCAACAGAGATTAATTTATCATTCTCCATCTTACCCTTGCTTTTCCCTTGCTGTTTGTCACTGGTGGGTCCTGCTTCCTTTTTAACAGCTCCCTTGCCTCGTTTTTTTCGAGTAACAACAAGCCACTCCCCATGGAGTGGTCCCACAGAATCATCTATAATGATGGGGCAATCATGATTGTAACAGAATCAACTGATATCTCGGGATGTATTTTTGGATTGGCATTCTCTGTATCAGATGCCGGCGGCGTGTTGCTAGGAATAGCACGGATAGTGCCTTGCGATCTTGGCAGAGAAGTGGATAACGGTGGTGACTGGGCTTTCACCACCGAGCACTGTCGCGACATGTGGCCGTAACAACCGCAGGCTCCACAAAGAACGTGGAGGCCTTCATATTCAACCTGGTGCCAAAACCCTTGAAAACACAACAACTGGTTTCTCAAGGTCGACCTTCACACATGCTCGAGCAAAACGCCCACGGGTTTACCAACAGTCTCCGCAAGAGCCATGGTCACCTCTTCTTCGTAAAATACATGATTCAAACCCGGAAAGCGAACCCGAGTCCGAGAAACCTTCGCCGTCGGTGACACAAATTCCGGAGACCAAGGTTGAACAACAAGGTAATGATCGAAAATCATCCATGGGCCTCCCTCCATCACTTTCTCTCTATCATTCGGCTGATCAAATTTTACCATAAAAAAACCATTGTCCACGTCCAACAATTGAAAATCTCCAGAAAGTTTCCAGAGCAACCGGAGGTAATCGCGCATAGTGTTAAAACCCAGACGTTTTCCCAAAAGTTTAATCACCAAGGTATCCCACCATGGAGAATACAAAGTTTTGAAATAATCCTTGTCTAGCATAACAACGGGAACAAGACGATTGCCCTCCCGATTATTAAATTGATTAATTAATTATTAAAAATTCTTATCGTTTAGAAAATATGTATTAAATTTTACGTTGATCAAAAGTGGTACTTTATCAAATTATTGTTATTTTTATAGATTTTATAAAACTATATATTATGATAATATTTTCCCTTACCTCCACCACCACTTGTGGTGTCTAGATCACAATCTTGGTCGCTAATCGTTATGGTTCCATGTGTGATGAGATTGTTCAGATGTCTCATTTGATGCTACCACCAATTGCTACATTGCTTAGTCCAAATACTTTTATTAATTCTGATGTTGTATTTGATTGGCTTGTTACACAATGGCCAAAAGAAGAAACATCAAATATTGTGATATAGGATTTATAATTACCTCAAACTGTCAAGAATCTGGTCTCGACCAAAAGCGAGGAATTGGTTCAAGTAGAAGTAATCCTTTAAGATTATGCCAATGGTGACGTGTGCCGTGTGGTGTGTGTAGTGTATGCACTCTGCAAAATCGCAAATTAACTCGGCAACATAAATGAAGGCTCCAAGGAGCTTGGTGAGGTGGTTCCTCTTTAGACCAACGAAAGATAAATGGTAGGTCCGAGTAAATACAGTCACGATGGTGGGTGGTGGTGATGGTGGGTGGTTAGTGGTCTAGTGGGGCGAAGGAAAGTTGAAGGAGAAGGGAAAACATGATAAAGAAGGTTAATTTGCTTTTCTTTTTTTTTAAAAAAAAAACAATTATGTTATAATGTTCTTATCTAATTTAATAATTAATTGATCAACTTAATAAATGCATGTTTGTATCAATGAATTAAATGAGATTAGAGATTTTTTTTTAAAAAAAATGAGGGACTAACTTAAAATATTTGAAAATTGAGGGACCAATAATTGATTAATCAACTTAATAAAAACATATCAAATTTTTTTTTTAATAATCAACTAGGTTTAACAGCCCAAACAAAACTAAACAATCAACCGGAGAAAAACGATCTCATAACCATCCTTTTGAAGAAAAGAAACCACAAAAGAAGGAGGATTATGAAAAATAACAACACCTAACGGGTGCTCATGACTCGGACTAGCCAAATAATCAACCGTTCTATTAAGCTCTCAAAAGATATACTTTACACTAGCTATTTGACAAGAAGTAACAAGGTTGCAAATGTCTTGAACCAGAGTAAAGCAAGGGTGAGTTGAAGCACACCTTAAATTAATAAACTGGACCACAAGCTTGGAATCAAACTCAACGTGAACACCCTACATATTTAAGTCTATCAATTGTTCTCGATCAATGCCTAGGTTATCCCCGGCTAATCTTAAAGTGAACTATTTTTTTAGGTAAGTTTTTCTTTATTTATTTTTTAAGCTGTGTATATTTCCATACCTATATCGTCTTTGGACCTTTCTTGTATATTTGACTCGTTCACATGTCCCTCTCCTTATAAGCCTTTTGTCCACGCCTTATTACACCAAAAAAATTTCCCTGTACTTGAGATGTCACAAATTTGTTCAAGTGGGAAATGATATTTTAAACTTTCACCTAATTATGATTTAGAGTCCAACATGAAATTAAAAATATCTCAACACAATTTTTATTAAACTTGACACTTATGTATAAACTATTTTCTTTTACGGATGGAATTATAGTTTGAGCTATTACAACTATGATTTAAATATGGACTACATTAACAATAAAGCTTGATACAATTAGGAAATAGTTAGGTGTCTTAAATATATTGATCATATATATATATATATATGAGTTGAGTTCAAATGACACCAAAGTGTCAAAGTTATTTTGTTGAGAGCGATTGTATCCACTTCAGTGATCTATCCGCCTAAAAAATATTAATTTTTGCTAATTAGAAAAAATAGTAAAATATAGGGCTAGTGGCTCTCATATCATTGATTTTTGTTAATATTAAACTTGATGATTATAAAAAGGGTCTTGATATACAATGCCCTTAGGGCACTAATTAAAGTTACTACTAGAAAAATAATCATAAGAGCACATTATTTCGTCTTTTGGAAATACAAAAAACTACACATTTCAATATCTTTTTACTACATTTGAGTTTTAAACAGTGCCTTTACTAAATATCATTTGCCTTATAAAAAAACTTATCAAACTTTTTTTATAGGCAAACACTCACGTACATCATAAATTAAAGGCCAAATGTACCTTTTGGTCCGATATGTTTTATGCACATTTCATTTCGGTCTTATATCTTTTTTGGGTTACATTTTAGTCCTATATCTTTTAAAAAGGTTTTATTTTGGCCCGTTACAAGGTAATTTGACTTCGTTCTTATTAGGATTCATGAGTATATTATGGTTTTTCTAGATTTGAAAATAAATGACGCAATTTGACTCTGTTCTTATTAGGTCAATTCTGTTAACGAGGGTGACATAGTTGACGAACTGGACCAAAATGAAACCTTTATAAGAGATACATGATCAAAATGTAACAAGAAAAGATATAGGACTGAAATAAAATGCGTATAAGAGATACATAACCAAAAACTACATTTAGCCTAAATTAAATTTTAAATATCTATATTAAATTCTCATGGCAAGATTTGAATCTTAAATCTTTAATCTCCCAAACCTTAAAAATTTGATACATGACTAAATGGACTAGTACTTAAGGTCAACTTATCAAACTTAATAACTCAATAATTCAATAATTCACTAAAAGAATGTTAAAATTAATAATAACATATAACACAATTAATTAAAAGTATAACATATAATTTATCAAAAAAAATTAAAATAACATATGAATTAAAAGTATAACATCTAATTTAACATAAAAGTTTGTACCAGTTTAATTTAAGTAGAAGAGTTTACTGAATTCGAATATAGTATTGTAAAGTAATTAATAAATAATATAATATGTTAAAAATTTGAGGGGAATATGAAATTGTCCCTAAAGTGCGTTCAGTGGACGAACGATATTTTATTTGTCATTTATAGAAAAATCTCTCTCTCGTCTCTAGCAGCTCTTGTGGATAAATTAGTTTTTTTCATTTTATAGAAAAATATATTAATTGAAATTTGAATCTGAATATTCACACACATATTTTTATGTTAAGTTACGTGACTTAAACTCTTGTGAATAAATTGATATTATTAATATGAAGAGAAATCTTTTAGACAAGGCAAATAATAATAATATTATACTAATACGTAACAATACAATAAGTAACTCCTAAGAAAAATGTTATTTTCGTTAAAAAAGCTCACTTTTATTAATTATAATTTATTTAATTAATTGTTAAAAGAGAAATTATTTGATTTTATGTTCCACCCCACCCAAACAATGTGTTAGTATTTGAAAAGAAGAGAGGCTTATCCGTTGAATTGAAGGAGTGGCATTGCATCTCATGGAGGGGTTAGCGGTTGCAGCAGCTCCACAACTCTTCTTGCTTCCGAAACCCAAACTTGCCAGAACGCCTAATGGTAGTAGTAGTAGTAGTTGTTGTTGTTAGTTGTGAGGTATTAGGTAGTTGCTTCCTTTCGCTTCTTCATTCATTCATTCATTCATCATTAACGCGAACCCAGTTTATTTGTATGCTGATGCAGGATTTCTCTTTCTCGATTGCAAACAGCGCCGTCGACGCACTGTTCCTTTCTCGATTACATCATCATCATCGCATTCTGCCTCCCAACAACAGCAACAATTCACCGCGTCAGTGAAGGAGGATATTCCCAATCCCATTTCTAATAATCCTGTGAGTGGAGACTCCATCCGCCACCGATTTCTTACTTTTTATGCTTCCCGTGGTCACAAGGTCCTTCCCAGTGCTTCTCTGGTCCCAGATGATCCCACTGTTCTACTCACTATCGCTGGTATGCTTCAGTTCAAGCCTATCTTCCTCGGCAAGGTGTGCTTCCTTAAACTCAAGCTCAAACCTACTACCCATACATGACTTCCTTGCCAATACTACCCACCATATTCTCCTCCTTCCTTAGGTTCCCAGACAAGTGCCATGTGCTGCTACTGCCCAAAGGTGCATCCGTACTAATGATGTCCAGAATGTTGGCCTCACAGCTCGCCATCATACCTTCTTTGAGATGCTTGGAAACTTCAGCTTCGGAGATTACTTCAAAAAACAAGCTATTCTTTGGGCATGGGAGCTCACTACTAAAGAGTAACCCATATTTCCTCTCCTGCCTCCTCAGTTCTCATGCTTGTATTTCTTTTTGTGCTTTCTCATGCTTTTATTTTACTTTTAGGTTTGGTTTGCCAGCTGACAGACTATGGGTTAGTGTTTATGAAAATGATGACGAGGCTTTTCGGCTGTGGTCTGATGAGGTTAGCTAAAATCATGTTATTTGCTTCAATCACACTGCCTTTTAACTTTTCACCTTGTTCGAGATTCCACTTAACATGTAACAAAGTAAGTTGCAACTTTCCCAAACAATATCTTAAACACCAAGATCTTCATTTTCTGTGCAGGTCGGTGTCCCAGTTGAGCGTATAAAGAGGTTGGGGGAGGAGGACAACTTCTGGACCAGTGGAGTCACAGGTCCCTGTGGTCCCTGCTCTGAAATTTATTATGATTTTCATCCTGAGATGGGATATGTAGATGCCGTAAGTATGATATAGTTTGAGATCTAGTGATTCAAAATATCACTTCGATGATAATATTTTAAAATCATTTAGATTTTGTGGGATGGGTTGGGGTATGAAAGCAGGATCTTGGTGATGATACGAGGTTTATAGAGTTCTACAACCTAGTATTCATGCAATACAACAAAAAAGATGATGGTTCTCTTGAACCTCTAAAGCAGAAGAACATCGATACCGGGCTTGGACTTGAGCGTATGGCTCGCATTCTCCAGAAGGTATAAGTTGTTTTACGTGTTGTAAACTTGGCCATTTATAATTTTGGAAGTATTTCTAAATTCTAGGGCACTAGTTCTATTATCACATATGCTCCTAAATCCTTTTTATGCATGTTCAATGTTTTCTGCAGGTTCCAAACAACTATGAAACTGACTTGATTTTCCCCATTGTAGAGGAGGCCTCTAATTTAGCAAATGTTTCATACAGCAAATCTGATGATCAGACTAAGAGGAATCTTAAAGTAACTATGACTATCTGCAAACAAGCTGCATTATAATGTTAGATACTTTATTTTTACCTATACTTGTATCTCCTATTACTTAAAAATTTTAATGCATGTTATTTTTTCAAATTATCTTAGATTATTGGAGATCACATGCGTGCAATTGTATTTCTCCTCTCTGATGGTGTTGTCCCATCAAATGTTGGGAGAGGTTATGTAGTTCGAAGGCTTATCAGAAGGGTTGTTCGTACAGGCAGGTTGCTTGGTATAAAAGGTGATGGTAGGGGGGATCTTGAAGGAGCATTTTTACCAATTATTGCCGAGAAAGTAGTGGAATTAAGTACACACATTGATGCTGAGGTGAAGAACAGAGCACCCCGTATCCTTGAGGAGTTGAAGAGAGAGGAGCTTCGGTTTGTGCAAACATTGGAGAGAGGAGAAAAGTTACTTGAGGAGAAGCTTGCTGATGCTTTATCAAGTGCAGAAATAAATGGAACCGTACCTTGCTTGGCTGGTGAAGATGTGTTTCTTTTGTATGATACGTATGGATACCCAATGGAAATAACAAAAGAAGTGGCTGAAGAACGTGGTGTGAGTATTGATATGAATGGTTTTGATATTGAGATGGACAAGCAAAGGCGTCAATCTCAAGCAGCACACAATATCATCAAACTTGCTGTTGGAAGTGAGGCAAATATTGCAGAGAATGTACCTGACACTGAATTTATTGGATATGACAGTATTCATTGTAAAGCAATGGTAGAAAGCCTAGTGGTAAATGGTGATCCAGCTGTACGAGTTAGTGAAGGTAATGATGTGGAAGTTTTGCTGAACAAGACTCCATTTTATGCTGAATCTGGGGGACAAATAGGAGATCATGGTTTTCTATATATTTCAGAGGGTGAAAATCAACCAAAAGCTGTTGTGGAAATAATAGATGTTCAAAAGTCTTTAGGTAACATTTTTGTTCACAAGGGTATAGTTCGAAAGGGTGTTGTAGAGGTTGGCAAAGAAGTGGAAGCGGCAGTCGATATAAAGCTGAGGCAGCGAGCTAAGGTACAAGAACTGCTAACTTATTCATTCCATTTACTTGTTTGGTGAACCTTTTCTTGTTATAAAATCTGACTAAGATAAATCCTTACATAATTATAGCTGTGCATATTTTGAAATTCCAAGTTTACAAGCTGTTCAAGACTGAAGTAAATATAATTGGTGCTTTACAGGTTCATCATACTGCTACGCATTTACTACAGGCTGCACTTAAAAAAGTTATTGGTCAGGAGATCTCTCAAGCTGGTTCTTTGGTGGCATTTGATCGTCTCAGGTTTGATTTCAACTTCCACCGACCACTTCTTGACAGTGAACTTGCGGAAATTGAAGTGCTAATCAATGGATGGATTGAGGATGCAGTGCTTCTCCAAACCAAAGTGATGCCTCTTGCTGATGCAAAAAGAGCAGGGGCTATTGCAATGTTTGGAGAAAAATATGGTGAAGAGGTTCGATTTACTACAAACACTTCTGTTCTTGAACTATAAAGTTCGATTGGCTTATTCTGTTTCAATACTTCTCAGGTGTATTTTTCATATATCATGAATGTATATCTCTAAAGATGTCGAAACCTAGATCTTTAAGGACAATTTAAAACTAATGCTCAGGAATTTCCATTTCCATCTTAAATTCCCCTTGTTATCATTGTTAGATTACTAAACAATGAAAAAAAAAATGAAATAGATCTGATTACAATTGTCATTTCTCTTCCTCTGAATTGTGCACTTGCACATGGACCACAGCAGTGAATAATGTACAGTAATGTAATATATTAGATTCTGTTAAATCCTTTCAAGAGTGCATCCTGTTGCATAAAATAATAAAAACGTATAAATGAAGTTTAAATCCTAATGGGCCACTGTTAAGTCTATGACAGAGTAAGGTTACATATTCCAGCTCTTATATGTGTATATTTCCACTTCTCAACAATCAGGGAAAGATTAATAATGTACGTAATATTTTTATGTTAGTATTTATCTAGCTGATACGATGTTTATGTTGCTGCTTTTTATTTTTGAATTTGGTGTATTGCAGGTACGTGTTGTAGAGGTTCCTGGTGTATCAATGGAACTATGTGGTGGGACTCATGTCAACAATACTTCTGAACTTCGTGCTTTTAAAATAATCTCAGAGCACGGTATTGCGTCTGGAATCAGGCGTATAGAAGCTGTAGCTGGGGAAGCTTTCATTGAATATGTTAATACCCGAGATTTTTATCTGAAGCAGCTATGTTCCACTCTTAAAGTATGTTTCACGATCCATGGCTTTTCACAATCCTGCCTAAGTTTTGAACAGTAATGATTCATTGTCTTGAGAGCCAGTTAATATTCATTTTCACATGGACCATAATTTTAAAATTGTGTCATGCCGTTAATGTCCATGCGCCTTGCAATCATTGTGTGATCAGTTCCAAATTTATATAAATTTGTGCAGTCAGGCAACCCTTAATTTTTTTCCTCACCGTATCATTCGGGTGGGTGGGGGTGGGGGGTGCAACAGAATTAAGGATGAAATGAGATAAAATATGCTATTTTGTACAAGATTTTTCATTTTTTGTTATGTCTCATTAAAGATTTCCTGTGTAGTTTGTTCTGCAACGGAAACATATACGAGAATGGAACTTTTTGACTTTTTGGTGCTCATATATTTGGGTTCCTTGTTGCATATGTTGCTCAAATACATAAGAGTATCTATTTCATACATAATAATATACCTATTTCCTTTTTCCTATAATCTAAATCTTTAATAAAATGAAAATCCCATAGGCGTTGTTGACTTGGTGGTCATTTTTATTGCACCATTTTTTATAGTATATTATTGAACACCAGAAATAAACTGAGATTATATTATTGAACAATGAACACACTGTACAGCAAGATGCTGTCCCAGAGACAAAAGTCTCCAACCAAGAGTATTCCCAGTCCACAAACTGCAAATAACCACACATGCCTAATTAAACATCCTCTGATCACATATACTCCTAATACATGACTGCCAGTACTTTTCTTCCAAGTGTTACTGCCATCAAAAAGTTCCCTAAATACATAACTGCACTAGCTATTTTTCCTAATACACAATTCACTAATTATATGCTATTTGTAACTGCCATCAAGCCCATCAATTTCTTTCATCCAAGCACTTTTAATTGAATATACTGTCTGCAATATTGATTCTGCAAGTTTTGTTTTAATAATTAGTAGTATCACCTTATGAAGGTTAAACCCGAAGAAGTGACAACAAGGATAGAAAACCTTCTAGAGGAGTTACGGGTTGCAAGGAATGAAAATTCTGCTGTGCGTGCAAAAGCAGCTGTCTACAAAGCTTCTGCTATTGCTAGCAAAGCATTGTTGGTGGGGAATTCAAAACAGTACAGGTAATATTTCTCCACATGGTTGTACATGTTGCTATAATACGGGGGAGGGTGGTTTCTTCCTTGTTAACAACAAAAAGTTTTTGATTGAATAATTTAGTGTTTCTTTGATATAAAATTCTTTCAGCTTTTTCTCACTTAAAAGTTTTTCCTGTCATAACCAAAGAAAGTAGCAGAGGTGTTGCATCACATCATTGATAATCTTGCCTATATTTTTTTGTGAATGATTCAGAGATGACTAGAACTTGAGAGGATTTCTTTTGTATCCATATTCCATAAGTTGTCAAAACTTGGTAGGAATAAAGTAATAGTCCTTGAAAAGTTATTTGATGGTTGAGTGATATATCATTTTTATTTATTGATTGTTGAAAATTTCCAGGGTACTAGTTGAGTGCCTGGAGGATGTTGATGCTGAGTCACTTAAAAGTGCCGCAGAATATTTAATGGAAACACTAGCAGATCCAGCAGCTGTTGTACTGGGGTCATGCCCAGGTGAAGGGAAGGTTAGTCTAGTTGCTGCTTTTTCTCCCGGGGTGATTGATCAGGGGATTCAGGCAGGTAAGTTTATTGGTCAGATAGCAAAATTATGTGGTGGTGGAGGAGGTGGAAGGCCCAATTTTGCTCAGGCTGGTGGGAGGAAGCCGGAAAATTTGGCAAGTGCCCTTGAGAAGGCTCGGTCAGAGCTTATGGCTACTCTATGTGAAAAAGGGAACTGAAGTCAAGTACAGTTGTCACATACTTTTATGCTAAATCAACAGAAAACATTGATTCTTTGTTGTCAAATGTGAGAGACTGCATTTCAAATACGAGGGATGGAAGTCTAAGTAAGGGATGCTGTTTCAAGTCCAGGAAGGAAGGAGGCATAATAAAATCGAAGTAGTTTGAACATAGTGCTGAGCTTGTTAAATGTTGGTTGTCACTTGTCCTGATGACCTTATTCTTTCGGCACAACCTAGCCTGCATTCACGCGTACACGATTCCAGCTTACGCATCTCAGGTTAGTTTTAGGACTTTGTAACTGTATACACTATATACATGAAAGCTAGTCTTGATAGTGAATGACAACTAAGTGGAGTTACATTCAGTAACTATATTATATGGAGTATTATTTATTATGTATTTTGAGAAGAAGAAAAAAAAAACACTTAGCTGACACTTATGTTGAATCAGAGATAATAAGTTTCAAGAGGGCATATGAAACGACAACAAAAGTTGTTCTATTATTTTATTTTATTTTTTCAATTTTTCCCATGTTAAAAATTCGAGAGTAAAAATAAATGGTTAATGAGTTTTGTACTTACATTATACTAAAGTGCTTACATGTGTATTACGGGTAACATGATAGAAATTTTTTTATATTATTTGATTTTCAATTATATATTTTTTCCTTTGAATCATGAAAACAAATTATAGTTGAATGAGGCATATTGTTTGAGGAAATAGACAGTGTTACTTTTCGTGCCTAATTGATTGATTAAGATAAACGCGTGAACGTTGATGTTTATTAAATAAATATAAGCATGTGCGCTTAGATATGTAACTTTGGAGTGATAGATAGCAGTAGAAGGAAGAGAAATTTGATTAAGTGGTAGTAATATTACATTGAAGTTGCATGTGATGAGCAACAACTTAAAACAGGATAGTTGCGTTATTGGTGGGTGGGTGATTTTATTGAGTAGTATTATTATTTATTGGAAAGAAGAAGTAGTTGAGTAGGGAAAGTGAATTGACGTAGTAGCTGGTAGCATGCAGTAACTAAAAGGACTGGAGGAGGAGGAGATTAGAGTTTGAGCCGAAGGGCCTCTGAGCGGAACAGTCAAGGTTATTGCCGTAAGAAACACCGAGTATATCACAGTATCTCTTGTAAAATCCAATGCGGTCCTGCACCCTGCTGTCCTGCCCTCTCCCGCATTCTAGACCTCCGTTAATGATGTTGGTGATGGTGCCGTACCCGGGAAGTCTCCCTGCGGCACGATCGGCATCAGAAGGGTTCCATCGTCCGGTGATGACGTCGTGGCAGGATGGCTTGGGGGACTGAGGGGTCATCCAGAACCAGATGGCAGTCTTGAAGGAGATGACAGGATCGGTGGCCACAAGGTCAGGATTGTTAAGGAGGTCAACTCCGATGGCTCTTCCGCACTGTCCGTAGTTGTAGTTCCAAGTTAGCTGGATGGGACCCCTTCCGTAGTATTGCTTTCCTGGAGCACAGGGGTATTGGGCGGCGTTTGGATCACAGTAGGCACTTGGGTTCTGTTCCCTCAAAAAGCAGTATCCCCAGGCGTAGGGTCCATCGGGTGCAGTTGGCCATCCCCCGGTGGTCTCGTGAGATGTTTGGCCGAAGAAAGCAGCAATCTCCCTGTTGCGAGTGGCGGTGTCGCCAGTGGTGCCAAATGCCGGGAAAGCCTTGGCAGCAGCAAGGAAAGCATCGTAAGTGTAAAAGCCTTTGGCAGGACAGGCTGCGTCGTCGCGATGTTTGAGCATCTGGTTGAAGGTGTCCCTAGAGATGATGGCACCACCGGGAGTGGGAGGTGTAGGTCCACTTCCACTGCATTGACTTTGGCAACCGGGGAGGGCACAATACTCAGGTGTAGAGCCACACCACCCGTATTGACTACAGCATAAACCACCGGGGCAAAGGGCACCACCTGCTTGTCTTCCACACTGCTCTGCCTTGATTTCTACCATCAACCCCCACTCCATCAACATTACAGTAATTCCTAACCATCTCATCAACCCCATCTTCATTTTCACTATGCCACTCCAAATGCAATGCTATGCTATGCTATACTCCCCGCACCCTTATATATGGATGGATATGGAGGAGTACTACTACTTTTCTTCTTTTATATATTTATATTATCTAAATAAGTATTAATTAATTACGTGCACAACTCATCTTGCCTCACTTAATTTATGGGCGCGTGTCATTTTCTAATGTCGTACAATTCACTGTCCAATCTAGATTAAATCTGTTATATAGGAATAGATATTGTTTAAAAATAATATGATATATTATATTAATATTTTTATGTTTATTTTTTTTTAAATGTTTATAGAGATTCATAAATTTAATATTTATAAAAAAAAATAAACACAAAAATACTAACATGATCCGTCTTATTTTTAAACACCAGCAAATCCATTTCTAAGTTATACTTAACCATTACAAATAAAAATAAATTAAACGAGACTTGTTCAACCAGGGCGGCTACTACTCAATTACTTTTAGTCTTATAAATAAATAAATGGTACTATAATATAAATATACGGCGGCGGATCTGGAAGAAAAAGCCAGCACCTCATTTTAATACTCTTTTAATTTCATAAGGATAAAAAAAAAGTTAATAAAATAACAAAAAAAGGTTAATAAATATTTTATTATTTTGTGTTGAGCTTTATAGTATCAAACATTAACATTTTAGTGTTAAGGCTTATATTATCAAACAAAGGAATTAAAAAAAATAACATGAATTATTATCTTATAAACAAAAGGAAAAAAAAATTTAGAAATAAATAAATAAATAATTAAAATGATATTTTCAAATGAGTTTAGAAAAAATTTAAACATATACTCAATGGTTTAATAGATTTACAATTACAAAAAAAGAAGCTAAATAAAACAACATAAAATTTGAGTAAACTAGTGTAATTGGCCCGTGTAATGCACGAAATATAAGTGATAGTTATTTAAATTTAGAAGTATAAATATAATTTTATTCGACAAAAAAATATAAATGTAACAATATTTGTATCAACTTATAAAAATCTAAGACTTAAATTTCATAAAAAAGTGAATTATGAATTCAATTATAAATTTGGTACATTATTATATTATGATCAGAAAGATTATCGGTAAACATTGAGTTAGTTGTTCAGAATGAAATATACATTAATTTTTAAGATATATATATATATATATATATTCTAAATATAAATTAGTAAGAAGATTAAATTCATAGTTTTTTAAAAAATAACAATAATTTAGATGATAAACATGTGATATGGTTTAATTATATTTTATATAGTAAATACCAATAGATAAAATTAGATAAGAGAAAAAATTAAATTTAAATATGAAAAATAAACTATTCTAAAAAATTAAATTAAATTTTATATTATTTGAACTTATTTTTTATTTTTTATTCTAATAATTAATATAATTAGTAATACAAATCTTATATTAAAATATAATTTTAGGTATACTTTTTTTATTTTTTAAATATTTTTTAGTAATTTTTTAATTGAATAAAATATCTACAGATATCTAATGAATACCAGCAAGGACGGGTAGCGGGGGGCTATCTGCCCCTGTCCCGTCCTATTGCCATCCCTAATTCAACCATTTTTGGTTGAATAAGCTGTAAATTGTAAAATTAAAAAATAATTGTACATTAATCATTACCTTATTGAGGGTGTTTGGTATTGAAAATGTTTTTTTATTCTCAGGAAATTCACTTAAAATCACAGCTTGACCTATAAAAAAAACTTAAAATCATAGTTTAATCATATTTGATAGAAGATTTAAATGACTTTTTCGAGAATGTTTTTTCATTCTAATGCTTACCTAAAAAAATAGTTAAAACTCACTCTTCCACCAAACACTCCTATGTGCAAAGCTCACTCCTGCAACAAGATTGAGGGTGCCACATAGTATATTATCTTTTAATACATTAATATACTTTAATAAAATTATAGTAAAAATGTATTTATATAACTTTTTTCCCAAAATTTGGGAGTGACCATATTCCACTTGCGCCACCCATTTTCTCCGTTCCTGAGCATACTACTTATTGGAGATTATTGATCACTAGAGGATCACCCGCGCGATTCGCGGATGAAGAAGAAACATATAATAGATTGATAGGTAATGTTTTTTATAAATTAATAACTGAAATATAATTTATAAAATATGTAAATAATTTATGTTGATGTAAAATAGAATTCATTATATAAGAATTCAAAATAGAAATTGTAGTATAAGAATTTAAAATAGAAATTTAAGTAAAAATTTCATGACTGAAAAAACACACATAGTTTATCATTATTTAAAGAATAATTATTTTGCATTGAAAAATAAAAAAATATTATTATCAATTTCATAAATTAAACTGAAGATGAAAATAACTTTAATTGAATATGAAAATGTTTTTATTTAATAATATTATTTAAAAATTTATTTATATTAATTAAACGGATAGATAAATATGAAAAATATATATGAATTAGTTACTTTTATAGTAAAATTTTGAAAACTATGACTATGTTTTGTTGATTAAACTATTTTTAAAGAGATATGATTGATGATTATTTTTGGAATGAAGATATTTCATAGCCAAAGAATTTAAAATTTGATGATCCAATCATATAAATTTGACTTTTATTGATAGCTTTATCAAGAATATAGATGAGACATTAAATTAGTTACATTATTGATAACATAGTTAAAATTTGTGTTTATTTATATATATTAGAGTGTGGTTAATGATTTTTTTTTATTAAATGTAAATAAACTTTTAAATTTATCATAAAATTCTAGGTTTATTTTATTATTGCAAATACATGTACATTATTTTTTGTTTCAAATTCTTTGATTTATATTAATCAATTTGATTGGTTGAAAAGATGATGTTAGTTACAAAGCTGCTACTTTCTTCAATATGTATGTAAATAATGGGTTGGAAAGTTTATTGTACTCCTCTAATTTAATTTGTTTCTATTATTATAAAAATAAATACTCTCAAGTTAAATTATTATATTTGATATATGTATTTTTTTCTAATTTTTTTGTTACTTAAGTTTGGCTAAATCATGCATATACAATATGATTGTGCAAAAGTGTAAAACTATTTAGAAAAATGAATATATGGATTAATTGAATGTATATCAATTATATTATATAATTAGGTAATTTAGATTTTATAATTTGTTTAATAAATTTGTGTAAATTTAATGTATTTGATATGATTGTGCATTGAGTGTATTTTAATATTGTGTTATTATTGGTTATTGTGTTGTGTCATGTTATAGAGCTTGGAATGTAATAAATAAAATAAAAAGATTATACGGCAAAATGATAGAAAAATGAGTATATGATATGTCATATTTCTAGTTTTAACTTCTTTTTTAATAGATTATATAGAATTTCGCTAGTACTAGATTCTTAATTAAAATTAGTAGGATCATATGAGGAAAAAAAAATTAGGGAGTTGATTTGGAATTTGTGAGTGAATGTAGGAGTTCTCATTAAATTCATAGTACTTGATATAAGAAGTCTTTAAATTGAAAGAATAATATCTATATATATGAAATCAACTAAAAAATATTAAATATTCTATAAAAAGTTAAAAACTCTTTAAGCATTTTCTCAACTAGAGATTCTCTAATCTCTTTTACTTATCTAATGGAAAACAAGCTTGTGAGTCTTTTCTCAGTTTTGTTTTCATAGAGCCAAAAATTTGGTAAATTGTTGTTTATTTGAAATTTTGATAAAACATTAAAAATAGTAAAATCCTTGATCTCAATTTGAGGAAAAAAATTGCTCCTTATGAGGGATTTCAAGTGGTACGCGTCTAATAAGTATGTTGGAATTAAGTGTCGAAGGTAAATATGAATGATTAAGCCAATTATGTGTAATCAAATAGATAACTGTGTAATTAACACAAACTAAGACCAATTTGTTCACTAATCCCAATTTATAAGTACAATGAAATGCAAAATTGTAATAAAATAAGTGAGACAGTGAATTACAATTAAAACATTACAAACAAACATAAAATTATAACACATTTGGCGATAGCTATGATAAACTACTCTTAAGTTGGTATGGAAGTTACATACTTTGAGTTCTCTTTGATCACTGTAGCATTCTAGGACGTTCTAGCTCTTGGAGGTTTTTAGTAGCATAAGTTACAACTAGTTATAACTCTTTAACTGAAGTTTTACCTCCTATTTATAACCCCAGACTAGGTGAATAACTTTTTGCCTCACTAACTCGTTTGACCAATCAGAATGAAGCAACAGTTTCCACTACACTCTCGTAGCTGCCTTGCTTCAATCGTTTATGATTGCTCTTTTCATTAACTATGATGTAGACTGGTGTCTCAGTCTATACCCATGTTGGACACTACAGAATATATCGGAATCGGGGGCATCGTGCACACCCCGGTTTGGGGTCTTCATAACCCGCGTAGACCCATTGGGCCATTAACCAGGTCCAGTAATTTCACGAGGCCAAATTATATGCACAAAACCTATAAACTACACTATAAATACAGGTACATGTTACTCATTAAGGCTTATAACTGATTTGATTGTCGGAGTCTTTGCAGGTACACTCCCCATCATCTTGGATTGACCATACTTGGAGACATGAATCCTCCATCTTCGTTGCTCCGCTGATCAACAGGTACGCATTAAACTGTTTGCGTTAATCTCATCTGTCAATCTTTTAAGCATCAGACTTGTCTTAGCAGTCCATCCCTCAGAAGTCAGAACCTCAAGCAGGTCTTCTACCATTTGGATCTTATAGCTTTATTTGATCCATTCTATTAGTCCAAGGAAATTATAAAATTTCCCACTGACAATTGTAATTTTGGATTCTCTGTTAAGGTGTTATTTTACTCTCTTAATTAAATTTTTATTTATTTCAATTAAATCTTTCTATTATTATGTTTTTCACCTAAACATTTTTTTTTTAGTCCAATCACCTAAACATTTTAAAATCCTGTTTTCGAATACCCGGTTTTTAAGAAGGAAACTCAATAAACTATTTAAAATTAAATCTTCTCCTTAAAAGCCATCATGAACGTTTTACATAATTGGAGTAATCTAAAATATTTCCCATCCAAAGAGAAAGAAAACTACATGACTATTCGTGGGGTAGAAATAACCATGGATGGCATCAAAAATTAACAGTTGAGAGATCTCATGGGGTAGTTGCTCGTATGTCAGTATGTGATCAGTCCTTCTTTCATGTTTGCTTAGACTTTCTAGCATATGAAAGGGAGGGAGTATTCATCAAAACTGCAAAAGTCTTCTGTTATGTAGACCTTCGAAAAGTAGTGAATAAGAGAATGTATTTCGAGAAATTAACAGGCAATAATATGGATCATGAACAATAAGTCGCAAAGAACAATGAAGGTTCACTTACGAAGAGACCCAATCACCCAAGACTTTAATTTTCACTTGTATTTAATTCATTTATTCATTTTTAATTTAGTACAGCAACACGTTTACCAAACAAAAATCAGTAACCGTTTCCAAATCAATTACTTTTTATGGAATTGAAATCCTCTAGAGTTTGTTTTTGGACTGCAGCCCATTTCTATACTAAACTTAGTAGCAGATGGCTACTGAAAATTTAGATTCTTTTTGAGGCAATATACATTATATTATTTTTGGCGAAACGGAACAAATTGTAAGCCGACAAAAAAATTAGAAGATAATATACACTGGGAGGGAGAGTTGTAAATAAATTTCTGGATACCTTCCTTATTACCTCGTTTTCAATAACAAATAATCTTTCAAAAGTAAATATCAGTTTGCTTTGATTGGGCTTTAAGATCTTTCAATTTCTTCAATATGTTAGTGAAGTAGTCCTGCAAATACTTCTCTAATGTAATGATATCTTTTGAATCCACACCAAGAAGATTGTATGTCTCCACCATCGGAACAGAAAAAACAGTATCGCTGGAAAGGACCTGCATGTTTCCCCATTTATACAATTAGCCCATTGTTAGGCACATTTTATTGCCACTAAAAGGAAATAGAAATGCATTTTATATATTTATATACATTAATGTTACGGTGTAGTCTACAGTCAAACCCTTAATTAACCATACTTTTATTTCCCATTCACTCTCATTCTCACTTTGCCTAGTAGGAGTGTTCATAAATTAATCTAATTGAGTGTAAATTAAAAATAAATTGAACCTCAAAACGAATGCATACAAAATATGCCCATCAACTAAACCTCTCCTCCCTTTTTTCATCTCATCTCATATCCTCTTGAAGTCTATGTTGAAGCTCTGAATGTAGCAACACGTGTAGGCAATCGCAGGTCTGCTGGTTGCAGGGCAACATGATCATGTTGACGAGGGAAGTGAGGTAGGCATCAGTATAGTATGTCTAGTGGTCAGCAACTAGAGATGAAATTAAGTCAGACAAAACATCGGCAGCATATGAGCTAGCCTAATTAAAACCTAGTCAGACTAACCCATTTAGCCTAAAAGTTAAGACAAGACTTTTTAAAAAACTTCACGCATTTAAAAAAGCCAATTAGGCTGGCTTTCTAGGCAACATGATCATGGT
This sequence comes from Cyamopsis tetragonoloba, assembly GCA_037177725.1. Taxonomy (NCBI): domain Eukaryota; kingdom Viridiplantae; phylum Streptophyta; class Magnoliopsida; order Fabales; family Fabaceae; genus Cyamopsis; species Cyamopsis tetragonoloba. The sequence goes on from CM074119.1 coordinate 86,564,709, forward strand.
CACAAGGCAGCTTGTGGTGGACATCATTATAATATATCTAGCAAAGACATGGTCAATTTAAAGCTTAGCTAGACTTTGCTTGATAAACACTATTAGGCCTCGCAGGCTGGCTTGATTATAAAAATACATCCATTATCATAATATGAACAAATGATGTCTAATTCCTGGGAGGAGTATCTTGATACCCATATTTAAGAATAAGGGAGATATCATAATTGAGCAAACTACTAGAGGATAACTTATGAGTCACACTATGAAATTATGAGAAAAGGTGATTGAGCATCGATTGAGGAAAAATGACTAAGATTGCATAAAATCAATTTGGATTCATGCCGGAAGGTCTACAACAACAGAAGCTATCTAGCTTCTACGAAAGTTGATGGAAAGGTACCGATACAAGTAAAGAGATTATAAGGCGTATGACCGGGTGCCAAAGAATGTATTGTGGAAGTCCTTGGAAAAGAAGGGTGTTCATGTGGCTTATATCCGAGCTATACAAGACATGTATAATGGAGTAATAACAAGTGTGCGGACCCTTGGAGGCGAATCTAAGGACTTTCCTATTAGGATAGGGCTACATCAGCCTTAGTCCCTATTTGCTCAACCTAGTCTAGATTGTGCTGACTAGGGACATACAAAAGGTTATTCCTACGTGCATGCTTTTCACGGACGATATAATCTTTGGTTGAGGAATCGATGGAAGAGATAATTGTTAAACTTGAGCTTTGGAGGAAGGCTTTGGAATCAAAAGGTTTTCGCTTGATTATATGCATCGCAAGTTTAATAAGACACAAGTTGAAAACGATTTGGAGATAAAGGTTGGAGAAGATATCATACCACAAGTTTCTAAGTTTAAGTATTTGGGATCCATAGGGCAAAGTGATGGGGAGATTGATGAAGATGTCAAGCATAAGATACAAACTGGGTGGTTAAAATGGAGAAAGGCATTAGGAGTTATTTGCGATTGCAAAGTAAATAAGAAGCTTAAAAGAAAATTTTATCGTTGTTGCATGTAGGGCCGATGCCATGTGGTCGAGAGGAAAAAAAAGGAACTTAGTGGTGGGTGTGGATGTCGCGTGGAGGGATGATGGCTACGACACACTTTCAATTTGTGTAATATGGGGATTGGGGACAATAGGGTTCTGCAATTGACAATAGTCAACCATCAAAGTGCACAATTTGAGTAAGGGATATTGGTTTAAGTTGAACATGTTTTAGATTGCTTGATTGGAGATCGAAATAAAAAATTGTCAGATTCTTTACTTTCTCTTGATTTAACTTCGCCTATGGTTATATAGACGGTCCCAAGCCCGAATAAAGAAGGAAGGCTGTAGGCCTCAATTGCCAACTTAAAACATGTTGAAACCAGAGCAATGGCCTACCATTGTCAATCAGTTTATCAAAGAAGGATTAAGCTGGATATATTAAAAGTAGCAATGGATAGTGAATAAACAAAGTACCTCAGAAAATGCCAATCTGTCAGCAACATCATTTGTCCACTCAAAAAACCGAGTCAACTGACGAGTGAGTCTTAAGATGGAGACAGGAACAGTAGTAACATTAGCATCTTGGCCTGCAAGTCTCTCGCACAAGGTTATCACCTAAAATGACAACAGAACAGAACAGAAGAGCAGGAGTGAGAGAGAGGCAAATGAGGATTCAGTTTCTTTCAGCATTCAGCAAGGCAAATAGCAGTTGTCGTGTTTACTTTACCTCTTGGGTTGTCCACGCACGAGGGCCAGCAAATGTGAGAAGTTTACCGTTGATTTTTTCATTTCGTAAGGCAATAAATGTCAAGCGAGCTATATCCTAAAATTAAAGAGGAGGTAGAGTAGAGTAGAGTGATCGAGAAAGGAAAGAAAGCAGGTGTTGTGTGGACGTAAGAAGAGAAGAGGTTAACCTTACCTGAGTATCCATGTAAGCAATTCTGGTGGGGGCATCAGTTCCCCATACAGATTTTTCTTCAAGGATAGGAACCGCATATTGGCCAATAAGGCCCTGCAATGAGGCGAATTGAATTGGATTGAATTGAATTGAATTGAATTGTTAGAACAACAGAACAGAAGAGAGAAGATAAGGGAAATGGAGAAATGGAAGGCAGCATAGCATGTCAATGGGCAATGGGCAATGGGCAATGGGCAATGGCAATGGCATTACTTACTTGCATGAAGCCACATAAACGGATGATGATGTGATTGAGGCCAGAATCACGGAGGAAATTTTCGGTGCAATACTTGATCTCCATGAGGGGAACCTCGGGGTGTTTATCACAGTTATGGATGGAATAGAAGACATATTTCTGAATTCCCATGGCTTTGGCGCATTGGATGAGAGCCACTTTTCCTTCCCAGTCTACCTAATTAATTAATTAATAGATTAGGGTTTTTCAATAGGGAACGAAGAAGCAACATTTGAATTTGAATTTGAATTACATACGGTTTTGATGGGCTCCTCGGGACGGCCAGTGGCGCAGTCAATAACAGTGTGGATGCCGACGAGAGTGGCGGGAATGGTGTCGGGTTTGCTGAGGTCAGCGTTAACAACGGTTGCTCCCCAATCGCGAAGGAAGTCAGCAGGAGCAGGCCTCGGCCTTACAAGGCACCTCACGTCGTAACCTTCATCAAGAGCCCGCCTCACTATCTGCCTACCCAGTGTCCCTGTCCCACCAACCACCAGTATACTCGTCGGCCGAACAGGGGTTCCCGGACCAACATTCACTCCCCCTCCTCTTCTCTCTCTATCCGCCTCCGCGCTGCTGCTGCTGCTGCTGCTGCTTTTCACCCTCCCTCTTCCTCCTCCTCCTCCTCTTCCTGAAAAAACCCAACAATACACAAAATCAAACTGAAACCAATTAATTGCATTAGTTAAACGCACCCACTCACACTCACAGTCACAGACTCAACTCACTGACGGAGTGGGGAAGGGTAAACGCGAGTTTGGTGGGGGCTACAGCATAGCGCCACGATAGTTGGGCAGTAGTAGGTGTTGATAGCTTCAGCAGCGCCATTTCCTTTCAGAAAAGAAGATGAGGATATGATGGACAAGTTTCCATTCATTCTGGTTATTTCTCTCACATCTGATTTTAATTCCGCCACGTTGGATACCCCTGGATCACTCGTCACTGACTAATGTCGTTTGCTTTCATCAACCAATTATCACCTAGTCATGAATTGTTGCTCATTCGCTCTCATTTCATGTATTTTAACTTTTACAAGACTAGTATTTTCAATTTTTCAAGTAGTATTAATTTGATCTTTTTTAGTGAGCAAATTAATAATAAATAGAATAAAATGCATTTATCACCCTTGTCATTTTAAGATATTGCAACAAATCCTAAAATACTAACAATTTAGCACTACACTCCTTTGAACTGAATGATTAGTATAGTAACCATAGTAAAATATTCCGTTAGATGCTTCTTGTTAAGAACCATGGTTTAGTAACTTCTTTCTGAAAAAATAACTTATGCTATTCTTCCTGTAGATCATTGAAAAACAATTAGGGATTTGGAACTCATTACTCCCTTCGACTGTCTTGTCTAACTCATACTCTCTTATGTGTACTTATAAGGTTTTTGCCATTTGTATTCCGGTTGCATTTAGGGTGTTGACAATGAATTTTAAAGTATCAATAGTGACTTAAAAATTATCTATGTTAGTAGGTTTTGTAAGTAACAATTTATTTTAAAAATTTATCATGAGGTCCCTAACCAAATATTTGATATTCTTTAAATGTTGACCGCTAAAGGAGTAGATAAAATCTTGCAATTAAAAGCTTTACGGTTACCTTTTACAACAACAAAAAAATTATGTGGTTCATTTTTAATGGAAAAATGAAAGATTCGTTGGTGTACTTAATGGAAAAATATTTTTAAAAAACTAAAATATAAAAAGGATCAAAAAATGTCCATCATCTTCCTCATTCAAACACTGGTCTTTATGGCCGCTTCAATACACAACAAAACTTCCGGCACCACAACGAGAACTCGTCACCAATGGTGTCGTCCTCCTCGAACATGGCACTGCCTAAGGCCATGAACTCCGGCGAAGACTCGACGCAATTGTGGCAGAGAACCGATGGCGGAGAGAAGGGAGGGGACCGCGTGGGGTATTACTAAAATGTTTTAGAGAACTTGTTAATGTTACTAGAATTAAATAAAAAAATAATTATAAATTTACATTATTATGCCTCCAAAAAAAAAAAATAACTACATTTGACTCCAAAGTTTCATGAAAACACTAGATATCATTTACCTTATTTTTAATTTAAAAAACATATTTTCCAATTAATTTTATTAAAGTATTAATATTTAAGTATTATTAAAATATTTAAATAGAAGGGACAACCTAAAAAGATAATAACTACACTCAATATTATAATCGAAACTTTTATTAACTGTAGAGTACTTCAACCCTTAGATCAATTTAAACCTTTCAAGGAAAAAAAATTAATATTAAAATTTTAGGTTTAATTGCAGTTTTGGTCCTTCTTATTTTTATTTTAGGTAATTTTGGTTTCCCGAGTTTTAAATGGGCGATTTTGATCCCATTTGTTTAAAAAGCGAGCAATTTTGGTCTCTCCGTTAATTTTTCTTTCAAATTAGCCATAATTTTTAGTCAATTTAGTGTTAGGATGGACTAAAATAGTTTAGAAATAGAATATATACCCAAAAACTATTAATTAGCTACAATTTTATTCCTAATTATTTTTAGTAAACGATTTGAAACTTGTCGCTAATTGGGAGAATGCTTAATTAAAGTTTTGGTCCTTTTTTTTGGGGTAATTTTGGTCTCTAGAGTTTCAAATAGTCGATTTTGGTCCATTTTGTTTCAAAAACAGGTGATTTTGATGCCCGGTTAATTTTTCTTTCAAATTAGCCATATTTGTTAGTCAATTTAGTGTCAGGATGAACTAAAATAGTTTAGTGATAGAATGTATTCCTAAAAACTATTAATTAACTACAATTTTATTCCTAATTATTTTTAGTAAATGATTTGAAATTCGTCGTTAATTTAGAGAAAAGTCATTAAATTAATAGTTTTTTAAAAAATTTCTATGTGTAAATAATTTTTGTTCCCTCGTCATAAATTTGGTAAGAAACTATCACTATATTAGTTAAAATCTGCTGCTAATTTAAAAGAAAAACAAATTGAGGGACCGAATTGTCCGTTTTGAAAATAAGAGGGACCAAAATTGCCTATTTAAAATTTAGGATCAAAATCATCTAAAATACGAATAAGAGAGACCTAATCCACAATTAAGTGAAAATTTTATTATAGCTATTCATTTTAAAATTGCACCATTTTCAGTTCTAAATGGAGCTCTAGAGAATTTATTTCCAACAGCTACACCCACGTATAATAAAGCTATTACCCTTCTGTATGCAAGAAATGATTAATCCAACTATTGAAGGCAGGAGACAGGGAAACCGGTTATAGTAGGTAGCATATATTGAGGCGCATGGGTGCGCTTAAACACAAGGGCGCACCCTAAAACCACTCCAAACTCAATACCCAAACACAAGGGTGCAAAAAATGATTAATCCAACTATTTTTATTTATTTTTCCGATGTATCAAAAACTCTACTCCTTTCACATTTCCAAAGGAAAATGAGCACTATTTATTTCACCATTGCCAATTGAAATAAAACAGAAGCAGGACACCAAAACCAGATTTCTTCTAAATAAAGCAGCAGAACCGTGATATTCTGTCCCAACGGGCATAAACACCAATCTAAGAAAATGAGTTGATTTGAAGACAATTTAGCAGAGAACCATTGCCAAGTAATTACTTTAAATTAAAAATTGCAGCATTCTTTTGTTTCCATATCAGCCATACTGTCGAAGCCTATACTAGATTTACCGCCCTCCTAGCTTTCTTCCCATGAACCACATATTCAAAAGTAGTTTTCACCTCTAAGAGACTCACAACCATCCTTCGCGCAATCCCAAACCACCCAAACACTACTTCCCATACCTTAATAACAAACTGGCACCTGAAGAACATATGACATCCAGTTTCCAGATTGTCCAAACAGAACACACATACTGCATCTGAGGCAGCTCTTAATACACCTCTTTTAACCAAATTCTCCTTGGAGGGAAACTTCTTAAGCAAAATTTGCCAAACAAAAATTTAACATTTGATAGGAGCCCAACTTTTCCAAACTGATTTCAAACAAGACAGATCATCTCTAGATAACTCATTAGGAGGGGAATTCTCCTTATAAACTAGAGAGTAACCAATCTTTGGGCAATAGATCCCTGCACTATCAATATTACACACCCAGCTATCACACTTAGATGGAGTTGGCAGCAATGGGCTTATCAGAGAAAGCAGGTTCCTTTCAATTTCTTCTTCCCATACAAATAAGGGTCGTCGCCAATTCATTCTCCACAGCCAAACATTATCCACCCATACACCTTCATCAGCCACCCTACAAGATTGGTTCCTAGCAATTGAAAACAACCTTGGAAAGACATCCTTTAATCTCACTCCCCCACACCACATATCTAACCAAAAAAAAGGGTTCCTCCCATCACCTAATTTAATAAAAAATTTCTCAAGAACTGATCCTCTATTATCATCTTTCCTTTTTAACAATTTCACAATGTCACGCCACTAAACAAATAAGTACTTTGAATGTCTACTTTCCACTTCCTCCCCAGCGAGAATACTCCTGATACAAGCCTCATACTTAGAGATCAATATCTGGGAGACCACAGAGTTATTATCAGTTAAAAGCTTCCACCACCACTTCACTAACAAGTTTTCATTAAACCTCAAAACATTTTTCACCCCTAGGCCACCCTCCTCTTTTGGTTTGCACACATCAGACCATTTAATCCAAGAAATCTTCTGATTTAAATTTGCCCCTCCCATAAAAACCTCCTTTGGATAGAAGTTATTTCCTTTGCAACCTTAACAGGGATTTTAAAGGCAGAAAGAAAGTAGATAGGAACAGAATTCAAAACTGTATTTAACAACATTACCCTACCACCAGTAGAAAGGAATCTATACCTCCAAGAATGCAGTCTAGTTTTCAGGGACTGAATAATGGGTTCCCATATTACCTCTTTTTTCGGGTTAGCGCCAATAGGAAACCCCAAATATTTAAAAGGCAAGGAACCAATTCTACAATTCAAGAAGGAAGCTGCTCCATCCAAGAAACTATCCTCTACATTAATATCCACCAACTTACTTTTGAACATTGATCCATTGTATATGCATTCATATTGAACAAAACTGCATTGAAAAGACGTAATTCCTTCTTATACCAATTAATATGCATTGATCCATTGTATTTGTTTTTTTTGGACAACATTGATCCATTGTATTTTAAATCCATTATTTTGGCAGCAATGCTACTATTTTTTTTTTGGTGGATAGGCAGCAACCCTACTTCATTATTTTGGCAGCAATGCTACTATTTAAATACATTGATCCATTGTACTCGAGATGCTGAATTAACTACAGTTGATTATATAAAATATGTTCCACTCAATATCAGGGAAATTGCATTTGCATTTCAATGACATGATTCTTCTAATTTTCAGCTCACAACTTGGCCACATGAATTAGTTTTCTGTTAATTGATATACATAATTTTATAACTCCAAATTTGAAACAGTGGATCAAAACAGACAATGGATTTGAAGGTTGATGTTAATATGGCGGGTCTCTTCATAACATAGTGATGTCTAATTCCTGTAATCGATCCAATTTACCGTGAGTAAACTCTCAAATTCGTCCTTGAGACTGTAAGTATCATGCAGATTAGTCCCGAGATTTTAAAACCCTCAAAATAGTCCTTGACTTTGTAAACGACATGCATTAGTCCTTTTACCTATTAAACAACATTAAAAAACTAAATACAAAGGGTCTAAAATGAATGACTCTTTACAAAGTCATAGACTAATTTAAGAGTTTTATAATCTCAGGAATTAATCTGCATGACACCTACCATATCAGGAACCAATTTGAAGGTTTACTCAATTTACTGTATATAGTTGTACCAAGGCACCCCCGTTAATCTGTGAACACTTTCTTGATTGAACAGAGTTTTCCCCATAAACTCTCCCTTTCAACACAAGTAACTGTGCGTGTGTATGCCTCTAGATAACGTCAACCGCATAAAACTAACATTAACATCCAAATAGAAAAAAAATAAACAGCTCGGTATCGAAATGATACCGTGCCCGACAAACACGTGACCAATTTTGGCAGCCGTTGGAAATTTCTTATTTGGTACAAACCAACAATTTGCCAGAAGAAACCTCTCTATACAAACAGAAGATCCATTCAGTAACGCTACAGGCACATCATGACTTCATCTGATGATAAGTGATATACAGTTAAAAATTTCAACCAGAACTCTCATGCGCCAAGCATGTTACAAAAGCCAGCCTGAGCATGTGCCAAATTATTCCTCTGCTAAATACATCACAGCTCAGTGCTGGGTACATGAACCAATAAAATCTGGCATTGCCAAACTGCAATAAGCTGCCTCCTAAAGCATTCGTTACTCTTTGGTGACCCACCTATGGCCTCTAATCTGGTAGCTCCCAAAGCTTTGATCACTACTGCTTTCTCCTCCACTCTCTGCACTCGTATATCCAGATTTTCGACGGTGCTTCTTTCCCCTTGACATCCCACTATCGCTGATACTCCCATTCAAGAGGGGGTCATCGATTCCCCGAATCACCCTCCTTGCCAGTGATGATGAGACAATGCAACTATCATCCTTGGTTCTTCGTCTGTCTTTGTCATGTTTCTTAATGTTTTGGGAGATTCTGTGCAGTTTTTCATTGAATCTAGTGATCCCCTTTTCCACTGGCTCAACTGCTTGATGGACTGTGAATTTCACATCTTTCACAATCTGAATGTGTAAAAAAAAAAAGGTAAAGCTGATGAGACATTCAAAGGCACTTACGATTAATATGAAATGCACAGAAGGCAATACATATAAATATAATACTATTAAAAGAGATAATTCTGGACAATTTTCAATCTGTTATTATCCTCAAGATTTCTAGTAACTAGTAAATCTTATTTTGACAGAATTTTAAGAAAATAAACCAATAGAAGGAATGGGGTGAAATAAGTAAAGAAAAAAAAAAAGCGACCTAGTGGACAAGGCATCACTTAGTAGAGTATGCAGAAGAGATATGGACAACACAGGCTTACCCTTGAGCAAAGAGGTTGTTTTTTAAGTTAAAACCACAACTTTTAGATCACAAGGCTTGCCCTCGATGCAAAAAGATGCAAAAAAAATAAAAAATAATTTTACTTTATGTTTCCATTTTCCTTAATTTAATCCAAGATTTTAGTAAATATATCTGGTATTCCGGTATTTTATTACCCTGAAATTTGAAAATATTAATGCATGCATATTTTGTGTCTCACTCAAGTTTTCAATTAGGAGGACAGCTACATTTATATGGTGACACATTACATTTCCAGCCGACTGTGAGTTGTGGACTCCAGTTCAAAATTAAAATTTGGCAGACGCATTAGGAAATGACCTTACAAGCATGTTCAAATAACTAAAATACTACCAGATCATCTTACACCATTTTTTTATTTTCCTTTCCCTCTGGCAAAATTTGTACTGCATTTTGACAACTTGAAAAATTTGAAAGTAAGATCTTTATGATGGGATAACCTCCATAGCTAAGTGGATGAGAACTGGGCCAAATTTGCCCAACCCCAAATGTAGAGAACTGGGGAAGAGAAGAGCGGAATAATGTGTTGAAAGGAGAGATGGCTATCTGAGAAGTTAATAAGTAGGTTTAGTCTTTTGGAATAGGAGTCTTAGACTCTAGAGGGAGTTTCTCCCCGGTATCTGTACTGATTTTGAGTGGCAATAATACCCATCTTGATCCTTTCTTTGTTAATTCTTCCTTTTTCATTCTTGGTGTCAAATCAATTGGTCCAACAACCTGCCAGATAATGAAGGGTTGCTGCTGGATATGAGGGGTTACTGCTGGATTTCAAAGGGTTGCTGCCGAATATTCAAAGGATAGAGGCTAGCACGTTTGAGTTATTAAAAGTGGGACTGACTGGATTTTTTGCTATTATTGGTAAGATTCAGTCTTCTCTGAAGGAATTCCAAAAGACTTAAAGGATCTCCGACAAAATTTAAAAGGACATCGAAGAAACTGAGATAGACGGCAACTATGAAGGGACTGAGATTGATTGTGAAGCCATAGACAGAGAAGAAAAACCATCGCAGCAACAAGCACATACCAAACAAAAGGTTAGATAAAGGTTTACAATTCATCATCGATTCCAGATTCAGAGAAAGAAGTGTTACTACTGGGTGACGAAAACAAGGAGGCGTGTGAACATTGACAACATAACAGAATTCGAGTTTGGCAACCAAGAACCCCTTTGTTGGAGAAAGACAATGAACTTGATCAATTTCAATGGCAACGATCTTGGTACATTGGATAATGAGGCAGAAGCAGAGGCGAAGATAGAAGCCATCCAGCAACTCCTAATTAGAATCGCAATGTCTGAGAGAGGTTGGGAGCAAAGGCACGATTATAATTTCAAGAAACAGAAAACAGGGCACCAAAGGAGAGAAGGGAGGAACTCAAATGTTTGTGTTTGACGCAAGAGGAGTCAAGCTATTTTGTGACTGCATTGCTGGAGTCGCACCATTGCTATCACCATACCTGATGTTGTAGGGAAAGAGCAAGTGACTGAGGAAGAGAACGATTAACCCTACAGTGTATAGGGGTCCTTTTTGTGATTTTTTTTTTCCTTTTTGATTTCTGAATAATACATTGATTATTGGTTCATTTTTTCTTTCCAACCTTGAGGACAAGGTTGATTGTGAAGAGGGTGGCAATTATATGAATTGAGCTATTAGAGCCAAATGGGCCCAAGCCCAAAAGTACAGGACTGGAGAAGGGTTTATCAGGAGGGGAATAATGTGTTAAAAGGGAAGTTAAGAAAGAGATTTACAATCTAGGTCTGGAGGGAGTTTCTCCCCTGTATCTGTACTGATTTTGAGTGGCAATAATACCCATTCTTGATCCTTTGATGGTTAATTCTTGCCTTCCCAATCTTGGTGTCCTAACAGTCTATTTCATTCAAGAATAACTACCAATTAGATCCCTTTAAGCAAGTTTATAAATACTTTAAAGGTTTTCATTTTTCACAGAATGACAGAATACTATAATTTCCTAGCCTTTGCTAGGAAGGAGATTTTATGACGTGTTGATTAGCAGACATGCCCAGAAAAAAAAAAAACTACTAGTTGTAATATTAGCAAAATTTAGGGAACTTACATATCCACCACCACCAATAACAACATCACGAACACTCTCTCTAATTGTCATCCCACTTTTGGCATCGACATCAGGTGTAGGAAGACGCAGTTTTGTGGGTCTCTCACTGTCCCTAATCTCATCAGGGTCGAGAGGACAGTCAGCAGAGTAATCTCCCAGAACTGAAACGCTTCCAGGTAGATGGTCTCCCATTAGCTCATAAGGCTTTGCTGGAAACACATACAGGTGAACTACGGAAGCAATGGCCATCTGTACTGGATGAATAAAAAGCGCTGTTAAACTTTATTCTTCTTCTTATCTGAAGCACACGTAAAAAATTAGCACAAAGTGCTGAGCATGTACTTACGAGTCCAGGTTCAAATGCAAGTTGAAGAAATAGTATGTAGAAACTTAAGAGCTTTTGTAGACAAATGATAAATGCAAAATACAGGAAAGCACTTCAAAATTGTAAAATATGAACTGCTGATCTTTCTAGCGTACACTCATCCATGACATTGGGTTGGCTGATTATTATTTAGAACATTTAAATGATCAATCACATCATATCAATGCTTATAATATAGTGATCAGCATGAAGCTATAAACTTTAGACAGAGTCTGACAGACCAATTATCAATAAATTGAAAAAAAAAAAACAATCTAGAGAAGTTTAAGTGCTAAAATTGCATAATTGACTTCCCAACGAAATGATTATGATCAAAAGCGATAATTCAATTTGCAGATCATGTTTACCAAACAAGATGCTGCATTCTGAATAGGATGAATATATGGACATGACAGTAAAAAAAATGATGGTATAGTTCCTCAAGAAATTGCCCGTTCACCAAAGAAAGCTACCAGTGAATGACATCTACCTCGATGCAAATGATGAAATCTTGAACACTTGACTTAAACTGCAATCCTTGTGCTATGGGACTTTTGAACAAACCAAAGGTATATAGGAGAGCAATTGCCACACCTTGCCACCAAGTGAGGAATACAATTGATTTAAATGTCAAAAATTTGGCCAATGGCTTTATATGAGCCAATTCGTCCTTTGTAACAGTATAAAATTGAACAAGGCAGTACAAAGCCCACGACTGACTGAAATTTAAAACCACTGCCATATAGGGATACCTACAAATGTAGTAAATAGTTCATGATGTCAGATGTAACTCCAGAATATATATATAACATTAAAAGAGCATAATAACATAATCTTCATATGAAAGAGACCAGACGTGAATGTTAACGATGCAGAAAAATCATATAACCAATTCAACACCACTGCATGCAAGTTCCTCACAACAGCATCAGTAAAATTCAGAAACATACATAACAAAAAACATCTTAAACAAAAGGTATAGATGAAAGAGAATTGCTAAATCCTACTCAAAATGCATCATCCCAATAATCCTCCCAATTATATAAAGACGAAAGAAAGATATAAAAGACATGTGCTAGTGTGCATTTAATAATTTGACTATTTGATAGTTTCAAAACTTCCCTTTTAGTATCCTCTTTCCTCCTAGAATAATTAGGAGGAAATATCAGGGAATGTTACAAGAGGATTTAGGAATTATCAAGTTGAAAATGTTCTAGAAAATGTTCTAGAATCTAGAGTGATTAGAACAACTTAGAAGTTCTATGGAAATAATAAGAATCAATCAAAACCAATGTAAACAATAGTTATCATCGTAGCTAAAATCGCGAGTCAGCATGTAAGATCGTACAATGTTATATCGACAAGGATTTGCAATGTTGATCTCATGCAGAACTCGTTTTTGGTAAAATCAATAGGATCGTAACAAGAGATAGCGGGATCGGATGATAGGTAGTATCATGCTATCCCACCGATTGTGTGTGACCATTTTTTCACTTGAACTTGAAAACCTGCTTCTGACCATGTTTGACCCAGTTCCTTAAAAACCCTAAACGAAGTTTTGGTTGCTTTTGGCCAATATCTCCCACTTTTTTGCTCTCTATCTTTTCTGTTCTCTTCTCTGTGCCTCTTACTTTGCTTTTGCTTGCCCATAAAACACAAAACATGTTTTTCTTAGTCAATTTTTCTCCTTCTTTTGCGTTCTGCTTCTGCATTCACATCTTCCCCTTCTTTTGCCTCTGCTGTTCTGCGTCCATGACAGCTGTGGGTTCGTATCTAGTTTTTCCTTCTGCTTCCTGCTGTACGTTCACTCCTGCTGCACTAAAAATGGCTTCTGGTTCTTGATCTGGATGGACACGATGGAGACGCAGATCATATGGAGGAAGATTATAATCTTTCAACTATCATCTCCTTCTCATTTAGATATCTAGTTTCTTGTATTTGACTACTTAAATAACTTAATATTGGCGTTTAAGTTTTATGTCTTGGCAGTTTACACTTGCTATGAAATACTTGTTTCATATTTACCAATGTTTAAGTTGTTATTTGTGATTTATTTCTAGTGATGTGAAGGTATTTTTTTGGCTTATTAATCCTATTTTTTATGCATATATATGATATATGAAATGAGGTCTGCTATTTGACACGATGAGTTTCATTACGAATCTTCACGAAATTAGTCATAACGATTGGATACTGTATATCCATAGTCCATACATGGGTTGGGCAACTTATTATTTAATCAACACGGCATTTTTCGTATCACAATTCGTGTGATGTATTTCATGCCTTTCAGCATTTTCCATATGAAATATATGAATTTATATGCATATGTATATGACTTGATAAATTTTGTAGGGTCTTACTATACGTGTAAAGATCCCAAATTTTAGGATCTTAACTCTCCTTTCCCGATTTTAGGTAAAATCTTTATTTTAACTATCAAAATAATTATAAGGAAAGCAAGTTCTTTGAAACATATTAAACACAGGACAAGGAAACAGTAACGAACCCATGAGCAGGAGGAAAGAGAAAATTGAACATGTTTATGTAATATGATAACCAAGCAAATAATTGTACAGAAAATTGAGTTTTTTCTTACCCACATCCCACTTTAAATTCCCCTTCACAGTAGACTCCAAAGGCTTCAAGAATTACTGCCAAAATAGCCGTGAAAGACTTGATGATCATCTGTAACGGGACAGGGGAGATTTAATATGAAGAAAAATAAAGGGTGAAAGTGTAAGTAAGATGGAGAAACATACATATTGAACAATACCAAATTTAACAATTTGGTAAAAGCGGGGACCAAGTTTCCAGGGTTTAAGGAAGTAGTTGATAGGAAAAGGATGCTTTACAATGCCCTGGTCAGTAGAATGGTGTAGAAGAGGAGTTTTGAGGGTAGCACGACCTTGTCTTTGCATAAATTGAATGGTCCGTTCCTCGCCGCCAAGGCAGGCAACAAGGTATCTTCCAAAGCAATACATGGCAAATGATTCGTAGCAATCCCTGAGAATCTCGCAATCAACACTGATAGATGGATTGACGAGTGATACAAACTGGTAGTAGAAAGAAAGTGAGAAGAGAAGGAATGAGTTGAGAGAGATAAAGTGGAAAAGGAAACAATAGAAGTAGGAACTTACAGATTCAATGGAATAGCAGGGAACCATTAGGATAACTCCAATCAAGAACTTCTGCTCCTCGGGATTCTTGTAAGCGGAAAGATGTTCAAATAAAAGATAGACGGAGAGAGTGAGAGTGGGGAGGAGAAAAGCAGCTGCAATTATAGTTGCCCATGCGGGAGGCGAGTAAACCAATTGGATGATAATGTTATTGTTGTTCATTGAAGTATGAGAGTGGCGACTGAGAATATAGCTTCTTCAGTTTGCATAATTCAATTCAGTTACAAAGTGAAAAAATACACACAGCACGTCACCTATCCTGTTGAACAGAACACGATAGATCATGTTGATGGATCAGGATTTTATTTACAACACACAGTCAATGAGAGATAGTGATAAAGTAACATAGATTGGATGGATGGATTGATGCATATGCATAATAATAAATAAATAAATAATCATCAAAATTGACGATCTACAACCACAAGGGGTTTGATTCAGATCAACGTCGTCGACGAGTACTTAACAATCGAAAGAATGAGCAGAAATAGTAGAATGAATAGGGTAAGGAAGGGAACCTTATCTGGATGATCGTCAACCAACAATAACAATTCAGAACTCGAACCCTTATTTTCCTTTTCCTACTCCTCCCAGTCCCACCATCCACCTGCCCGTGGCCTTCAATAATCAATAATAGTTAGTAGTACAATTTTATTTTTTTTGCGTGCATCGAACACTTGCCATCTCAGAGTAGTACAATTTTATTTAATAAATGATAAAATCATGAATAAATAAAATCAACAAAATAAAAACTCTCTCCTCTCAAGTTCGAACACCGGAGTTCCACTTCCCTTGCTCATTAGTTTTTTTTAAATATATTTTTATTTATTTATTTTATAAAATAAATAATCAAAATATCAAATACATTTTTTTGCAATAAAAATATCAAATACATTAATTAATTATTAGTATTACATACATGCTTCTTAATACGAAGACGACGCTGTTTACGAGTCGCTTTTTTTTTTGGTGTTGACTGAGCGAGGTAGCGGCGCGGGGAAGAAGAGTGAGGATGGAGAATAGGGCAATGCTGCATAAACTGAATGGTCCGTTCCTCGCCGCCAAGGCAGGCAACAAGGTATCTTCCAAAGCAATACATGACAAATGATTCGTAGCAATCCCTGAGAATCTCGCAATCAACACTGATAGATAGATTGACGAGTGATACAAACTGGTAGTAGAAAGAAAGTGAGAAGAGAAGGAATGAGTTGAGAGAGATAAAGTGGAAAAGGAAACAATAGAAGTAGGAACTTACAGATTCAATGGAATAGCAGGGAACCATTAGGATAACTCCAATCAAGAACTTCTGCGAGAATGGTTTGAGCGAGTTGACTCGGAGAAAAGAGGAAACATAACAGGGCTCCAGCTCAAGGTTCATTGCCATTGGAATTTGGTCGTCAATTGATTCTGATTTGGATTGATATGAATTATAATTTTTTTTTTATGAATTATGAGAATCAGACCGCTCTAGCTGTTAGGAACCTGGAATTCCCCCTCTCGGTTGTTCAGCAGATGATCAGGTAAGGTCCTTTTCTCTTATCTATTTTAGTTTCAACTCTCCATTTTGTTTATGGTTTCATTCATTACCATAGGATGTACGATTTTGAAAGGAATGGTACCATGAGCTTTGAAGGTATGCCATTATGCTTCCTACTTACTCCCTTTGATATAGTTATTCCATTTCCGATTCCCATGACTACCCAAACAAACCAACTAACCTTCTTTCTTCAACTACTATCTCATCATAACTAATACTTTCATCGTCCTAAAATGTAAGACCCTCTAGATCAATATTGCGGGAATTAACAAAAGTGGTTAATTTAGTTAAATGCATTAAATTTGTCTAACAAAAAGCATTATTTTTTAAATTTACCCTTTCAATCTATTTCTATCACCTCACTCTCTCTTTTAATTAATGTTGTTCATTTATTTACTTTATTTATTGTGTTTTGGATTCATGTTGAGTAGCAATGGTATAATGGTAAAAAAAAATTAATTGTGCACAAAAATTCTTAAAGAGTCCTATAAAATGGGACAAACAAAAACTTTCTAGAGGATGTTACATTTTGGTACGGAGGGAGTAATATTTTATTAAGTTTTCCCCTCTTCAGGTAATACACTGAATTTGAACTCTATCTGCTATATATTTCTTACTTAATTAGTTTTATGTTTGAATTAAATCATTTCATCACTTTGTCTAGCTTAGTCATAAATTGACTTCTTAAGGTTAGTATTTCCACTTTCTCTAAATTAGTGTAGAATGTACACGTCATAACATGTCTGGAATTTATCATTGGTTTCTTTATGTTAACTTTTTTCTCTTAAATCATAATTCATGTCCACCCTTTTCTACCGGGTATATGACACAGTCACATTACAATCGATGATATTAGAATGTCTTTTTAATATTTACCACTTGTATTCTTATTCTACATAAATGGCTTTACAGGTTCAACATGCATTTTCTGATCTAGAGAGGTAATCTTTTCGTTTTCCCCCTCCATTAAGGTTGTGCAGTTTGATTTCTTGTCCATTATTCTAGACAGTTTTCTTTTTATTTAGTATTTACCTATCTGTACTGAGATTAACAACATGACGAATGATCTTCTTGTGAAAGAAACTTAGAGAAACAATAGTAGCTATACCACTTATAGTTTCTTAATTTCATTTTTATTGGTCACACCAAGACACGTTATTTTTTTACTTTATACCAATTAAGCAACTATCCTCTCTAATGGTGTATCTCAAAAAAAAAAAAATCACTAAATGGGACCTACATATTATTCCACTTCTTTAATTTTTACTCAAAAATATTACTAAATAAGTCCCACATGAACCCTCAAAATTCACATGTAATGTTGCTTGCACAAGAACCACACCTGACATTTTCTATCCGTCCTATTTGCTACTCAACGTAGCTTATAGTATAAGAACCTCTTAAGGTACACTTATAAAGTTGGTCTTATATACTCAGGGGGCATGAGATGTTTGAGTCTTAGTATTATGGTGGCCTATTACTTCTGAAGCATAAATACCTTTTTATGTGTGATTTAAAGTTGTCTCCACAATCTGTATAAAAAAAAGTTGTCTCCATAATCAAGTCTTTCATTGTATTATAACTTTGTAGTGATAAAACATGTCAGGTTCAAAAATTTCACTCCCTTATAGTTTATTTTGACATAAAAAAATTTCTGCTTTGCTGGTTTTACCATTTAGGATAATGAGCTGTAACAAGTTTGATTGATGCAGATGTCGTGATTTTCTTGTACCTGATGATCTATTTGAGATATACTTTAAAGAATTATGTATTTGAGGTATAGTTCTTAAAAGTAGTCTCCAATCTTTAAAAACAAAAATGTTAATCTAAGTAGTCTCCAGGCTTTAAAAATAAAAATGTTAATCTAAGTATCTAACCCAGAAAACAGAAAAAAAAAAAAAAGGTTAAGTTCCTTTCTTGTTGTATAATGCTGGTCATTGCTGGATGTTATCCTCTTTACTGTGGTGTCCTTTCATTATCTCTCTTTTTTTTTTAGCATAATAGAATATTATTGATGAGAGACAACATATTTTTGGTTATACTGCATAAGGTTGTCCCTTGCAACTCATCTTGATGAATTCCTAAATATGTTTTCAAGCTTGGTTAAAATTGGGTTCATGCTGGATTCTCTTGCTTTTTACTCTGTGTGTGAGGTAAAATAAAACATTTTTATACTTTAGATGTGGACTGAATTTATGCTGGAGAAATTGCACATCAAAATCAATGGTAATAGTCAAAATTGTGGCAAGATTCTTGTTTACACTAGCATCTATGATAATTTCCTTTTGTTCCTTTCTTGGGGTGATAGCTTGAGGAGGTTTTAGTTGCACGATGGAGAAATCTAGAATGCAGTGTGTTTTTTATTATCACTGTTTCATTGTTTTTCTACCTAGAGTAAACTTAGTTGGCCATAATATCTCTTAGGCAATCACTATATAGGTGATGCTCTCTTTACAAGCATAGCGGCCAACAAAGAGAAAAAGGAAAATAACAAACTATTGAAATCATATCAGCAACCAAGGCCACCTGGCTAACGCTATAGCCTTAATACATCTCAAAATCATCATACTTCCTAGGCTTATTGCGATTCCTTTTGGGCCTGAACTTTGGTGGGAGGCTTCGAGGTAGCATCTCCTCCCCCCCTTCTTCACTTGTGGGCTCTCCATGATCTTGGGCTTCACCAGTGTTCATAACATCTGATCAAAATAAAAGTGGGAGGTTTCGGCTCGATGACTTCATATCACTCTATATATTCTTACAATCAGCTCACTAAGTTCACATTTTCAACAAAATCCTGAAAGCACATGTTTATAATAGTGCTGCATTTTTCCCAATTATTGACCTTTATCCAATACAATATTAATGAGGATCTTTATTATTTCCTGCAGGAATCTGTTTAATTCATTTGATACATCGAAACAAGGCAGCGTTACTCTTGATCTGAATCAGTTTGTCTATTGTAGTGAGTACACAACTAGTTACCAGTATGGTGATAGTTTGGAAACATTTTTCCAGTGGCAGTGCATTTTTCCATGTTGGCAAAAATAATCAATTCTTTCTTTCTCTCTTTTTACACAACTCATAAGAGTGGTCCAGATTGCAGTTATCTAGGAATTACGGTGGGCCAAAATACTTCAACAATTATTCGGTTGTATATAAGTCAACTGGGCTTGGTAGTTTAGAGGTCCAGTAGATGCATTTTGTGATTTTGCTGTCTTTTATTAAAACAAAGTGTGATCCTCTGCCACAGTTCTGGCTTCGCGTATCTTTAACCTATTCCAAACAAGTGATTTTAAAGGCCGTTTAAAAAGGCGATTTTATTATAGGGATTTTCATAATCATAGTAATGGTTACAATTATTGATGTTTGGTTACAATTATTAAAATAAAGCACTTACGATTTGAAATTCACTTCCTCAAATATCTCAATACTTCTATTATAATATAGTCTTAATTCCACTAGTTCTTTAAGTGGGGTTATTGTGTGATTTCAGTCTTTCCTATTTTTTAAGTGTTTTATTCCCACTATTTTGTAACGTTAAATAAGAGTCTCTTATTCAATGTTACACCCAAATTATAATGGATTATGATGATGCATTACATTTTTTATTGTATTGCAATCCCATTGTAAAAGTTATGTGTTAGTATAATTAATCCGTTAAAATTTGGATGAAACATGAACCAAATTTAACATCACACAAAAGAATTATTTACTACTTTGATCTCTTACTTTATAGTCACAGAACACTTTAGTTCCCGACTTTCTAAAATGTCTGAATTAGTCCATGACTTTACACTTCTTAGGTTACTTTAGTCTCTGATTTCAAGTGACAATAACAAAATGCTTATATGATATGTTGAGTCTCTATATAATATGTTAATTGACATGAGTCCACTTAAGCAACAAAATGACATTGTTTTATTTAATCTCGAAATAGGTAACTCGATTAGTCCCTTAAATCACTAACAAAATAACTCAAATTTAAGCCTTAAAACACTGCATAACTTTGGAGATGGCAAAATAACATTGTTTGGTTGTTTACATGGACTCATGTGTGATAAATAATGTGTCATATAGGCACTTAACGTGTCACATGGACATTTCGTTAATGTCACTTAATTGCATAGACTAAAGTGACTTATAAAGATCAAAGTCGGGGACTAATTCAGGTATTTTAAAAAGTCAGTAACTATAATGTCCTGTGACTACAAAATGAAGGACCAAAATGGTACATCTCTCCATTGCAAAACATTGGTGGGAGACTAAAAGTGCTCAAAAAAAAAGCCAAAGGATTGAATTGCACATTAATCATCTTTGGGGATTAAAAGAGTGATTAAGCCATAATATACTATTCTAGAAGTGCTTTTAGAATTTTTTTCAAATATTTTTTTTTTAAAAAAAAATCTTTTAGAATATACTATTTCATAAACTTCTCAAGGAAAAAAAAAAGTAAAACCAATTGTTTCTAGATTATATTTTTTTTATAAAAAAAAAAAAAAATCTTTCTCAAGCAATTAAACATAATAAAAAAGTGCTTTTCTTTTCTCAAGAAATAATCTGATGCGTGCACTCAAATGACATGTGCTAGTGCAAATGCACAACATGGACCAAAAGAAAGAATGGCAAAAACAACTCCATATGGGTGAATAGTTCTCACTTCTCAAAGAATGCCCAGATGATAATGGGTTTGCCAGTTAACTTCAAGTTGGTGATTTACCCTTCAAATTTTATTACTCAAAACATTTGTCTGGTTTATGATTTTGACGGACAGACGTAGAAATTCAAGCTGTTGTATTTCATCAACCGCTATCACAGTCTATGTAGCCATTGTTCTTATATAATGCATTTTTCCATTTGGATTGTCGTTTGGTTTGGCACATAGCTTATATATTAATGTGTTAATTTATATATTTTTTCTTTTACTTCCTGTCCAGCTTCCAATTGTAGAATGTGATTCGACTCACTGAAGATGATTCACAAACAGCCGCACTTTGTAAAATACCTCGTCTTACAGCCAGTTAAGTTATGATGTATAAGAAGAACACACTACATAAATTCGATCATTGAGTAGAAGGTCTAGATTAAGCACAACCCTGAAAACTTAATGACAGATATAGAACATAAATGGATCCTTTAAGAATATAAAAACATACTACTTCTGAAGAGATAGCAAACAAATAGTGAACATGAAAGGGTCCTTTAGACATACTTGTTTGGCAACCGCAACTTCTGTTGCTAGGAAGCAAACAAACCCCTCAGAAACCAATGCTTAGTCCACTGCCTAGTAGAAACAGAGCTGGTTCTATTTTTGCTGCACAGCCGTACTTCCATGTACTGTACTTCTTATACACCCCAGTGAGTTTCCCTGACCCAGCTTTCCGATGGAGAGAAACCATCAGCCTTGAGCATTTTCTAACATTATACACACGTATAAAGAATTACAATTATGAATTACCATTCATCAGACTTAGTAGAAAAGAAAGAATAAAAGAAAGAAACGCAACAAGACACTGCATAAACAACTCACAAAAGCTTCTCTTCCGAGTAATCAGTATACCATTGGCTGGTCTTAGTCCATTGCTTAAACTGGTAAAGACTACATTGAGCTGTGTATATGGCTGCAGCAGCAAGCAACGATGGTGGAAACTCTAGCATTTTGCATTCCACCAAGCAAAGCTCGATCAAGAAGTAGGACAAGAGCTCCAGCTGGTGGTAACAATTTCACAGATCCAATATTATACTTGTGTTACTACTTCATCGTCAAGAGTTTATCTTTTCAAAACGTTGTTATATTTCTGATACTGACCTTTTTGTCTGAATAAACTGCCTTAAGAAATCTTCTCATGAACATGTATGGAGTAGGCACAGACAAGTTGAATTGCAAGATGTTCACCATTAATTTCTCCTATTGACACAAGTTGATTAGAATAGACGAATGAAGCTCATGCATTTCAAAACTAGCAGGTGAAGGAGGAAGAAAGGATGATCTTATGTTGGACTTGCCATGTTCAAAACTTCACTTCTTGTGTATGCCTTGTCTGTTATCAGAATAAAATCCTCAACGGTGGGGACTGAGACCTCCTCATACTTACAAGCTATTAACATGGCTGTCACCCCAACCAACTGAAGCTTCTTTCTGATCACTACCTGACGCTCCAAAAACCTGTCTATGAGGTTGATAGTAAGGAACAACGTCTCTTCCACAAGTTCAAATTTGTAGTGAACCTGATAGATGCAGTCAGGTCAAGCTTGAATCCTTTTTTATGTTTAGAGAACTTGAACACTGGCAGAAAGGAATTTCATTTCAAGCATGAATAAATCATATACCTCAATAAGCCAGTCAATAAGAATGGCCCTCATCTTCTCATTAATATCAAACTGATTAGTCATGTAATTCGGAGAGACGCAGCTAGAATTCTACAAAATTAATGATGAGTCAATTTAAGTCCTGACTGATGACTGATGAAAATGGGGAAGCCTCACTACAAATTCAAATCTACCTCCGTTTTCTTGTAAAAGTGGTAGATATCATCTATGTACTCAACAACTGCAAGTGGGTCATTCATATCACAGGCGTCGATATTCATAACAGGTTCATTCACATCTTCCATTTCAACTTCCTCCTGACAGTATCGATCACCACTTAATGATACTACCAAAATAAATAGTATATGATGGTTTGAAAAGTAATAATTACCATTCTGTAAATTTCGTCTAGCATTGCTTCTGTGTGCTTCACAAATTCTGGAACTGCATTGCAGCTCACGCCTTCATATTCATCAATATCTACACCAGTACAATCTAACGGGTAATTCGGGTTTGTGGCCAACAGGTTCTGTTTCTTACTTTCCTAACAATGTAATGAGCCCAATACAATAGGTAACCATTCAGTTATTAATCCATAACAAGATAAGGGAGAACAGAAAAATAAAATAAAATCAAACACATGATGATCATCATCCACATCTGGTTTATTTATAGATTAACGAGAGTACTTCGGGGAAGTGCTGAATTGTGTGTGGCGTACACTTCCTGAATCAAAGAAATAAAACAAGTTACTCAACTAAGTATAGAGCTCCAAAACCTAGACGAAATATTATTATTGCAATCTGACATGGTATAATAAGGCTGTAAAAGAAAGGAGGAAAAACATAAGTGGTGATAGTAAATTTAAAGCATTTACCGAGAAATATCTGCTCTGCTGACAATAGAAACACGAAACTTGTCCTTTTCCACAATATTCTGATTGATGTTTCTTAGTGGCAGCCGCCGATTATATTCCACCTCCTTGACGAGTTTGACACCCTCTATTCTTGAACCGCCTTTGTATTTCAAGGAAAGGGGGAACTAAAATCAATCTCAAATCTCAGATCTAAGATTGAATTAATTTTTTATTTTCGGAAAAAAAAAAATAGTCTGCCTCTGCTATTAGCAATGCAATTAAGGTGCAAAAATGAAAAGAATTCTTAGTGAAGAAATGTTTCCTTTCTGTGGAAGTTGAAGATGAAGGTTGTTAACCTTGAAGATTTGAGGAGGGCATCAGCTGAAGCGGAGCAAGATTGTTCTCTCTTGAGCCCTCCATTTGCTGCACTGTCTGTCCAAGACAAATAAATAGATCAGCTCAGAACAGAACAGAGCAGAAGACATGGAAATAGAAAAAGATAAAGAAAGGCAAGATCCATAAAAGAATTCCGGCAACAGTCAAGATAGATAGATAGTTGGCTTGAGGAGCAATGCCGAAGAAGGGAAGGATCTCTTACGTTAGGCTTATTGTATTGTATTAGGAAAGGGGAGAGAAGACAAAGGAGGAGAAGAAGAAGAAGATAGAAGAAAAATGAAAATGAATCTGAACCTGAATGGCTAACAGTCAACACTCGAAATTAAAAGGGATGATGATGATGATGAAATGGGAAGTTTATTAGAGACGGACGTAGATGTCGGATTGGGTTTTCAAAACTAACGGCTACTAAATATTAGCCGTTCGATCCTTCTCATAGTTTTAGTGGTAGCGATGGTTTCACCCAACCGCAACGGTAACATATTAAGCTCCTTTCTCACCTTTGAACCCGCTTGGCTCTTAAATAAAATTACATTTAAATATATTTTTCATCCATTCAAAATTAGGGTAATTTATTTTTTGTTTTTGTAAAAAAATTTGTTTATAAAAAATCTAAACTTTTTTAAAAAATTTTATTTTTAGTCCCTGCTATTAGTTTGGTCTGTTAACTACTAACATAACTAACATTTCTACCATGCTGTTCTGCCACGTATGCAAATTTATTCGTCTATTAACTTTTAAATCTATATTTAATGCTAATATAGTAGTCTGACATTAGTTAACTATTCACGTTTCTGTCATGCTAGTCTGTCATATTTGCAAGTTTTAGACCTTATATTAACATTAAAAACTATTTATAATATTGATGTAATAGCTTGACAAGATAAAAAAAAGTAACTATATCAACAGTTAATGGACTAAACTAACAGTTGGGACTAAAAATAAAAGTTTTGAAAAAAATTTAGACTTTTTATTAACAAAATATTTTGAAGGGATGAAAAGTAAATTACTCTTATTTTGCAAAGAAGAAAAATATATTTAAGCCATAAAATTAAGTCTTAAATATATTTTTAATTTCAATAAAATAAAATATGTTTTCTTTTAATGTTATAAGTTAATTTATTTTATGTCAGTCCCTTATTTTTCAGAAATATTTTCCTTATATATAGGGAAGGGATAACTTACATTGGTGTAAGTTGACGCCAACTTTTACACTGCGAAGAACTCATTAATTAATAATTTTCTTACAAAGCCAATCGATAGACTAAAAGTTCTTAGTATATAGATCATATTTACAAAGTTTCATGTCGATCTGAAATTGTTTAATACTTCATATCTATATATTAAGCACTTCATCAAATGATTGATATTTTCTCATGTTTTATGGAACTATATGTTATGCTAATTTTTTAGTATCTTGATAGAGTACTAAATGATTTTGGATAGACATGAAACTTTGTAGATATGATCTATATACTAAAAACTTTTAATCTATCGATCAGTTTTGTAAAAAAATTACTACCTCCGAACTCATATATAAGTAAAAATTACCTAATTTACACATATTAAAAAAATTATTAAATATAATTTTTGTACTTAAATGCCTACTTCAAAAAGTATAAAGTGCACACTTGATGCCAAACCACATGAAGCAAAGTTCACGAAAAATGTTTTAAACCCAAACTTTTAATACTAAATTGTTGTTTAAGCAAGTGTATAGAAAATTAAAGTATTTAAAAAAGGCTAGAATGTATTTTTAATTCCCATAAAATAGGATATTTTTGTTTTAAGTTCCAATAAAGAAATCTTGTGACTTAAGTCCTCAAAAATATAAAAATAATAATTTTAGTCCTTAATGTCACTTAACTCATTTTTAGTCGAACACCGTTTTAGCCAAGTGGTTTTTATTTTCCATGTTAACATTAATAACTTATCATGTGATATTAGAAGAAACTATGCCATCATATATATACTTTTTCTTTAGCAAATTTTAAAATATAAATTTTGATCTCACACGCTTTCATCATGTTATTAACTTTTTCTTCGAAAAATTTGAAATATAGAATTGATATTTTTTTTTTAAAGAAAAGTAAAGCACATGATCAAGTATAGCTATTCTCTATTCATTTTTTTTTAAAAAAAAGAATTGCATAAATATCCAAATAAATATTCTATTCACTATTTTATTTAATATTTTGTGTATATAATTATGTGTTTGAAAGTTGAAACTAATAAAAAAATTATTTGTCACATCACAAGAAGTAACAATGTCATTAAGAATGTCATCATATTAACTTTTCCTTCAACAAATTTTAAAATATAAATTTTTACCTCCCATCTTTTAAATCCTATTAATACTTTTATCTTATTAACTTTTTATTCGGCAACGATATTCCATTTGCTTACATCTTACCATACTTTAGTCTTCTCTTTAAAAAAAAGGTTCGCACGTATGAACTATAGTCCTATAACTTATTTTTCTATTTCGATTTGGTCTTGTAACTATTAAATATTTCAACTTAGTCTTGTAACTTATTTTTCTATTTCAATTTGGTCCTGTAACTATTAAACGTTTTGATTTGGTCCCTTAACTTATTTTTTTGTTTCGATTTGGTCCTCTAATTTTTTGTTTTTGTTTGAATTTAGTCTCGATAGAAAAGACGAATTCGTTGGATGAAAAATAAATTATGGGATCAAATCGAAACAGAAAAATATGTTATAGGACCAAGTTGAAACTTTTAATAGTTACAAGACCAAATCGAAACAAAAAAATAAGTTACAGGAACAAATTGAAACATTTAATAGTTATAGGACCAAATCCTATTAATTTGGCCTCTTTTTTTAGAAGAAAAAATGCATAAATATTCAAGTAGCTATTCTATTTATTGTTGCATTATTATATTGAAGCATTAAAAGTCAAGAGTACATATTGACATAGATAGATAAATAGATTGTGATTTCTTTTGATTGTTTTCTAACCTCTTCCGCTCTATCCCAAAAAAACTTAACATCTAATTATTTAATAATGTATCTGGGACAACTTTTCAGGATTTGACATGACGGTCTATATAAATTTTACCGAATTTCATTTCCTGATCAAAATGTCGCCAAACTGCAATGGAGTTCCTCTTTAAGAGGCAACTATATTACACGTATGGCTATTCCCAAAAAAGTATAATCAGCTAGTGGAGGAGAAAAAAATAAGGAAAACACATCCGCTATTCGCTAAGGTTACAAACTCTAAGATATGGATTATCGAACATAACATATCTAGACCAGTAGGATTTATACTTAGAAACAGCAAGATTCAACCAAGGCTTGTAGTTTCCATTGTAGTGAATGACAGCGGCATTCTCAATCTCCGTTAGGTTCAGAGCTGGGTCATAGCCAAGTCCCAAAACATGCCAGCTTCTATCTAACGCATAAGTCAGATTATAAAACGTGATTAGTCCTGGGGGTAAGGTTCCAAGCTTCCAGAGGGTTCTATCCTCATTCTGCAGAGAAGTAGAACCATTAACTATACATTTGATATCGAGAAAATACAACCTAGATGCACAAAAAAGTATGACATGGCGTTCTGGTAATTGTAACTGAGGTCTGAAAAAGACCAAAAATCACGGGCATAATATGCACACATCAGAATCTTCGGGCAACTGATGGTATAAATAATGCTATTCTGATGAAAAGATGGGTGAAATTTACCATATCTTGCCACCGATGATAGATTCCAGTGATGTTTTGCTTCTTCCACTCCTTCAAGTCAAACATATTCATGCCAAATGCCCAGCCACAAGCCTCAGGACTGAAATTATTGGAGATCAGTGGATTACTAAAGTTCAGATATTTATCGAACCTATGGAAGCTCTCCTTACACGTCTCCACTGCACCATTCACCATTCCTTTCAAATCAATTGACCAAAGAGGTGTCAAATCTTTCTGAACTACAATGTCATCATCCAAGAATAGAATTCTGTTTAATTTTGGATAGACTTCAGGAAGATAGAACCTTAGGTGATTAAGCATTGACAAATATTTGGGATTTCTATATTTTAGATTGTCAGAACCAACAGAGAGAGAGGAGGGATGATTAGCTTTGAAGTAATATTCCTTGATTCTTGCTGATTCAAGTTGTCGTAGAACAGAACAATATGAGGAATTAAGCCACTTGAAATCATCAATATTCTGAACTTCAACGGTTGCTTTAGAAGGAGGGTTGATGAGAAACCACATCCTCATTGCTGCAAAATTCAATTTATCAGTCACTATATGGAAGACATGCAACTCAGGATCCTTTGCATTCTGCACAGTGGAATTAACAACCACAGATGTAGCCAGTACATTATCAGAAAAGATAGCATAGTGGTAAAGAGATGGATCTTCAATCTTTTCTCTGTCAATATTTCCTTTCTTATGATAGCCCTGCAGGTAGTAATCTGCTGCAAGTTGCAAGGGAAGGCAATGCAATGGTTTAGGCACTGTTTTTGCAGCCAGCTGAATCAAGAAAGCACTTCTTTTCTTCTGTATATTCACTCTATCTTCGGTTGACTGAAGCATGACCCTTAACTTCCTTTCCACCAAAAGGCAGTCATAAAGTTGGTCCTTTGCTATAGAAAGAACATGCCCCATAGCGTTTGCTTGATCAAGTGCTCTAACAAAAGCAATAAATAGAAACGTTGCATGAAAAGTGAAATAACCAAAGAAGCCTGAGAAACAAGACTAAGACAACACAAAAATACCCCAGTTGAAGCTCGGGATCTGAAGTGGCTTCTCCTATAGCCTGTTGGCTATCTCTGGAGTGTTCGACAAGAGCTTTGTAAAGAATAGTTTTGTTCTCAGACTTTGCAATGTTGGTATATGCTTTTGCCATTATTATTTGATCTCGCATGAGTTTCAGAGTTGAATCAGAATTTGGACTTTCATATTCCCTCCTCCATATACTATATTTCCCCTTGATAGTGGTATCAAATCCCTCGGAGTGTTCAATTGCTGCTGATACAATGTGATTGTCGGTTTCTTTGTCTTGCTGTATAAGTTCAGCAGCTCGAGCATTCCTTCTTTGTTGCCACATTTTCTAAGGGATTAGAAACTATTAAAAATCCCAAACCAACCGAAAAAGAAAAAATGGAACAAACACTCTTCCTCTCATTTGTATCAATTTTTGTTTGGTCCAATTTTCAGAGACAAAATCAAATCATTACCCGGCGCTTGATCTTCACCGGAGTCATTGATGACGTAATTTTAACTCTGCTTCCTTCAGGATAGTGTTCATCTGTGGGGTGCTTGGGATTGGCTTCAAAACTTGAATCTGTTCGAAATGATTCCACCAGTCCCTATAAGAGTATCAGATTATGAATATTTTACCAAAAAGACATAAGTCATAAGTCATAAAGTAAAAAAGGGCTTAGATTGGGATTTCGTACACTTAAAATTCAAACAAGAAATGGCAATGATAAGTCAAAGATATTGTAGTAGCTTATGTTTCCGGCTAGATATAAGCCATTCCAAATTACAAGTGCTACCTGAGAATCATCAAAGTAACGTACCTGGGAGCTCTTCTGATGTTCATTGTTTCCATTAATAGGGTTTTCCCAAATCCAGGAATCAGATAAGTCCCTGATTTTCAACCTGGCTAGTCGAACATGGCCAGATGCATCGCTGTATGTGGCAATTATATCGATGTCCTGCATAAAATCAATACTACGTAAGCATTATTGGTGGCTCTCTCTCCAGTGAGTATATATTATGATGCCTAACAAGACCTTTTCATCAGGATAATTTTGGACCCTAGTTGTAGAAATATCTTGTTCCTGCTTGCACAGCAATAACAACACGGTCAAAAAGTGCAGAGCGTGCATGATGACACATAAATTAAACGATTTACGAAGACAGATAAATAGGGTGAGTTTAGTTAGTTTGTATGTCGAACTACATATTCATATCATCAGGCATCTGAGATGAACAAACCTTGCCACGATGACATTGATCGCAATCATAGAGGGCCCCATATCCTCTGCAGAAAATAGAAGAGATCAGGTTTGGTAATTGGGAGGAATAGATCATTAATAGGCATAGCATAGATGACAAGAAAGAAAGAAAGAAAAAGAAAAAGAATGGACTTGCTACCTGGTTGTTGAAGAATCAGCAGCATATAACAAAACCTGACCACATAATTGAAAGAGTCTCTCTTCTGATTATTAGGTGTTACAAATTTCAGCTATGAAATGCAGAGATGGAAGGCGTAAACCCTAAAATCCAAAAACGAGAATTACCGAAAAGTAGAACATAAGTAGTAGTCGGGAACAAGGGAGAGGTAGAGATATTCCGGGATAAGCCTCCATGCCAATTGGGATTGAACGTAACAGACTTGATTGAATCATCATCTTCACTATTCAACCCTGTGTGATGATAATAACTGGTTATTTATTTAGTACATTAGATCCTTTTATTCATTCCTCTACTCTACTCTACTCTCCTTGCTACGTACGCAGTCTACAACAGATCAGATAGGATCCTCATTCTCGTCTTCTTTTCCCTCTTCACTTCCATTTTCTGTTACCCTTCTTCCGCTGTCAATCATCACCTTGTAACTTCTGTTTCAATATTGAAATTAATATCCATTTTCTTGTTGGTGTTTTTTTTAAAAAACAAACAGATATAACAGATCCTAATATTCATTTTTAATTTGGTTTGTTTGAATTACATGTAAATAGATATGAATATGCTTGCCTACAGCCTACAGCTTGCAATTATAGTTGCCCATGCGGGAGGCGAGTAAACCAATTGGATGATAATGTTATTGTTGTTCATTGAAGTATGAGAGTGGCGACTGAGAATATAGCTTCTTCAGTTTGCATAATTCAATTCAGTTACAAAGTGAAAAAATACACACAGCACGTCACCTATCCTGTTGAACAGAACACGATAGATCATGTTGATGGATCAGGATTTTATTTACAACACACAGTCAATGAGAGATAGTGATAAAGTAACATAGATTGGATGGATGGATTGATGCATATGCATAATAATAAATAAATAAATAATCATCAAAATTGACGATCTACAACCACAAGGGGTTTGATTCAGATCAACGTCGTCGACGAGTACTTAACAATCGAAAGAATGAGCAGAAATAGTAGAATGAATAGGGTAAGGAAGGGAACCTTATCTGGATGATCGTCAACCAACAATAACAATTCAGAACTCGAACCCTTATTTTCCTTTTCCTACTCCTCCCAGTCCCACCATCCACCTGCCCGTGGCCTTCAATAATCAATAATAGTTAGTAGTACAATTTTATTTTTTTTGCGTGCATCGAACACTTGCCATCTCAGAGTAGTACAATTTTATTTAATAAATGATAAAATCATGAATAAATAAAATCAACAAAATAAAAACTCTCTCCTCTCAAGTTCGAACACCGGAGTTCCACTTCCCTTGCTCATTAGTTTTTTTTAAATATATTTTTATTTATTTATTTTATAAAATAAATAATCAAAATATCAAATACATTTTTTTGCAATAAAAATATCAAATACATTAATTAATTATTAGTATTACATACATGCTTCTTAATACGAAGACGACGCTGTTTACGAGTCGCTTTTTTTTTTGGTGTTGACTGAGCGAGGTAGCGGCGCGGGGAAGAAGAGTGAGGATGGAGAATAGGGCAATGCTGCATAAACTGAATGGTCCGTTCCTCGCCGCCAAGGCAGGCAACAAGGTATCTTCCAAAGCAATACATGACAAATGATTCGTAGCAATCCCTGAGAATCTCGCAATCAACACTGATAGATAGATTGACGAGTGATACAAACTGGTAGTAGAAAGAAAGTGAGAAGAGAAGGAATGAGTTGAGAGAGATAAAGTGGAAAAGGAAACAATAGAAGTAGGAACTTACAGATTCAATGGAATAGCAGGGAACCATTAGGATAACTCCAATCAAGAACTTCTGCGAGAATGGTTTGAGCGAGTTGACTCGGAGAAAAGAGGAAACATAACAGGGCTCCAGCTCAAGGTTCATTGCCATTGGAATTTGGTCGTCAATTGATTCTGATTTGGATTGATATGAATTATAATTTTTTTTTTATGAATTATGAGAATCAGACCGCTCTAGCTGTTAGGAACCTGGAATTCCCCCTCTCGGTTGTTCAGCAGATGATCAGGTAAGGTCCTTTTCTCTTATCTATTTTAGTTTCAACTCTCCATTTTGTTTATGGTTTCATTCATTACCATAGGATGTACGATTTTGAAAGGAATGGTACCATGAGCTTTGAAGGTATGCCATTATGCTTCCTACTTACTCCCTTTGATATAGTTATTCCATTTCCGATTCCCATGACTACCCAAACAAACCAACTAACCTTCTTTCTTCAACTACTATCTCATCATAACTAATACTTTCATCGTCCTAAAATGTAAGACCCTCTAGATCAATATTGCGGGAATTAACAAAAGTGGTTAATTTAGTTAAATGCATTAAATTTGTCTAACAAAAAGCATTATTTTTTAAATTTACCCTTTCAATCTATTTCTATCACCTCACTCTCTCTTTTAATTAATGTTGTTCATTTATTTACTTTATTTATTGTGTTTTGGATTCATCAAAATTGGTTGAGTAGCAATGGTATAATGGTAAAAAAAAATTAATTGTGCACAAAAATTCTTAAAGAGTCCTATAAAATAGGACAAACAAAAACTTTCTAGAGGATCTTACATTTTGGTACGGAGGGAGTAATATTTTATTAAGTTTTCCCCTCTTCAGGTAATACACTGAATTTGAACTCTATCTGCTATATATTTCTTATTTAATTAGTTTTGTGTTTGAATTAAATCATTTCATCACTTTGTCTAGCTTAGTCATAAATTAATTCTCTCAGAATTTGTTGCTCTCAATAAGTTCCTTCTTAAGGTTAGTATTTCCACTCTCTCTAAATTAGTGTAGAATGTACACGTCATAACATGTCTGTAATTTATCATTGGTTTCTTTATGTTAACTTTTTTCTCTTAAATCATAATTCATGTCCACCCTTTTCTATCGGGTATATGACAGAGTCACATTACAATCGATGATATTAGAATGTCCTTTTAATATTTACCACTTGTATTCTTATTCTACATAAATGGCTTTACAGGTCCAACATGCATTTTCTGATCTAGAGAGGTAATCTTTTCGTTTTCCCCCCTCCATTAAGGTTGTGCAGTTTGATTTCTTGTCTATTATTCTAGACAGTTTCCTTTTTATTTAGTATTTACCTACCTGTAGTGAGATTAACTACATGACGAATGATCTTCTTGTGAAAGAAACTTAGATAAACAATAGTGGATATACCACTTATAGTTTCTTAATTTCATTTTTATCGGTCGCACCAAGACATGTTCTTTTTTTACTTTATACCAATTAAGCAACTATCCTCTCTAATGGTGTATCTCAAAAAAAAAAATCACTAAATGGGACCTACATATTATTCCACATCTTTAATTTTTACTCAAAAATATTACTAAATAAGTCTCACATGGACCCTCAAAATTCACATGTAATGTTGCTTGCACAGAACCACACCTGACACTTTCTATCCGTCCTATTTGCTACTCATTGTAGCTTATAGTATAAGAACCTCTTAAGGTACACTTATAAAGTTGGTCTTATAAACTTAGGGGGCATGAGATGTTTGAGTCTTAGTATTATGGTGGCCTATTACTTCTGAACCATAAATACTTTTTTATGTGTGATTTAAAGTTGTCTCTACAATCTGTATAAAAAAAAAGTTGTCTCCATAATCAAGTCTTTCATTGTATTATAACTTTGTAGTGATAAAACATGTCAGGTTCAAAAATTTCACTCCCTTATAGTTTATTTTGACATAAAAAAATTTCTGATTTACTGGTTTTACCATTCAAGATAATGAGTTGTAACACTTGTTAGTTTGATTGATGCAGAGGTCGTGGTTTTCTTATACTCAATTACATACTACTGATCTTATTTATTAGCTGTAGTCAATTTTTTGTTTTACTGAATAACTATTTACCCTATTGGGGATTTTAGGAGGATAGATTAGTAAATTTTTTTATTTAGTTGAAAATTATTAGTAGAGGAGGAATTTGAGAGAGTTTTATCTCTTATCAAAATATGGAGGGATTTGAAGTGAAGGGAAGAGATTTTTAACACATAACATTATTTCTATTATCTTCAATCAAACACAAAAACATTATTTTTTCTCTCCTCCTCTCTACTCCAATGAACCAAATAGGCCCTTGGGAAATAATAGCATGTGAATCTTTATTAATTGAAAAATTCATTCTTAATTTTTAAAAGCGATTATCAAATGACCACGAAATATCGCTTTACTCCCACCAACAAATCGAACCATGAACATGTAATTGAGAAATTAAGTGAAATACCATCGCACCACACCACACCTCGTGGTTAAATAATTTAGTATATTTGAAAACAAATCAAATGAAATGTAAATTTAAAATATATAAGGCATTGTTAATTATGTTGAAAATGTATTCCAAATTACATTGAAATAACTCCACATTTAACTTATTTAAACATGAACAAAGGAGATAGTTATTTTAAAATATGTGAAGCACTTTATAATTATTACCTTTCACATCTTAAAAAAGCATTTTTTTCACACAAAAACAAAGATGATTTCTTTTTAAATTCTCCCGTGCATCCCAATTCCATTGTTAGATGCACTGGCGAACAATGATATATTTAATAAAAATCTTCGTATCAGTAGAACATGAATGAAGAATATATATGAACTTTAGGACCTCACTACCCCAGAAGACAAAATTTCAATCTTCACCCGAATACATGGGACGGTGCCCGTAATCGTGTGTACCAGCACATTCTCTGGTATGCATTTTCAACATTTTCAGCAGTCTCTTTCAAGCAGGGGAACTGTTGACCCAAAAAAAAAGCAAGGGAATTGACAATGAGAAGATATTGCATGTCATTTTAAGCTCAATATCAATTACTCGGCAACACATCCGTTGATATCTGAAGATGACTATTCCCTTGTGCTGGGAATATTTTTCTTCCTCATCCAGCATTAAGAATCTTCGATCTGAAGTAGCTTCAAAGATTCAGGGCCAACAAGGAATACTCGCCGTGAGGTTTGATACCGGAAAACGACTACTCCTTTATAGGCCGTCCTGGGCACACCATCCTGGAAGTGAACCAATGTATTAAAAAAATGTAGGACAAATTAAGATCTATCCACAGGAAGAAAGAGGCCCAAAATAAAAAGCTAAAGTTTAGATAATGTGAGAAAATAGATGGGGTTTGTTATGCATTGCTAAATACAATCTACATGCATGAGCACAAATAGCCGATAATATATTCACCTACAAGCCATACAATTTTAAAGTGTTCTTAAATGTAAGTTCAAGCATGATTCAGATCACGAAAAGGAAATTCCTATCCAAGCACAACAGTTGCTATCCCCGTCCTACTCAACCAACTGAACACGAATCGAAAATTCCTAAGGTATCGTAAGAAACAATCCACATGTGAAGATTAACTTGATTTCATAGCATGCTTGATTTGGTTTCTGGTAAGGCCCTTCCTGCCATGTAATACATTAAGGAACACATAACCTAGCTTTCTGTTTCAAATTTCTTTCGGGAATCAGACTAGGGTGGATGCATTCCAAAACTAGTCTAATATATAATGTACGACATAAATTGAAATCAAGCATTGAAATTAGGGCTCTCCATTGCATATCATGACGCAATGCCATTTTGAAGTTAACAAAGATAGTTCAGTTACCTTCCACTCTTGAAATATGCCAAATTGACGAGCGATGTTTTCAAAGTCAGACTGATCTTTATATTTAATACGCACATCACCATCTATATTGTGCGCCTTTAGAACCATGTCAGCTCCAAAGACAGGTTTCGCTTTCTTAACAATGTTTGCAAAGTGTATAAGATATTTGTCCTGAAAAGGGACCCAAAAGAAAATCACATACCATAAAAGCATTCCTTCATATAAACAGACACACATTGCAGCATCTCACCTCCAGCAAATAGCTCAAATCCATTGACTTCCAATCAACCTTCCAACAATGCAAAATAATAAAACATCATTTTACAACCAGACATATAGTTAGGAATGTTTATATTAAAAGCATGTATACCTGGATCTCATTCAGCTTGATTGGCTCAAGATATTGCTTAAAAAATTGTCCAAAACTAGAACCCTGAGAAAATTTTAAGATTTTTAGAGTGCCTGAAAGAAAACTACTATACAAGAATTTGAGAGTTAAAACAAGATATATTAGTATTAGATATTGATTTTCAGTGCCTTTACAATACCAACCACCCATTCAGCAAGTTTAAAACAAACTGTGTTTTCTTAAAATTTACTGCAACATGAATTCAATTTTTTTAAGTAGAGGCCAAGAGCTTGTAGCTCAAGTGGCATAAGGAAGAGTTCTTGGAGCCTAAGGAGAGGGGTTCAATTCCCGGTAGGGTAGATTTAGGAGTAGGAGTAGTGTAGTATGGGGGTGTGTGAGTTTGGCCGATCAAAAAAATAAAATAAAATTTAAGTAGAGAGATGCCAGGCCAAGAGAATATAAATATTCGCAATTTGATGAGGAGCCATGAGTATATGGAAAGTGAAACAGCAAAACAGAAACTAATGCAAAAGCAGTAACAAGGAACTTTACAGGGACAGGCATCACTTTTAATTTTTGTTCTCCCTAAATCATTTTAAAGGATGAAAGGAAGAAGGTATAAAAAAAGAGGAATTACACAAAGGAGAATGAACATGCAAAGCCACCCTATTGAAGCAACTGCTGAATAAAGAAGGTGAACCCCTTCCCAAACTGTACAAGCTTCTTCCAAAGCATACGGCTTTCTGGATGTAGATGATGATATCTATACAGATGGATCTTATATATATCGCACAATGAAGTACCGCATGAGTGGATATATAGGAATCCAAATCTGCCGAATCACTCATGTTCTAAAAAATACACCATTTAGAAGCAATGGTCCAAGTTCCAACACTAAAAATTCTTATCTAGTAAGAAACGTCGAGCTAAAGAAACTATTTGGGAAAGGACAAGAGAATTAAGAGAAGAAACATTCAAAATTGCACAAGTGAACAACACTCAGCAGGTTGGATATTTATAAACATCAAGGAATAAATACAATTTATGTTTTACATGACAATGAATAAGAATGCTACATCCCAAGTACATAATTGACAATCTATGTACTTGAATCTGCTATTTCCTGAGAGTATGAATGGAACAATGATCCGAAACATAATTACTGCTTTACTAGCAATTATGAACTTGAGTTAATTAATCGGCCAAAGAAATACAACATTTAGCATAACAAATTGTATCTCACTCTAAAGAATACCCATGAACACGTTATTAAAAATGGATAGATCCTAAATCAACCCCAAAAGTTAGCTTAAGGGAAGAGGAGCTTTAAAAAGACTACTTTGACCACATTCCTACTTCCTAGTTGACATGGAATCTCAACACACCTTCCTCACAATCTAGACTGGGCATCTGACGCATGAAATTTGTACAATTGGACATCTGCAAATGGCCTCACAAAAGTATTGGATAGGCTCTATTAAATATCTCACAAAAGTATTGGATAGGCTCTACTAAATATTAGAATAGATTGGGCTTAAGTCTTAACTCAACCACAAAAGCTAGAAGCTAGATCAAAAGGAGATGATTGCTCAAGCCAAATAAAAAAATAAAACTTTGGTAATATATCTAGTCAATACAGGATCACGACAGTCACTTGTAAAGAATTAATTTTGTGACAAGCTTCCCATTTACCTTGCATGTGCAACTAAGCAAGTAAATATAAAGGGTAACACCCAGCACAAAAATATTTTAATTTTTACTGGACCATTAAATATTCTTAACATTATGAGTTTCATAGGACCAGTAAATTTCCTACATAGTATAACCATTAATAGAAAACGTCAGTTTCTTAAGTACAATAACTAACTTACATGCTCGCCGAAGTTATATGTTCTGCACACTTCAGGACGGATAAACTGTCGTCCTCTGTGATTCTCTTTTAATCTCAACCAGTCATCCCAGTAAGTGAAATTTTGTCAAAGAAAATTTAAATACATACATAATATAGCTGAAGGGCAAAATCCCAAATAAGGAAATCCTATAAAAAAAAATCACTATGAAGGATTTATAGCGCTCTGAACAGTTACTACTCCTTCATGGTAAATAATTTTGCCAAGAGTTCCTTACTTGGAATCCTCCCAATAAACATATATGGCAGAAACAAACAAGAATTACTGAAGTATTAAGGATATGCTTTTGGCCATTTTGGTGATAGTTCATCCCATGTAGATCTAGCTAGCATCCATCCTAGTCCAGGGAAGAAGTCTGAGCGATAAAGTTCATCTGCAGATTAGATCAAACAAAATTCATCAGAATAATAACAGTGATTTTCTTAGACATCATAATATTTTGAGGAATATAAATTTCTTGTCAAATGCATTATGCCTTCTAATGAAAGTTAACAAAGGCAAGTAAACAATCTTTGGTTTAGAAACTCATTTCTAATTCTATACAAGACTACTTGATAAAATCAAATATGTTTGCAATTAAGATCAGTATTAACTTTGTGTTGAAATGAATCTAAAAAGGTTAATTACACTTTTGGTTGCTATACTTATGGGCAGGTGCAATTTTAGTCCATATAAATCCTAATTGCATGCATTTGATCCCACTATTTTATAAAATGTGCAAAATGAGTCCCCGGTCCACTTTTTCATGGAAATTCCAATAATTAATGAATCTGTCACTAACAATTGATGTGACATTTAAAAATAAAAAATGAATAATAAAAAAGATAATAAACATAGTAAAAAAATCCTTCCCCTCCTTCTCCCCCAACCTAACCCCCATTCCCATGGCCTCCTCACCAACAGCTCTCTCCACTGCCCCAACCACTCCTCTTCCTACTCTCTCCCTCGTTGCAACATCATTGTTTTGAAACAGATCCGTTAATTATTAGATGGAAAAGTTTTTTGAGAAGGGGAATCGAAGAAACAGAGGGTAAGAGAGATGAAAGAGAAAGAGAGAATTCAGGAATCTAAAATTGAACATGTCGTTATTCAATTATGTAAGTGAGTACAATGGATATATTTATAGACTGGCATTCATCAGGACTAACTGCTGAGCTGTCATGTCAAGCTAACTAACTTTACTATCAATGTTAGGAATAGAGTTGGGCTAGAAAAAAGATGAGGCCCAAATAAATTAGGGTGACCTAGAATATTCGATTTAGCCTATATATATATAAGTGTGATTTAATAGAAAAAAGTAATCAAAGAAAATGAATTAAGTCTTGTTTCCCTCCTATTCAGTCTCTGATTTCTCTCTATGATTTCCCAATCTTCTCCCTAATTTCCCTCTCAGATTTTCTCAATCTCTTCTCTAATTTCTGGTTCATAACAATTGGTGCTTTCACTTAGAGTCCTCATCTTCCTTCCATGGCGGACGACACCCATTCCCAAGATGAGAAGCTCAGAATTCTTCTCTCTGAGGTAAACAAAATGCTACAGCGTGTGCTTTCCTTGGAAACGCGATTTGACATTGTTCCAGAAACAGAACCAGAGAAACTTTTAACGACACCATTCGCTGCAATTGCTGAGTCCAAGTCGGCATCCGCTCAGTCTGTTTCTGCACCCCCGCCACTATACTCTGCCATTGTTACAAATTCAGAACCGTCATCTGATCTGCCACTACAGTCAAGCCTC
Organism: Cyamopsis tetragonoloba; assembly: GCA_037177725.1. Classification (NCBI taxonomy): domain Eukaryota; kingdom Viridiplantae; phylum Streptophyta; class Magnoliopsida; order Fabales; family Fabaceae; genus Cyamopsis; species Cyamopsis tetragonoloba. Next base: position 86,604,419 of record CM074119.1, read on the forward strand.
AAATCTGCATTGTTTGATGCAACGAGCCATGGAGCGCGACTGATGTTGAAGAAATTGGAACCCATAGTCGCACAAAGCAACATTGTCATCGCTAAAACACTGTCACAACCGTGCATAGCTCCGCCTCGTGCCATCCACCTTGCAACTCCAACGGTCGCCACAACCTCCTTCAATGCCAAAATTGCAGGTTCGATGTCCCTCTTTCTTCCTTCTTTATACCGTTGGATCAACACCACTATTTTCTCTCTCCATCTACCCCATTGATTGTGCCTCTCACCAATTCTCTATCTTTACGTGTTCTAGAGTTCCTCAATATCACAAAAGAAATCCATAAGGCTTTTGAAAAGCCTCTGCTAATGGTAAGGTGTGCGTTGTCACAACCACTTTGGTCATTTCCAAACACTGTCCACAACCACGCTTCTCACTCTGAAATTTTTAACCAGCTGTGCGAGGTGGATTAATCCTATCCTCCCTTCAGCATGTGATTAGAAAAAAAAAATGAAAAGGAAAAAAGTGGATCTCTTTTGGAATAATAATAATAATAATGAGCTGATATTAGGATATTAGGACTAATTGGCTCGTTATTTTAAATATTGGTTTATTTTCATTTCTTTTTTTAGCTTCTTTAAATACTACATGTAATTTTCCTTTTCATCACATTTACACCTTGAGGACAAGGTGTTTGTGAAGGGGAATGGAATGTTAGGAATAGAGTTGGGCTATGATATGATCCAGACAAGCATGAAAAAAGTATAAATATTGAAGCTTTGAGCCCACCTTGGAGACAACAATTGGAAGGCCAAATTCACAAAATAAAATATGCAACAATGGGCTAAAGTTGTTTAATTTGGGTCTAAAATAAATTAAGCCCACTTTTCTATTTATTTTTATGTAATTTTCGTTTTAATTTGTAGGTTGAATTTTATGTATGAATTTTAGTTTCTTTTTAGTGGATATTTAGTGATTTAAGTGTTCCTAGGTCATTAAGATTCTTAGTGGAGTTTTTAGAGCTAGTTTCAATACTAGTGTAGCACTAGTTAGTGGTGAGTTAAAGCTTTGTGGAAAGTTTAGTGAGATTCATTCTAGTAGCTTTCCATGAAGCCTATAAATAGGGATCTCTTTGTAATCATTCGAGTACAAGTTGAAGTTGAATTTTAGTAAAAAATTTCTGAGTTTATTTTATAAACTTGTGAGAGAGTGATTCTCTTGAAAGTTCTTGAGTGAATCAAAGGTTTTTCCACCTCCTTTGTGTGTTGCCTTCACTAGGGGAGAGTGATTCTTCCTTCCACCCATCTTCCAGATCTTTAAATTTAGAAAATTCCAAAATTTATTAAATTCTGCCCAGCCACTAACTCATGACCATAACTCCGGTTTTACTCATCCAAATTGAGTGATTCTTGAGCCTAAATTGTAGTTCAAAACGAGATCTTTCACCTTGTTTTGGAATCACCTCAATCGAAGTTCTGTAGCCTGAGATACGACCCGTTCCTTTACGCGTCTCATTTTTTGTTTTTATCTTCTAAAACAGCCCTATCTCTATAATTCTGTCTTATCGGGAAAAGTATCGACACAATCATGAACAACCCAGCTATATCCTTCCATGCATGAGGAAATCAAGACGGTCCCCTTCCACGATCTCATCTGGCTAGAAAAATAGAAGAGACCCAAAATAAATTAGGGTTACTAGGATATTCCATTTAGCCTATATATATGTAAGTGTGATGTGATAGAAAAAAGTAATCAATGAAAATGAATTAAGTCTTGTTTCCCTCCTATCCGGTCTCTGGTTTCTCACTCCGATTTCTCTCTGATTTCCCAATCTCCTCCCTAATTTCCCTCTCAGATTTTCTCAATCTCTTCTAATTTCCCTCTCTAATTTCAGGTTCATAACAATCAATCTAACTTAATGACAGCTGTTAGATACAATGGTTGTGATATCCTAACACTGCTGTGAAATTGACATTATCACAGCGAGCTATAATCCTAACATGGTACCCTCAAACTTAGGGTGGTTGAACTAAATCATATAGGCTCAACACATTGACTTTGTTGCTAAATTCCATAAAGCTGACTGAAGGAACAGACTTGATAACCGGAATGTGACACACTTGGAAGGTCTTGTTAGCAACTTGGTAACCGTACAACTATATTACAAGCTACACTTTATGGTATGTTGGGCTTTAAAGGGACATCATGAGAATAAGGTGAGAAGCATATATGAAAATGTTAAGATGATATGATCATACAAGGATAAGATACGAAATGATTGTATACGAAGTAATATTGGTGTGGCACCTATCGAGGCAAAGATGACAAAGAATAAGTTAAGGTGGTTTGGATGCATGAAAAGAAGGCTAATGGAGGCACCAATGAGGAGATTGGATAGCATGGTTTTTCGCACTGTAAAAAGGCATAGGAGGGCAGCCAAAAAGGAACCACGAAGAAATTATTCAAAGGGATCTTTTAATAAATAATATTTCTAAAAATATGTTCATTAACCGAGCACAATGTCATTGGGTGATCCATATAGTCGTCCTCATCTAGTGGGATGAGGCTTATGTTGTTGTATAGCATAGCATTCACAAATGGGTCCAGAGATAGTAAGCCAAAACACAATTATATTTTAGGAATCTGTGCAATTGCACACTTGCCAAAAAAACTTTTAACTTCCTGTCACCTGCCAAACACTTTAAAGCTAATTGAAGGAGATTACTATTAGCAGTATAAACTATAAAGAACACATAAAAGCCTACAATAATTTATCTAGCTGCTGGAAAATGCGAAATACATATGCAGATTTTTCCAGACATGAATACACTAGGAGTAATTGGCTAGTGGCTACTAAATAACTTATACCAGATCTATCAATGAGAAGGAAAAGTCAGCATAACCATATGCAACAAATTTCCTGGAGTGAAATCAAACAGGGAAATTGGAAGGGGAGGGACTGTGAAATAAAAGCAGCCTTGCTGCAAAGTAGTTCAATTGATATTTGACAAATTACAATCATTGGTAAATAAATAAAAGTTGTATTAACTCCACTATGATATTTAAACCTTGATCAATCAAATGTTCATGTGTCCTACGATAACCACATGGCCAGAATTTCAAAATCTACTTTTCCATGTGGGTATTATAAATGAAGTATAAGAAAATTAAATCCAACAAACTTACATGGATCATGTACAAACTGCTTTTGTCCATTGTCATTCCATGAGGAAACAGCCATAATAGACCTAGCATAGATATAATGCTAAATTATAGAGAGACATTCTAAAGTCATAAAGAACTTATATAGTGAAGTCAATCAGCATAAATAAATTCAGCACTCCACTCTTCTTTAATGCATACTTATCCTTGTCAAGGAGAGCTGCTGCAGCTTCAAAATAATCAAAGAAATCAGGTGCTATTTCCATGTCATCTGTGATTGGATATAAGTTATTCTATCAGCTTCCATATGCTTTTACCAATGGTCTGAGAGAAGAAGAAAAATTATGCACGATGTTGAAAATAAAATAGCCCATTTAACCTTCAAGAATGATCACTCTGCTGAAGTTATGCTTGTAGAACAATTGATCTAGAGCCCACTTGTAATGACCTGATAAAGGCATAAATTGATACCTCTCAGAATATTCTTTTTAAATAGAGAACACAATACAGAGGAAAAGCATTACGAAAAGTCTTACGTGCAATATTGTAGTAAGCAATTAACTCTCCTGGTCTTTCAGTTTGAACTGGTTCAAAATCCAAGTGCTGCATCAAGTTATTATTAGTACAGACTACAGAGAGCCTGTCTTTTAACTGTCAACTTATTATGTCCCTTAATAACCATACATCACAAAATATTGAGATGACAATATTAATTTTATATCTCTAATACATCCCTGTCACTGAATTAAAAATGAATAATCTTTATATAAGAGTAAACAACTCCTTAATCCAAATAGAGTTAAATGAATCACAGATTCAAGATCTCTGGTGCTTCATTTCCCTAGTAAAAGCATAAACTTCAAATATTGGTTAGTTTCTGTTGAAGTATAACTCTATCTCTTTCTTTGGTTTTGTCTTGTTTTCTCTCTTTTTCTTGCATCCTAAATCCTTATAAAAAATTACAAATCTTTGAAATGGAAAGCCAAGTTGGAAGTGATGTCCCTTCTACTTTTACTTTGTCCATTCCAGGCTGAAGAAATGGAGTGTTTGAGAAATTGTGTATCTTTAATGGCACAAAAATATCTTATATATAGGATAATACCATTAATGAAAGAGGTGATCAGTAATCACTAGCTTAATATACAGCCATCATCATAGTTACAGCTGACCATCAGTTGACAGATGGTCTTAATATGCACATAAGACAGGTAATTGGCCTTTGAAGTAAGACAATACAAATAAACTGAGCAAATTCTCGAAGTACAGCTCATTTATGTAAATGTATATACCTGCATATAAGACAATTGATCATAGCTCAAAGCTTTACTTTTTACATCTAGATTTGATCCATCCTGAATAATTGTAAAGGACCACAATCAGCTATTCAAGCCATATTTGCATTTGTAAAATAATGACAATGGCTTAATCATGTCAGGAAGACAGCAGAACTGGTGTAAAGTGCAAATCAGTAAAGCAAGATATATAAATCACCTGAGATACAAATAAAGGATATCTTGAAGAAATGGGCCTTTGGTATCTGGAAAAAATAAATAAATCATGACTCGGAAAAATAAATAGTTCTGTAATCAAGTTAAAAAAAATTAGTAAACAAAATAACTTCTAATGTGATGCATACTTCAATACAGAATTAATAGTCCTTTCCAGGTAATCAGCACGGTTACATGCCATGATTACAACAGCTGCCACTGGCACCTAAAAATTTTAGCACAGAATCACTCAATAAACATAGAAAGAGAAAAAGAAAACTTAGCAGACAGCCAACTTTCAGCATAACCTGCACTTTATCAATCAGCCTCTGTAGGTCTTTCCCTGAAATGTTTATTTATAGAATGGTAAGTACCTGGTAGCCTAAAAGAACAAAAATTCCTTATTAGATTGTTCATAACATACTGTTCAATAAGGAGAAAAATAAGAGACATCTGATTAATTTTGTGTGTCTACATTAGACCACACGTAGGTATATTTATATTCAAAGAGTATTAATTACAAAGATACAAAGCCGTAAGATTATGCCATTCTAGTCATAACATACCATACTTACATAATTACATAATTCCAACGTGCACCTTTGATATGATGACTGATAAACCGCTAAATATGTATGTATTCATATGAAACTGACAATAAAAACTGCATATTATGTAAGATGTGTGACTATATATATATACATATATATATATATATATATATATATATATATATATTATGATGTTACAGTTCATGGAAGTGCAAATTTTGACCTCTAAATTATGCTAAAATACTTGCACAGTCTTTCAACCTTTAATTTGTTACTAAACCACGGAGGCAAATAAGACATCTTGTGATTGTACTTTAGATATCAAGCACCCGAGCCAAACTTCCATTATTGAACCCCAAGCCTTTGCAGCTGGTTATTATACAGTTGCATACTATGTCAACCCTATCAAATAAATCCCATAAAGCTTTTTTCCAACTTGAAGTAACCACCTCGGGTTCATTTAGAGTCCTGCCCATGTTACAGTCAATAGGATCCTAATGGTATTGGCTTGAGCTGTCACAAGACTTCCCAAGCACTTCACCTTGAGGACAAGGTGAATCTTATGGGAATTGGGAGGGATTATTTGATAGGTACAAACCCATGACCAAGGGTATAGTTTAAGAGTGGTTGAAGCCTTAAGGATAAGTAGGGAATTTGTCCCTTTCAATCAAATGGGTAGCGGGGGAGCATGAGAGTGTAACCACCTCTCCACATGGCAGCTTATTAGAGGCGAACTTAAAGAGTGAAGGATGAGAAAGGAAAGGGACACTCAGTTTAGATGGGAAAGGTTCGGATAGGGAGGTTGCATGTCCCTTTAAGTAACCTCTAGTACCCACTTCCATGTTTGTGTCTATAATTTTTATTTTTTTTTTACTTCCAGGGTTAATTCACGTTCACATTTCTACAATACTACTAGTCTGGGTTCCTGTCACAAATGCAAGAAAAATATTATTCTGTATTTATTAATTTATTTATTTGCAAATGAAGGGCTCAACCTCATACTCATCATTGAATCACTTCTTCAACCAACTATGAACACAAGAAAGAAGGAAATACCCATCTCCAAAGAAAAAGTAAAAAAAAAAAAAAAAGTTAAAAAGACTTTATTACTGATCCTAACATACTTTCAAGTTCTTGAATAAGAGACTTCAGTTGTCCACATTCTTGGTCTTGATGCTTCCTCTCTTCTGAAAGAAACCAAGAAAACACAATTTACTATGACAAAATAAATGCAAAGCAGGCAAAAGATTAAATAAACAAATAAAACCAAAACAATAACTTCTAACAACCATAGGCTTACTAATAGGATTCCAAGAATTCAATTGCAAGAAAGTAAAGAACTAGGGAGAAAAGCAGATGAATCAACAAGATATTATTGACAGTCAGAAAAAGAATCAGAGAGTTACAATTGTTTCCAGGGCAAGATGCTCTTAAGCAAAGACTCCCTATCCTAAACCACAACTTAGGTTTTTTCCTGCCTAACTCCACTGCAATTCCTCGACTTATATAATACCTTCATCTAATAAATCAACTCCCAACTGACTAACTGTTGCAAGCTGGCTTCTTCCTTCTGGAATAGGCATACCAGATCTTGGGCCTTGCTGGGCCCACATCTAGCAATAGCACACCCTCACCCTCCTCAACAGAGGTTCTAACACTTCCTCCCCTGAACTTACAGCCTTGTCCTCAAAGCTGAAGGCTGGGAACTGACTTCTGAAGGTAAACTCCTCTTCCCAAGTGGCCTCACTTGCAGCCAACCCCTTCCATTGTATTCGGAATTTCCTCTGCTTCCTTCCATCAACTGTAACGATATTGCAGGCCAGCACTGATTCAGGTTCAATTATCGCCTCACATATAAATGCACGGGGCAGAAATTATGAGGACAGTGGATTGCCTTCATGTACTCCTCTTCTACTAGGCAGGAAACTTTTTGTTTGAGAGTTATTCCAAAGAACCACGGTTGATGCAGTTGTTATGAAATCTGATTATAACCTCTAAGAAATGGTTAGGGAACCCAAATTCCATAAAAACATATTTTATGAAGTCCCAACTAAGCCAATCACATGGGATTTTTTGAGGTCAACCTTGAATGCAAAAAATTCAACTCTACCCCTCATCCTTCATCATCCCTCTTCCCTACTAGAGACTCCTTACATGTCTTCCTTCCCTGTTCTGCTTTCCCCCTAGTGGTTTGGCAACTACTGAACCATGTCAGAATGGAATACTGTCATCGAGGACTCTATGGTTAACTTCCTCTCACCACTCTTCATCTTATACTGGCTGCTGCAGTTAATGAGATACAATTCCTCCACAGTCAAGCTGGTGGGTTCCATGCCAAACTTTACTTTTACATGCATTATCTTTCTTGTGCTGGATTATTATTAGTAATTACAAAATGTTCTTCCAACATTAACAGGTAGACTGAAGGAGAACATTTTATTGTAACTAAGATATTCATGCAATCAGTCATAGATGAGTGAAAGATTCTATTCCACATTCCACTATTAAATAAGAAATAGCAAACCTTCTAGGGCCACAATTCGTCCTTGTTGCGAGCTAATCTGATCGATTAGTGATCTCATTTGCCTAGTACAATGGTTTTCAGCTTCAATCTGGAAAACAAGAATTGGCAACAAAGTTGATGATCCACTGAATACTAATTATGGAAAAAATTGCTAGTAATGCACTCTGATATACTCCTTTTAATTCATTCTTTATGGTTGCTTGGGTTTCAGTTCACTCTTTTTGATTGCCTGGGTAAAATTCATGGGCGGACCTGCATGGCTGCCAAGGTGGGCAGCCGCACCCCCTCAACTTGAGAAATTTGTGGACGTAAATTTTTGTGATTGACATAATTCTATAATTTTAAATCTACTATACCACTAAATATGAATTAAAACTCATCCCAAACTCTTATATAAATATCAATATCTATTTTCAATTTTTGTTATTTTTTTGTTTGTTACTGAATTGCACCACCAATGCACCCCAGTCAGAACTATTCACGCTACACCTTTCAATAATTTCACCGCACATAACCTTCGCCCGGATTCTAATTCCGATTCGTGCCCAGATCTAATTCCCAATTGAATTTTGCTAAGTGTGGTGTGATGTGTTTAAACATCAAAGGGAATCTAGTCTCCAGACACACCCGGATTCCCGGGCGAGAGCATGTGCAGTGCCTTTGGAAATTTCGTGTGGTGAGGAAAGTAGCCTTCCTTGACTCTGGTTTCTAGATCCGCCAATGTTAAAATTCATATGAATCTCACTAAATGATGCGGATATAGGATATAGATTAATATGTCAAGTAGTAGAGTTGAGTTACAGCGGCGGCGAGGCGATCAGCATATTCTGATTGTGTTGCAAAAAGCCTCATCTGAACAAGTGTAAACGACATGTTACATTAACATCAGAATGCAAAACCGAATCAGTTAGAATTAGGGAGACAGACAACACCTGGATGTAAATGAAGACGCCAGCTGCAACCAGGAGAAGGAACCGAAAATCACAGAAAACTTTCGCCATTTGCTTTCGCCCAAATTCGGAATTAACACAGTACACTACAGCCGGTACCGGAGATTCATTACACAAGAGCGATTTCTATGCCTCTCGCTCCGCTCAGCCACTTGCGACTCCTCCAGTCAACTAAATTGTCAGTGCTTATTGTTGTAGGATCGGGACGACTTCAACCTAACCCCCACATGTTTTGGATTTTGTTTGTAGGTTTTTACCATAATTGAAAAATTCGTGATTTCATAATTATTAATTTATTATTAAAAAATAAAAAATTAATATCACACTTTAAATTAGAGAAATGACACCTTATTTTTTTATCAAAAATAAATGACATCTTATTTGTATTTCCCATTTTCTACATTAATTATAGTTTACATTTACAATTAGATGGTTTCTAACATAAATAAGTGTCAAAATGATGTATAGTACACAAGTGAATTTGGACCACTAAATTTATTAATTTAAAATTTAAGGGTTGTGATTTTCTAGTGCTACTTGTGTAGCTAGTAACCGTTTTTACGTTGTTTTTTTTTCTTTTTTTTTTGTGTAAAAAAGCCTCCATCAGCGACACTCTTCCCTTCTCATACTTTCTTTTCTCATTCCCACTCTCTATCCCCCGTTGGTTTCATTCACTACCTATTGTGCAACAAAAACTCAAACATTCTCATTCTCATGTTATTAAATAATTTTGTTGAAGCTTATTTAAATTAGTCTATAGTTTTTGTTTTGAAATGATTAAATATCTCAGAAAATTTTGCCTTCTGAGATTTTGAAAAAAAAATTATAAAAAGAAAGATGAAGATTTGTTTTCATGAGTCATCAGAGACGGAATCAAAAAAAGCATCACATTGTATGGTTCAACAATGATGTCAAAGACCTTAGGCAAAGGAAAAACAGAAAATGTCAACATCATAGCATTTGAGTACTCTTCACAAATATTTGAGATGAGAACATTAATTCCCATTCTGGAAAGAGTTCTACCACAGAGAGAATGACACACTTAAAATCATGTTGTTCAGAAATTAATTGATTATAAATTAAAACAGGGAAATCATGAAAGAACTGAAAAATTTCATAATAAAAAATCCAAAAGGAAGAAATAAGAGTGTCCAAGCAGTAGCGGACTCAGGTTTTTTAATTGGAAAATTCCAGAATCAACAATCATGCTCCATCTGGTATCAATCCCTTTAGCTCCTGCATAAAGCACAAATCTGCTTTTCAAATCGTGGAAGTTGGCCGGAATTACAAGAGTGCTGATGCGGAGGAGGAGGGAGACGACATAGTAGAGGCGGTGGAGAGGAAAGAGGGAGCGGCAGAGGGAGAGGAGGAGGGTGGAGGCATAGAGAGTTAGGTGACCCATTTTTTTTCTTTTTGCAATTAAAACCTGCAATTGTAGGTCATAGTTGGTGATGTATGGAAAGTAAGAAAAAATACTTACTTACCTTACTTACAATTACAAAAAAAAAGTTATGAAGGTGTACATCATTTTTATTAGACATTTATGTTGCATTTAGAATTTTTTGGCATGGGAAATATTTTTTTATTCTCAAGAAACCCACTTAAAATTATAAGTTATTTATGTTTGACAAAAGGTATAAGTAATTTTTTCAAAAACATTTGTTAATTCTAACCTTAAAAGATGGATATCATTTACTAAACAATACTTATCCGAAATAGTAGTTAAAACTTACTTTTGTACTAAACACCACTGACACTAAGGATTGGTGATGGGTGTAAATGCAAACCCTTGTCTAACAATGGGTAGGGTATAATTATGAGTAGGGTACTGCCATACTTGTCTTCGTACTCGTGTTTAAAAAAATTATCATAGTCGTTCTCAGACTCGTGTGAGTAACAACTTCAATTCATGTTCTTATACCCTCTAGATAGCTAAATACCCTTTTACCCACGTATTAGTTAAATATAAAATAATGTTGCTATTTAATATTTAAATCTAAAATCCTACCGAACAAATAGCGTTGATACAAATACATTCATGTCAAATTAAAATTATCAAGGTCTTTATAACATTAAATATAATAAGTTACAAATAGAACAAGTTTTCAGATTTTAAATCCAAAACAACAAATTAGCGCAAAACATAGTTTATAATTCAACATTACAAAGTGATTAGTAATATGATGCAATTTTAAATCCTCCATCATAAATTTGATAAAAAAACAATTATAATAAAGTTCATAAACTTGTCACTCATGTGACTCCTACGCCGCCACTTTAGTGAGCGAAGGGAAGATGCAACAAGAAGTCGTACTTCAATGAATCGAATTAGAAGCAAGGAGTTACATAATTCAAAAGCTAGGAATTTAATTTTTAGGCATTTGGGAAAAAATGAAAAGAGAGAACTATATTTTTTTTTGTCGGTACTTCAATAGTGTATTCTTATTGCGGGTATGGGACGGGTTGGATACTAAGGTACCCATACTTGTACCTATTCTCATTAAAAAATGCGGGAAATTATCGAACCCATCCCCGAACCAATTTTGCGAGTAATTCCCCTCCCCATACAGTTAAATTACTACTTTATTCACATTTAATTATATATCGGATATATGTGAGTAAGTGTACATGTATAATTCAAAGTTTACATTTACTCTAAATTTAAATTAAAATATTGTAGGTCGACAAAAAAAATTATTTAACTTTGAATTAATATCAAACATACTTTTATAGTCTTATTGTTCACTTTGTTAGCTCATTTTGAAAAAGCCAAATCTTTTTTTTTCTCATATTAAGATTTGTGTTTTGAATCATGTTTCTCAAGTAATTTGCTTGTATATATATTTATTGATTATATTTTCAAATTATTAATTATTTTAAACAAAATTAGCGACTAATATTAACAATTGTTAAAATGTTGGTTTTTTCTAAATGTATTTTAACATATGGCATTTGACATGAAAAGTAATATCTATTATCTTTATCTATTTATATTAATTGTTGCTTGTTTGAGAATTGAGATGTTTTAGACTTGTAGGATAAGTTTTAAGCTGAAATTAGTGCACCATAAATATAGTGGTTTATCTCCTCTTTTTTGAGTGCGGCCCTCTTGTACTAGTTAGCTCTTATACTTGAAATTTTATTTAAATAATGATTGTTGATTTGTTGCACATCTCTATTCACCAACAACTGATTTATAACTTGGGTCAGTTTAAATTCCGTGACTTTTAAAAAAACTAGAAAATATTAATTGCTGGCATGACACAGTATTAAATAGGTTATGCTTGTTAATGGTGTGCCTAAAATTTTTTTAAAAGACTATATAAAGTCCCATGAATGAACCCAAAAAATGATCAATTTTTACGTAATGAAAAACAGAGATGGCTAGAAAAGAAAAATTGCAAAGAGGAAAAATTTTCAAACAACACCGTCGATTAAAAATAATTAAAGATACCATCAAAACTTGTAGTTTTTCATATCCTTCAGTTATGCTAGGCAGCGTCAACCTGTTTTACTCCGGCAGAGAAGAACTCAATGATCACTTCCAGTGGCATGCCCTTAGTTTCTGGAACTTTCAAAAAGACGAACACCCAAGCTATGATGCACACGAATGCATAAATACCAAAAACACCACCGATGCCTAAAGAATTAAGTATAACTAGGAGTGTGTAGGTGACAATGATGTCACCGATCCAAAAGGTAAGAGCACATATGGCAATACAGAGACCACGAACTCGAGTGGGGAAGATCTTTGCACAAAGTATATTAGGGATGGGCCCAAATCCCATGACAAAGAAACAGAAATAGAAAACAACACTAATGGTTGAGATTGATGCATTTACAGTGCTGCCCAAATCCACAAGACTCCCTAGGACTAATATGACAAGAGATACTATTAAGATGGGAATTGTGCTGAGCAGCAAAGTCCTCCAAAGAGAAAAAACATAATGCCACTAAATGTAATGCAAGTGAATGAATACAATGTAAAAAATTATCCATGACAGTTGACACCCCCAATATTTTATTTTCACCAGCTGAGTTAATTAAAACAACCAAACACCAATATAACTTTAGTAGGAAAACATAACGTATTGATAGAAATAACCATAGAAAGGATATTTCATGACAAGGTTGGTAGTGAAAAATTATATGTTGACACTATTATAATTTATAAATAGCTTGGAATTAACTCAACACCAAAAGTTAGCTCAAACAAAAGGATGTATAAGGTTTTATATAAGCTACTTTGTCTTGACTATATATCTCGTCAATATAAAACTATAACAAATAATCCTCACGTTTAAGGCTAGACATCAAGAGCGTAGAATTTACAAGATTGGACATTTGTAACAGCTGCGCCTAACTTGAGATTGAATAAGCTCTAATACCATATTACTAATGGCTTGGGCCTAATCAGTGGTGGAGCTTGAATGAATTTTTTGGAAGGGCCAAAATATATTTTAATTGTATAAAAATATATGCAAAATCATAATTTTAAAGTGTAATATAAAGGAAAAATTAATAATAAAAACATATAAATGGAAATGACAAAATAATTCAAATTAATTATATTAAACTCCTGTGAGGTTGTTGTTAAATATATTTTGACTCTCCTTGTTTCAAAAATTATATACACTTCCGTTAGACTCTTTTTTATTATTTTTAAGATATTGTGTATTTATTCATATATAAAATAAGGGGTACAATCAAAATGTTTTAAAACTAAGAAAGATGGTAATTGAAATGTTATATAAAACTATGATAGAAATCTAACAAGTAAAACTAATACATAAATTAAGAAAATATGTATAATTTTTAAAATTAGTGGAAAAATTTACCACCACCAATAGCCTATTTATTTACAACTAGAAATGAAAGAAAAATGCTAAATTAATAATATTTTTAGTCTGTTTACTATTTATCTCAAGTTTCAGTGCATTTACTATTTACGAATTTGAATCCTTTTATGTTTTTTTTTGTGTCATGTTTCTCATTTTATAAGAGCGATAGACACAACAAAATAATAATAGGATTCACATCATCCCATAATCATTCATTATAATTTTTTTTGGTGTCTATTTCTCTCGCAAAAAAAAATACATAAGATGATCCAAACTCATTCGTTTATTTTTTTTCTTCATCTTAGTTTTTTTAGTCAATATGGTATGTTTTTACTAATTTTTAGTTAAATAGTTAGTGAAAATGCTCAAAAAAATATTTTTTTATAGGCGAAAGTACGTCCACGTAAATTCGAACCGAGCAGCGGCTACTCAAAGCTTCATTCCACAGTCACTAGACCATCATGTTAGATGAAAAAGACTGGTAATTTATTCTTGGCTTATTTTTTTTTCTTTTTCACCTCCAACAATTATTTTGGATATTCTTATTACTATTTGATAAATAAAAATGAAGCAAAAAATAAGTAAAATGACCAAGATGAACTCAAAACAAACAATATTACATTACATTACAATACTAATTTATCCAAAGAAAAAACACCATATATAAAAACATGATAACCCACTTTGCTACTTCCATGTGTGTCAAGCACACAAATTAAATACACACCAAACAATATTACATTACATGTATATAAAAGATAAATAGTTATTAGAAGGGTCATACATATGCACATTCTTAACCACTACTATACGTCAGATTATATTAAAATATTAGTGCTGCTAAGTATATTATAATGTATATAAAAAATTTTCAGAAAAAAGTTGGGGTGGTCACAGCTCCCCTAGTCTCTATGAAGCTCAGCCTCTGGGCCTAATTCACCCTCTGTAGCTAGCTCAAGGGGAGAAGAATGACCAAAGCTTTAAATCGGCTACCTTCATATTTTTAGTCAATGTGACGTGAGACTAACAAGAACAGCATTTTCACTAAATACCTACCTTTAGTAACACTAATCTTGAGAACTAGAACTAGCAAAATCTTGAGAAACATCTCAATGAGACTTGACACGGCAACAAATAAAAAAGTCAAATCCAACATGTAATTGAAATCTACCAAAAAATGAAAGATTGTAGAAGCATGTAAATGGGGGAAATGCAACAAAAATAATATTTTCATAAGATGTCAATATTAAATAGTAAGGGAAAGATGCATACCTTCTACCAGAAATATCCATGAGCCTCATGGCAACAGCTATGCAAGGAAGCATCAACAAGGTTGTCACAGCACTGATAAGAAAAGATGAAGAAGTAGAACCAAGGCCCAGATTTGAAAGAAGATAACCAACACCTGCCTGCTCAAGAATTTGAGGAGTGTAGTAGAGGACCCCATTTATAGCGGAGAACTGCATTGATTCGTAGAAGAGTTAATGCAAGTCTATCATAACTTTCCATTGGTAACATCAGAGCCATGCATTAGCGGTTGACAAAAAAGTATGCTCAAATTAAACTTTAAAGAATGGTTTTATGTTCAAGACCAGCTAAAACAATTTTGCTCCCATAAATTTTCAAATCACATCTAAACTTTCAAAATCGTTTTTATCAAAATACAGTCCTTTGGAAACTTGTGTAATTCGTTTTGCACCTTTAAAATCTATACTTACGACGTATGAAAAGTTGCACAAGGGTAACATAGTTAGAGGGTGACAATAAACCATGTCCTAGCTCGTTAGAATTTTCAAGATAGTGAACAAAATAGAGAAAGCAATAGTAACCACCACCAATTGGGTATAGCTAGCTTGCACAAGAAATATTTCATCACAAGGCAAGGGCAATCAAGTACGTACTAAGAACAACATTACAAAAGATGGGAACATATAAATAAAACAGCAGATACTGAAAATATGTCATTAATTACCTGCTGAAGAATTTGAATTGCCACCCCCACAATTAGTGCATGCTTCACTCCGGGTTCAAAAAGATCACTCCAACTTGGCCCTTTTGCAGCTGTTTCAGATGGATGAATCATAGCTGGTCCAATTGGCCGCTGATTCATAAGGTCCTTGTTATGAAGGGCTGGCTGACTTACTAGAGCAGCAGCTTGTACAACCTCTCTGTCGTCGTCTGTTGGCACATCACCACCTGGAAGCAAAACCACAGACCCATGTCCGGATCCAACTCCACCCTCTTGATGTAAATATATTCTCTTGAAACCGGTATCTAATTCTTTGTTTCCATCTGGACCTGCTCGTTCAGACCATTTCCATGCTAGCTGCCAACCACCACCAATCCCACTACTACTAGGAGGTTCTCCTGCATTATTTTCTTGTATGTCCTTATCCAGACTTATCGTTTGACGTGAGATTAGTGGACTCTGTAAATTGTCATCAGAATCACCAGCAGCAACATCAAAGACATAATGATCATCACCCTCTCTGGCAAGGCCTTCTTCATCCCAATCTTCATTCCTAGGCTGACTTCCCCCAACACTAAACATACTTCCAAAGTGTGGAAAAAGTGTGCTTCCGGTTTTCGGGAGCTTTTCATGGACACTACCGAAGAGGATCACTAGAGGATCCACTAAACCACTCTGATTTACCATGCTTCCTTTCCGAGATACATGGCCAATGGAGTTTTGTCCAATGACAGGTCTGGCAACCCAGGACTGACCTTGTTCAGGCCTATACAACTTAATCTAATTCTCATCTTTCCCTGCATATGTAGATGGATCCTCAGCTACTTCATTCGATGGACCAATTATGTACTCTTCTATGGTTGTATCACCCCCAACTCCAAGACCCTCAACCAGTAAAGCCATCTCACTTTCTCATGCCAAGGGCGATTATCATCAAACCAGCCACATACACAAATCAACAATGTACACCAACGCAGTAGAAACAAAACCAAATCAGATCAAAGATATAAACATGATCAAAAGTTTGATTAGAAGAACTATGTTGCTGGCATAGGGATGATTAGAAGAACGACATGTATCTGTTTGCTTGAGTTCGAATTATTTTACCAATTACTCTGTACTTTCTAAATAATTTTACCATTTGTTCAACTAAATTCATTTTTGACATATTATTATTGAAAAAATATTGGTGTATGCCAACTTTTGTGAACACCTTGTACACCAAATTCATTTTCATGTTTCTAGTTTCTTTTACTTTTAAGTGAAAATTTAGTTTTGTAACAAAGGAAAATTGTTGGTGTACAATTTATAAATCCAAAAGTGGGTGTACATAAAACTGAGCTCATTTATTTTAGTACCAATTATTTTTAATATGGTTAGTAAAAAAAAATTAATATGAATCTTTTAACATTTTTTTTTCAAAATATAAAAAAATGTTAAATAAGTTATTGGAAAATAAAAATTTATATTTTATACATTAGTGATTAAAATCACAATTATTATTAAAAGTAAGTACATATTACTTAAGTACTTAATTTGTTGAAAAATAAGTTTAGAACACTTCAAAAAGCAATTTAGAACTATTTTTACAACTAGAACTGTATGTAAAAAAAGTTTCTAAACAAAAAAAATGGTTTGAAAACTGGTTCAAATCTAGAACTCGAATAAGAACTAGTTCAAAAGTTAAATTGTTTTAGAATTAGTTGCAAAGTGGTTCTTAATGTAAGAATTGGTTTCAAAACTAGCTCTCACTATAAGAATTGGTTCTTTGAACTGTTTAACCAGTTCATAACTAATTCAATTCAGGTGTTGATTGATCACCCCTAATTAGTTATTCAATTTACACAAAATCTGAATTGCTGACAGGTTAAATGGTGATAACAAACTTTGGTTAAGTGTAATTCTTGTTATCCTTCACAAAGGAACAACAAAGTAATTTTGCCAATTGGAACAAATTATGCTCAGAGAAGTGGGTAACTTTTTAGTAATTATCATAAAAGTAATAAGCTACTCAAGTTTGGTTACAATAAGTGATTATTTTGAGAAGTGACTCAAAGTAGTTTCTCTTAACATGGAGAAATGTATTCATATATTCTCTTCAACATCTTTATTCAATAGTGCAATGCAACTTTTTGTCCTAATGGTTCATTACGGAAACTACGAGCCCAGGGTGATGTTGATTGGGTTGGCGGCCCAGACAATCAAAGGTCAACTACAGGATGATATATGTTTCTTGGTGATGCTCCCATTTCGTGGAAATGCAAAAAACAAGATTAATGAGTTGCAAAATCATCAACTGAGGCCAAATGTGGAGCAACTGACAAGACCAGTTTATCGCGAACTCACGAAGCACATAGAGGTTGATTGTCATTCTTTAGCAAATTATATGACCGTCCAATTATTAGTCTTGCACGTGTTTTCACTAATTTGCATATAATTGTTATCTTTACCAAGTCCACGATACATAAACGGTATAATTTTTCTCTTAGCAAATCGATGCTTGTGGATTTCCCTAGCATCAATTTGTGGGGAGTTGGTTTTACTGCCTTGATTTGAGTTGAACTTTTAAAACTAGCAACTAAAGCCGAAGATAAAACACATAACTAACTAGACACATCTTTGCGGCCACAAAGACGCTGCAAAACCTTCTTAGCTTCCAACATACGACCTTTACTGACCAGCCATCTGGGAGACTCAGACAAGAACAATATGGTGAGTACAAAATAAATAAGAGAGGGGATTGAAAGAACACCCAACATGAATCTCCAGCTTGGTGCCTCCATTAGTGACATCCCAAACACCATACAATAGGAGAAAAACATTCCAGCGGAACCAGTGAATTGTGGAAGTGTGTTGAGTAATCCCCTAATCTCAGGAGGAGCTGTCTCATATATGTAAAGAGGTACAAGGTAACCACCAAACCAATTCCCAAACCATCTAAAAGTCTTGCAAAGAGGAGGATATAGACATTTGGTGACCATAGCATCACAAGAGAACTAACAAAATAAAGAATAGATGAGATAATCAACATAGGACGTCGTCCTAGCAAGTCTGATAAGGCTCTAGAGCATGTAGTTACCACGGTGGCTCCAATAAGTGACGTAGCCACAATTATACCTTCAACAGTGGGTTCACTTTCTAAACAAAACTCCCTCTTTATGTACAAAATAGCCCCTAGACACAAACACAGATAAACTAATTAAGCTGAATTAATCAATTGAAAATGTTAATAACAAAAAAAGAGGACATAATTAAGAGAAGAGGAATAAACCTGCAATAGTCGCATTGTCCCATCCTTGGAGTAAGTTACCGATAGCAGCAACAACGACAATAAGAACAGCCCCACTCATTGTTTCAATTTCCCAATCAATCAATCAGCCAGCCTAGCTAAAAGAGCAAATAAGACTGCCTTATGACATATAGATCAGTGCAGTCACAATACTAACAGATTCACAATCCCAAACCTTAAGCATATGCATAATTGATTGATCGATAAGGACGAACAGAATGAACCACAGATCCCGAAGAACCGAAACGCAATCCCTGTTTTTGTTTTTGATTTTGATTTCGATTTTGATACCTAATCAAATCACCTTGGCTTGAAGGGTCACTTGGTGTTTCATATCCTCCTTTCTTTGCTTTCCTTTTTTTATTTAATTTAATCTTAATAATATTACTAGAGTGCAATAATGAGATAACGAAAGGCGTATAGAAAACAATGTAACACAAGTAGCGATCCTATTCGTCAGGTCCAAAAGTAAAGTAGGTAGTAAAATGAAATTGAGCTCCCTGTTTTTTTGCAACTCACTCACTAATGGACACCTGACCTTGTTGCTCTCTCACCACTGCTATTCACGTCACCACCCTCTTCGATCGGAATCAGTTAGTTACTATTTGTCAAATAATCATCATTTAGACGACACACTTAACGCTTTAATCTCACTTTCATTTGAAAATAATAACAATAAACAAAATATCAAATTTATTTCTATGTTTTCCATGTGCATTTCTTCCCGGATCGATCATGATTCACCACCCTCTTCGAATAACCAATGGAGACTTGGGTTGGCGTTGCGACTTTCAACCGCCGTGGCACGTCGGGAACGAAAGTAGTTCAACCGAGGATCGATACATACATGTCCCTATATGCTCACCAAATGAACTACGTTACTCAGGACATGTATGTTTGATTTTGATTTTAAAATTTGACATGTCTATCATTCTAATGGTATAATATATTAGCACTAATTTTAGTTTTTATAATTTATTAATGTATATTAAATCTTATATGTGTATTTTGAGACTTTATAATTAAAATTTGATAACATATCTTTCTAAAAATAATAAAGATAGATTAACAACTGAAAAAAAAAAACAAATAGACTCTTTAAAAAATGTAAAAGGAAAGATTTTTGTGAAACAAAGATGCTAAAACATTTTTAATTGTTGAGGGCATATTCTTTGGGATATTTTTCTTTTTAATTTTTTTTTATATTTCAAATCACATTGCATCTTAATAAATAAAAATATTGATTATCTTGAACTTTAGAAATTTTGAACTTTTGAATTATTTGGTGTGTACCTTGAAAAAATGTTAAAAACAAAAGAAAATCATTAGGGACTAAAATTTAAATTTAAATTAAGTTGAACCAAAATTAAAAGAAAAACTGGAGGAACTAAAATAAAAAAGTTCCAATAATTTATTGGAACTAAAAATATATTAAAACTTTACTTATATTACTTTTATATATATAGACTAAATTCAAAAGTAATGTATTTTATAAAGACCAAACATGATTTTACCCTTTTAAAAATAAGCAATTGACATGTTTGTGATTTCAATAGTATAATATATAATATATAAGCAAGACACCTTTTATTAAAATCAATCAAATCAATTTGAATTTATTCAATTTTTTAAAACATTATATAAAATGACATATGCCATTTGAAAAATAAATATTCCTTAATGGTTAAAGGAGTATTTTTGTAATTCAATTCAATAATTAGTAACTTGCGTGAGTTGCGTCTAAGTAAATAGTAAAAGTTAAAGGTAATATTTTTTTTTAATCGCATGAGATCATATATATTTTTTATAAAAAAAATTTCATCATAATTTTTGTTAAAATAAATCAAATCAATTTGATTTTATTATATCATCTTATTTTTAAAAAAAAGATTTTTTTATTTGATTTTATTATCTCATATTTATTATTTTAAATTTTAATTTAATATAAATTTGTTTTTTTACTTTTGTTATGCTGAATAAATGAAAAACATTTGGGCCAGGTGATCGGATCTGATATTTTTTACCCTCGCTTTAATTTATTTTTATCCAGACAATTTTAATTCAATATTTAATATTCAGTTTTAATTTTTTTAACTTGAATTTAAATTTAATTTTATAATATTAATTAAAAAAATCTTTAAAACAACAAATAAAAAAAGTTGAATCAGTTAGATCAAATTTCAGTTAGATCAGCAAAAGAAAATTGATATTATTAGTTTTTTTGTTATAATAAACTGATATTATTAGATTAATTTTAATTAGATCAGAAAAAAATCGAATTAGTTAGATCAACTAATAATAAAAACATTAAAATAATTAAAAAAAAGGTTAGAATTTTATTCAACTACACATCTATTTTTATATGTTTGAATTTTCTTTTATCTTTTATTTTATAAAATTGAATCAAATAAAATAAATAATTGCTTAGGAAATTTCTCTAGTTAATTTGTGGTTAGTATGTTATGAAACACATCAGAGCCATTCATTCAAATATCTCTCTTTCTTATTGATGAAATATGGACTATTGGATTACTCAAATAAATGTAGACCACTCATTCCACAAAGAAAACCTAATCAGGCCACTTCTTCTCTCTCATTCCTGTTTCATCTCAGCCGCAGCCTCCTCCTCTCCAAACACCACCGCCACGCCTCCTTCTCTCATCTCCTTCTTGTCCAAAACCACACCGCCGCCACCTCCCTCTCTACTTAGCGCCGCCGTCGTCTCCCCATCTCCTCGTCCCCGCCTCTGCCACAGACCCGATAGATCTCTTCATCGCGGTTTTCTCGTCTCCACCGTCTCTGTCACACTTCTCTCCCCCTCTCCCTCCACCGTCTTGCATGTCGAAGATCGTCCTGGAGTTAGGCTTCTAGAAGTTTGCATTCGGTTCAATTCCATCTTTTTTGTTTTCTCTGTTTTCTTTTGATTTATTTTGTTGTTCTCCAGATCTGTTTGGATTTGTATCTGTTTAATGTAATTTGTTGGAATATCTGCAATTTTTTTGGTTTATTTTGTATTTCTGGAATTTCCCCACCCATCTCCCATCCTCTGCCTCCTTCCCCGACCAGTTCGGCATCCTAAAAAGATTTCGTTGGAGGAAGAGCTAAAGGTATGTTCTCCCCTTTCATTAATTAGATAATGTTGCTTTTAAAATCTGATTGGGCATATGTTGAGGAATAGCCCAATATTAATGCAGGTTTATGAACATTTTTGGATCAATTTGTTGATGGGTTATGCTGAAATAATGTTATAATGACTAGTTGAAGTTCTATGGCTTGAAATCTGAGGTGATTTGTTAGGAAAATGGAGGATCAGGTTGTTTTAGATGGTAGAGCATAATATGATGTAGAAGAGTGCAGCAAAATGAGTTTCACAAATGTTTTACTTTAGTGTGTACTTGATATATTTTAAATCTTTCATACGCCATAGCACAGTTTTGATTTTTAAGTTCTTTTTCTGATTTTTATGGTCTTGTTGATGCAAAAAATTTAGGGGTTTTATTAAATTATATATTTATCATGTGAGTTGTGAGAATTGATTTCCCTGTTCTGGTCAAAAAGTGTGACATTATATCCAATGTTCATGACTGGTCCCTTGTGTATGTATGGATGTAAAATAATCAATGAATCAAATCTCTACTATATGCGCTTCCTTTCTGCTT
Source organism: Cyamopsis tetragonoloba (assembly GCA_037177725.1). NCBI lineage: Eukaryota > Viridiplantae > Streptophyta > Magnoliopsida > Fabales > Fabaceae > Cyamopsis > Cyamopsis tetragonoloba. The sequence continues at coordinate 86,626,839 of CM074119.1, forward strand.
CACTTTTTTCTTTCTCAGATGCAAAATACCACTTTAAGTAACATTTATATTGTTCTGTGAATGTTCATTGATAGCCAAAGTGTTATGGTATACATACATACATTAAATAAAAGCTGTTTCTTTCTTTGACACGTCATGATATTGATACCCTCTTGCATTGTGAGATTAGATTGTAGATAACCGTAATAATTCCCTAGTTTTGGTTCTATTCGTGCTTCTACAACATTCCCCCATTCTGTTTCTTTAATTTTCCCCTTTTCTATTTTTTGTTATGTCTTGTAAAAATTGATAGTTATTGAAAATTATTATGTGTACTCACTTCTCTGCAAAAGGTTAAAAAGAGGGTATTTTTCTGTTTGGACTAATAAATAAATTTTGCACTGGTTAAGTGTATGATAGAACAGTTAAATGTATCAATCAGTCTCTTTGATATGTCATGCAAATTCTGCTAACTATCATGGTAATTCAGAGTTACTCTGCATTTTTTTTTGGAATATGAAACTCAGTTATAGAAGAGAAAACCTGTATCCAATCGAAGCTATTACCGGTTACAAGAGAAGAGAAAAAGTAGCGGTTGTAAACAGCAGAGGAGGTTCTCGTCCTCCAATGGCCGACAACAAAGAAATCATACCCCCACAGTACGACCTCAATGCCAAATGGGATGCTTGCCTTGACCTCACTGTTCGCCGCTTCGTCTACTCCTCATTTGCCGGTGCATTTGGCGGTCTCCTATTTTGCAGTCAGTATCTCATTTTTTTTCTCTTCGTCGATTCTTTGTTTTTAAATCTACTGAGTGGGTGCCTCTGTATTGTGGGTATTATGTGCCTCAAATCTGTCTTTCTCCAATATTGTTGCGGTATGATTTTGTTTTTCCTCGTATAATCTTTGATTTATAAAAGGTTGAGGTGCTTTTCCGAGGAGTGTTGTTTTAATCTGAAGAAAAACTATACATCCTATTCTTTTTGCATCTCTCTCTCACCTTTTGAACAAAGTAGATGTGGTTCTAGAAAATGGGTTCTGAAACCCGATTTGTTTGGCGTCGTTGGACTTGCATGTTGTTGCATTTTGCTGCTTCTCAGCCGGTTCTGATTGCATTGAAGACCAATATCAGCTGGTAGTATACAGACCAATATCACCGGGCATTTAGCTTAGGGTTGCTAATCATTTTTCTGAATTGGTATTCAATGATGATCACCTATTTTGCAGTGCCCGGTGCGCATACGCTCATGACACATAAGCCTGTTTGTAGAGTGAGTGTTACGATTAGTCTTGACACTAGTTGTTTCATCTTAATTAGAAAAAAAGTTGCTACCTATAATTGATTTATGCTGCTTATTCTTTGTAGTCTTTGTATGTTATATAAAGCATGGTTTAGTTATTTATTTCATTGGTAATTTAGATTGGTGTTTACAAAGTCTTATTTTTAATACAATACAATCATTTTGTAGGTATTATTTGTCTTTACAAGCTTTTCTAAATATAATAGACTATTTTTGCATTGTGTTGAATACGGGGACTTGAATCTTTTGTGGTTTTGTAACCTTCGCAATTATTAATATTGTATTATTCAGTTATTCTGATTGTTCTACCAGGGAGTCCTCTAACTCGTTGGGCATCTATTGCTTTTGGTGCTGGAGTAGGAATTGGATCTGCATACACTGAATGTTTTCGTCTGTTTGATAGACCTCCAACAAAGTTATCCCTGCCTAAGGTGTCAGAGACTACTCAGGTTGGGTTTGTCTCTTGTTTTCTTGTTCACATATAATCATTTAGCATGATTGTCCAAAGCATATATAATATGGAAAAAGCCACCAGTAGACAGAATTGTAGGGAATGAAGTAAACCTAAACCCCCAAATTAGTCTTCGGATTGCGGAGGTTGGGCATTTTTGTGCCTGTGATTTTAAAAACACTTAACTGTCCCTGACTTTGTAATTAGTCTTTTTAGCTACAAAACGATGTTAAAAAATTAGGTTGAAAAAGGACTAAAATCCTGCCATTTTGCAACGTTATGGACTGATTTGGTGTTTCAAAAATCTCAGGGACTAAAATGCCCGAACCTTAAAATCACGGGACTAATTTGAGGGTTTATACATCAAGGAATATATGCTTCCTTCCTGTAAACTGGAAACTGATGATTCTAAATCTCATGAGAAGATTTGGATGGAAAAGTCTCTGAATTTCACTAAACTCTTGTATTCTATTTATATTGACACTGTACAGAGGTATACAAGGAAATTAGGAGATATAATAAAATAAATAAATGTTCATAAAATAGGAACCTGGGAAATAGATATTGAGTCTCAGAAACTGTACATAGGAGTGGAATATATAGGTGGGAGGTCTGAATTTCTACATCCCCCTCGTGGTGGACCATATGAATCATATTAACCAGGCTTGCTACAAATATAATGAATTTGATTATTGGGGTACCTTGGAAAGACTTTGTGGATGCATCTGCCAACCACTCGTTTGATATGAAAAACTAGTAGCAATTCACCCTGATAAAATCTTTTTGTGAATGAAATGCCTGATTCAAGGAGATGTATTAATTGTCGTCACATTATTGCATATTTTCAGTATTGTCACATTTTGATTCTTCAAGAAATGTTTTAACCAAATGTGGAAGTTTCTCTTAGTTGTGTTGACGGGTCAAATAGTAGCATATGTTCATTACTGATACAAGAGAAATAAAGGAGATATATATATATATATATATATATAGAGAGAGAGAGAGAGAGAGAGAGAGAGAGAGAGAACAAGATCAGAGAAATTTTTGAAAATGTTTGACTGATTTCATTCATTGATAATGACATTACAGAGAAGCTTATATACATAAGCTGAGATCAGTCACTATTAGTGCTGCTTGTACAACTGTGAGTAGAATGATTGAACTAACACTACATGTTCAATACAATGATTTTGTTCCTAAATTCTATAAGATTAGCTGAGATCTCCCTGTGGCTATGCCACCCTTTCCAACTCCTTAGTATTTTCCTACCTCTCACACTCCCTATTCCACTACCTAAATAGGTTGAATCATCGGTACTTACGTGCACACACTGTCAATTCACACTCCCACATTCTCTCTCCACTATCTAATTTGCAGAGTCAGATTCCTTAACTAAATGGCTCATATTTTGCCTTTAGGTACATTTACTCTTCTTTTCCTCAAGTAGACAAGGCCTATCAAAACCACTTTCCAAGAGACCCTTTGATATATTTCAACATTTGAACAACCAAGTTTGTTTGGTTCCACAATTAGAAGGGTTAAATGTGGATCTATTACAACACAACGTTGTGTCTTTGGTTTTATGTTTAAATGGGACAAACATGGATCTATTTTAACACAATTTAGAGTAGTTTCCACATTTAGGGTCCATGTTTAACTAGATTTGATTTGAAATCAAACAAACATTAAGAGTAGCTTCCACATTTTATTTGTTTTCCAAACACACCAGTGGGAACTAAGGAACTGGCTTACTTACAACATTGGTGAGAAAGAAATGTCAGGTCATGTCACCGTAAGATAGTTAAGCATTGCCACATGACTGTGATATCTACTAGGGTCTGAAAAGCATTTTCCTTGATGTAGAAGGAGCTTAACATTTGGATTGTGGGTGAAGCATTCTTAAACATTTTCATTTATCTCTTCTAAACAAACAATGAACACTGATTATATGTTTTTGAAGTAGGATAATAGAGAGACAAACTTTTGAAGACTTGTGCAGAACTTCTGTATTTTATAATGTAGGGATTTATGCAGAAATTTTTTTGAAGTGGCCCTCCATTGATAATTGTTCCATTATTGAGTTTATAAATTTATATACAAAAGTTAGGTTGAAAACTTTTCTTCTGTCTCTCTGAGCCGTTGTAGCTTGTAAGTGTTACATTACCATGATGTTCACCAACTTCAAAATTTGGGGTTTTCTTGGAAGAGAGAACAAAATTTTGTTTTTTGGGGGGGGGGGTGGGGGTTGGGGGGAATAGATGAGTGCAAGAAGAAAGGAATTCTCTTTGGTTATGGAAATTAGTTGAAACATAAGTTGCATTCACATATAACCAGTGAAATGAAATAGTTCGAAGTGTTGAGTGTTGTCTGCGAGGTTGGTCTATAAAATGACAGGGAAGCCAGTTAGTTTTTCTTTTATTAATCATGCTGGCAACATATGTAATGTAATTATCTTGATTTGGAACATAACAAGCCTATTTCTTCCTTTTGTTTTCAGAATGTACAGGCTTCCGAGTAAATGCTTTAGCGAATCCTGGTTCCTGGATAGTGAAACCCAATTTTCTTGTTGATGATGGTTGCTTATACCATTATAGTTCTTGAAAGTGTTGCACTTACCATGATTTCATAAATGAACAACATTCTTATGGAGATTTCATTTCCAAGCTATTATCCTATTGCTCTGTTGTAATCTTGCGGTATGTTTGTGTGGAGCTTTCTTCTGATATGATTTTGTGTGCGCTTTTGGCATACAAATATTTCAAAAACAATAACGGAGATCGAACTGGCAAATTAGGCGACCAGATATATAGTAACAATATTGGATATTTCGTTTATCTATTTTTTATTATTTATTTGTAGGTTTGTTTGGGGTTTGGTAGATAAATTAAATCAATTTAATTCTACTTAAATAAAATAAATATATAATAAAGTAAATTTGAAATTTAAATGTATAACATTTTTAAATTAACCTTTAGGTATATATAGAATAATTCTATATATTCTAAATTACTCTTTAAGGTGTCATTTCAAATTTAGTTTGATATAAATAAATGGTGAATACATAAATTTGTAATTTTTTATTTTACTTAGCATAAAGTTTAGATAGATCAAATTAATTTTACTCTATATAGATAGAGAAAATAAGTAATTGATTAAATGAAAATTTTGGATTTTACTCATCTAACCAATCAATTGATCGTCTATGTTCTTGCAAATTTTTAAATTGTATGAATTTTTGTAAAGTTGACATACATCATATAAACTTTCAATTGATCGGCTTTTATTTGTTCGGTTAAATGGGTAAAATTCGTCTATTATAAAAAGTTACTTCCAATTGATCGGTTGGATGGGCAAAATTTGTCATTTAAGGTAATCAATTATAACGGTATAATTTTAAATAGGTTTAATTATACTTTTGGTCCTTTAATTTTTAATTGTTATTTTAGTCTCCTAGCTTCGTAAATTGTGCAATTTTATTTACAAAGGCTTAAGTTAGGTTTTGGGTTTTGGGTAGCGGATCTTGGGTTTAGGGTTTGAGGGTTAGGGTTGGGGGTTTAAGGTTTAGAGAATGGAGCATTATGATTATTCTTCTTCCTAACAAATGAATTTCTCGGAATTTGAACTTGTGTTCTCGTTCTTACCGGGACCAAGTTGCTTTAGAAAATAGAAAGCAATAAGAACACAGAAGGACGAGAAAGAAGAAAGAAGACGACCATTGAGAGAGAAAGTGCCAAACAAGGGCCATTGAGAGGGTGAGTATACGTGTGTTTTAGGGTTTTGTTTTATCTTTTTTTTTTTCCCTCTTTTACACTTAATTAATGGCCTATATGTCCATTTTTTTGTTGTGTTTCAATAATTTTAAATTTTTAAAGCTATTATTATATTATTAATGATTAATACTAACTTCATAAAAAATAAATTTTTAATACTAAAAAAACTGTATCTTTTATATATATAACTCAAGTCCTGCACGTGATTGAATTAGTCAAGTAGTCCTTGGATAAGATGATTTTAATATTACTCTTATATTTTTGTTCACACAATAAAATACAAATACATTCTTGAGAGTATATGGTAAAAAAACTCCAAAAAAGAAAACATTTAAATTCAACACATTCCAGATCAATGCAATACAATTGTAGAAAAAATCCAACAAATTACAAAATCATTCAAACAAAATAGAACAAATTTTGAAGATAAATAAAAAAACAAAAAAAAAATATTAAGTTGAAATGACCCTTACCATTACAATCTGAACTATTATTTTTAGGTAAATCCTGTTGTTCTTATCTTACCTTTGGGATCACTTATGGCATGTGGATCTTGTGAGAGAAGGATTTAGACGGTGGAGGAAGATAGGAGCGAAATCGTGGTGGGAAAGATGGAGAGAAACCGTGAGAGAGGAGATGGAGGACGAGAAGCGACGGAGGACGAGATGGCGGAGAGGAAGGGGCCAGTGGCGAGGTGTGTTTGGGTTCTGTGGTGAGGGGAAGAGAAGGACAAAACGAAGGGGAGGGGCAGAGAGGAAGGGGCCAACTACAGCCAATTAGAGAGAGGAAATGGAAGGAGGTGCGCTAGGGTTTGCGAGGTAGAAGAAGTTTGTGAGGGTCTGGAGAGTTTCTGAATGTGGGAATGAAATGACAAAAGATGAATCAATTGAGATATCAATTGAGATCACTATAATCAACGGCTTTATTTGATCATAAGTTTCCTAATTTGATCTATTCAAATCAACGACTCTGAACTGTTCATGTGGCAAGTTGGCCAACATGATTAGCCGCCCTGGTCTGTTCTTGATGGCAGCGATGCTGATTTCATGTCTCATTCAATCATAAAAATAAGAACTTTAAAATTTTTAATCTTTTAATTTTTAAAAATAAAATAAAAATGAAATTTTAAATTAAAATTTAAAATAATAAATATGAGATAATAAAATCAAATTGTTTTGGTTGATATTAATAAAAAAGTTATGATTTAATTCTTTTTCTTAAAAAATATGATATACTAAAATTAAATTGATTTGATTGATTTTAACAAAAATTAAGATGTAATTTTTTTTAAAAGAAATATGATCTAACGTGGTTCACAAATAGTATTTCATCTAACTTTTAGTGTTTTACTATTTATTAAGGCACAAGTTACAAACTATTAAATTGAATTACAAAAATACTCTTTCTATTATTGACGATTTTTTATTTTTCAAATGACATGTGTCAATTTATATAATGTTTTAAAAAATTGAATAAAAAATTTAAATTAATTTGATTGATTTTGTAACGAAGTGATGTTTTTGTTTTTTAAAAAAGATGATTTAATAAAATCAAATAAGATAAAATTGATTTCATTGATTTTAATAAAATACTATGATGTAATTTCTTTAAAAAAATGGTAAATTAAACCTACTTTCTTTGAACTTTTGGAATATTACACTGTTTCCCTGCATGTTTCCAAACATAACACATACATTCCCTACATATTTCCAAAACTATGTTGCCCTCCCTTAAATGATAACAACGTTAACCTTTGTAGGTCTTATTTATGAATTGACAATTTTATCATTTAATAATAAAGAGAACAATTCCTCACCTTATCCCAAACCTTCTCAGCTTGGTGAAATCCTTGCAACTTTACGCCCCTTATTGAACCCGCGACCTCTTCAACCTTGCCTCTGTTCTTCAAGTTGCGACCTCGCCACGGTTTTTGAAGCTCGCGACCTCAGGACCCTTCTTCAACCCTACGACCTTCAAAACACTTCCTCAACCCCGCAACATTCCCAAACCATTCTTCAACCTCGCGACCTTCTCAAACCGCAAATCGTTCTTCTTCCTCGTGAACTCTTCCTTCGATTTTCTTCATCTTCATCACTTAGGATTTCTAATTTGGGACAACTTCATTTTCACCTCGTTCAAGAGGCAATTTCTAAGTGATCTTTCGAAATTTTAGGTATTCTTTATTAAACATTTTTTATTTTTAAGCATCAACCGCTTATTTTTGAAATAAATGTTTGAATACTTGTTTGATTTAGTGTAATTTTCTCAATTAAAAGTAAAATTGTCTTTTCATAACTATGAAGTTATGTGCAAGTCACATGTTTGTTAAAAAATTAACTATTTGTTAACGTTAAGGGGTGTTAGTGTAACGTAAACAAACTTTAGGGGAGGTATGTGTTATGTTTGGAAATATGCATGGAAAAAGTGTAATACTTCAAAAGTTCAGGGGAGGTCAGTGTAATTTACCCTTAAAAAAATGATCACATGTGACTCTCAAATAATATTTCTTTAATTTTAACTATTCATCTAGACACATGTTAATATTCATTGAATTATATTACTAAAATATCATTTTTATTATTAAGGGCTTTTTTTATATGGCATATGTGTCAACTTATATAACTTTTTAAAATTTAAATAAATCAAACTGATTTGATTTGATTATAATGTGATTCTTTTTTATAAAAAAAAAATGATCTTATAAAAATCACAGATAATATTCCCTTTAGTTTTTTTACTATTAATAAGGACTCAATCTACTATTCATCAAATTAAATTATAAAAATATTCATTTATATTCTCATCTCCAATCCCATCTCGTATGGGCTAAAAGGGGATAACTGCATAGATACTATTTATGTAATTAAATTACTTTTTGACGCTTTGTAACAAAGTTTTTTTTTATTAAGGGTCCTTATGTAATGATCTATGAAGAAGATATTGAAGGGTTTTATTTTTTATTTGGAATTCCTAACGCATTGATTATTTGTGTCAAAGGTCAACTCTTTCTTTGGTAACACTAACTTATAGTTTATAACTTATAGCTTATAGCTTATATAGCTTATAATTTATAGCTTATGACTTGTGACTTATGAAAATTAGCTTATTAGGTAACTTGTATTTGTTAAATGACTTAAAAGGGCAAGTAATAATTACATGTAATAATTACATGTAATAAATTATTTGATAGAGTAAAATGTAATAAATGACTAGAGCGTAAAATAGGAAAGAATTATGAAAAGATACTTTTCATAAGCTATAAGCTACTTGAAGAAGCTTTTCATAAGCTAGCTTATGAAAGCAAGTTTATAGCTTATAAAGCTATAAGCTTGTTGTCACCAAACACCTCTACTAACCCATAAGCTATAAGCTACCAGCTATAAAATCCTAAATAAACTATAAACTAGTTGTGCCCAACACACTCCAAATCATCATATTATGTGATTGTTGATGACATTTATTATGGGTCAATGCTCATATAATAAGACTATGTATCTTAGATGAATGATATCATGTTAAGATACCTAAATAAGAAAAACTTTTTTCCTTTGAGTTTTTTCTTCATGGTGATACTCTATTTATTAAAATAAATTACTCAAATGTCATTCTGAGATTTTTTTTTTAAAAAAAGTTGTGTATTATAGATATTTTATTCTTTGTAAATTTAAGAAAGATGATTAAGTTTTCACTTTAAAAATTGCATTATAATTTTTTTTGTTACACGAAAAATTAACTAACGACTAAAACGAACACCTGAAGTATCTGAAAATAACCAAGTATTTAGAGCTTGCGGAGCAGTATCAAGCTGACAATAAAAGACTCTTTGTTGATCTCCCATCTTCACCAGAAAATCCACAAAAGTTTGCTTCTCGAAACACATGTTTTAAAGATGCTTCCCAATCATGGCGTAACATATCCCGAATATTAAGAATCACATGAGAATAAAGATTGAAATGATTAACATCCTCAAGAATTAATCTCACAGCTTCAAGACAATCCAAAGAACAAATAACACGGCGAAAACCACGATCTGAAGCCAATCGCAAACCATACATAATTGCAAGGAGGAGTTCCATATGAATGTTATTGGAAACACCAATGAAACCATAAAATCCAACTAACCAAAAAATAAAATAGAGTTAAGTAAGAGAAAATTGTACAATAAATAGTATTTAAGACCCATACCCTATTTTCACCTATTTCAATTTTTTTATTATTTTAGTTGGATTTTGGAGAAAAAAATCTTATGCACAATTGATTAATATGCACCATTGATTGATTTTCATACTACTCTTCTAGAAAAAAGTTATTATTCATCAAATATAATCATGAAAATAAATTTTTAATGTTAAGAGGTTAAATTTTTCTTATAACATTTGAGTTATTATCTATTAGAAATTAATTTTATTAAAAAAAAGGTAATTAGAATTTCTTTAAAAAAATGATGTGATTAATATTATAAAAAAACGTGATGTTAAATTTTTAAATTAAATGATGATGTGATTGACTCGCATCAATTGTTTTTGTATTTTTTAATAATTTACTTCTTTTTCACTCTATCACGTCATATTATCTTTTTAAAACTATATGTCCATACCATTCACCTATAAGAAAACCATTATTTTACAAATTAAATTACTAAAAATACCATTTTAATGTTAAGGCATTTGATATTTTTTATAGTATTTTAATTGTTATCTATTATCTATTTGGGATTGATTTTATTTAAAAATAATAATGTGAATTTCTTCAATAAAAAGTTATGTGATTTTTGTCTTTTGCATGTAATTACATTACCTTTTTTTAAATTATGTGTCTATACTATTCACTTAAAAAAAACTATTATTTATCAAATTAAATTAGATAATGACTGTTTTACTATTAAGGGATTTAATCTTTTTTATGTGTTCTTTTTAATAAAAAAGGTGATGTGATTGACTTATATCAATTTTTGTTATATTTTTTGGATCATTTATTTCCATTTCACCAAATCATATTGCATTTTTAAAACTATATGTCTATGCTGTTCATCTAGGAAAAACTCACTATTTAGTATATTAAATTATGAAAATAACTTTTTTAATATTAAGAGGTTTGATATTTTCTATCTGAGTTAATATAAACTCAAAATTGATTTTATTAAAAAAATTACGTGAATTTCTTTAATAATAAGTAACCGGTAGATTTTATTAAAAAAAATGTGATGTGATCGATTCACATCAACTTTATTTTGTACTTTTAATTATTCATCTCTCTTCCACCAACACATTTTTTTTGTTATACTTTATCATGAAGTTTATTTTTTAGTTGATAGCACAAGACTATCTTTTTTAAGTAGAAATTACTGGTTAAATGTAAAAAAAAATTCACATGTTTTCCTCAACAAATTAAAAAGTTTGAAATAGAAGATTGTTGATAAATAAAAAGTGACTTGAATAAACAAGAAAAAAAAGTGAATTTAATTTCTTGAATAAAAAATGATGCGATTAATTTTATTAAAAAATAGATGTATCTTTTTAATGGAAAATATGATGTGATTGACTCACATAATTTTTTTTGGTTCTTTAAGTATTGATTTCTCTTTCACACAATGATATATATATATATATATATATATATATATATATATATATATATATATATATATATAATGAATTAAGTTCATCTTCTTATTTTTGTTACTAATTTAGTTTTTCATAATTTTTTATTTTTATATATAAATATACCATTTAGTAAACTTAAATTTTCATTTTTACTGGTGGACATTTTATGAAATGCAAGGAACAAAGACTATTATTAAATAACAGAATACATCATAATAATAAACTTAGTATAGGAATACATATTATAAATATAATATTAAATATAATATTAAATTTAACTATTAAATTTCGTTATTATATTACTATGTACGCTAACATTAGAGAAGAATAATTATTTTTTATTAACAATGAAAGATTAATTAAAAGTAATACAAGTAAGATACTCTCACCCAAATCATATTATAACGTCACGAGACCACCAACTATATTAATACATAATATACAAGTTAGCAAAAGACAAAAACTAACAACTAAATATATCTTTTTTCTGGGGGTCAGCGCCAGCCACGCAGTGCGAACGGGATTAGTCTCATCCTAAGGTGAGGAAACCCGTGGTTATAAAAAATAAATAAATATATCTTTAATCCGGATCTAACTTTAACTAAATCTAAATGACATTGAACAAATAACTACATACATATTTAAACAATAAAATATTTTAAACTAATTATTTAATTAAATTAATTAATAAAATACTACGTACCAAACACTAGTTAACATCATGACTACTGGTCTAAAATGAAACAAAAAAAAAAAATCAGCCTCAACCTCTCAAAGATCTATTTGGTTAAGTTATGCAGATAAATTTCCATTTAACCAAGCCGATTCATTAAAAAAAAACACATACACACACATGAACTCACCTTTCTTTACCCGCGCACAAACTTTTCTGAGTGCGATTAGAATTCGGAACAGAGGCCAACACAAAGACTTTCACAACTGCAAAACAGAGGTCTGCTAAGATAGCAGATCTACAACTTTGAGGCCTTGGGGAGATTAGGAGAACTGGAGAAGAAAGGGTTTGAGGTGTGAGGGAAAATTGGACTCGGCGTATGAGGCAAAAGAGACAGTGAATTGCAAGTCTGCAAAGCTCCCAGAGAAGAGGTGAGGAACAGTAGGAAGGGTAACGGAGAAGCGAGGATTTAAATCTAAGGCAGTAAGGGTTCCGTTTTTCTGGTCAGGTACGTAATGAGACAGAGGGAGGAGTCTGCGTATGTAGATATGAGTAAAGAAAAATTATCATACTTTTTTAAACATTTAAATATATTTTTAGTTCTTAAAAATAAAAAATAAAATATCTTTTACTCCTTTTTTTTCCTTCCTAAACTATCTATTACTGGAGCACTAACCAATTCGTTCATTAAAAACTCATCTCGCATAGAGTAGTTGTCGGGTGACCCTGAAGGTCGCTCCATTCCCACTAACATGCAATCAAATTTTGCACAATTCTTTGTTTAGAAACACAAAAATTTTGGGTTATCACATTTCTTTGTCTGGAATGTGTGTGGACAGATGAAGGCTGAAGTAGAAATTTTGTCACTCAACCTGATTTGATATAGCTGATTTGGTTTGTATTTTAATTTTCTAGTCTTATTCTTTTGATTTTTTTAATACATCTTGAATCTTAGATTCTTTTTTTATTTAGTAGTAACTCTTCGAATTGGGCTTCACTTCAACTGAAACACTCTTCTCTAAATAAGGTTGTAGAAAGCGGTAAGAGAAGACATATTAATATTTCACTATATGATTAAGCTTTTGACATTTCTTAGCTTCCCTTTTCCCCTCACGAACTGAATATTATGTCATGATTTATGTTAAATATTGAAATTACCTTTTTTACAAAGACAAAAAATTTGTAAGAAGCTTAATTCCCAATCTTCAATTTCGATTTTATCACAAAATAAATGAAAATTATAGTAATAAATAATAAATAACGTAAAATCAAATTGCGACCTTGATATATATTTATCAATTAGGGTATAAGAAATGCGAAGTAAACTATAGTATTAAAGTAATTGTAATAAAAAATAAGGTAACGTTGAAGATCCTTTGTTGTTTTGTACCTATGTTGTTGTTACGTTCGCCCAGATGCTTTGCAGGTCACTGACTTGCAACAGTATTATAGAAGACATAGTTCTCAAATCTTTAATTTTATCCATTCTCAATGGAATTATGGAATTAATTACTACTAGTTTTCGTATTTCATTTCCACTCGTTATTCAGCATTGTTGTTGTAGCAATCTATGACTTCGATTGTTCATTTACAACAGTTTTCCTTGTCCATTCTTTGACTGCTAGGTTATTTTTATATAAGGGGGTGGGTAAACTGGAATAGGGGAGGGGAAAAGGGTGGGAGTAGCGTTCGAACTCCGTACATGATGGATAATACTCAGGTTTACCACCAACTAGGCTACTTCGTTTGATCCGATTGCTAGGTTTTTGTGTACACATTGTTAGGGTTTGTATTCAATTTGTGGTCATGGTGCCAGGTATAGTGGTCACCACAAACCCAGTTTATAGTAACTAAATTGTTACTTCTAGTTTGAATTTAGTTTTCTGATAACCCATCCCAACCATTATTTAACACATGTATCTCTGTCTCTTTTAGGATTATTGAATATTGATTAGCAGAACGATTGCCAAGGAAACAACACACATGGATGCCAGTGGCAATTCTCTACCGTTTGCACCTGATGGTTTGAAATTGAAGGTGTGCTATTTCAATGATCTAGAGGTTGGGAATTACTATTACGGGCAAGGTGATGCAGAAAATGGATCATCTAGGAAGTGATTAGTCGGAAAAATCCTTGGAATGGGAAAGGGTTGGGCACACCTCAAGACAAGGGAAGGTTTGATGATTTTTGTTGGAAAATTAAGAGGAAATGAAGAAAAGAAATATGTTGCAATTTTTTAGAACAAAAAGGATGAACTTGGTGATGATAAAAATGGGATTTGATGAAGGAATTATGGAATAAAATTTTGAAAAAATCTGGGCTTGAATTGGGAATTGGGAAACCAAAGGATGGAATTAGGATGATGAAAAGATGGATTTAAGGCTGCTTTGGTGCGCTAATTTTATGGGCAGTTGTGAGCTAGGTCTCCCCAGGGAAGGTAAACAAATATGTCCCTGACAACGTATATAGGCATCCAGAAGCAACAGCCGATGGAAACCCAGCACGTGTATGAAGGTACCCAAGTTTTGCCCATTTTGATCTGGTTACGCGTCAAAAGACATAAATGGCAAGTTTCGCATGGTTGTGGGCTGGGTCTCCCCATGAAAGGCAAACTGATACGTTCTTGACAATGTACAGAGGCAGCTAGAAGCAACAGCCGCTAGAAACTTGGCGTGTGTCTGGAGGTACCCAAGTTTTGCCCAGTTTTGGGGGCCTGTTACGCGTCAAATGAAATAAATGGCGAGCTTCGAATGGTTGTGAGCTAAGTCTCCCCACGAAAGATAAACAGATATGTTCCTGACAATGTACAAAGGCAGCCAGAAGCAACAACCAATGGAAACCCAACGCGTGTCTGGAGGTACCTAAGTTTTGCCCATTTTTGGGGGCCGATTACGCGTCGAAAGCCATAAATGGCAAGTTTCACATGATTGTGGTCCGGGTATCCCCATGAAAGGTAAACGGTTACATTCCTGACAATGTATAGAGGCATCCAGAAGTAATAGTCGCTGGAAACCCGGCGCGTGTTTGGAGGTACCTAAGTTTTGCTCATTTTTGGGGACCGATTAAGTGTCAATAAACGGATACGTTCCTGACAATGTACAGAGGCATCCATAAACAACAGCCGTTGGAAACTCGACGTGTGTCAGGAGGTACCCAAGTTTTGCCCATTTTTGGGGGGCCGATTACACGTCAAAAGTCATAAATGGCGAGTTTCGCATGGTTGTGGGCCGGGTCTCCCCATGAAAGGTAAATTGATACGTTCCTAATATTCTACAGAGGCATCCAGAAGCAACAACCGTTGGAAACCCGACGCGGGAGATACCCAAGTTTTGCCCATTTGGGGGGGGGTCAGTTACACGTCAAAAGTCATTAATGGCGAGTTTCGCATGGTTGTGGGTCAGGTCTCCCCACAATAGGTAAATGAATACTTTTTTGACAATGTACAGAGGCAGCCAAAAGCAAAATCCGTTGGATACCCGACGCGTGTCAGGAGGTACCTAAGTTTTGCCCATTTTTAGGTGCCAGTTACGCGTAAAAAGCCATAAATGGCGAGTTTCACATGGTTATGGGCTGGGTCTCCCCACGAAAGGTAAACTGATACGTTCCTAACAATAAAAGAGGCATCACGAACCAACAGTTGTTGCAAACCCGACGTGTGTCTGGAGGTACCTAAGTTTTGCCTATTTTGGGGTGCGTGTCTGGAGGTATCCAAGTTAATCCCAGCTTTGGGGGCTGGTTACGCTTCAAAAGCCATAAATGACGAGTTTCGCATTGTTGTGGGCCGTGTCTCCCCACATACGTTCCTGAAAATGTATAGAGTCATCCAGAAGCAACATCCAGCTAAAATTTGACGCTTGTGTGGAGGTACCCAAGTTTTGCCCATTTTTGAGGGCCGATTACTCGTCAAAAACCATAATAGGTGAGTTTCGCGTGGTTGTGCCCGGGTCTCCCCACGAAAAGTAAACGGATACATTCCTAACAATGTATAGAGGCAGCCAGAAACAACAGCCGCTAGAATCCTGGCGCGTGTCTGGAGGTACCCAAGTTAATCCCAGCTTTGGGAGCTGGTTATGTTTCAAAAGCCATTAATGACAAGTTTCGCATGGTTGTGGGCCAGGTCTCCCCACGAAAGGTAAACAGATTGATTGCGTCCTTTGCACCAATCAGTCACAAATAATGGTCCTTCCAAATTGGAAAAAGTAGATTTTAAAGTTGTTTTTATGTCAGAATGAAGCAAGCTGATCATAGTAGATGCATGAACTTGAAAATTCAGGATATCGCCAACGTAAATATAGAAAATGAAACAGAACCCAAGAAAAAAAACATAGGGTTCCAAGCAATTTAGCCTACTAAAATCAAGTAACAATTAGAAAGTGCCATGTCAAAGAATTTACTACATTATCACAAAGCTCTGTCAAAGATTGATTTCTTATTTGTTAAACAACAGAAGCCTTTTCCCAGTTGTCAACATTTACATAGCTAGTCTCAAGCTGGATAAATGAGGAGGGTTTTGTTCGAAAACCAATAGCAAAAACCAAAGTCCAAACTTCGTCCAATCTTCATTAGTTATATTTCTACAGACTCGATAAAACAAAAATATTGAAATCTGTTAAGATGTTGGGTTACGTCCTATATCGGCTAGGAATATGGTCACAATAGATTATATAAAGGCATGACAATCTTTCTCCCATGAGTTACCTTTTGGGAGTGAATCAGGCCTAAATTTAAGATGGTATCAGAGCCACACCTATTTCTATGTGGGCCACATGCTGACATGTTTGCCTACAAACTTCATGCATCTAATGTAGTCCTGGGCGTGAGGGAGTTGCATTAAGAAATGAAGTCTCACATTAATTAAGAATATGGTCATAATAGAGTATAAAAAGGCCTAAATCCTCCTCCCATTAGCTAGATTTTAGGAGTGAGTAGGCCCAAGTCTAAATTTAAGAAAAACGTTACATGAAGGAGTCAATGAAATTTTAGAATAGAAAATTATTAGAGACGATGTCCTAGATAAGAAAATGTATCAGCATGTTATGTGAAGAAATCTAACTTAAAAAAGGTTACTCTTTTTGTTAACCATGGGGCCAAAAGAATTACAATGCTTAAAGAATATCCAAGCAATATTTCAGCAGGAACACAATTTAAGTTTACAATGTTTCAAAGCAAAACATTTGCCAAATCTATTATCTATTATTGAATTGTAAATTTAACATATCCAGCTCGTTTCTATTCCATAAACATCAGTCAGATATGTATACCTCACTATTAAGAAAGCTATGGAAGTCAACAGTGAATCCATGTCATAGAACTAATGTGTTTGCTTTAAGTAACTAACACTAACACCATGCAAAGCATATCCACATCAAATAAAGGATTCAAATTTCACTGTTCTTGCACCTGAATACTTTTGTACTAATAAAATGAATGTTATAGTTGCAAAATTGCGCTCTTAATTAGCTGATTAGTTAGCCATCCCTATCAATTAGTTAGCATTAAGTCAACAATTGGTTATGGTAGCCAAAGACCAGCTCTCTCTCTCTAAATACTAAATGGTGTAATCAGAACATTCTTGATTTTAATAAAATACAAAATTATCATTTTATCAGTTTCTTTCTCCTCTCTCTTCTCTCTACTCTCTATCTTTCTAATATGTACACTTAAATATAACTTCAAAAGATCCAGCGTATCCTAACATTAGCAATAAACTTTAGTTCTATACTTCTATTCTATTAACAACGACAAGTCCTAATCAGTGCTATAAAGGAGAGAGACCTAAGCAGTTCAGGGGTCTACAGTACCAAACAACATTCTTAAAGCGTTACACTAAAAGCTTACATCTGCAAAAAGTGGATCCACTAACTCCAAGCCAGCAATGTCCAGAGAATGAGAAGAGGCAAGAGTTCCCCCACATCCAGCATGGACCATGGAAGGCCCACAACAAAATCCACGCCTCCACTGTTCTTGTAATGCAAGCAAACCATAAGGACCATCACCACAATCCGCATCCAAGGCCAGATCAACAAACAAAATAGCTTGCTGGACAAGCAATGCAATCCCATCAAGTAGTTCCTGAAGTGGTTTTCTATGACCGTAAGAAAGCATACCTTCTTCATTGAACGAATTATGAGAAAAGGAAGAACCAACTTCCATGTTAGGTGAATTAGAAGGTATTAGAACTTTTGAAGCACCTATAGTGCGCCAGACACCAACGGGTGCATTAAGGTGCCCATCAAGCATTCCTCCATCAATATCGCCTGCAATTCTAACTGGTATACTTTCTTTCTTCTTCACCTCATACTTGCCAGATATGTTGTATGTGGTGGTAGTTGCACTAGTGCATATATGCCTTTTAGCTGCCTTTGCAAAATGTCGCAAAAAGATAAATAAATGTTACCTATTACCATAGGTAACATTTTATCAAATGTTGCATCTGAGCCATGTCACAAAATATTATTAATAATATTTTTTTATTCCATTTGTTGCATTTAACAAATGTCGCCTTATAGTATTTTTTGTGACATTTATTTCATAAATAATAACATTTTTATAAAATGTAACAACAGGTTAAAAATGTTACTTATGATACTTTTCGAAACATTCTAAAAATGCTACTATCTTAACAGAAAACGTTGTGCAATAGATAATATTTGCTAAAAATGAAAGTAATTGTAAAACAAATATTACTAAAGGTAATTTCAATTTTTTTATTAACTACTGATCCAAAAATGACTAAATCAGTTTGAATATACAAATTATTAAGGAAAAAGAATAAGATTTTAATGTAACTATTAACCATGTTTTCAATATTTTTCAAATCAACCTCATATATTCATGTATTTGTGAAGTCAAATAAGCATATGAAAGCTTTTGTCCATTTAGACCATGCCCTTAGCCATCACACTACATAAAGTGTAAAGTGTAATATACAAGCAAATGAAATTTCTTGTCAATTTGGATAGTAGCCTAAACACCACACCACCACATTATATAGAAGATGTTGAAAAACAAAAAACCCAAAGTACTAAATGAAAGCTCTAGGGAAAATCTAATACTGTGATGCTTCTACGCATACGTAATATATGTCACACTTTCATTAGTTAGGTAGTTCCATTTTTCGCTGCTGTACGCCAATCAGTAGCACCATATCCCAATTTAGAAATTTTCTGCATATATACAAATAACAATTACTATATGTAATATAAATTATACTAATAATTATCCTGACAAGTAAATGACAAACTAAGATTAAAATGAAAATAAACTAATATGAGAATTTTTTTTGTAGTTTGAGTGTAACATAAAACAAATCATAGATTCTACTATTGTACTCAATTCCCCTCTCTTTACAAATCACTACAGGCCAAACTAAAACATCCATCACGGACCCCAATTACATATATACTTACTACACCTTAATATTTAGTATTATTCTCTCAATTCAAAAGTAAGGTGTATGACATTCAAATGTCTAGTAATAAAACACTAACTAGAGAAGGAAGTCCATGTATTCAAGAATTCTTATTCTTAATCATAAGAAAGATGATGCTGCAGTTCATGATAGCTCATGATCTCTGTAATCAATTGAGCTTTCCAAGTGATGATAATAATACACAGGTTATGTAATGTGCACAAAAACACAACCAAGAGCAACCAATGTATGATCCTAGCAAACTGATGGAAGTTTATCTCAAAAGTCAACATGACATAGTTGACATTTTTGGTATACCAAGGCAAGCACAGAAAGACAATTGAAAAATGGCATTTTAAACTAACTACTTCAGCATCACCTATAGCAAACCGAAACACTTTATATAAATTGATTCTAAATTGTAGATGTTTTTATAGAAAAAGGTACCAAGCCAACGATTATACATAATAAATTAGCATATGTAAGTGTAAGGAGTTATGGTAGTTAGGGTGAATTATGATTCCAAAAAGAGAGTGAATGGTGTGTGTTTGGATCGGAGTGACGAGTGAAGGAGCATGCATGGTCACAGCACAGGATCGGAAGAAAGATAGTAATAGTACGTTCTGGTGCATCTTGATGGGGTCAACCTTATAAATATTACTACTACTACATTACAACATAGTAATACTTACTGTGACTATCTCTATCATAATATTTAACCATCTAGTAGAGTAAAATTGTGACAAGTTGATGAAGTCGGGTTGTTTTTTTTTATAGCAGGAATGAAATGAAATGGGTTCAATTGAAACATTGACGGTGGGTGAGACTGTCAACTGCAATCGTCTCTTTTACTAATGTACTACAGTATAGTAATAGTAATACAACAGAATCAAGCTTCGAAAATAGGAATGCCTCAGATCTAGCTACCAGATACAATTCACTACCCTGTGTTGTATATTTACGATTTTTCAATATTTATCACTCCACATATTACACATTTTCGGTTTCTATTGAAGTAGTACGTCACATCTGCTAGTGCAAGTAAGGGAATATAATGAAGCACCCATTACTTTTTCTTCCATTTAAGACCAAACCTACTAAAAAGCATTAATAATGAACTAAGAAATAGTAATAAGTTTTCTTACCATTTGAGCATCATTCAAATCAAAATTTGCTTCCTTCAGGTACTTTTGAAACTCTTCCCTGAAAAATAGTAGCAGAATCGTTCAACCCTACAATTCAATGTTATGTTCTATCCTTTGTTTGACTCATAGTAGTGAAAAAAAAAGAGTAAAAAAGAAGAGATTTGGGAGATTAGGTCATGTGTTGAACTTTACTAACAGAAAAGAGAGCCAACCCATGGAATTGAACCATAAGTAACTTTCTTTTGCCATTTTGATTTGTGTTTATGTTAAAGCACCAATAATTCAAATTAGAAGAGTCCTAGAAAGGGAAATTTAACTCTCAATTATAGTAGAAAGGTTTCAATCATATCAAATTAAGGCACCAGACCAAAAATTACATTGTGGTTAACATTTTGTTCTTATGAGTTTTTGAAGTAAAATGCTAATGATTAAACAAGCGTTGCTTTCTAAAATCACTATGGAAAACAATTAACATTTAAAAAAAAGTTTGCTTCATATCTTTCAGTTAAGTATGTCAAAAAGCATCTCTTATGCCAATACTTGATTTGCTTATGAAAATGGTTTTGAAAGAATGTTTTTAATTCTTTATCTATATGTATATTTGTTTCCTGCTTCAATTATCAAGCACAAAATGATTTTCAAAACATCAAAGCATTATCTCACAGGGAAAACCTTAGTGACATTGTCTAATTTATTCTCAGTCATTCTAAGGGCACAATACTAATTGAGTATCGCATCACAATGCAATAAATTGAGATGAATAAACACAATATGAGAAAATCATATCAAGCAACGGAACAAAGTGAGCAACAAATCGAGATAAGATAAAAACAAACGCGTGAGAATCAAAGATAATCAAATGAGATTAAGCAATTTGTCAATATGTGCAAAATAAATCTAGATCAAAGTGAGCAAAAAGAAGATCAGTAGTTTCAGAACACGTACAGAGAGAAACAAATCAAAAAAAGCTACAGTGGCATAACGCATTTGTGAATAAGATCAAAAGGAATCTAACGTCTAAACGGTTGAGAGACGAAATCAGATTTATGAGAATGAAAGTATATGCGTGAGAATGATATCAGCAATAGAAACCATGAGAACTCATTGAATCAAAAGTGTGCTAGAACCGAAGAGAGATATGCGAGAGTCAAAGGCAGAGACGGTGGCGAGCGAATATCAGAGGAAGAGGCGTTGGAGAGAAAATCAGTGTGAATCTAAGAGATGAAGGATGAGACAGCCAGAATCACGTTTCCTTTGTTTTTATTTTTCACTTTTTCAATAAGAGTGAAATTGATAGATGAGCTGTACGTAAGGGATAAGGCCGCCTAATACAAACTGTTTAGTAACATTTTTTTTAAAAGTGTTAACAAAGTAGACAAATAAGTGAGTATTCTCCACACTTTCACAGATGTTAGCAACCAAATGTTGCCAAAGGCCCAATATGTAGTAGTGTTGGGTCAGTAGGAAGCTGACTCAAAAATATAACCCCAGTTGACCTACTCAAACCTACAGGCACGGGATTACTTGAAGATGAGAGAATATGACGTAACCTGCACATGGAAGCTTGCAATATAACACACGTGACATCAGTTGCCAACAAAGTTTTTGCTGATAAAAGGAAATGCTCTGCTTCATGCGTGCCTTCGCTTATCTTCCTTAAGACAGACTTGAAAATAACATTAGAACCAATGCTTGAGATTGGAGGTGTTACTATTCCCTCAGATTTAGCAATGCTGTTATCAATCATTTATGTCTCTTCCATTCTTCACAAAATTGTAGTAATTCTTTGACTGGACACTCATACTGGCATCTTTTTTTCCAGAATATGTTTTTGTATTTATGGCCAATCCATTCTTCACCTCTGATCCTTCAGTGAAGTCAGAAGAGGGTGGTGCTGCACCATATAAGTAATAATTTGAGCTGGAATTAGAACTATCTGCTCTTCGAGATTTTGGAAAATATGGGCTTCTAACAATGTCGAGGACAGTTCACTAGTAGAAGTCTCAACAGCTCCATATTCAGGAGCAAATGTCATCATTGCTTCAGCTTTGATTATATGATCAAACTCCCCGGTGTACAACATTTGAGTTTGATTTGCTGAACCTAATGACGTGGAGTTATTCACATTGTCATGACTTTTGTTAACACATTCTTCCATGACTGCCGGTGAAGGGGGGTTTAAGCTCTCAAAAGAAGGAAACCCAACAGGTAAAAGTGTTTGATTTGAAACATCCATCACACCAACTGGACTGTTGTCGAAATCTCCACAATCCACGGCAGAAAACACAAGTGCTTGAGATTCCGCAGTTCCTGGGGGCTTTGCCAGAAAATTAATCATACAATAAGAAACCAGTATTTAAAAGACCAAGGAGCAGTGAGAAAGAATGATAATGTTAGAATAATAAAGTGAGTTCAGAAATAAAAATCTGAGTGAATTTTGGAAATGGTATAATTTGTGCAATCAATTAAAAATCTTATCCAACAGCTAAGACTTTTGCCACTAGATGAAATTACATGGACCATATGACACCAAAATGTTCTATCACGTTAAGTTTACCCTGTCAACATGGACACGGTTACATGGACCATACTATTTGAATCCTATGGTAGACATCTCACTCTATTTCTATCAATTTGTATGAAGGACCCAATTACTTAGTGAGACTTATGATATTACAAGTAACAGAGATAGATTAAGCCTAACTCAACTCAAAAAGCTAGCTCATCGAAGGAAAACTACTCAATCCATATAAAGGCTACTTTGACCATATTCCTAGTTGAAGTGGGATCTCAACATATTTTCTCCAATTTTCACCCCTAAGCTATTTTTGTAATCAACCGATTGTATCACCATTCTGCATATTTTAATTTAAAAAAGTACCACGTACACACAGGGAAGATAAACAAGAAGTTGACAATAAAAAGAGAGAGCCAACTAAACAACTTCACTCGTGCAATAAGGTACTTCATGCCCTCTTCGTATCCATAAGGGAAGGTCAACATAGTGGTACAGCAAACAAACCAATGCTGTAGAGGGAAGCTTCTATCCATGGGAGAACTCAACATAGAATGTTCCACTTTATAAACTACTGAATGAAGAAAATGCATGACTATCATTAAATTTTAGTTTTATTTTTTAACTTTTAGACATTTAGGCCATATTTGGGAGAGCTTATATGTAGCTTATGGAAATAGCTTATGGATTCTTAAAAGTTGTTTTCAGCTTATTTTCATAAGCTTTCTGGAGGAGCATATCAAAATTAGTTGTTTTTAGTTTATTCAAGTAAGTTTTGCACATTTTTTGGGGCACGGGGCTCGGGCTCGAGGCTTGGGGCTTATGGTTTTGGGTTGAGGGTCTAGGGTCCATCGTCTAGGGTTTAGGATTTAGGGGTTAAGGTTTATGGATTATGGTTTAGGGTTTAGGGTTTAATGTTTAGGGTGTAGGGTTTAGGTTTTAGGGTTGAGGGTTTGGGGTTTGGGGATTTAGGGTTTGGGGTTTGGACTTTAGGGTTTGGGGTTTAGGATTTAGAGTTTTCGTTATCTTCAATGCTCTGAAACTCGAGCCCTTTATTTTACTCTGCGGGGCGTTTACTTTAAATTTTTCACTAAGGAAACAAAGGTGGAAAATCAAGCCTATAAAATAGAAAAGACCTAAAAAGTTGACAACATAAAAATTAGCTCTATTGGTGATCAATTCAACTCTTCCTGTGAAGCAAGGTGATCAATGTATAATTTCACCATTTGAGATAAGACAAATTATTAGTGGCCTTACAACAATTACTAGAAGCATGTGTTGTTTAAAGTATTTGAACTTAGTTAACTTTCCCTATTGCTCTAGATAGCCAAGAAAAAGTATTTCCATACGACTACTATAAAAGGTTAAAATCATTAGGCAAAAAAATTTTCACTTCCTATTTAAAGATATATTAGCAAGCTGCCACGTTCCAATTTGACAATACATACAAATAGCCTTTGTCTCATTCAGAAAACAACCTTTTTTGTAATGACTAAACTATGTAAATACAAAAAAAAAAAAAAGCAGTTTTCAAGCAGGATTAAAAAATGAAAAAATACTTGAAAGAAAAAAATTTGGTGCAATTTTTCGATAATCAAGAAAATCCCATAAGAACAAAAATCAATAAAATGAACGAATCAAACCAATTCCCAACAACTTCAAGATGATCAACATATTAAATAATCCACCAACTTTCAAGATCCTTTATGCATCAACAAAAAGTAACCAAATAATCAATTGAG
Organism: Cyamopsis tetragonoloba; assembly: GCA_037177725.1. Lineage (NCBI taxonomy): Eukaryota > Viridiplantae > Streptophyta > Magnoliopsida > Fabales > Fabaceae > Cyamopsis > Cyamopsis tetragonoloba. The sequence goes on from CM074119.1 coordinate 86,651,430, forward strand.
AAACATCTATATGTTTTACCAATTGGTGTTTGATTGCGAAAACCCGACAAGTGTCTGGAGGTACGCAAGTTTTGCCCAGTTTTTGGGGTCGGATACACGTCAAAAGCCATAAATGGCGAGTTTTGCATGGTTGCAGGTCGGGTCTCCCCACGATAGGGGAATGGATACGTTCCTAACAATGAACAGAGGCAGCCAGAAGCAGCAGCTGGCAAAAACCTGGCAAGTGTCTGGAGTTACCCAAGTTTTACCCATTTTTGGGGGCCGATTCTATATCAAAAGCCGTAAATGGCGAGTTTTGCATGGTTGTGGGAATGGTCTAACCACAAAAGGTGAACGGATACGTTGCTGGAAATAAAAAGAGGCAGCCAAAAGCAGCAGCCAGTGAAAACCCGACGCGTGTTTGGAGGTACCCAAGTTTTGCCCTGTTTGGGGGTCGGTTATGTGTCAAAAGTTGTAAATGGTGATTTACGCATGGTTGCGGGCCTGGTCTCCCCATGAAAGGTGAACGGATACATTCCTAAAAACAAATAAAGGCAGTCAAAAACAGCAATCGGAGAAAACCTGGTGCGTGTCTAGAGGTACCCATGTTTTGCCCATTTATGGGAGTCGGTTACACGTCAAAAGCCATGAATGGCGAGTTTTGCATGATTGCGGGTCGGGTATCCCCATGAAAGGTGAGCAGATACGTTCCTTACAATGAACAGAGACAGTCAGAAGTAGTAGCCGGCGAAAACTCGGCGGGTGTTTATAGGTACTCAAGTTTTGCAAGCCGGTTATGCGTCAAAAGCCTTAAATGGCGAGTTTTTCATGGTTGCGGGTCGGGTCTCCCCATGAATGGTGAACGAATACGTTCCTGAAAATGAGCAGAGGAAGCCAGAAGCAGCAATCGGCGAAAACCTTGTGCGTGTCTGGAGGTACCCATGTTTTGCCCATTTGTGGGAGTCGGTTACCCGTCAAAAGCCATGAATGACGAGTTTTGCATAATTGCGGGTCGGGTATCCCCATGAAAGGTGAGCAGATATATTCCTTACAATGAACAAAGACAGTTAGAAGCAGTAGCCGGCGAAAACCCGGCAAGTGTCTTGAGGTACCCAAGTTTTGCCCATTTTTGGGGGTCAGTTTTGCATCAAAAGCTGTAAATGGTGAGTTTCGCATGGTTGCGGACCTGGTCTCTCCATGAAGGGTAAACGGATACGTTACTAACAATGAACAAAGGCAACTAGAAGCAACAGCCGGTGAAAACCTGACACATGTTTGGACGTACCCAAGTTATGTCCATTTTCGAGGGCCGTTTACGCGTCAAAAGCCTTAAATGGCGAGTTTCGCATGGTTGCAGGCCTGGTCTCCCCACAAAAGATGAATGGATACGTTCTTGATAATGAATAAAGGCATCAGAAGCAGCAGATGGCGAAAACCAGCAAGTGTCTGGAGGTACCCAAGTTTTGTCCATTTTTTTGGGGTCAAATACACATCAAAAGCCATAATTGCGAGTTTTGCATGGTTGCGAGTCGGATATCCCCATGACAGGTGAATGGATAAATTCCTGAAAATGAATAGAGGCAGCTAGAAGCAGCTATTGGCGAAAACCTGGCAAGTGTCTGGAGGTACCCAATTTTTGCCAATTTTTTGGGGTCGGTTCTGCGTCAAAAATTGTAAATTGCGAGTATCGCATGGTTGCGGTCTCGTCTCCCCATGAAAGATGAATGGCTACGTTCCTGACAATTAATAAAGGCATCCAGAAACAATAGTCAGTGAAAACCTGGTGCGTGTCTAGAGGTACCCAAGTTTTGTCCATCGGTTACACGTCAAAAGCCATAAATGGCGAGTGTTGCATGGTTGCTGGTTGGGTCTCCGCATGACAAGTGAATGGATACGTTCCTGACAATGAACAGAGGTAGCCAAAAGTAGTATCCGGCGAAAACCCGACAAGTGTCTTGAGGTACCCAAGTTTTGCCAATTTTTGGGGGCCGATTATGCGTCAATAACGGTAAATGGCGAGTTTCGCATGGTTGCAGGCCTCGTCTCCCCTTGAAAGCTGAATGGATATGTTCCTGACAATGAATAGAGGCAGCCAGAAGCAGCAGTCGGTGAAAACCTGGCGTGTGTCTGGATGTACCCAATTTTTGCCCATTTTTGCGGGTCATGTACACGTCAAAAGCCACAAATGGCGAGTTTTACATGGTTGCGGGTCGGGTATTCCAACGAAAGGTGAACGAATACGTTCTTAACAATGAAAAGAGGCGGCCAGAAGCAGCAGCCAATAGGGGTGTTCAAAACCGAACCAAATCGTCTCAAACCGAACCGAAAAACTGAAAACCGAAATAACCTAAAAAATGAAAAAACCGATTTTTTTGATTGGCTCGATTCGGATTTCGGTTCTACAAAAAAAATTGAACCAAACCAAACCGAATGTATTATTATACTTATATATTATTATATTTATATTTATATAATATAATATTAAATTATTAATTTAAAAATTATAACCCTAAGTCCCTAAGATAGTAACTTAGAAAGACCGCAGAAGTGCAGAAGCAGCAGAATGCTCTCTCACTCTTGTGTGCCGCCGTGAGGTGACCTTCTCCTCTAGTCCTCCTCTCCACGCGACGTTCTACTCCACCACCACCGTGAGTCTGTGATCTCGCTTTCTCCTCCACCACCACCGTGACCTCGCGTTCTCCACCGCTACCAACCCGTGTCACTCTCGTTCTCCTCCGCCACCACCGAGACCCTAACGTAGTCACGTTCTCCGCCACCGACGTGTTCTGGTTCGTTTTCAGTTTTCTTTGGTTTTGATTCTTGTTTTTAGTTTCATTTGGTTCTGATTCTTGTTTCTAATTTCGTTTTTAGTTTCCTGTTGTTCTGATTCTTGCTTTTAATCTCGTTTTTGGTTTCCTTCTATTATGATTCTTGTTTTGAGTTTGGTTTGGTTCTGATTCTTGTTTCTATTTTCGTTTTTAGTTTCTCTTGGTTCTAATTCTTGTTCCTAATTTCGTTTTTAGTTTCCTGTTGTTCTCGTTTTTAGTTTCCTTCTGTTCTAATTCTTGTTTTTAGTTTGGTTTGGTTCTAATTCTTGTTTCTAATTTCGTTTTTAGTTTCTCTTGATTCTGATTCTCGTTTCTAATTTCGTTTTTAGTTTCCTTTTGTTCTTATTCCTATTTTTATTTTCCTTTGGTTTTGATTCTTGTTTCTAAACTGAGTCCTGGTTCTGATTTAGTCTGCCTTTAGGGTTCAAGTACTATTCAGTATTCAAGCTCTTTGTCACTTGGTTGTTGGTCTCTGCCTTTGGACACAAATCACACAATCATCATCTCTAAGGTAATTTACTTTAGACTGGTTTCTATTTGAATTAGTTTTAATTTTTTATTAATTGTAATTTGAGTTGCTAATTAAATTTATTATTATGTAATTGCAGACTGAAGATATTCACGAAATAGAGAGGGTTTTGGTTGAAAATGCTGAATCGATGAAGTCTGCAACTTCACGGTAAAGAGGTCGAAGTCTAAACCGCCAAAGGTTGATAAAAGGAGAAAAATGGTGGAAACTTCTACTGAAGAAGAAGATGAAGATGCGGATGTAGGTAAGAGGAAACCTTCGAGACCAAGATCTTGGACTTGGGATCATTTCACTAAAGAACTAGCTCCTAACTCTTCAAATCCTAGGGCTAAATGTAATTGGTGTGGTGTTACTTATGCTGCTGATTCAGCAAGAAATGAGACAACTAATCTCAAAAATCATTTGTTGAATCAATGTAAAAAGTTCCATAGAGAGTTAAAAGATCCTAGTCAAAAAGTTCTTTCAATCCAAGATTTCAAAAAGGAAGATGGGAAAGGGATTGGTAGTCAGTTTGCTGCTGTTACTTTTGATAATGAAGCATGTAGACAAGCACTTCCTAGAATGATAATAGTTGATGAGTTGCCATTTAAGTTCACTGAAAATGAGGGATTTCGATATTTCATGAGTGTTGTGCAGCCAAAGATGACTATTCCATCTAGGATTACTGTTGCTAGAGATGTTTGGAACCTTTACTTGAATGAAAAAAATAAGTTGAGATCGGCATTTAGTGTTCCAAATCAAAGTGTTTGTTTGACTACTAATTGTTGGACTTTTGTGCAAAATCGAAATTATCTTTGTCTTACTGCTCATTTTATTGATAGTGAATGGAAATTGCATAAAAGGATTTTGAATTTATGTTTGGTCAAGAACCATAAGGGTGAAACAATTGGTCGAAAAATAGAGAAGTGTCTTTTGAGTTGGGGAATTTCTAGAGTTTTCAGTATTACAGTTGACATTGCGTCTTCAAATGATGTTGCTATTGGTTATCTTAGAATGAGAATGGACATTGCGTCTTCAAATGATGTTACTACAAAGATGTCTGGTTCTCTTTATGTGACTACTTCCCAATATTTTCATGAGTATTGTAATATCTCAAAAACTTTGAAGCATTGGAGTGGGAGCTTGGGGGTATGGCTGAAAAAATGAAAGCAAAACATGACAAGTATTGGGGGAGCATTAAAAATGCCAACATGATGATCTTGGTTGCTGTGGTTCTTGATCCTCGATACAAATTACGGTTTGTGGAGTGGAGCTGTGAGAGACTCTATGATAAGGAAGATGCCGACTATTTAAGTGGAAGATTCAAGGAAACTTTTGAGGTGTTTCATTGTTATAGAACTTCTCAAGGCATGGATCAATTTCAGCTTTCCTCACAATCTTCAGATTTCAATGTTGCTATGACAAATGTAGAAGATCCCTCTTTTGCTTTGGAGTTTGAGAAGGACATTTTTATGAATGAGAGTATGAATAAAAATGAGGTGGATTTGTACCTTATGGAGACTTTGGAGAAAGCAACTGCAAACTTTGACATCTTGAATTGGTGGAAGGTGAATTCTTCTAAGTATTCCATTCTTGGCCAAATAGCAAGGGATTTATTGGCTATGCCAGTAACTACAGTTGCTTCTGAGTCCGCATTTAGCACTGGAGGACGAGTTCTAAATAATTATAGGAGCTCTTTAACACCGAGGACAGTTGAGGCTATGATTTGTGCACAAAAAATTGGTCTGATCAACTCTCTTGGGAATCGATGTTGAAGAGCTTATTGAGGAATTTGAAAAGCTGGAGCTAGGTAAATACTTTAGCCAAATATTGTATTTATTCATATTACTATATTAGTTTGCAATTTTAATTAGTAGTAAGTTATTTTTTTTAGAAATTGCACCACCCTCAGAAGCAAATGATGAGGATTCAGATTGCAATTCTGATTAGTGATGGCCTTGGTGAGTGTTTTGTTAGTTTTTACTTTTTATGTTTGTGTTTTCTTGTTTAAGAATTGTTGGATTTAAGATATGTAACATGGTTTTAAATTTTTGTATTTGTGGTAGGTACAACCGTACAGGGAAAAGCTTAGAAGCTTAAAGCATTGGAAATTTGGAATAAGGAACTCCATTGGGTTTATTTTTTGAAGTATTGGAATTGTGTTATGTGAAATGAACATTTGTATGGGATTTGGTATTTTACATTTTGTGTTTCATTTTGGTTTCGATTTGGATTTAGACATTTATGTTGTGTGTATGTTATGCTTTGGATTTAGACATGTTATTGTCAATTGTCAAAGAATGTCAATTAGGTGTGGCTATTTTAATTGACATTTGTGTCAATGTTTGTTTGGGATTTAGAGAAATGACGTTGCTATTTTAATTTTGACGCTTTATTTGCATGATTTCATTATTTGCCTATGTTAATTATTAGTGGTGACATTTCTTATTTACTTGTAATTTTAATTTGTAAAAAAAATATTAAAACCGAAAACCAAACCAATTCAAACCGAATTTAATCGGATTGGTTTGGTTTGGATTGCTTCATGAAAATCAACCAAACCAAACCGAACAAGAGTAAATTGATCGGTTTGAATGGTGACCCAAAACCGAACCAAACCGGACCGTGAACACCCCTAGCAGCCAGCAAAAACCCGGTGCGTCTCGAGGTACCCAAGTTTTGCCAATTTTTGGGGGCCGATTATGTGTCAAAAGCTATAAATGATTAGTTTCGCATGGATGTGGGCCTGGTCTCCCCATGACAGGTGAATGGATACGTTCCTGACAATAAACAGAGGTAGCTTGAAGCAGCACGGGGCTTGGTTCTTGGGGCTTGTGGTTTTGGGTTCAGGGTCTAGGGTCTAGGGTCAAGGGTCCAAACTCTAGGGTTTAGGGTCTAGGGTCTAAGGTTTAGGGTTTAGGGGTTTAGGGTTTGGTTTGGTTTATGGTCTATGACTTATAGTTTAGGGTTTAGGGTTTAGGAGTTATGGTTTAGGTTTAGGTTTTGGTGTTTAGTGTTTAGGGGTAGGGGTTTAGGGTTTAGGGTGTAAGGTTTAGGGTTTTCATTATCTTCAGTGTTCTGGAACCCGAGCCCTTTCTTTTACTCTTCCGGTCGTTTCCTTCAAATTCTTCATTGAGGAAACAAAGGTGCAAAATCAAGCATGTGTAATAGAAAAGACCTTAAAACTCGACAACATAAAAAGTAGCTCTTTTGATGATCAATTCAACTCTTCCTATGAACCAAGGTGATTAATGTATAATTTCATCATTTGAGATAAGACAATTGATTAGTAGCAGCATTACAACAATTATTAGAAGCATGTGTTGTTTAACAAAAAGTGTTTTTTGAGATAAGACAATTGATTAGTAGCATTACAACAATTGCTGAAGTAGATAAACAAAAAGTGTTAATTTCTTATTCTCAACGAAAAATTAAATAAGCAATGATATCATAGATTAAATTCAAAAAAATAATAACTTTACCTATTAAGTATGTGTGTATACTTTTCGAGATATTGCTGAATAAAAATCAAGCACATAGTTAAAAACATGATTGAGTAATGACCATGCAGTTATTCTGTACTCAACTCCAACAAAAACACAAAATGAACCACAGAAGAGGAAAGTGAAGCAAGGAACCACACACAATGAAATAACTACAAAAACATTAACAGGTTAATAAAATGCAAGTTTTATTTCAAAGGAAAATTAAAACATTTATATCACCCAAAGATAACACAGCTAACCAAAAAAATATGAACTGATTAAAAGAAAATTCAAAGTAATAAAACGAAGATAATTAAAACATCATCTTGCAAAACATAAGTCACATTTTTTCCAGTAGCAAACCAAAATACACTCTAATGGTAGCTTTTATCCTAAAAATCAAGTAATAACAAAATTATCACTTTGCACAACTATGAATGAAGGTTCTAAAAGTTAATACAAACATGCACTACCTCTGGAAGGATTGAAGGATTTCTTGCAGTGTAAAATCGCCCCGTGAAACTGATCCGGTTGCTGCAACAGCAAATCGTGACGCTGTTTTAAAGACGAACACTGCATATCCCTATAAACCAATTAGCAGTAGCATAATATTATTAAGCAACAAAAGTTCATGTCATTGTTTGTACGGACCAAAAAAAAACTGCATTGGTGATTAGTGAAAAGGTGTATTGAAACAGAAACAGACCAAATATCATTAATATATACCTTCTTGTAGTAAAGATCTTCCATTCCATCATGTCCCTATTAGGATGAGCCAAGAAACTTTTGGCCCTAATATCAAAGGAAATGAATAAAATCACTTCATCAAGAAAAAAATAAAGTCTAAAGAAGAGAGTATGAATAATGCAGTCACACTCCAAAGATAGGATCTTTAACTAACCTGAGAAGAAGAAAGTACACTGCAATCGGTTTTAACTGCACATCCACCATTCTGAGGTGCTCAACACTGAAAAATGAAATAGAAAGATAATGAGAAATTGAAGGAGAAAAGATTATGAGAATAGGAAAAGTGACAAAGACCAACGTTTTTTAAGGAGATAGAGTGGTGGGTTAACTTTAATCCCCAACTAAACCCTATTCTCTTTCTAGAAACATATGTTTATCCATGGATAACAATTTTACACATCCAATTCTCAATGATGAACCCGATCGAACTCAGCATCAACCCCCTTCATAATCCACCAACCACCGTAGTTTCCCCGTCGGAACCCCTAAGGCCCTAACATCGCTCTCACTAGCATCTAACAAAGTCGGCATTAGCTCCTATCATCAACATCGCTCCCGTCACCGGCATCGCTCCCGTCACCGGCGTCGCTCCCATCACCGTGCATACTTAAGGTAAGAAATAAATAGAGAAAATGGAGGAGGAGAGAATGGCGCATATTTCTTTAATGGAGAATAGGGAAAAAAAATAAAAACTGAGAGAGAGGGAAGAAAACGGAGACGTGGAGAAAGAAGGAAAAAATTAAAGAAAAAAGAGAGTAATTGGAGTGATAAAGAGGAAGAAAAAAGGATGGTGGTATAGAAAAGTGTGGAGCTTTGCTATTTTGAGATACAGACATAATACAGAGAAGAAGATGAAAGAAAAGGAGAAAAAGTAAAGAAAATAAAGAAAACTTAAAAAGGAAGAGGTGGATGGAGAGGGAAAAATAATAAATAAAAAAGTAATTCTTTAATTTTTAATATTTATATTTATTTTAAAATTTAAAAATTTAAATTTGTCTCTATTAAAGCCACTCGAAAGGGAGATATTTTTCAAAAGATGTGTTAGCATATCCAAAAAAACCATTGGAAACTAACCAAAACCAAAAGCAACTCATTTGAAGCAAATCCAAATTTTGGGGCGGGAAATTAGATGCACCAAATAATGACACGTGTCTAATTAGGTACATGATTCTCCAAGATTAAAATAGATTTAAACACTTCATACACTCAAAAAAACTCAAATGCAAGATTTTGTAAGCATCCCGCGTGAGTCCAACTCATATTCCACTAATTAATCAATAATTATCTTATATTTATTATTTTTAATTTAATTTTAAATTTTATTAAATAAAAATAGCGTTAAATATATTTTTAATCTCTGAACTTTTGTAAAAATATACTTTTAATTCCTAAATTTTAAACGTCGAATTTTAGTCCTTGAACTTTGAAAAAGTTCGCTTTTAGTCCCTCCGTACATTGTTGTGTGATGTGGCAATCTGATATGCTGACACGTCGACTTGATGAAGGACCTTCAATTTGCCACGTCACCAAAAATTGTACTGAAAGAAAAAAGTAAACTTTTTTAAAAGTTAAATGACTAACATTTTAAAATTTGAAAACTAAAAATAGATTGTGACTAAAGTTTAGGGATCAAAAACGTATTTAACCAATAAAAATATTTAAAAATTACGAAATATAAAATTGAAATAACAAAGTAGCATTTTATTATAGTTAATGTTACTATTTATTTCAATATTAAAATAAAAATTACGAAATAAAATGAAAGAAATTAAAGAATTGAGGAATAACATGTTGTGTTACTTTGATTTAATCATTCAACTAATCACCTATATATACAATCCATAAAATATTACTTCCTCTGTTTTTATTTATAAGCATTTGAAAAAAAAAATTGTATAAGCACCTAACATAGAAATTGAAGCATTTAGAGTATCCTCATAGAGTGCTTAGCGCCAAAATATTGTATTCGAGTAGGTTCGATATATACGCATTATTTATTTAATTTTAATTTAACCATCCCAAGTACTCTAAAGCTAGATGCTTATAAGCACTTCTTTATATGAGTTTTACATGAATCCTACAAATTAACTAACTCACATTTATTATTTTTAAAATTTTAATTTCAAATATCATTTTACCTTTTGTTATTCTCATAATTTAATTTTCATTTTAATTGTGAAAAAATAAATAAAGAATTAAAAATTAAAATAATAAATTAAATCCTTACTACCTCACATTTAAATCCTCGCTTCTTCGTTACCCTTCTTACCGTCCCTCACCTCTTCTCTGGGAGCATTGCAGACTTGTAATTTACTGTCTCCTTTGCCTCATACACCAAGTTCAATTTTCCCTCACACCTCAAACCCTTTCTTCTCCAGTTCTCCTAATCTTCCCAAGGCCTCAAAGTTGTAGATCTGCTATCTCAGTGGACCTCTGTTTTGCAGCTCTGAAAGTTGTTCCGAATTCCGATCGCACTTAGAAAAGTTTGTGCGCGGGTAAAGAAAGGTGAGTTCATGTGTGTGTGTGTGTTTTTTTAACAAATCGGCTTGGTTGAAAGGAAATTTATCTGCATAACTTAACCAAATAGATTTTTGAGAGGTTGAGGCTGATTTGTTTTTTTTTTTTTGTTTCATTTTGGACCAGTAGTCATGATGTTAACTAGGGTTTAGTACATAGTATTTTATTAATTAATTTAATTAGATAACTAGTTTAAAATATTTGACTGTTTAAATATGTATGTAGTTATTTGCTCAATGTCATTTAGATTTAGTTAAAGTTAGATTCGGATTCAAGATATATTTAGTTTTTTTTATAACAACGGTTTTTCCCACTTTTAGGATGAGACTAATCACATTCGCGCTGCGTAGTTGGCACTGGCCCAGGAAAAAGATATATTCAGTTGTTAGTCTTTGTTTTTTGCTAACTTGTATATTATGTATTAATATAGTAGCTAATCTCATGACATTGTAATATGATTTGGGTTATAGTATCCTACTTGTATTACTTTTAATTAATCTTTCATTGTAAATCAAAAAATAATTATTCTTCTTTAATGTTAGCGTACATAGTAATATAGTAACGAAATTTAATAGTTAAATTTAATATTATATTTATAATATGTATTCCTATACTAAATTTATTATTATGATGTATTCTGTTATTTAATAGTAGTCTTTGTTCCTTGCATTTCATAAAATGTCGACTGATAAAAATGAAGATTTTAGTTTACTAAATGGTATATTTATATATACAAATAAAAAATTGTGGAAAACTAAATTAGTAACAAAAATAAGAGGATGAACTTAATGTGTTATAAATGTAAAAACAAAAATATATGATTGAGTGAAAGAGAAATCAATACTTAAAGAACAAAAAAAAAATTATGCGAGTCAATCACATCATATTTTTTTATTAAAAAATACATCTATTTTTTAATAAAATTAATCGCATCAATTCAAGAAATTAAATTCACTTATTTTGTCTTGTTTAATTAATTCACTTTTTATTCATAAACAATCTTCTATTTCAAATCATATAATTTGTTGAGAAAAACATGTGATTCTTTTTTTTACATTTAACCAGTAATTTCTACCTAAAGAAGATAGCTTTTTACTGTCAACTAAAAAATAAACTTCATTATAAAGTATAAAAAATAAGATGTGTTGGTGGAAGTGAAATATACAATTAAAAAGTATAACATAAAGTTAATGTGAATGGATCACATCACATTTTTTTAATAAATTAAATCCGTCACTTATTATTAAAGAAGTTCATGTAATTTTTTTAATGAAATCAGTATTGAATTTATATTAACTCAAATACGATAGGAAATATCAAACCTCTTAAAAATGTTATTTTCGTGATTTGATATAATAAATAATGATTTTTTTCCTAGATGAATAGCAAAGATATATGATTTTAAAAATGTCATATGATTTGGTGAAATAGAAATAAACGATCAAAAAATATTACAAAAATTGATATAAGTCTATCACGTCACCTTTTTAATTTAAAAAAAACACATAGAAAAGATTAAATCCCTTAATAGTAAAATGGTCATTTTCTAATTTAATTTGATAAATAATAGTTTTTTTAAGAGAATAGTATAGACACATAATTTAAAAAAGGTTATGTAATTACATGCAAAAGACAAAGATCACATTACTTTTTATTGAAGAAATTCACATTATTATTTTAAAAAAAAATCAATCCCAAATAGATAATAGATAATAATTAAAATACCTTTAAAAAGATCAAGTGCCTTAACATAAAAATGGTAATTTTTGTAATTTAATTTGAAAAATAATGGTTTTCTTCTAGGTGAATAATATGGACATATAGTTTTAAAAAGGTAATATAATGTGATAGAGTGAAAAAAAAGTAAATAATTAAAAAAATACAAAAACAATTGATGCAAATCAATCACATCACATTTTAATTAAAATTTAAAATCACATTTTTTTATAAAATTAATCACATCATTTTTTAAATAAATTCTAATTATCTTTTTTTAAAATAAAATTAATTTCTAATAGATAATGGCTCAAATGTCATAAGAAAAATTTAACCTCTTAATATTAAAAACTTATTTTCATGATTATATTTGATGACTAATAACTTTTTTTCTGGATGAGTAGTGTGAAAATCAATCATTCGTGCATATTAATCAACTGCGCAAAAGACTTTTTTCTCCAAAATCCAACTAAAATAATAAAAAATTTGAAATATGTGAAAATAGGGTATGGGTCTTAAATACTATTCATTGTACAACTTTCTCTTACTTAAATTTATTCTATTTTTTAGTTAGTTGTGTTTTATGGTTTCATTGGTGTTTTCAATAACATTCATGTGGAACTCCTTGTAATTATGTATGGTTTGCGATTGGCTTGGGATCGTGGCTTTCGTCATGTTATTTATTCTTCGGATTGTCTTGAAGCTGTGAGATTAATTCTTGGGGATGTTAATCATTTCCATCATTATTCTCTAGTTATTCTTAATATTCGGGATTTGTTGCGACATGATTGATCGAGAAGCATATTTAAAACATGTGTTTCGAGAAGCAAACTTTTGTACTGATTTTCTGGCAAAGATGGGAGATCAACAAAGAGTCTCCTATTGTCAGCTTGATGCCCCTCCGCAAGCTCTAAATACTTGGTTATTTTCATATGCTTCGGATGTTTGTTCTAGTCGATAGTTAATTTTCCGTGTAAGCAAAAAAAAATTATAATGCAATTTTTAAAATGAACAATTTAATCATCTTTCTTAAATTTACAAAGAATAAAATATCCATATTACACAGTTTTTTTTAAAAAAAAAATCTCAGAAGAACATTTGAGTAATTCATTTTAATAAATAGTATCACCATGAAGTAAAAACTCAAGGAAAAAAAGTTTTTCTTATTTAGATATCTTAATATGATATCATCCATCTAAGAAACATTGTCTTATTATATGAGGATTGGCTCATAATAAATGCCATCAACAATCACATAATATGATGATTTGATCTTTGACACAAATAATCAACGTGTTAGGAATTCCAAATAAAAAATAAAACCCTTCAATATCTTCTTCAAAAAAAATTACACAAGGACCCTTAACAATGAAAAAAAGCTGTTACAAAGCGTTAAAAAGTAATTTAATTACATAAATAATATCTATGTAGTAGTTATCCCCTTTTAGTCCTTTTTATTAGTAAAAAATTAAAGAGACATTAGTTGTGATTTCCATAGGATCATTTTTTTTATAAAAAAAATCACATTATAATCAAATTAAATCAGTTTGATTTTATTTAATTTTTAAAAAGTTATATAAGTTCACACATATGCCATCTAAAAAAACCCTCAATAATAAAAATGATATTTTAGTAATATAATTCAATGAATATTAACATGTGTCTAGATTAATAGTTAAAATTAAAGGAAATATTATTTGAAAGTCACATAAGACCATTCTTTTTAAAGAAATTACATCATAGTATTTTATTAAAATCAATCAAATCAATTTGATCTTATTTGATTTTAATAAATCATATTTTTTTAAAGAAAAACATCACTTCATTACAAAATCAATCAAATCAAATTGAATTTATTCAATTTTTTAAAACATTATATAAATTGACACATGCCATTTGAAATATAACAATTCGTCAATAATGAAAAGAGTATTTTTGTAATTCAATTCAATAGTTAGTAACTTATGTCTAAATAAATAATAAAAAACTAAAAATTAAATGAAATACTATTTATGAACCACGTTAGATCATATTTCTTTTCTTAAAAAAATTACAACTTAATTTTAATTAAAATCAATCAAATCAGTTTAATTTGAGTGTATAATCTTTTTTTAAGAAAAAAAATTAAATCATAACTTTTTTATTAAAATCAACCAAAACAATTTGATTTTATTTGATTTTATTATGTCATATTTATTATTTTAAATTTTAATTTAAAATTTCATTTTTATTTTATGTTTAAAAATTAAAAGATTAAAAATTTTAAAGTTCTTATTTTTATGATTGAATGAGACATGAAATCAACACCACTGCCAGCAAAAGATTCAAGATTAAAGATAATAAAGCAATTTCATATTTTTTGAACTAATTTGATATTGTTTTAAATCTTTAACGGTCTAATTTTGTAGTATTTTAAAGCTTTAAAAGGACTAATATTGTAGTTTTTTAAAAAAATTTAAAATATGAATTTGATGTTTTGAGTAGGGGTGGCAATGTGGGCCAGCTCGCCCCTCAGCGGCCTGCACCGCGGCTGGCACGCAAAAATGCGGGGCAGGCGGGCCAGCCCCGGAAGAAAACTGGCTCATTTCTTCAGCCCAGCCCGTTTTATGAAGGATTATGCGGGTTGCGAGCTAGCCCGCATAGCCGCCAATTAAATTTTTTAAAAAAATCTAAAAATATTAAAAATTCATAAACTCAATATCTCTTTTAAAAAATCATAAAAAATATTATAAAAAAACTTCAAAAAGTCATATTAATTTCAACACTATATAAAAATAATAATATTAATTCTTCAAAAGATCAAAAAATTTTACAATGTATTATTTTTACAACAATATAAAAAATTTATGTTAACTTTATAATAAATAAATTTAGAACTTGATGCCTCACTATGCTTCTTTCTCTTTGTGTTTAATTTTTTTTTAATGGAACAAAGCAAGTCTGGCATCGAAAAGCAAAAAAGGCCTGATTCAATTTTTTTTTCTACAACTAATTCAAAATTTCAAGGCCGGGGGTCATCCTGCCCCACACAATTGTTGGCCCGTCAAAAGTGCGGGTTATGCCGGCCGGGTTACGCGGGCCAGTGGGCTGCTTCTATATAGCCCACCCCGCATATAAGTGGCGGGTTATGCGGGCCGACCTGCTAGGCCAAGCCCGTTTTTCCACCGCTAGTTTTGAGGGACTAATTTTATATTGTCACAAATTTTAAATAAACTAATTTTGTAGTATTTTAATCTTTAAAATATTAATTTGATAGTATTTTAAACCTTTAAGAGATTAATTTACAAGTGTTTTAAATTTTTTAAAATCAATTTAGTAAAATATTCAATCTACGAGGGACTAATTTGACGTGAAAATCTAAAATCAATCTTGATTTTTAATAATTTGATAGTATTTTAATTCTATAAGAGATTAATTTGTTAGTATTTTAAATTTTTTAAACTAATTTAATAAAATATTAAATTTATGAGGGAATAATTTAATAGTATTTTAATTCTTTTAGAGACTAATTTGTTCGTACTTTAAATCATTTAATCTAATTTAATAAAATATTAATTTTTTGTATCTATCTATATTTATATGTAAAATATTGCGATGGTGAACTACAAGTATTTTAAAATTAGTGGTTATATATAATTTACTTCCAGTTATTAACATCATCTATATTACTTCTCTCCCTTTTAAAAAAAATATAAAAAATAATTTGGTAATATTTTAAATTTTTAATTGATTAATTTGTTAGTACTTTAAATTGTTTAAACTAATTTAATAAAATATTAAATCTATGAGGGAATAATTTGATGTGACAAACCAAATTCAACCCTTCAATTTTAATATTTTTCTCGATTATTAAAGATTAAAGATAATAAAGAAATTTCGTGTTTTCAGGTCTAATTTGACATTGTTTTAAATCTTTAACGGTCTATATTTATAGTATTTTATTCTATCTATCTATATTTATATGTAAAATTTAGTTGAGCTCTAATATTAAATGCTTAAATGTAATTACCATGACTCTATTTTACTCTTGAATTAGTCATTTTTGAAAATTTTCATAAAATTATTCCCAAGGAGTTTAATTATAATACATACATAAATTGCAATGACAAGCTACAAATATTTTAAAATTAATGGTTATATATTATTTACTCCCATTTACTTACGTCATCTATATTTATTTTCCTCTCTTTTGAGAAAGAATGAAAAAATAATTTGATAGTATTTTGATTTTTAGCATTTTAAATTTGTAAAACTAATTTAATATTTATCTATGAGGGAATAATTTGATGTGACAAACCAAATTCAACCCTTCAATTTTAATAATTTTTCTCCATTATTAAAGACGAAAGATAATAAAGCAATTTCGTGTTTCCAAGGTTAATTTGATATTGTTTTAAATACTTAACGGTCTAATTTTGTAGTATTTTAAAGCTTTAAAGTGACTCATTTTGTAGTGTTTTAAAATATTTAAAATATGAATTTAATGTTTTGAGGGACTGATTTGATATTGTCTAAAATTTTAAATAAACTAATTTTTAGTGTTTTAATCTTTAAAGTATTAATTTGATAGTATCTTAAACCTTCAAGAGATTAATTTATAAGTATTTTAAACTTTTTAAAATTAATTTAGTAAAATATTAAATCTACAAGGGACTAATTTGACGGGAAAATTCAAAATCAATCTTAAATTTTAATAATTTGATAATATTTTAATTTTTTAAGAGAATAATTTTTTCGTATTTTAAATTATTTAATCTAATTTAATAAAATATTAATTTTATGTATCTATCTATATCTATATATAAAATATTATAATGGTGAGCTACAAATCATTTAAAATCAGCGGTTATATATAATTTACTCCCAGTTATTAACATCATTTATATTATTTCTCTCCCTTTTTAAAAAAGATATAAAAAATAATTTGGTAATATTTTAATTTTTAATAGATTAATTTGTTAGTATTTTAATTTTTTTAAACTAATTTAATAAAATATTAAATTTATGAGGGAATAATTTGACGTGACAAACCAAATTCAACTCTTGAATTCTAATAATTTTTCTCCATTATTTAAGAACACAAAGCAAAAGAAAATCGTGTTCAATGAACTCAATGTAATTATTTGTAACTCATTTTTTTTATTTATACTTTATGACTAATACTTACATTTGTTTAATTAATATAAATTCTTATAAATTAGATCTTATAAGTATAATGCATAAAAAAAAATAACTCAAACATTTACATAAAATAATAACTTGTGAACGCAAGGACATGCTCACTAGTGTATTTGTATTTTACTCTATAAACACAAATACAAGAAAAATATTAAAATCATCTTGTCCAAGGGCTACTTGACTAATTCAGTCACGTGTTTTTTTGTTATATAAGAATGAAAGCAAAAGAAGAAGAAACAAAATCTAAGGGGTTATTTGGTTTGCATTTTCATTTTCTGTTTTCATTTCCTGTTTTCAGTGTGTTTCCTGTTTTTTGAAATTTTACAAAGGAAAAACTGAAAATGCTAAAAACAGGAAACAGAAAATGAAAATCGAAAATGAAAATGCAAACCAAATAGCCTCTAAGTTAACAAGTCATTACAAAGTCAATGAATAACCCAAGAAGGTGGGTATTTCCAGACTCTGGAAGGAGAAGAATCTTGGAGTCCATGTCTTGCCAAAGCATGAGCAACTTCATTGTGTTCTTTAGGAATATGGTTGACAGTAATCTCCCATTTCCACGTCAAAGCGATGCGAAGGTTAACAATAATATCCTTCAACCAATGTCGATCAATGTCAGAGTTTAGCATAACAAGGTTTACTAACTCAGCACAATCACTTTCACAAATGATTACTCGATAGCCCAAGGACCAAGCATGTGTAATTCCGACGTCAAAGGCTATCAATTCAGTGTGAAGTGGACTCGTTGCTCTGTCATTACATGTATACCTCAATAACCATCGACCAAGAGAATCACAGAGGACTCCACCGCCTCCCATACGATAGCTATAATGATTCCAACTCGCATCCACATTCAGCTTGACACAAGTAGGAGAAGGAGTAGTTCAAGAATCAAAGACTTTCCCTAGCTTGCCATACCTTGAAAACTCTTGAATCGAGATGTGAATTTCTTGGATCACATAACTCGCAGACCAAGCTTTATCATAAAAAATGTTGTTTTATATATATATATATATATATATATATATATATAAAAGATATAGATTTTTTAGTATTAATAATTTATTTTTTTATGAAGTCAGTATTAATAATTAATAATATAATAAGAGCATAAAAAATTTTAAAATTATTTTATTATTTTTTTTGGTACATCGGAAAAATAAATAAAAATTTAAAAAAAAAACTAAGAAGGAAGAGATCTAAAGTGAACAACTCCTACTCTATCGGCCAACAACAAACTAGACAGTTGAGGGATAGGAGAATGAATCACTGTGAGAGGAAAAGCACCGCCAGATGCAAGCTTCGCGAGGGCATCAACACAGAAGTTTGATTCCCTATAAGCATGCTCAAACCGACAAATCCAATTGCGAGACAAGAGCTCCTTGATGGACTGGATCAATGTAGCATAAAGATGAAATTCTCCAGCACCCATCTTGACGGTCTCCACCGCAAGGAGCGAGTCAGAGTGGCACACAACATCACGATAACCAAGTTCCCATGTAAGAAAAAGACCACGATAGAGGCCGACAAGCTCCGCATGAAAACTCGTGGAATCGCCTAGAGATTCGTAGAAGCCAAAAAGCAACTCTTCGCAGTGATTACGGAGGAGGCCGCCAGCCCCTGCCGGACCTAGATTGCCAATACAACTACCGTCGATATTTAACTTCACTTATTCTCCCTCGGAGCGCACCAATAGACTTCTTTTTGCAAGGAAACCCGCGAGATAGAAGTGTTCAATCGCTGCAGCAAGCCGGAGGCATCGCTATGAATCGCTGAAATGGTCTCAAAGTTAAACAAGATCTTACCACTAATAATAGCTTTATTACGAACGCACCACACATGCCACGCAGTGCAAGCGAAAAAGATTTCATTGCCATTAAAATTATTTTATTGTTTATCGTTTACTAAGCTAATCTACTCTATTTTTTTAAAAAATGAATAAAGGCACAACCAACTCTTTTTTTGAAACAAAACAAAAAAAAGGACATATAGATCATTAATTAATAGTAAAAGAGGAAAAAAAAAAAACACCCCTAAAACACACAGTATACCCCCTCAACGGCACGTGTCTCTCCCATCAATCTCTCTCAATCGTCTTCTTCTTTCTTCTTTCTCATCATCCTTCTTTGTTCTTATTTCTTTTTTTTTTTTTTCTAAAGCAAAAAAAAAAAATCACTCTCAATTTCTTTTCTTCCAAATCTTCAAGTTCTTATTCTTAATTTTTCTTCCATTCCAACAAAACCTTTTCATACAAAATTTTTTATACACGTAAGAAATGTATTTACTAATTTTTTTTCTTTTTTAATGTTTATTTTATAAAATAAGACGATGCAATGATAAATAAATAAAAAATTAATATATACTCTTAGATTTTTATAACACTAATATGAATATTCTTTTAGTTTAATTTCTGAACATATGTTTAATTTTTTTAATTATCAATTGAAGTATTCTTAGTGAGCATATGAATATTAATTTTTTGTTTGGATGAAATGCATTAACATATTATAAAATTAATGTTTTTTTTGTTAGCAAAAAGTTCTAACTAATTTAATATTTGGATCAATTCTACTGATTTTCATTTTTAATATTTGAATTGACTCAAAGTAGATCTATTTTTTTTAAGTTCCGATAAAAATCAGGGCTATTAAATTCATTGAAATCAGGACCATTGATTTGATGATAGAAAATCAAATCAGAACCACTAACCCTTCGTTCTTCCCTTCACTCTCTTCCGTTTCTCTTCTCAACCCTAGCCACCTCCTCTCTCTGTCTACTTCCCAGACCCTTCTTTCCCTTCTCAACCACCTTGTGCCGCCCATCCAGGTGGCACTATGCACACCACATGTCTTTCTCTGCCCACCACACAAATTATTGTTATTCTGTTTTTAACCTTTGTCTAGAATATAAGTTCCGTTTTTGACTAAACAAGATTACTGCGCAACTTAATTCTGACCGGAACATAAGTTCCATATTTTTATTCGCCCAGAATATAAGTTTTGTTTTTTTGGTCTAAAAAACGAAGGATAATTTCTGTTTTTTTTAAATTTTGAATTTCTAAACTGCACGAAACATATCGTCCGTATGACACGGAACATAATGTCCAATTTATGACTAAACTTACTTTACATAAAATAGGTTTCGTATAAAGCTCCACTTCTTTAAATTATAAAGTACTAATTATAAATTCTCTAATATTCGCATCATAACAAACTCCGGAGTGCGAACTTGAGTGGAGACCCTTTTTATTTTGTTTATTTTATTTTATTTATATTTTATTTATTTATTTATTCATGAATTTATTAAATAAAATAAAATTGTACTAACGATTATTGATTATTGAAGGCTACGGGCAGGTGGATGGTGGGATCGGGAGGAGTAGGAAAAGGAAAAGGAAAAGAAGGGTTCGAGTGCTGAGATGTTATTGTTGGTTGACGATCATCCAGATAAGGTTCCCTTCCTTTCCCTATTCTACTATTTCTGCTCATTCTTTTGATTGTTAAGTACTCGTCGACGAAGTTGATCTGAATCAAACTCCTCGTGGTTATGGATCGTCAATTTTGATGATTATTTATTTATTATTATTATGCATATGCATCAATCTATCCATCCAATCTATGTTACTTTATCACTCTTTCTCATTGTCTTTGTGTTGTAAATAAAATCCTGATCCATCAACACGATTGATCGTGTTCTGTTCAACAGGATAGGTGACGTGCTGTGTGTTTTTTTTCACTGTGTAACTGAATTGAATTATGCAAACTGAAGAAGCTATATTCTCAGTCGCCACTCTCATACTTCAATGAAAAACAATAACATTATATCCAATTGGTTTACTCCCTCCCGCATGGGCAACTATAATTGCAGCTGCCTTTCTCCTCGCCACTTTTTTCAAAACAGGAAAATAACATTTTGCTAAACGTTTCACCCTTTCTCTGATTATGTTTTAAAATGATCTTTTAAATAACGGGTCTTCTATCTGCTATGATCTCAATCAGATTTAGAATATATTAACTAAATGATTTTGCTGGACTTGAATTTAGACACTTGTGTGATTAAGATGTTGCTTCTATTTAACATGTATATCCAGACTTTGCTTCTATTTAACATGTCTATGATTTAACTATGGATGTGAACTGGACTTAGAAAATTTAGACCATTAGGGGATTCTCAGGTTTCACATTCTAGTAGAATGGTCGAGCTTGATTCTCACAACCCCCTATCATCATTTCTTGATATGGTTCATATTTTGCCTGTTAATTTATCCATAAAGAATGTGTTGCTAGCTTTGAATATTTGTATTTTTCAAATAAAACTATCAATGCCGGAATATTATTCAAATCAAACTATCAGTGCATTAAGTGTGTTAGTTAGTCCTTAGATGACAAACTTGTGACTCTTGTTTCAAGTATATCATGTTTCAATTAAATTTGAATAGGGAGAATTAGACGGGAAAATCAAAAGTGAGGTTGAGATAAATAGAAAATGTTTCACTCTCCCAAACTTGTTCATCGCCCACGAAATATCAAGCTCGTTTTACTGATTTTAGTTGCTGGTTTTAATATGTTCCGAAGAGATTCAAGTTGCATTTGAAGGTTGATTTATGCTTTCATAGTGAAATTCATCATGTATGAAATAAGTATACATCCTTTCTTCAATTATAACAAGTCCTTGTTAAATTAAGTTTTTTGTAACATTTCTTGCTCTGCTGAATGCATATGACAAAACAAAATTGGTAGAACTTTAATTGATTCACATGGAAATATGGCAAGTGTCTTGCTGTCCTAGGCATAACTGCCCGTTTATGTTCTGTATCAAGTAAAGATGGACAGGAAAAAGAGATAAAATTGGTAACGTCAGCCCAAAAAAGATTCTTTAATTTTCCATCGTCAGTAGCCAACGAAAGCAGACGGTAGTGACGACAACAAACGAACTTCACATTCTATAATATTACTCCGTCATAAAATGAACAACAGACGCAATGGTGGTGGACAAGAGCAGAAGCGACAATGACGGCATTAAACGAACTTGACGTTATGTTCGGCTTGAAATTTTGGAATTAGGGATTTAGAGTTAAACAAATTCAAATAAAAAACACAATTAATTAGGGGTTAGGGTTTAGGACTTAGGGGTTGGGGTCAGGGGCCTTAGGGTTGTGAGTTGAGAGTCTTAGGATTGTGATTGAGAGTCTGGGGTTTAGGGTTTGGGGTTTGAGCTTCGGGTTCAGGGGCCATGGGTTCGGGGTTCGGGTTTACGGTTTAGGATTTAGTGCTTGGGGGTTGGGGGTTGGGGGTTAGGGGTTGATGTATTTTGGGGTTTAGGATTTGGGGTTTAGGGGTCTGGGCTCTCGGACTTAGAGTTTAGGGGTTTTGGGTTTTAGGGGTTAGGGGTCTTGGGGTTAGGGTTTTAGGGTTTTGGGGTTTGGGCAAAGGCTCTAGGCAAAGGCCAATCAGAACAAAACAAATATAGCATGTTTTTATTTATTGCAAATAGAATTTTTTATTACTCCTTTTGTTTTGTTTTCTCATGCTGGTTTTGTTGTTTTATCCTTTTGATTATGCCTAAAAAATATTGTTGTTTTACAAGTTTCTATTTATAAGAAATACAAGACTAACTTTTAAAGGCTAATAAAACATATTTAGTGTTCTTCTTTTGGTTTAGAACTGTTTTTTAATTTCTCAACTAGTTTAAAACTAGTTTTTTTTTGAAAACCAGTTAAAATTTGGTTCAAAACTGATTGTGAACTGGTTTAAAACTGGTTTTTATTTCCGAACTGGTTTGGAACTGGTTTACACTAGCAGATCAGTTCACTGAACCACATAACCAATTTGGTTCAGTTCACTGAATTGTAAAAGCAGTGCTCTTGTTTTTCAGTTCAGTTTTTTAAACTGAACTGATACATGACAACCCCTAATATTAAGTACTAATTTTAGAGGTTATAAGCATCAATCATGATAACGCAGTAAGCATCAACGAGAACCTAGATTAACCTCCAAAAAGTGACCGATTCATAATAAATTAGACAAAGTTTGCTATTAAATGGCTGCTTTACTTCGTGCATAATCAAGCCACCTGTGTCCCCTGTGTATAAAGATTGATGATCTGACAATGACTACTTTTGCTATTTATGGTTGCCACACCATTTTGCAATTAATAAAAAAAATTCATAAGATATATATTTTGCGACTTCGGTTTCTTTTATATTGCCATTTATGGCTGGATTGTAGTCTTTTCTATTTCGGTATTTAGTCTAATTTTTGTATGAATAGAATATATATGTTTGCTAACGTTAGTATATATTTTACCTTATTTGTAGTTTTAGCCAAACTTTCTACTTTTGGGAGTGCTTCTTTACTTGAGCTTCTTGGTGGCTTTTGAGATCGGTATAATCTCTAAAACTATTTTCTTTTCTCCTCGTTTCCTATTCTTGTATCAATTACTGTACTCTTATTATGTGTATGCATTTTAAGTTCTGAAAGAATATCTCTAAGGCTTGAGAGGCTTACCTATGGGAAAAGAATGGGAACATGAAGAATGACTTGGTAATTGTGATTACTGATGATTGGGATGTGTTTGGTTGTGTGTTTTAATTTGAATGATTGCATTAGCATGAATAAACCTAGATTCTTGTTCAAGACTTACGCATTAGGAGTAAGTCTTGAATAATGATTAGTCCCTAGTGGAACCGTTCTTGGGCTTAGGAAACGTAGGATGATTATCTAGCAAACTCGAGCTTCATAGGAAACGTTTGGCTCATCATTTCAGAAAGTAAATGATTATCTAGCAAATTCTAGCTTCATAAATGTTTGAAGGCACCTTCATGTTTGGTGCATGTTTGTTCAGTACTTAGTTCATTCTTTTTCTATTCAATAATCAATAATAAGTTCATTCTTTACTTACTCGGTAATCAATAATAATTAGATCGTTGATTTATGTTTGGTATATAATGTTTGATCTTAATTGACTTTCGGACTATTTTACCTAATATCTGTTTTTTTGTAATATGTAATAGCTTGAGTTGCTAAACTATTGCAAATTGCATTGTACAATTTTTATGATAGGGTTTGTCTTAGGTAGAGTTAGGTTCAGATTAGTGCATAATTTGATTTGAAATTGTACTAGTGTATTATTGATTGCCTTCATTTTATGAGTCATTCAAATGAGTAAGAGGTGGACACTGGTGTTTGAGTGAAGATGTTGAGAACATTGATTGGGAGGGTGTATACAAGAAAAGAATGCCTTTTACTTCACGATACGATCATTTTGGGTAATTGAAAATGAACGATGTGATAATAGGCAGCAGTCAGTTTGCGACTGATGTCATGATGTTTTTATATTCTCATCACATATATATTTTATAGAATAAACTAATCCTACTAAATTATGGTGTTAGGTATGGCTCCCAAAGCTGAGAAAAAAAAGTCGAAAAACAAGGCACAAGGTATTTGCTTAAATTCATTTTTTCTAAGAATTTTTTTCCCTCTTTACTTTTTTAAATAATTTTTGCTGACATATGTTTATTAATCTATTGATAGGGTCTTCAAACCTCCTGTGAAGAAGATAGGAAAAGGAGACAATAAATCTAAAACGGAATATAGGGGGGAGTTCGATCCGGATGATATACTTGAGGAAGATAAGTTTACTTTTAATGTTGAGAGCAATGATGAATTGTGTTATTTCCGCTTCATGACATTTATATTGGGTCTACGGTATAAAGTAGCAGACGGGGGTAAAAAGTGTATTGGGGAAAAATTCAATCATAAGTGTCGTTTGGGTAAATCTTCATATCAAGTGAAGGTGAAAGAGAAAGAAAAAGGAAAAAGTGAGCTTGAGAGGCCTGCGAAGGGCGAATTTATATTGATTACATACGCAGTTGATGGGGGATATGAAGTGGGATACTTGATGTGGAAACCCAACTGTTATCTAGTTGCTATATGCGTTAATGAAGAATGGTATTCTGTTCTCGATTTTGATCACGTCACAACCTTGTCATTTGTGAAAGCTCGACCATTGTATTTTGATTGCCAGTATGGGGGTGTACCAACAGTGATGAGTTTTTGGGTGTTAGTAAATTCAATTAAGAATACTCATTATATGATAAAGGAGGTTCACAATATGAAAATTGTACATGAGTCATTCAAAAATATGTGTTCTGACGTCAGAGTGTATTCGGTTTGATGAATTATTGCGGGTAATTGGAGAGAATTTGAAATCTAGTCGGCTTGATTCTATAGCGTTGGAGTTATCGGTGGAGCAAGCTAGCCTTGTCCTTAATTGGTCTAGTTTATCAATCTTATGGACTTTGTATGATCTTGGCTATGCTTGGAATACGGAAGGGAAGAGCTGTTATGGGTCGGCAATTCCTGAGGAGTGTCGTGATGTTCTAGGTTTACTTTGTGTTTGTGACAAGGAAGTGTCCAAGAAAACTGCTAGGTTAAACGAAAAAATTGAATGTTTCTTAGCGCGAAATCCACTTGAAAATATAGAACACTTACGAAGGAGAGAAATTGGAACTTGTTCGAGCTGAGACATGATGTTTCTAATAGTCATATACTTAAAATACTTTGATTGAGTAGCTTTGTGGCGTTCTTATTTGTGCTCTAGGTTTATATTAATGAAGTTTCACATTGTGGTTTAATGTTCTTGGTTTGATGTAAGCATTAGAATGGTTGGAGCTCAGATGTGGTTTTTGTTTGTTTTTTTAATCCTTTTCTTTTTATTTTATTTGTTGTCTGCTATTTCTGAGTTCTCGTTCTTTTGTTTGTTGATGATCTTTGCTTTTTTCTGCAAAATGTTCGTTCATTTTCTGCGTTGAGAGTGGCCTGTCAAGAATACACCAGCTTATACCAATTTTGTTACAGGTCTTAAGTTCTTTCATGTTGTTGCTTTAGCTAGACTTCAATGCTCTACTGTTATTGTTATATTTTTTGGGTAAGGATGTAAGAATATTACTGAATGATCAAATTTGTAAGTATAAACTGAAACATCCATCCATCAGGAACGGAAACTAAAACAAAATACTATCGCTGAACTCTTGAGAAGTGGGGCTTACCTTCTAGGAAGGCCCTTCCCAACTTCAAAAAGGAAAACTTAATCAGGTGATCTACTACTATTTTAGTGATTTTCGATTTTCTTGTTGTCATGTTCCAGGGTGCTTGCTGAAATTGGTTCATTATCTGCTTACTTTCAAAGTGTTCGTCTTAATTTTAAAACATTGCATTCCCTTTTTAGTTGGTTTATCTATCATGTTGGTTTGGCTCTTCTGATTTTGCGTTTGAGCAGTGAATGGATATTGAATTGTGTCTCAGTTTCTATATGTTACTGCTTCTTTCCAAGTCCCTTTGTGTCGTTCTCTAATTCACCTTCAGTCATGATGCTTTGGGACATTTATAGAGAAAAGAACTATCATGACTATATGAAACCTTCCAAGTTTTCCCATCTTTAGGTAATACCTTCCGAATACAGATTGTGAAATCGTCAAACGACCTCACTGTTTGAATTATGGAATTCTATTGAGTAGCTGCTAAAAAAAAGTCCTGTTGAGTACTCCCTCCATCCCTTTGATTTTGCACCTCACTTCTCAAAAAGCTCTCACACCCCATATGTTGGGGTGCAAAATTAAAGGGTCGGAGGGAGTAGCTTCTAAAAAAACTGAAATATGCAGCATATGATCTGTACTTTTTTGTTGTTGTTTTCTTTTTGTTCTTTTTGGTGTTGGGTTTACAGTCTGCAGTCTTTTGAGACATTTAAACTCAAGCACTAGCATGTTCGGGTAAAGGCGGACCCAGAACATGGGATGTGGGGGGCCTCAACAACAAATGGTAGGATCCTCTGATTTTTTTTTTTTAATATATTTTTACATTGAAAAATCAAAAAATTTGGAAAAGTTGGTTGGGCCGTGGACCCCCAACCCCCCCCCCCCCCCCACCCCCCTAGTCCACCTCTGTGTTCAGGTGGCTGAATTGCCTCATATGATTTGATTTCAACCTTTGATGATTGTAATAATTTAGGCAGTAGAAAATTGAAAATTTCTGTATGATAATCGATAATGTTGAAACATAAATTGAGATAACTTTTACACCATATGGTTGTTTAATAGTTGGTGCTTTCTCTATCAAAAAAATTAGCTAGCGTTTTCTGGTTACAAAAGCTTGATAGTTATATTCTTGTTTCACAATGACACTTACCTTGATAGTCCTGGCCAATTAGTTGAAGAAGTCTGCTTTCATTTGATTTTGGTTAAAGGGCTTCACCTTGTTGCTCCCTTTGCGGAATAGTATCTTAAGTTACCTATGGTCAAAGTCATATTTGGTTTTTGATTGAGAAAATTTTGATGATAAATATTCAATTGGTTGCTTATATTCCGATTTCTTCACACACCTATATTCCGATCAGATTATTAGAATATTTTTATAGTTCAAATATGAAATCTCATAATTTTCAAATCTCAATGATGGGGAATTCCAAAAAAGTTTTCATTATAAATTAGGTAGCTTAATGCAGTCAATGATCATCATAGGATGTAGCTTCTGATTTCTGCTCCTTACGATACCGGGTGAATTCAAATTCCTTTTGTTGTATGGCTTTATTTGGAGGTCAATTAGTCAACCCCCATGAGCAGACGGCTTGAAATTTGTCAGAAATACATGCATTGCGCCAGATACGAATAACTAACAAGCTCTTCTTCTGCGATGAACCCTAATTACTCTGGACATCTGTTTTGACCAGTAAAACTTGATTTTCTTTCATCTTTCATTGCTTGAAGACACGAACCAAAAAACGAAAAACAATGCACTAGAAACTACAAAGCATTGATATTATGGGTCCATTTAAGGTAGACCCTAAGAAATTGTCTATACCGGTGGTCCGGACTGTGACAGCCATTGGATAGAGTTTGTTTTAAATTTACGACTCTAATTTTAAAAAGCAACTTGAAGTCCTTGGATTCATTTAGTGAATCACAGTTTATAATGTAATTGCACAAAATTTCATTTGAACTCAAAAGTAAGGATTTTTTATTTATGCTGACGTCGTTGCTCATTCAATACTCTATTATCAGTAATGACAATTTAAAGGAAAATAGAATTTGAGCTTGACTCCAAATTCCAATCACCACTCACCAGCTTGTGTTCTTATTTATTTTTTATAATCGTTTTTTTCTTTTAAGTTTGTGGCTTTTGTTTACATTCTTCAGATTCAATCACAGGGATAATTGTAAATCTTTTTTTCTTTTCCAAATTTACATCCTCACATAGAAATTGAGAAAGAGCAAGAGAACAAGAACAGAATTGAAATCCGAATACATTGCAACCACCTTTGAAGAAGAACCAAAGCTAGAACCCCCGCCCTCCCACATGGCATGCGACTCTACAACCCAGCAAAAGAATTTGGCAATTCAGCACAAATTGAAAACACGCGCGTCACAACCCAATTGCAGCCCAGAATCTATACGCATAAACCACAGCGTAAGCCAACGTAGCGACCAGAATCGCAAGACCTTGAAATGACTGCGATATTTCCAGCCACTAGAACCTAATGGTTGCTTAAAGCTTGAAGATCTTTATGATTTGGGATCAAGATGTGTAACTTTTTTTCCTTGTAATATATTGATTGATTTTTCTTGAATTTTATCTCAATCTATAATATTTTGGATGATTCTTGTTGGATTTTATCCAGATCTACAATTTTTTGGTTGGTTCTCATAAGTTTTTATCCAGATCTAGAATTTTTTTTAGTTGATTTTTATCCAGATTTACCTGGACAGATAGTGTGCGGTTGGATACAGGGAGATTATGTCATTCCTAAAGTAGAGCCTGAAAATGAATTTAAGTGACATTCAATTGTGCAGTGATGTCTTGTGCACTTGTTTACATCCTTTAGATTGTATTTCTTTTTAATTATTCTTTGCTAGCTGCTGCTACTGTGTTCGCTTTAGATTTTTCAGTTGTTTATAATAAAAAAAAAATTGGAAGAAAGCTGGAATTTAATGAGGGGTGACAAGAGTATAATAGCAAATTACAAACAATCATTTAAATGGAATGCTAGATTGATAGCATTGTTGATGAATTTTTAAAAGTTAGTGGTTTACCTGAGAAACCCATAATAATAGGTCATTTTTTTTTGTCACTACCGATAGTTCGGAACTCACCGGGTCTACCCTAAATGTGACCTGATATTATTAACAGAGCATATGAAATAAACTGGCAGCTGATAAACAAATTTTTTCATTTGGCTAAAGGCAGCTTCGTCTTCTTTTTTTCTGGTTCACCCACAACCACAAAAATACAAAATAATAAACCTTTATAATACAAATTTGCCTACACAAAGTGAACAATTGATACTTCACCAGGTAAAGAAGATAGACAATAACATTAAAAGGCAACCAATTTTACAGTATAGGGACTCATTATTCACATGCAAAGTATATGAAACAAACTCCGCCACAGTGCTATGAAAAGTTGACAAAGCTTGTGGCTTCTGGTATGCAGTCCACATTACCAATGCTACAGGCATTTCACTTCTTCACATGTACACTCTTTGATTTCTTCATGCACTTCCTTTCAAGTTTGTGATGCTCTTTTGGCTTGATGCCATCTCTGGTTCTGCCTCTCTAGTTATTTAGCCATTTAGATCAACGCCCCCAAGATGATTGCTCGGCATCCAAGGCGGGTTTTTTTTTTTTTTTTTCAAAATTTAAATGCCCTCCTGCAGAAGAGTGTTGAAGATTGAACACTTCATTTTCTGGTGGACTGTTGGTATCCTTCAAGTGATAAAAAACACGCCTTCAAGTAGGCATGAATCCTTCACGGAAAATTATTGGTACTACCAACAGATCCAAAAACCATTATTGACGATAGAAGTTAAATCCATTCCAAAGTGTTACTACCGCTTTTCATTATTCCATTTCATGGGAAATTCATATCAACAAAAATAGCATGGTTAAGAAGCCATATCCCTCAAAATTCCAGAACTTTCTGTGCAATAGTGCACAAATTGGTAAACAAATAAGATAATGTCCTCTAAGTTCCATAACATTCATCAAACTGGAGCAATAACTGCTAACAGTTTCCCAGTCTAGCTATAAAAAAATGTGACGAAATGATGAATTCAGTGTTTATCCATATGAAGAAAAATTCATCACGTACCCTCCATCTCTAACCTATTCCACACAGAAGTTGGAACATAAGAATATAGCCAATTTGACCTCAGAATGCAACTTTGACATCCCTAAATAGCTCTTCAAATTCTGCAAACAATTGACCAAAAACCTATACTGTTCAGCAATATCCAGGAAACAGCTAGTAGTCACCTCCTGTGGAGAATCAGATTCATGGGAAAGATTTAATCTCACATATAATCCATAAGACAGGCAATAAGAGGATGCCATATGCTAATTCATGATGATTTTAAATAACCCATGAGAGGCATAAAATAGCAGTCATTGGGTAACAGCATTTACATTGCACACAAATGCTAATTTATGATCACATCCATTTCTTCTAAAGTAGCAGCCAAAATGGAGAATTAAAGATGCCATACACGAGACGACAAATGAAATTTGATGCCAAGTATGTAATGAAACCCTTGACTAAACACAGTGTTAACCAAGGCTAGCCAGCTATAAGACACCAAGCCAGTTGGAACACATTCGCAATGTGTGGCAAAAAAAAGAAAATTAACTAAGGCCTACAAGCAAGGAAACTAACCTGCCAAGACACTTTTACATCAGCTGAAGGATTCTTACCAATCATATAAAAGTTTACAGAAAGGGCTAATTCCACCAAGGCTTCAGCATGCATTCTTCATGAAGGTGGATTCAGCTACCTGACAGCAGGACATTGCAAATGGAGCTGAATGATGAGTAACAATAAAGTTTCAGAAATATACACCACTTCAGTTCATACCAGAAGGAACCAGAGTAGGCTAGCTACAATTTATGTAGTGATTCTACAATGGATACAGATATTAAGGAAGTACTCTCAATTAGTTGTTTATATTCTCTCTTGTAATCCAACAAGAGGGAGGTCCTGAGGTATGAAAAATGAAATCCTAATTAATTATTAGGGTTGCTGTCTCAAAAGCATTATTTGTGGTGGAGATAGTAGAAGGATCATGAAACAAAATCTTGAGAAACCACTTTCAAAACTTCACCTTCATGTTTTTTGTAAATTAACAAATCAAAACCTTTCTCAAAGTAAAGAAAAAGAAAAAGAAAAAGAAAAGATAAGACGGTAAGAAAAAAAGTTTCAAGGAAAAAAATTAAATGAAGCAGAACCAATTCACAGCCCTCACTAAAAAACTCGCCGAAATAACTACGGCATAAAATGATTGAACAATGAAGATTCAAACTCTCAAAAGCGAACATTTGCATGAACAGATTTATCGGAGCTCCTTAGTGAGTTGCACACAAACAACTTTGATATCACCCTAGTAAATAAAATTATTGGCAATAAAAATACTAACAGGATCATAATTCCTTCTACATGACACATGCATAATATTATCTCACTAAAAGATTGATACTAATAAACATACCTACACAAAATTTGTAACAACATTCAACATAAGATTAAGCTCTCACTATAAAATAAAACCTAGCTTTAATGAAAAGCCCATTCTACATCAACATTGATGCCGAAACCGCTCCCTTTAATTTCCCTTTGACATTGATCGCCAATCTTAAAATCAACCCTCTTAACCAAACTGTCCCTAGAAATTCCAGCAGAACAACTCAGATTAATACCAATTACCAGTAAGCAATCAACTGGAACAGCAACCACGGATCTTGAAAGGTTTATTTCAAAATTCTGTCCAGGTATACGTAATTCAGAACACTGAAATAGCACACTCCGGTAGTAGTCTTTCTCATACTGTGATGTACACGCATACTTGTCATAAGAAGCCACAAGACTCCCACTCATATAAGTAGCATCACGAGAAGATAGTGTCCTGAAGAACTGAACTTTGAGCTTAGCTGTTACTGCAGATGAAAACACATTGTAGTGTAACGCAGCAAAACTATCCTTATCGTCACCTTGAATCACACAACAGAAGTTTCTATCAAACCAATGCTTCACGCGGTACCTAAACTTATGACCTGAATAAGCAACACCCTTGATGCATATGCGTCCCTTAACATCTTGCAGGTCAACCGACAAAGAAAACAAATCACCTGGTGAGAGACTTTGTTTGGGACCTTTTAGAGGTATAAAATTGGTACCAACTGGCATGTTGTAGGGGCTTGTCTTGTCTCTGTTGAAAAGATTGATATAACCTTTAATCCCTAAGAAATTTATCATACCATAAAGACTCAAGTCCTCTTTCGTTTTGCGACCAATAAAAACAGAAAATAGCTCAACCAACGGGGATAACTCAATGCTTGGTGAAATGGGCTGAACATAGAAGCAAGCAATTAAGTTAAAACAAGAGGAAATAAAGGAACACTGAGGAGGAGATTAATAAGTAATAGAAAGAAAACACATACCGAGGGTTCATAGTAAACCGGATCCACCCTCTCGTCTTGTGGGAATAAGGAAGATGAATCCAGCTGAAATGGTTCCCTCCATGTCACAATCACTCGAGCATCAACACCATGGGGTCCCTTGACTGTGTTACCAATCATCTTATTATTATTAACTTCAAGGGAGATGGTGCCTTTCGCAATCAATGTATGATTGTTGTCATCATAATCAGTTAAATCAAGTTCAATCACAAGGGAGGAATACGCCGGGACAGCCACCACAGACCTTGACAAGGAAAGATCCTCCCCCAACTCTACCTCATCGACCTCATATGATTCCTTCCTATGATCAAACAGATAAACACACTGATTTTCTTGAGTAGTATTACTATTTAGTTTGTAATGAGAAGAGATTGTGCCATACACATCAAATACTTGCTCTTCCTCTCCCTCCCCAACATCATTGCTACCCCCTTCCACACTCTTCACAAGAGAAACCTCTACATGAGCGAAGACACCATAGGTTAGCGCCAAGTACTCCACCACAACAGAGGCACCATCAGCACCAGAAATTGAAACTTTCTTAAACTGTTCGAAATCATGATATTGAGTTGAGTCAGTTGTCTTCAACAAAGGCATGGTGCCCTGAACAACCGAATTCCCCATATTGTTCTCCCATATATCAACAGAAATCAAAGGTTTAGCCATAGACAACACACCATGAGGACCTTGAAGCCTTAAAGCAGTGCCAAGATGAGAAGGGTTTATAGAATCAGGTTCATCTTTTTCAGTTCGTTGATAAAGGGTGCAGGTATTGGTACCTTTCATGTCAAACACCCGGATATCACCATAGATTTGCACGAATTAGCAATTTTCAGTTTAACACACATAATATCAATTACAGGCTCACATCTAACACGGATTGCAAATTTTTCGTACTTATCAATCGAGCGAGCTGATTCCAACATTTTTTTTACCTCTTCAACCGAGTCGGATTCCGAAGGCTCTCCGCCACTGCTGGAGGGAGATCTTGGCTCCGACGGCGAACCGGAAACAGTCGGTAATTGCCGGCGTGGCTGCATCATGATGAATCTCTAGAATCTAGGGTTTGCGGCTACACAGAAAAGAAACGGATCTCTCAAACGCTCTCCTCTCCTGCCTTTTTAGGTTTTGGAAAGCGACACCCAGAATTTTATTAATTTTTTTTTTACAGGGGCGTGCACATTGAAATTGGCACAAGGCCCTTAAGGACTAGCAGTGTTGGGTTCTGCAGCGAGAGGAGTTCCTAAAGACGATGCTTCCAGTTGGTGATAGTGATCGTGCTATAGTGGACTTGCGTAGTGCTGTGGTTGGCTTCAGACGGTGGAAGCAACAATGTGCGGCGGTGAGGAAGAGGGAAATAGAAGAAGAAGAGAGGATAAGAAGAAGAAGAAAAAAGATAGAGCTGAGCGCCGGTGAGATGGCGAAGAAAAAGGAGAGGGGAAGAGTAAGCGAAAGGTGGGCTCATGGAGAGGAGGAGAAAAGGAACATAGAGAGAAGGGGGGGAAGGTGCCAGCGACGAAGAGAGAAGAAAAAGAGGGGGAAATGAAGAGAGAAAGAGAGGAATTAGGGTTTTTAATTTGTCTTCTGGTTTTTTTTTTGGCCTTTGGGATTTTTTTTTGTCATAGGTCCTTTATTTTGCATCCACCTTTACGGATGCAAGATCCACACAATAGTTCTTTTTTTTTGCGTCCTTCTTTACGGACACAAAACCCATACGCTTTTTAGCATCTGCCTTTACAGACGCAAAACTCAGGAACTCAATTTATTTATTTTTTCTTTCCTGTCCACCTTTATGGAGGCAAATTTCTGTCGTCAGTGGATGCAAATTTCCGAATGCAAAATTCGTAAATTGTAGTGGTGCCTGTAAGTAGTCACTCTAGTTTTTAAATTATTACCAATCAAGCAAGTTAGTCCCTAAATTATCAAAACCTTTATTTTAATCCTTAAACTTTTAGAAAATCGAACAAATAAAATCCTATCATTTTAGGTACATTATATTAGTTCTCACTATAAATACGTCCAGTCAAGTTAATCTATCTTAAAAAATAAAAATATCACATTAATCCTCACTATAAATACATTTAGTTGAGTTAGTCCAAGTGCAACTCAAGGGAGTTAACTACAGAGATTAACTTGTTCAATTTTTTTTATAGTTTAGGGATTAAAGTGGATATTTTGATAGTTTAAAGACTAATTTACATGATTGGTAATAGTTTAAGAATTAAAGTAATTGTTTACTCTAAACTTTATTATGAGTGATTGGTAGAATAGTTGCAATAAGATTTTTCTTTTACTATCTTTTATTTTTTTCATTTGGTAGGTAAAAAAATTGAAGTGAAAACTAAAGATAGAGTATACTAATTAATAATTTATTTTTTTGTAAATAATATTATTTGATTTAGAAAAAATTAAAGAAGTATTCATTTTTAAAATTTCTATGTAAAACATGATTATTATGTATACTAATTAATGAATTCTTTTTTATGTTTTAGATAGTATATGCTCTTAATTATCATTTTATTTATCTTCCTAATATTACATTCGTTCCTTTTTATCTGTCCACTATTCGAAAAAAAATTTGTTCATTTTTATTTGTCTACTTACCGTTTCAATGTGATATTAAATGCACTTTTATCAATTATACCCTTTATTTAATTGGAGTACTCATTAATATTCTACTTTTGAACCAATCAAAGAGAAATAAAAGGTATTATAAGGAATTTAAACATTATTTTGGTGAAAAAAATAATTACATTTTTTAATATGTGTATTTTGGTCCAAAGTGGACAGATAAATAGGAATAGAGGTAGTATTATATAAAGAAGAGTTAACTATCAATTGGGTTCTCCAAAGATTATCATGTCACCAATTTAGTCCTCCAAAGAATTTTGCCACCAAATTAGTCCTCAAAAGATTACCTTGTCACCAATTTGATCCCCCAAAGAACTTTGTCACCAAATTAGTCCTCTAAAGATTTAAAAGTCTACCAAAACAGTCCTCAAATTAGTCCTCCATCATGGACCAATTTGATATACTTACACATCTTCGGAGGACTAATTTGGTGACAAAGTTCTTTGGTGGACCAAATTTGTGACAAAGATGATCTTTGGATGACTAATTTGGTGACGAAATTCTTTGGAGGAGTAAATTGGTGACAAGACAATCTTTGGAGGACTAAAATTTGATAGTTAACTCTATAAAGAATGAAATTAAATGCACTTTCAATCTTGAAAATATAAAAAACATTGAAAACATTCTTTAATGGACAAGTAGGAGGATTTATAGGAAGTGCGCTTGTTAGGGAACAACTTAAGGAGGAGTGGTAAAATTACCACTCCACTTTGTACCATTTAAAATCTTTCAATTGTACACATTATTCCACATCTTAAGTTTCTATCAAATTTTATAATATTGTTATTGGGCCCCTCTTCTTATACTTTTAACTACATTCAAACTCAACCTTAATCATTCTTATTTTAATTTTTAAATTAAACAATTTTTTGTATTTTAAGAATTCTAAATCATCTGCTTCTCGTCACAACTGTTCATCTTCCTTTTGCTTAATCTCACAGAGAATCATATTTTCCTTCCATTGTCAACTTGCTTAACCTTCATCTTCTCTTCGACACAATCGTCCCTCTTCCATCCTTCGTGATCTTCTGTTTCCTCCTTCGACGTCGCACAACACCACCGCTCTTCTTCATCCCTCAGCTTGATCACTCGCTACTTTAATTAATTAATTTCAATTCATATACTTACTATCATCATTTATCATCAAGACCAAGCAAAGCCACCACCACGAGGATCGTTCTTCATCAACAATTAATTAATTGATAATCAACACAACACAACACATTCGGATTTGATTAATTATTTACTTACAGTTTGGAGAGTCAGAGAAGCCGACACAATCACAGAGGCCAGTGGACCATTCCACTAGGGGTTTATATTCAAGTACTGGTGCCTGATAGTAGTGTGAACTGTATGATGCCGCACTAGGATGCGGGTGTGAGTGCGACTACGTCTCGCTGCTGTAGCTCACAAGAATACCTCCGGCGGCGGCGCCCTCCATGTGCGGTGGTGGCTTTGCTTGGTCTTGATGATACATGATAATAGTAAGTATATGAATTGAAATTAATTAATTAAAGTAGCCCAGTGATCAAGCTAAGGGATGAAGTAGCCAGTGCAACTAAATAAATGAAGTTTGGATCTAAGATCTTAGATATACAAGTGTGTTTAAAGAAAACTTTTGTTTCTTTTTTTTTTTTTAGTTTTCATTATTTTAATATAACTTAATTGTTATTTTTTAAAAATTAATTTTTATTATTTTCTTTTTTTATTTTGTATTTTATTGAAATTATTTTGATACAACACCACCATCTTATTTATTTTTAATAATATGATATGATAACATCAATGATAAATTAAAAATTTGAATTTCTTCTAAATTTCTCTCTTCTCTTCCATCTAAACCATGTTTTCTAACATGATTTAAAATCCTTCAAATTAAAAATTCACTATAGATGGCCTTCATTACCTTATTATAGGAGTTAATAATAACTATTACTTTTTGGTTGTCTATCATTTTGTAGAAGAAGGCGGCCAAAACAATATGATCGACTATATAATGTAATATAAGACGACTTAGAGCAATTGATGATCTTCTCAATTGTGTTATCTTCAAATCCAACAGTGTCATGCATCTCATTAAGTTGTTGTTGGGCATCTTCTCTTAGTTCTTTTATTTGTATTTGCATCAAATAATTAGACATATATAACATGGGTTAAGGTTTATTGACACCAATTAGACTTACACCAATTTTTACATCTCTTTATAACAGTCCGTCTAAGTTGCTTTTGACAAAATCCACTGTTAAATTGAAACTAATAATTTTATAGATTATGTCTATCAAATTTCACATCAATCCAAAATTATTTAGTACTCTATCAACGTACTGAAAAATTAACGTAAAATATAGTTTTAATGGATCCTAACCCATATAACATTATTTTCATTATTGTATATATATATATTGTTGTTAATGAAAGAAGATTATTACAAACATTGAGCATTCAATCTCCATTGATGAACTAACAAGCTTTGGTTAACACAATTGAGCGAGAGAATTGAGAAAGAGATGGAAGCAGAAAACTCAACAATACAAAAAGAAAGGATTCTCCCCAATTGAATTCATAAGATCAAAAGACAAAGATATATATACATGGCAAATGTCACTATTAATAATCACCTATCAGAATATTAAAATATATATATAAGGCAAATATTGCTGTCATGAATAACCATGAGTAACCCGCTATAACTAACTTGAACTTAATGATAATTAACTTGATTAATTTGAATAACAGAAAAAATGAGAGACAACTAAATATTGGGCCTTTGGCAACATTTGGTTGCTGTGAAAGTGTGGAGAATACTCACTTATTTGTCTACTTTGTTAACACTTTTAAAAAAAATGTTACCAAACAGTTTGTATTTGGCGGCCTTATCCCTTATGTACAGCTCATCTATCAATTTCGCTCTTATTGAAAAAGTGAAAAACAAAAACAAAGGAAACGTGATTCTGGCTGTCTCATCCTTCATCTCTTATATTCACACTGATTTTCTCTCCAACGCCTCTTCCTCTGATTTTCGCTCGCCACCGTCATCTGATTCTCGCCCGCCACCGTAATCTGATTTCACATCTCTCACTTTGATTCTCGCTCGCCACCGTCTCTGCCTTTGACTCTCGCATATCTCTCTTCGGTTCTAGCACACTTTCGATTCAATGAGTTCTCGTGGTTTCTATTGCTGATATCATTCTCACGCATATACTTTCATTCTCATAAATCTGATTTCGTCTCTCAACCGTCTCTCAAACGTTAGATTCCTTTCGATCTTATTCACAAATGCGTTATGCCACTGTAGCTTTTTTTATTTGTTTCTCTCTATACGTGTTCTGAAACTGCTGATCTTCTTTTTGCTCACTTTGATCTAGATTTATTTTGCACATATTGATAAATTGCTTAATCTCATTTGATTATATTTGATTCTCACTCGTTTGTTTTTATCTTATCTCAATTTGTTGCTCACTTTGTTCCGTTGCTTGATATGATTTTCTCATGTTGTGTTTATTCATCTCAATTTATTGCATTGTGATGCGATACTCAATTAGTATTGTGCCCTTAGAATGACTGAGAATAAATTAGACAACGTCACTAAGGTTTTCCCTGCTTGCTAGGTGAATGCTAGTGATTATGGAGAGTCAATTTTCCATGAGATAATGCTTTGATGTTTTGAAAATCATTTTGTGCTTGATAATTGAAGCAGGAAACAAATATACATATAGATAAAGAATTAAAAACATATTCTTTCAAAACCATTTTCATAAGCAAATCATGTATTGGCATAAGAGATGCTTTTTGACATACTTAACTGAAAGATATGAAGCAAACTTTTTTTTAAATGTTAATTGTTTTCCATGGTGATGTTTGAAAGCAACGCTTGTTTAATCATTAGCATTTTACTTCAAAAACTCATAAGAACAAAATGTTAACCACAATGTAATTTTTGGTCTCGTGCCTTAATTTGATATGATTGAAACCTTTCTACTGTAATTGAGAGTTAATTTTCCCTTCTTAGGACTCTTCTAATTTGAATTATTGGTGCTTTATTCATAAACACAAATCAGAATAGCAAAAGAAAGTTACTTATGGTTCAATTCCATTGGTTTGCTTTCTTTTCTGTTAGTAAAGTTCAACACATGACCTAATCTCCCAAATCTCTTCTTTTTTACTCTTTTTTTTCCCTACTATGAGTCAAACAAAGGATAGAACATAACATTGAATTGTAGGGTTGAACCATTCTGCTACTATTTTTCAGGGAAGAGTTTCAAAAGTACCTGAAGGAAGCAAATTTTGATTTGAATGATGCTCAAATGGTAAGAAAACTTATTACTATTTCTTAGTTCATTATTAATGCTTTTTAGTAGGTTTGGTCTTAAACGGAAGAGAAAGTAATGGGTGCTTCATTATATTCCCTTACTTGCACTAGCAGATGTGATGTACTACTTCAATAGAAACCGAAAATGTGTAACATGTGGAGTGATAAATATTGAAAAATCGTAAATATACAACACATGGTAGTGAATTGTATATGGTAGCTAGATCTGAGGCATTCCTGTTTTCGAAGCTTGATTCTGTTGTATTACTATTACTATACTGTAGTACATTAGTAAAAGAGGCGATTGCAGTTGACAGTCTCACCCACCGTCAATGTTTCAATTGAATCCATTTCATTTCATTCCTGCTATAAAAAAAAACAACCCGACTTCATCAACTTGTCACAATTTTACTCTACTAGATGGTTAAATATTATGATAGAGATAGTCACAGTAATTATTACTATGTTGTAATGTAGTAGTAGTAATATTTATAAGGTTGACCCCATCAAGATGCACCAAAACGTACTATTACTATCTTTCTTCCGATCCTGTGCTGTGACCATGCATGCTCCTTCACTCGTCACTCCGATCCAAACACACTCCATTCACTCTCTTTTTGGAATAAAAATTCACCCTAACTACCATAACTCCTTACACTTACATATGCTAATTTATTATGTATAATCGTTGGCTTGGTACCTTCTTCTATAAAAACATCTACAATTTGGAATCAATTTATATAAAGTGTTTCGGTTTGCTATAGGTGATGCTGAAGTAGTTAGTTTAAAATGCCAATTTTGCATTGTCTTTCCGTGCTTGCCTTGGTATACCAAAAATGTCAACTATGTCATGTTGAGATAAACTTCCATGAGTTTGCTAGGATCATACATTGGTCGCTCTTGGTTGTGTTTTTGTGCACATTACATAACCTGTGTATTATTATCATCACTTGGAAAGCTCAGTTGATTACAAAGATCATGAGCTATCATGAACTACAGCATTATCTTTCTTATGATTAAGAATAAGAATTCTTGAATACATGGACTTCCTTCTCTAGTTAGTGTTTTATTACTAGACATTTGAATGTCATACACCTTACTTTTGAATTGAGAGAATAATACTAAATATTAAGGTATACTAAGTATATATGTGATTGGGATCCGTGATGGATGTTTTAGTTTGACCTGTAGTTATTTGTAAAGAGAGGGGAATTGAGTACAATAGTAGAATCTTTGGGTTTTTTCTTTTTGAACATCTTACTTCTATATAATGTGGTGGTGTGGTGTTTAGGCTACTATCTTTACACTTTATGTAGTGTGATGGCTGAGGGCCATGGTCTAAATTGACAAAAGCTTTCGTAACCTTGTTTGACTTCACAAATACATGAATATATGAGATTGATTTGAAAAATATTGGAAACATGATTAATAGTTACATTAAATTCTTATTCTTTTTCCCTTAATAATTTGTATATTCAAACTGATTTATTCATTTTTAGATCAATAGTTAATAAAAAAAAATTGAAATTACCTTTAGCAACATTGGTTTTACAATTACTTTCATTATTAGCAAATATTATCTATTGCACTTTTGGCAATCTTTTTTGTTAAGATAGTAGCATTTTTAGAATGTTATGAAATAAATGTTGCAAAAAATACTATAAGGCGACATTTGTTAAATGCAACAAATGGAATAAAAAAATGTTATTAATAATATTTTTGCGACATGGCTCAGATGCAACATTTGATAAAATATTACCTATTAACATTTATTTATCTTTCTGCGACATTTTGCAAAGGCGGCTAAAAGGCATATGCACTAGTGAAAGATATATATATATATATATATATATATATATATATATATATATATATATACCCCATGAAGATAACTAGTTTTCAAGGAATTGATGATGATTTCAGCATCATGCTTTTTCTCTTCTTCCAATTTGTTCCTCATAATCATTACTGTTTGCCTTTGAGATAACTCATTATCATTTTTATCGTCTTCTTCAAACCATCATCTTCATTTGTTTTGAAGGGACTATCTTTACTTTGTGGAGATCTAGTCATCTCAAAACCATGTTAGGTTTTCAATTTTTTTTCTTTTTTGTTACATTTAAATTAATATATTTAGATTTCATTACATTTATTATTTTCTCCAATTTAAAAGGATAAATATAATGAATTCTTGTAGTATTTCCTTATGGGCACCGATAATAAAATCTACTTTGAAATATGACATGCCTAAAATCCAAACAAGTTAATAAAGGCATTTCATATAATGGTCGTACCAAGAAAATGGGTACATTTGGCTTGGGATGGAAAAATATATTGAAAATTTGAGAGAAAAAATTTCAGTAAATATGGAAGCGAAGCGTAGCAGGAACCAAGATACAAGTTTGAGTGACAGCAATCTTCAACAATAAATTTTGCCATCTATTTTGAAAAGGTTTACAAGCTCAGTCAAACTAAAAGCATTACAACCACTAATATCAAATTTTCTGAAGATAATGATTTCTACCTTTATTGAAAGGAAAAAGTACAATTTCGGAGAATCAATGAATAGCAAAGTATATATACGGGTTTGAGAAGAGTGAGAGAATCTCAGAACTGCTTAATTAGAAAATCATGCAACTATACTGACTCAACTATTTACATTCTGATAGGAATTGGAATTCATTTTAGGAATTATAGGAAAATTAAGAAATAAAAATAAAATATTCAGAGAAGGGTGCCTTCTCTGCCCTATCACCTGAGTCATTGCCTGCCTCACCCGTTATCCCCTCCTCCTCTCGTTATATAAATGATTCCAACATCTCGTGTGTGACCAGTTACTAATCCTAAATGTGCATAACTAATATTGTGTGTGACCAGATGCCCAAAATTAGATTAGGGCTAAAACTCAGTACCGAGTTCCTAACCATTATGTATGGACCATCAGATGTCACATATATGCATATTAAGATCAAAGATAATATTCATTTCATTGAAAAAATTGAGGAAAATAAATTGAATTATATAATAGATTCAATTTGAAATTTAAAAATGAGAAAATGTTCTCTTTGTACCAACAAAATAGCATAACTAGAATGCATTATTATATATTAGGATAATACCTCAAGAAGAAAATTTTCTCCTGCAACAAGACAATCCATTTCATCTTCCTTGTCAAGAATTATCCCTAGTCTTTCCTTGAAGAGGTCTGCATATTCGTAAGCACCGACAAAACTTTTTAGCTTGATTATCTTCATAGATAACACCTGACTTCAGTGATTGTCTAGTGGCTAACTACCTGAATTCATCATTGGTTGCAATTATTTGAAAGGAAATAGCATAACAGTAATAAAAAATTCAGAATGACATAAAATTAAGAGAGGACATCGTGAAATGCATGATGGCAAGTCTGGTAAGAAATATATAATAGTATATATGTTCTTAAGGAGATCCATTAGGTTGAAATTCAGAGTAGTTTTGTTAGAAATATTTTATTTCTACTCATTATTATTAGAGATATTTTTATTTCTAGTAATAATTTTTGTGGGCTAAATATTAATTGTAAAGATTATATTTTATTTACATTAATTGGATTAATTGTATTGTGATCAACATGATCGGTAGAGATACCGAGAATAAAATCCGTTTAGATTACAGTCTAATATTGACATGGGCCTTATATGAATGGAAACTTAGGCCTAGCCTGCTGTGAGCACAAAAGGAACCCTAGCAGGCGGTTCTATAAATAGGCCTGTATTGAGGTGATGATCCCCACTACATCAAACCATTGTCTAACCGATACTCCTCCCCATTCGGAGTTAGGCCTCCCGGTTCGGGACTTTTGAGGTTTGGTTGAGGAAGACCACAACATCACATCTTTCTCTAACCTCATGTTTATTCTATTTCTTGTTGTGATCGTGATGTTCGTGACTAAGGCTTCCGTTGCATCTCGTGTGGTTATGAGTATTAAGATCCGATCCAGGTAACTCTATAATCTTACTCTATAATTCTAACGCAACGGTCTCCTTTTGTTATTGGATATTTGTAGTCGGTTTAAGAAATTCCAACAAGTGGTATCAGAGTCCCGTTGTGTTTAGATTATGGAGCCCTTCGGTATTTGTATAATTTCTTTGGGGTAAATTTCACCAGGTTTAAAGAAATTTATCAAAAATCCATTTAAAGTTTGTGTGTTCATTTGTTTCTATCACGTTTTCATATATTCATCCAGAGTGCATAGATTATATATGATGAGCATGTGTTATTTTATTTTGAGTGATGTTGTGATAATTGTTTTATGATTATACGGGACTGGTTTCGTAATATTTTATCGAAATCAGTTAATATATTCCATGTTGAATTCATAATAATTACAACGCTTATTTGTTATACAAGTTTTTGAACTTTGTTCACAATTATGGACGTGTTATCTTTTTTTTTAGTATGTACGTGCAAGATCCAGATTACTATACTTGTATGTATATATTGTTATTATCATAACAAAATGATAATCGTATAACTTTTTTGATGAATTCAGAGTTGCACTTGGTTTTGATTTAATAATTGTTATTGTTATATTTCAATTGCATGTTTATGCCTCCATCGGGGCTTCAAGATCCTTTTGTTTTTCATTGCCAATTCTAAGTGATTGTGTGAATCAATTAGTGTTTAAAATTGGAATATGGACTGGTTTTATAAATACATTTATTTTGTTGATTTTGTTTACGGTGCCATATTTGGGAATATTCCATAAGAATTTGGAATTAAAGTGGCGTTCAAAATCAATTTTGAAATATATATTAGTGCATGATTAAGAATGAGATTTTGTTCTCTTATTTCTTAGTATGAAGAGTTTTTATGACTATTAAATCTTTTGTACCTTTGGTATTCAATAACAGATCATATATGGATATGGTGCAAATTTTTAGTGATACAATTAATATAAAGTACACTTTTTAATCAATTAATTTTGCATGTGATCTCTTAAGATTCTTTGGAGAATCGGAATAAGGAAATAAATCAATAAGGAAATAAATTTATAAGATTTCGAGAAATATTAATTTTGTAAATCGATTTTATTAGGATTTAAAATCGTTTCGGTTGCCTCATAAATAAATTACAACGATTGATCCATTTTTTTTGGCTTAGTTTTTCCTTTTTTTTTTGGAGATTTTATTTCCATTAAGGTTTGATTTATGAAAATAAAATTTAAATTAATATTT
Source organism: Cyamopsis tetragonoloba (assembly GCA_037177725.1). Taxonomy (NCBI): domain Eukaryota; kingdom Viridiplantae; phylum Streptophyta; class Magnoliopsida; order Fabales; family Fabaceae; genus Cyamopsis; species Cyamopsis tetragonoloba. Next base: position 86,696,046 of record CM074119.1, read on the forward strand.
TGGATGTGATTTATTTAATTATGTTTGTTTTTTGATCAAACATTTCAGGGTTTGACTTTGGTCAAACATTTCAGAGTTTGACTTCAGTCAAACATTTAGAGTTTGACTCTTTGGTCAAAATTTAGAGTTTGACTTTGGTCAAAATTTAGTGTTCGACTTTGGTCAACATTTAGAATTTGACTTGGTTAACATTTAGAGTTTGACTTGGTTAATATTTAGAGTTTGACTTGATCAATATTCGGAGTTTGACTTTGGTCAATTTGGAGTTTGACTTTAGTCAACATTTGATTTTGACTTTGGTCAAACATTTTGAGTTTGACTTGGTCAAACGATTTTTCCTCTATTAATTTAACAATTCACATAAAGAAAGTGTGATACTATATGAATGTATGTGGAAAGGTTTTGGCTAAGAAAAGACTTGGTATTTAAGCGCATCCGTTGTGAGCCACCTCTCTTTCCTGGGAACCAATCTGTGTGCATTTCGATAGTTTACACAAGTGTAAAGTGTAATTGAATAAAGAAACCTTTTGGAAGGATAAAGTTTGGAAGGATAAAGTTTCAAGATCGATTTAATCAGTCATTCGGTGGAAACTTCGGGAAAATCAAGTTCAAGGCTGAAAGGATCACTTAAAACGCTCGAAAGTGCGTTGTTTTAGGTCATTGTTAGAAGTGCAGGGGAGCATGACCATGCTCCTTGTAGGCATGGTTGTGCAACTCATTAGGAATGTGCTTTGAAATTTCTGCAACCTGCACAACTGTATGGTACCTACGTGATCTTCACTGTGAAGGTTGCTGAGAAAATACTTTTAAATAAGTTTTGTGGTTTACTAAAGGAGGTTGGTTGCATAATGTTGCGCAATCATTCATTAACAGATTCTTGCTATTTTTTAGGTGAATTGTTTTCATAAAGTTTTTAAAACAGTTAGCAAAGTTCTCTAGGTTAGTAATGTAAATTTCTAAGCCTGTATCTGTAAACTTTGTAATATTGTCATAAAGACATATAAGGTATTTAAGGATCTAAAGAAATAAGGAATAATCTAAGGGGTTGGACGCTAACAAGTCTCTTATGAACATAGTTGAAAGTCAACTTGATAATACTATTCGGTTCACAAGATATAATCGTAATGATAGATATTCATAAGGTACGATTGAATCTGGTGATGGCGTCCTAACGTATTTATGCAATTCCTCATCAGTGTGGGCAATTCCATTAGTTCACAATGCAAGGTTTGCTAAGCATAAAGATGTGGATAAAGGAAGGAACAATACCCTTAGCGATAGGGTAAGAAGTGTTTGATTCTCAAATTGCTTGCTTGCCCAAGATCACTATGAAGATATGCTTTAAAGAATATAGTCTAGATTATTTCAAGAGAATGCCGACAAAGACAACTAACAAAACCCATTAAGAGCTTGAGATAGGCGGAAGGCCTATGTAGAGCATTAAGTGTTTAAGGTTGATCCAACTAAGCAGGGCCTTGTGGTCCTGATAAAGGAATGTTGGATTCAAGAAATATTAGTTGCAGTATGGTTGACTATTTAGAAAGTCTCAAGACTTAAAGTTGATCCCACTAGCATAAAGTATCTCTTTTTTGGAGCCTCTAGTTCTCCGAGGATGTTGAGTTTGGGGGAGAGGGATGTTAACAAATATTGGTCTTGGAGAGGATTCAGAGACACCTCTTCATAAGGACATGACCCTCCCATATGGACTAGATCCATAGGTTATTCCTATAGATCATCAGGGACCTTCAGTTTCTCTTCATATGGTTTGAGAGTATTAATAGGGTCAAACTCAACAACCTCGTCAAGTTACATCAACTAGGTCTACAAGAGAATGGAAAGGTGTGAATCTAGAGTTTTAATCGCACATGAGGACACTACTAATTCTTCGGAGATGACTAGTTCATCTTCAAGGAATGAGTTAGTAATTCCAACTCTCAAAAAGTTAGTTAAGGCCATGAGGTGAACTCCATACCATAAATAAAATGACTTTTGGGGCATTGTAAAGTTATGCAGGAAGTGAAACCAATTTGGATTCATGGGGTAACATGAGGAACAAGCCATGTCATATGTGGAAGGGCTTACTTGGAAAGATGCACATTGCATGTTAAGCCTTAAGTCACACAAATGGAGTTAAAGACCGCTTACCTCAATAACGACCTTGAGGAAAACTTCTATATATATAAAAAAAAAATTGTTGGGACATACTTCGGAAGAATATAGTCAATTGGTTCATAAACTTAAGGAATCCATTTATGGACTTAGTTAAAGTTTTTTTGTCAATGGTACTTTACGTACTTTGAGTTCAGTTGGAGTTAAGATTAGGATTCTCAAAAATGAAATATTTAATCTCAAAGAATATTTTGAATGGGATCATATCCTAAAATCATAAAGAAAATTCCCTACGCTTTGGCAAACGGGTACATCATGTGTTTGCAAGCCATCACTCGTCAATGTCTTGCTTTCACAGTGAAAATACAGGTCAGATACCAGAGTTGTCAGGGAGATCTCTTTAGAGCTGCAACCTTAAGGGTCTTCAATTTATTTCGAAAGACAAAGGATTGTTTGCTCACATACAGGAAGTCATATGAATTTGAGATGATAAATTATTTGACTCTGACTTCAATAAATATCGGGTTAGTCGTAGGTCGACTTTGGGATACCCTCTTTACTGGTTTAAAGACAACAACATTTAGTAAAGTGCCAAGTTGTCACTAGTTGTACCTTTAAGCATAAAGTTTGTGTAATTTTGTTGTAAGACTGCTAATTGCCAATGAAGTCTAATAAGATACTAGAGACATTCAGTGACAATGGAGGTGTGGTCTTACAATGATGGGAGTTTGCCATATGCAAAATTACAACTACAAAATTTCTTTTTGTTTAAGGAATAAGTTCAGAGTGTTGTTTTTTTGTAAGTATTGAGCTGTTAAGGAATGAACTCCAAAGTTATAGATCATTCCACTAAGGCATTGACTTCATTAGGGCTACTGCAATTGGGTAATTGGCATGCATGGTTGTCGTTAGTATGCCTGGGAATAGTGAGAGTCTACTGTAACACATTTTTTAGCTCATTACTTGATCATGACACTTCAGTTTAACTATAGTTACTCTGAACTATTGATCTCATAAAGACAAACTAAAGTTGGATCAGTTGGAAATAGACATATATTAGATCACATAACATGTAATTTCCATGTCATTCATCCATGTTTGATCTATGTCATCAAGTGTAATGACTATGGTGATCATTGGAGTTTAGCTACAATAATACAAGTGGCAGAAGCTGTGATGGTTCCTAGTTAGTGCATAAGATGGACCAGATTGTAAGGGGAATATAAAGTGAATAATGTACAGTTGCGCGCCTAAAGTTTCAGTAATATAATCATCTGGATTAATATACAGCCCAAGTGGTAGATTGTTAGAAATATTTTATTTCTACTAATTATTATTATTGATATTTTTATTTCCAGTGATAATTTATGTGGGCTGAATATTAATTGTAAAGATTATATTTTGTTATTCACATTAATTGGATTAATTATATTGTGATCAACATGATCGGTAGAGATACCGAGGATAAAATCCTTTTAGATTACAGTCTAATGTTGACGTGAGACTTATATGAATGGAACCCTAGGCCTAGCCTGTTGTGGGCACAATGGGAACCCTAGCTGGCAGTTCTATAAATAGGCATGTATAAAGGTGATGGTCCCCAACACATCAAACCGCCATCTAGCCGATACTCTTCCCCATTCGGAGTTAGGTCTCCCGGTTCGGGACTCTTGAGATTTGGTTGAGGAAGATCACAACACCACATCTTTCTCTAACCTCGTGTTTATTCTATTTGTTGCTGCGATCGTGATGTTTGTGAACAAGGCTTCCACTGCATCTCGTGTGGTTATGAGTATTAAGATCCGATTCAGGTAACTCTATAATCTTACTCTATAATTCTAACGCAATAGTCTCCTTTTGTTATTGGATATTTCTATTCAGTTTAAGAAATTCCAACAGTTTGGCTTTGGATTCTATGATGCTTATTTACCACCTAGTTAGACAATAAAAATTAAGCATAACTATCTTTTAAGGATGAAGGCAGCATGTTCACAGCTAAAGTTTATAATAACTATGCCTCACCAACATATTTATGACTTCAATGACTAATTATACATAGAGCAAGTAAAGAAAAATTATAAAAAGAGGGAGGGAGAAAAGAATTTAGCAAAAAGAGTTAGTTAAGCTTAGGTCAGCAAGTCAGTTGATCAAGTCTGGGAAACAATCACATATTGCTAACTGTGAAACATGGTCGTGACTTGGAAAACATGGCTATTCCGAGAGTTAGTTTTCAAGTATCTAGAGTTGCAAAAACAAATAAACAAATCTTTGTACACACCTTCAAAATGCAATTTCAATGTCTTGATAAATTCTAAACAATCATTTATCTTGCTTGTTTAAAATTTTTTAAAATTGAGCCTCCCATGAAGAACAGGATGGTTCCTTCTACCTTTGGATTTCTCAAAAGCCTTTTTATATGATATTTCCTCCTCACCGTTAACGATAAAATCATCATCTTTAGTGAAGTAAACTAACTTGGCAAGAGATTTTAGAAATTACTAAACGGTTACTTCCTGAATGGCCTAAAATAAAGTAACTGTCCACTTAATCTCAACCGTTGGTTCTGATATGCGATAAACGTATCAAATTAATTGTTGGACACTATAAATTAGTCCTATCTCTACCCAGAAAGCAAATTTTTGCAATAATAAGTAAACTTCATCTAAGAAAGTTATCAGAGCGAATCTTCCATCATTATGAGTGCGAGAAAGAGGGAGAATGGAGAGAAACCAATTCTGTCAATTGTTTTCGAGTCTATGGTTTCATCTTCTAATCCGGTATGAAATTCACAACTTTCAAGATCCTATAAGTTTATATGTTATTATTACGATATCGTAACTTTATAAGTTACTATTATGATAATGCAGTAACCTTGCATGTTTTGTTTTGATAATGTTAAATGAACATTTCCACTTAAGAAAGTTTACATGTGGTATCAGGTCTGATTTTGAAATTTGTGTCTTTTCTCCAATGATGTTTAATGTCTCGTAAAATTTTTAAAATTTCCGTGAATGATGTTTTCTTGTATGAACTAGTAAGTAATTCGTGTGATGCACATGACGTATGTACTCAACTAGATTAATTTAAGGAGTTATACGTAATATGATGTTAAAATAACTTGTGTTTGATAACAATTGAAAACTTGTGATTATGACACTAAATACCATATGAATATAATATGAAATTTGCAAAAGCAAATAACAATTGTATATACCATTTTATTTTTGTTGAATAAATTATATAATTTACTGTATATTTTCATTGCTTCCCATTTGAGCCTATGTTGCGAAGTATATATGGTATTTAGTAAATAAAGTAACTTTATTTCAAATTAAATAATTTGTCCTATACCTCGTCTTAATATATGAGATTTATTGTATCTAGCTTTTGACCCGTGCGTTCACACGAGTTTTCGTCGCTACGTATTTGGAAGTTTATGACAATATTTTATAATAAATATTCATTAAAGTATATAAATAAGTTTGATCATATTTTAACAAATTAACATCCAAAAATTAATGATTGCACTACTCCGAGTTCAATTGAAAATATAAGGCAAATCCACTAATTATTGGCACAATTGTTAATGGACCTGATTATATAAGGAGAGACTAATGATACAATAAATCTCATATTACAAAAAAGAATTGTTGTAAAATAGAAATAAGAAATAAATGTCATGGAACATTAGATTAAACCACTTGATCGGTCTAACATCAACTAAATCGTTTAATTCTTAATTCTAATTCTAGACTGGCAACCAATAGTCTCATCCATCAGAACTGCATGTATGTATGGCTTCTTAGACTTAATATGTTTCGAAAGTGATAGTTGATACATAATTATGTTAGTTCCTTTAGTTCAATCATCTTTTTGCTGGAGTTATGATAGATGTGAATAAAATTAAAAAATAAAATTGAGTCAGCACATCTCTAATCAAATAGATGATGATGTCATTAAAAAAATCATGTAGGATATATAGTAAAAAATATTGGCATTTGTATAATCACCTTATAGAACTGACAATTTTAGAGCACCAGGTAGCTCAATAATGCTTTCATTGGCCAATCTTTTTGCTGGAGTTATGATAGATGTGAATAAAACTAAAAAATAAAATTGAGTTAGCACATCTCTAATCAAATAGATGACGTCATTAAAAAAATCATGCAGGGTATATATAGTAAAAATCATTGGCATTTGTATAATCACCTTATAGAACCGACAATTTTAGAGCACCTATTCCATTTGGACTATTGGAAACTTGACTAAGAATCTTATTTAAGAAATAGATAGCTTATCAAGTACTAAATTGTCATTGAGATTTTGCTTATAAGATGACTTACCTAATAAAATTAGGCAACTTAGCAAATGCATGAGCAAATTAAAATCCAACTATTTTAAAAAACATGTAGATTTTATAAAAAGCTCTAATCAATCGTATACAACATAATCTAAATTTAGTTACTCAATGGACATAGCTTAACTAATATACTTACAAAAGTAGAGAGACAAAAACTTATAGCTTAAAAATAAGGTAATGTTGTGAAAAATCAAAAAGCAAAGAAATCACTTATTAGAATGAAGACTTTAACTCTAACTTCTTCTAAAGCCCTTCTTTGTAAATTTTTTATTGTCAAACTTTTTATTTTCCAATATTTTTCTCTAACTTTTGAAATTTTTTAACTCTCAAAACTTCTTTCTCTCCAATTAATTTTTTCAAAATTCTTTTTTCAAAACAATCGAATTTTTTATATCTACTCTTTGCTAACTTTTTTATACTCTCAATTTTGTAATCTCCATTTTTTCTATTTTTAAATGCACCACCAAAACAATTTCACTCATTAACTCTAATATTTTTAAGAATGGATAAAATATGAAATGCACACACTTAATATCCATTAAATACTTATGAGAAGAGAGATCCAAACCAAAAAACATACATGATATATCATCATATTTTTTAATGAGGGGATCATTTTCCAATATTTTCTATAGTCCTTTTTGAAAATTCTTTACTTGAAAACTTTTCACTTTTCAATATTTTTCTCTAATTTTTAGAAATTTTTTTGACAATATTTTTTCTCCGATTAATCTTTTTGAAAATTATCTTATTTCAAAACAATCCAACCTTTTTCTATACAACTTTAAAACTTTTTACATGTACTATCTCCCAATTTTTTTAAAGTCTCAAGTTTAAACTCTTCCTTGTTTTTTTTTTTGGAATGCTACATCAAAATTGTTTCCCTCTCTAACTCTTATCATTTCTAAAGTCATTTTTTGAAAATCTTATAACCCAAATTTTTACTTTACAATATAATATTTTATTTTAACTTTTTCGATTTTTTTTACTCAATTTTTTATCTTTTTAATTAATCTTTTAAAAAATTCTTATTTCAAAATAAATTACCCTTTTCTTTTCAACTTTAGAACTTTTGCTTCTATTCTCTACCAATCTTATCATACTTTAAATTTTGAAGTTTCTATTTTATCTATTTTTAAATGTTTCTTCAATACTTTTTCACTCTCTAACTAATATTTTGTACTATTTTCTAGCCTCAAACTTTTAACTTTTCAGTATTTTTCTCTTAGTCTTTACATTTTTTCATTCTCAAACTTTTTTCTCTCTAATAAATTTGTTTTAAAATTTTGTTATTTTAAAACACTAGCCACTTCTATTAAATTTTACCTATTTTCTACCAATTTTTTCAAACTCTCAAGTTTAAATTCATTAGATTTTTTATTTTGAAATATTCTATAAAAAATTTTTCACTATTAAATTTTTATTTTCTAAAGTTCTTTTCTAAACAATTTTATATCTCCAAACTTTTTATTTTCCAAAATTTTAAATGCCCAAACTTTTTATTTTCCAAAATTTTAAATGCCCAAACTTTTTTTTTCTCATTGTCACTAATTTTAAATGTTGTATCAAAACTTTTTCAT